>CM077034.1:133565483-134165483 GCA_039090855.1 Macrothele yani
CACTACTTATTGGCATGTAGTTCAGTAAATATTACCCACATGAGTCTCATAATGTTTAATGATTTATTGTTCTTGATAACTTTTACCTTCCCCCGAATAGCATTGTAATCCGACGACAATTTCTAGGTAAAACTATTTTTTTGACGATGAGTGTATTTTCGAATTCTTGGCACACGTTTAGATTTACGAGAATCTACTTTTATAATCCTTTCATTGTAACACATAACTGCTGTCCAAACAAAGGTAAAAGAGAGCGCGATTTTCATAATTTCTGTATGTATATACTTTTATACTTTAAAGAAATCCCTTTAGATAAATGACTTTTGCAAAAATTAGAAGTAGAAAATCTTTACATGGGCGCTTCTGGACCTACTTAAAAGTATTTTGAAACTCTTCTGTTCTTAAAAACTGAGTATTGTCGTTCGATGTGATCTTTCTTTAACATGCCCATTCTATTGCCTTCTTCTAAGATCTCCGGCAAAGAAGATAGTTATCAGAAGTCTTCACTAATGTCATTATCAATTATACCGGAGATGTTCTTTGGGTTCCACCGGATTTTACTATACGTAGCCGATGTCCACAAGAAAATCTACAGCAACCAGCAGGATTCACAAGTTACCTGTGTAATGTTAAACTCGGATCCTGGACCCATCATGAATATAGACTAAAACTTCAAACCTTATATGACAAATGTCAGGATCGGAGGAATTCAAAAATAACGATCCCACCTGGGAACTTCCTTCTGTCAATACTGAACGTTTGTCTAAATACTATTCTTGTGGCAAGTGAACCTTATCCGGCAATAAGCTATAAATTTACCATGAGAAGAAGATCTACAAGTCGCGGCCACAGAAAATGCAAACACAGGGTCACATCAAATGATGCGGTCTCATTCTCATCTTAACTCGAAATCCTCGTGTGATGCTGGAAATGACGAATGCGTCTGCTAGATGTCTCATGAACGATAATATGTCATCAATTAATTTTCAATTTCATGTCGGAATATATGTATTGAAACACAGCGCAGTAGTCTTGCGGAAAACTGCTTTTCTCTATTATTTTCATTTCATGAGTGAATCAATAAAAGCACATATATGTGTCACAGAGAGGCACTATTTTTCTTAATATTTAAATGTCATTTTGACTATCAATCGTTATTATTATTGAGGAAACACTTTCGCAGAAAATATCATTTCGGAGGACAAACAAGTGCTCAACATTTTTCGTTACTTTAGCATGTTTTGCATACGTGAGTTAGAGTATGCGGGCATGCAATTTGATGAGAAAGATTCAGTTTTTATCTGTGTCGGCACTTATAAAAAGTTCTATTAGAGATTTTTGCAGTTCCTATGCGTCTTTTTCAACATTGCTTTACAAGCCATCGTCAGACCCGGCCTCAGAGATACAACGGCTGTAGGCAAAACTTTGGACTTGGATAGAGCTAAGCATTTTTTGATTGAAGAAAATGAATGGTTATCAATCACAAAGATATGAATTTTCTATCAGATTTATAGTAACAGTTTTTTTCCTTAATGACATAAAACTGAAAAAACATTTCGATGGCTGATTACAAGATATAATTGTAATGTAAACTTCTACCGTATCCTTATTTGTAAATGACATTTTACATTGCCATCGTAGAAAGGATTTCATAAAGTTTATGAAATTCTCCGATCAGGAACCATTTTTCGATCTGTATTAGTCAAACCTTCTATTGTAGTGCAGGTAACGTAGACAAAATTGTCGGAGCTATAATCCATATACATCACAAAATCTGAGAAATTCTGCATATCAAAAGGCAGATAAACTTTCATCAACCTGTTTCAGTGTTTTCATCAATACACATTTGTTCTTCGCAATTGCCCGTATTATTTGTGAAGTAGGAAGAAAGGAAAAAGCTGGTATCATATGGCTTCACTGAAATCATTTTTAGAAAACAGTAGGAGAAGAAAAAAAGAAAAATCGAAGCTTTACTAGTTATCTTTCCATTGATTTATTTTATTTCTTTTTCAAAAACTCATGCAGATAAAAATGTCATGACTAAATATAAATATGCGATTAAAATTTGCGGTTCCTAAATGTGGCTGCCGCGAGGAAATTGCTTTGATCGCCTATGCGAAAAGCTGACTGTAACTGATTTTCAAAAATTAAACGCCGAATGCCCCAACCAATACTTTACGTCAAATTTACTCTACATTATCTAAGGGCAAAAAACTCTCGTGATCTGAGCGTTTTAAAATACCAGTACGCAATTGGAACTCAGAAGACATCAAAACCTAGAAAGCTAATTTCTTTGTAGATTGAAATGCTAAATTTATAGTAATTGTAGGATCACTAATATCAGAATACATTAGGGAAGTCTAACACCAAATTCAAATTAGCTGCTCTGGAGAAATAACAACAAACTCTCCTGTGAACCCAAAACTTAAATCAATCGCAAGAACTGAAGAAGCACGAACAGCAAGGCCATTTATTACCACAATACCAGATCCAGAAGAACGTAGGGAACACCAAAAAGTTCGAGTTCCTTGTGAATGATTTAATGACACAGGACTTTGAACACGATGACTCTTTCAGCTTCAAAGCCAAAAATCCCTTGTGCCAACACAGTGTCTCACCAACATTTGAGTCCCTAGTGAACGGGAATTCCAGTTTCAAAATAAAAGCTGAGGATGCACCAGAAATACGAGGTCCTACTAGAGATTCAAATGAGTGATATATAATAATTTCTCCGGGATATACCAGCTCTATTTTAAACTTCAATGCCAAGTTCATATTTAAAAGTCAAGGAACGCCTGCAGACAATGCCCTTGTGAAAATCCTCCAAATACGCGGCGTCAGTGAATAAACAAAGATATCGCTCTTACCCGCAAGGAGGATAGAAATAAGGAGAGAGGAGCATAATCGTGCAATCTTCTACGTAACGCTCAGAAGCCGAAGCTCCTGAGCGGCAGCCATCTTACATTACCCCGTCTGTGACTGCGTTCCTCATCAAATTACTTACTAAAAACGTCAGGCAGGCTAGCACTTTAAAGGCCATCTTGCGATAAAAAAAGTAATTTACATTTATGGATATAATCTAAAATAGCACCATTATTTTCCTTTTCTTTCAAAGCAATGCGAGGTCACGTTTCATCGTTTCGCACGACAAAAATCCGACTTGTCCCACGAAAGGTACATACTATTTAAAGTAATGCATGAAACAGTTATCTGTACTAAACAATAAAACACGCTGATTTATTTAATGTGATCGAGTGAATATTTTTAAAAAACACAAACGGAACGAAACGCACCTTTAAAAACGATAATTCGTGCTAAACCTCATGATTTACTACGAAACTTTAACAAAGCGTACACGAAATATGCAAAATTGAAAAAGCGTTTGTAGCGCACATACAATAAAATTCGATTAGCATTAATAGATTACTATGATATCCATCGTCCTTGCTATTATATCAATAATAAACGCGATAATTTACAAAAATAAAAAAAAAAACATTTATTGTGCGCTAAAAAATTACGGTAATGTAACTTTTGGCCGAGACTTTACTGAAAAACTGGAAATGTTTTGCTATTCCATCATATAAGTTTTTGATCAAGTTTGAAAAAATAGATCTTTCTTCAGCTTTTAATGTTGCTTTAGCTTCAAATAAACAATTCAATAAATCAGTCAGAAGCAAACGAGTTTCTCAAAACTTAAATCTTGTATGTGAACCACTAAATTTTAATAAGAAAAAAAAACTACAATGAATGAACACCAAACCAAAACAAAAACGCAGATTAAAAGAAAAAAAGATTGCCCTTGTGTGCTCCGATTTACATTGTTTTGATAGTTTGTTAGTGTACGTCCCATGCCGTTGATCGGACACTACTTGTGTAGGTCACCGAGCAACACTGCAACAAAGAACGGGTTACAAATAAAATCCTCACCCACACAGGAAATGAAATTCAAAAGAATACTTTTTTATTGTCATGCAATGTCTGACTTAATATTGACTTAATACCCTCATGTTAACCACACTTTACAAGAATATCCAGACTTAGGTTACATTGCAATTTGTTAACTCTTAATATTACGAAACCAAAAATGTATTCTTTTTTCCCAGCCGAAAGGTTCAAGCTTGAGGCTCTACCGGAAGTAGATTATAAATTATATTCCTTTTATTTTTCAAGAAAGGGAAGTTAAGTTTTTTAAGTTTTTTTTTTTTGTTTCAGGAGAATTTAACGTGGGATGCTCATAAAGTTGAAGTTATTTCCTTCCTTGAGTTATTTCTATGGGTTTAAAGGCAATGATCTCCAATAGGAGTTTTATCTTAGAGTTTCAAATCTATAGCCACTAAGTATTAAATTAACACTCTTTTATTCTTTTTATTTATCCCTGTCTTATTGCCTGCTTGCTTAGGGTAGGGCAACTGGATGGAACATTAACGCAATTCTTTTCTTTACAAAAAAAAGTTTGTTCGTTTGTTGAATTTTACACTGCAAGAGTTGGAAATCCTGTACAGTCCTACTAAATTCTTGATCTTTGAGAGATTATACAGCTATTGACTGGTGTTAATGCAAGAGTGTGTTTATGCCAACAGACATCTCAATCTCATAAATATATGTTATCCTGCACAAAGTTATCAAACTCGTGGTTATGATAACTTTTTAATTCCTAGGGCTTGTACTAATGCGCTGTATTTCAATATTAATGTTCATTTCCCCTGGAATGGAGTTTAGCTGATTTATAAAATTACTTGCGAGTTTTGTGTAGTTAACTATGTAAAATATGCGCGACAAATAATAAATAAAATAAAAATAAAACAAAAAATAAAAGCAAACTTCCGACAGCCATTAGACTTTTAAAACATTTCTAAACATAAACAGTAAATTCTAGTTAATTGAGCCATTGGTTAATCACGGCAGCCATTTACTTCAGACAATTCTTGAAGAACATCCCAAATTAACTCTTTGGGATCCAAGCTTCACATAATTGCAGCAGGTGCTTAATTGAAAGTAATTGTACTAGCCCCGATGTGTCTCAAGTAACCGGAATCTGCTGTATATGTTTTTAAGCATAGAACAGCTATTCAGTTCAATTAAACTGACACTCAAGTGGTGCCAGTGGTTTAAGCTCTGGGCTTCTCACCATTCATCTGAGATGGATCTGGAAAACTACAAGATATTTTCACTGCCTGAATAGTGCTTTTCAGGAAGCATAATTATTACACATTGATTCAATATGTTTTCAATGTAATCTTCCCACACAGACAGAGATTCGTTATATGTAAAATTCTTTTGTTAATATAATAAAATTTCCTGAAAATGGTGGGCAGAGCCAATGCTCATGTGCTTCAATGGCAGATCCACCAACCACTACACATCTACTTGCTCAGTTGTTTAGATCAACACTAACATCAACACCTGTATAATGTTATTTCATCTGAACAAGGCTGTGAATTTTAAAACAAGAAAAAGAAAAAAACCCATACATTTAGCTGATTTCGCCCCTCGGGTAGGGCAATCCACCCCAGCAGTGAAATAATTCATTGAATTTTATGCAGCAATTTTTGAATTTCTGAACAGTGCTACCAAATACTGCAAAATGCATATACACTGCCGGAAAGTGAAAAAAGAACACCAAGAAGGAATTGGCGGACGATCATAAAAATTTACATATGTTAATGGGGTCGAGTTTACGTAGGTGTGATGTTAAATTCAGGACCAACCGGTGAGCGCTTACGCCACAGCACGGCATAATATGCAAATTATCGTCGGTGGTATTTAAGGAGTACGGCGAAGTGAATGTAATCAGTCGTCGCCGTACGGACACGTGCAGAAGACCCCGAAAACGCTGCAACATGCCTGGACATGGAAGACGTGTACGATTTCCGCAGTTATCGGACTTTGAGCGAGGTCGTCTAGTCGGGACTCCGCGAGGCCGGGTGGCCGTATTGCGGGAGAGAATTATGCGGGAAGTATCGGCGGTAGTACGATGGTGGCGTAGATGGTCCGAGGAACATCTCCCACACGAGAAGACGTGGAACCGGGAGTCACAGGCGGACTGATGAGCGGACAGATCGACGCATAAGAAGAGCGGCGTTGTCAAGCAGAACATACACTGCGACGCAAGTCCGAGTTGCCGTTGCACCTGAGGTGACTCATGCAAACAGTCCGCACCCGTCTACTGGATGCAGGACTACGTGGAACGTGCGCCTCTGGCATGTGTACCTCTCTGGATCCAGCCCACCGTCAGATACGGCTGCAGTGGTATCGCCAACGTCTACACTGGAGAACGCAATGGCGACCTTCTGTCGTGTTCAGCGATGAAAGCAGTTTCTGCTTGGGAGCCTCCGATGGCCGTATGCGTGTTCACAGACGCACAGAGGAGAGTCTCCACTCTTCTTTGCATCCGCCAGCGATGTGTGAAGAGCGGTCAGCTATTCACTCCCGTGCACAACTAGTGTTTGTACCGGGGTACGTTAAACAGCACCTCCCTACATCAACAATATCATTCAGCCCGTTGTTGTGTCATTTGTAAGGCTTCGGTCATTGGCGTGTGTGTTTCCAGCAAGATAACACACGCCCACACACGGCACATGAAACGCAACATGCACTTCAGGGTGTGGAGATACAACTGCCATGGACTGCACGTTCACCGGATTTGTCTCCCATTGGAGCACGTATGGGATTTTATGCGGGACAACGACTTATCCGGTCTCTGCACGACCATCCGCGATTTACGCGTACAGGTTGAGGATGCTTGGAACTCAATACCCCAAATCTTACATCCAACATCTGTACGACAGACTATATGCTAGAATTGCACAGTGTGACGCAGTTCATGGCGGTTCAACCTCGTACTAACCATGTTACATGGAAATGTTATTTTTTAGTTTACCACTGTACGAATACAGCTGTATTTTGCCATAATGTTTTGATCACGTTATCCTCTGTATTCCGTTATTAAGCTGTATAAATTTCGTTTGGTATCAGACGTCTCCTTCTTGGTGTTCTTTTTTTCACTTTCCGCCAGTGTTTTTAAAAACTGGATTAAAAAAATGAGAATTAGTGCTACTCTGATCTTTTTAAAATATTACAGAAAATATTGCTTCAGCCAAATTATAAAAAAATAATTTTCATTTCATTTAACGTTAGACAACTCCTTATTGTCTCTTAAATAAAATAAGTTTTGTATATAACTGACGCACTGAACTTGACTTATTCACCAAATGTTTCCCATGCAATACATATATCTAATGAGCAGATAGTTTTCAACTACTGCTCTTATTAGGTGTCTGCAATATGATTAATGAAGAGAGAGGTATAATGCATGTGTGCACTTATGTCAGCAAAAAGTGGCAGACGAATTACTGAAATGCAGGATTTCTGTTTCAGTTTGCAGTATTTCATGTTCCTTTTTTCAGACATGTTTATTCCTTTTTGAGAAAATTCTGCGTTAGTAATACTGATTCACTTTTCTTTGCATAAGATGAACGCACATCTTTTGGAAGGGTGAATCAATCTTTCCCTGCTTTTTTGAATGAGGCCAAGGAATGTCAGAAATAGTCGTTCAACAGAATGAAGTGCATTGATACACACTTCACACTTTAAATGATATGGTACTTTTTTTTACCACGTACCCCAAGCGATACAATATACATTCACATGCTTAGAGCAGACACTTAGTTGCCCGGCATCAAAATGATAATCATGTTCAGATCTCTTCCACATTTTTTCTGAAGTAGCCACATGATCATTCTCATGCGGTAGCCGAGAAGTTAATCACATTTTCTGTAGAAAGTTAACACTAGACAAAGATAAAATACTCAGTTCATCCAAAGGCACACAATTGCCAAGTGGGTGGCATTACAGTTTTTTTATCTCTGATCAAGTGTGAGCACCTTTTATATAAGCTGCTCTAAATTGCCTTGCAGTGGGATTGTTGTTAGCACCACAGTGAGACCTGATTGTTTGAAAAAAGCAGTTCAGTATGGTCTTGGCTGAGCTTTATATGTAGGCAAGTATTGTGAGCTGCCCAATAACATTTTCTATAAAAGATTTTGTACAAATTTTTGATGCTCTGTATGTGCATACAAGGAAGCCAATAAATCATGTTTTCCTTTTTGAAGCTGTGATGTTATTACCATTTTGGCTTACTTTCAATGAAGAAATGTATTCAAAAGTTTCAGTCAGAACTTGGAAATACTTCTTGTGAATCATTTTTATTTAATGTTTTTTTTTTTTCATACTGTTTTGAACTTGTAGAGTTTAATATATCAGAATAGATCATTAAATTTGTTGATGAAGTGTAACTGTTGCTTTAGACCCTTCAAACTGTGAAAGATGAAATGTTTCTGCACAAAACTCTATGGCACTCAGCTACAGACTTGCTGAGAAGCTGTGATGCTAGTCTAACCTTCATCTTTTGTTTGACGGAATTTCTGCCATCAGGATTCTTCAAGTTTATTACCTAAATTCAGCCCTTCACGTTCTTGTAGCTCATGAAGTGATGAAATATACTTCCACTCAATGAAGTTATCTTCATTATCAACAACACTTTTTCTGTCCCCCAAAGTATTTCGCACCAATTTTAGCATATGACATGGATCAAACATAATATAAATGTTTTCTCCTGGTTCTCTGGATGCTTGAAATCTGTTTCAAAGCTTTCTTGTGGATCTATCTGAGCATTCTAAAATCTTTTGCCATGGCCAAATTAGATGATAAACCATCAAATGTGGAAGTTGAAACAACTTTTACTCTTTCAGCATGCAATAAAGTAAGGCACTGATATATAAGATTGGCCTCCTGTGCTGACAAGTGTTATGCCGTCAACAAGAAAATATCTTACTGGAGCTTTCCATTTGTCGTTTATGCATACTACCTTGAAAACAATTGCTTCTTTTTGCCAAAATCTGAAGAGCATCATCATCAAACTCGGCACCCATATTGATATCACCATGAAATTTTTTGCCATCAAATTTAACATGCTGCCTCATTCGCATTTCATCCATTGCTAAAGAAACAAGTTAGTAAAAACTCATGCAATGCACCTGATTATAATACGCTTTCCAACATTACAGAAATCTTTACTCAAGTTATCACTCCAAGTTGCATAAGAATAATGTCTGTGGGAATAAATCTCGGTCCTGTGCCCTGAACTTTCGTACCCAGAACCGACTTCTGGTATACCTCCGAAATAACATGATAAACTTTTGTCGCAATCGAAGCATTTTTACGTAAGTTATGCAGTGCATAAGGGCTAATAGGAATAAATCCCGCTCCTGTGTCCTAACCTCTTGACCCCCATTTCGCCCATTTTCAATAAGGTTTTGTCGCCAAGGTGGTCCCACTTCCACATACTAAAATTTCATCGAAATCAAACCTTTTTTACGTTAGTAATGGCGCATAAGAGCAGTTATGGGAATGGATCCCGCTCCTATGAACTGACCTTTGATCCCATTTCGTTCACTTTAAATAGGCTTCCTCTCCCAGGTGATCCCTTACCAGATACTAAAAATTCATCGAAATCCAACGGTTGTTACGCGAGTTATCGTGTTGACGGACATACAGCGTACACAACGCGTGACGTAATGAGGCAGATGGAAATCGCGATCATCTGCTAGCAAGGTGTGACGTCATAAATCTTTAATAGGATCCACAAACAACGCGTGACATGTAATGAGATAGATGGCATGACTGCGCGCCAACATTCTCAAACGCGAGTTGTGACGTCATAAGATTTCTAAGCATTGGTAACATTAATGGAACAACGCCATCACTAAAAACGTTATAATTCGGGGGTGGTTATTTAACCCACTAAACGAATTCTTCATAAAGTCGAGATCAAGCTGAATCTGATTTCTGGCAGTACCAGAAAACGGTAGGTTAACAACTTTCATCAAAATTTTAAGAGCTGTTTTCTAAAATAAAATGTACATAAGCGCATTCATACAAGAATTGCTACTTTAAGGTGAACGTCAAGTAACTTTGCTTCCTATACTTCCAATTGAAACACTTTTCTTCACATTTTCTTCACTAACAATTAATGCGTTCCCAAGGATGAGAAAATTTGAAACATCGATTAAAATATCATCACTTTATTACTTGAAGTACTTAATTATTTTCTTTAAAACATAACCATAATTAACGCAATTCAACATTTGTTTGTCTCCACTGACGTCATGAAAATACAGGTCGCGCCATCTTTTTTCTGGACAATTAATGCGTTTTACAAGGAGTGAAAATTTGAACATCGAATAAAATAGCTTTATGTCATATTCCTTGGAATACTTAATATTTTCTAAACCATAACCGTAACTATGCAATCCAACAATTTTTTTTCGTCCACTGACGTCATCCAAAATACAGGTCGCGCCATCTTTTCTCCGGTTTCAACACCACCAAAGGGAAAAGTTATTGATTTTTAATATAATTTATGTTTATGGTTTAGAAAATATTAAGTTTTCCAAGTTATAATATGAAGTTATTTTAATCGATGTTCAAATTCTCATCCTTGGGAACACATTGATTGTGAAGGAAATGTGTATAAAAGTTTTTCTATTGGAAGTATAGGAAGCTAAAATTACTTCACGTCCACCTTTAATAATATGGGATAAGCGACGCTAATGAAATGGATCGCAACTCCTCTGTCCTGACCTTTGAATACATTTCGTCCATTTTCAATAGCGTTCGTCCCCAGTTGTCCCGTACTACACACTGAAAATGCTCATCGAAATCGAAACCATTTTTACGCACGTTATAACGCATAAGGGCAATGGAATGCATCCCGATTTTAAGTCCTGACCTTTGACCCCACTTCACCCATTTTGAACAGGGTTCGTCCCCAGGCGGTCTACTACCACATAGTAAATTTTCATTGAAATCGAACCATATTTACGCAAGTTATAACGCATAAGTATGCAGTACAATGATCCCAGCTCCTACGTCGTGACCTTTGACCCCATTTGTCCCAGTTTCAATAGGGTTCGTCCCTAGGTGGTCTCCTACCACATAGTAGATTCTCTTCATTGAAATCGAACCATATTTACGCAAGTTATGACTCATAAGGTTTATGGAATGATCCCGCTCTCCTACGTCGTGACCTTTGACCCCATTTGTCCCACATTTTCAATAGGGTTCGTCCCGGGAGTGGACCCCTACTCTCATACTAAAATTTCATCGAAATCGACGCATTTTTACGCCAGTTAATAATTTCGTGCAGACGGACGGACAATGGAGCATATACGCTTCTTCAACCAACGGTTGGAAAGCGTAAAAAAGGAAATAGGGAGAGGATACTTTTACAGTAGGTCACTTTATCTGACAATGCTATTAATGCATCTGTAGTAAAACCTGGTGCAGCATCAACATGATGGTACCATTGAAAAATAGCTTTGGAATGGGGTAAACAGGAACTAAATGTATTCCGTACATATTCATTTGCACTTGGAGGATAAAAATTATATTTTTACGTTATCAAACACTACAAGACTAGCTTTCGTATCTTAGGGCACTTATGCAGCAAGCATGATTATAATATTCCATGGAGGTAAAGCTTTTTTTTTTCTTGTTTTAACGACTTCGGAATATGTATGTGTGTGTGGGGGGAATGATTATTTGTTGTTTGCTCAGGGCGCAGAAATGCCTAGTTATGACTTTGGATGTTTTACGTCGTTTTCTACCCCAGTGGCATGATGTCAAGAATCAAGTGTGTACCAACTCTTCCCAAAATTCCTTGGGCTATGGAGCAAAGAATAATAAACTAGACGTAAGTTCTTATAACTTTATGGTATGTATTTCTGAGACAGACGGAAGAAAAAGAACCTTTTGGCAGAAGTTTGTGTTCAACCAAAGCATCGGTTTGCTGTATCGATGATTTAATTTAAATGCAAATTTCAGAATCAGTAACTTTCAGCACTCTAGAAGCAAACTTCTGTAACTTATATTGCATTAGGAGCTGGCAAAATTTCTACCCGTTTTTAATGATGCAAATTCCAAGTAAATAATTGAATAACGCCCTAAAATAACAGATGTCGCGTGTGATGGCCAAAACGCTTAGAGGAGATGTCTGTAAAATTGCACCAAGTATGCAGGTGCATCTAATTCTTAAGGTGGATCCACCCAAAATCTTTTTGCCATGTACATTCTGGCGTGCAAAAATTACGTGACGAGACGGTTTTTCGAATGTAACGTCGTACAGAAGTGTTCCACATCGACTCAAATCATACCATAAGTTCCCCAAGATGTAAAGATATAGGACAAGTGAGCAAAACCGTACAAACAAGGAATCGAAAGGATACAAAGGTTCTTTATTGAAAAAGGTAGCTTCGAGCACAACTGGACCCAGAAGACAGAAACGTCCATGTGACATGCGACAGCCAAGAAAATCGAGTCTTTTTATAATTGGATATGATTACCCCTGACTGCGTTGTAGAATTTACAACGTCTGTCCATGCTGAGGACGAGGTTGTCAAGGAGCTGTTGAGGCATCGCGGCCCATTCCTCTTGTAGCGCCAATCTCAGCTGCGGAATCGTTGTTGGCGGCTGGTGACGTGCTGCCAAGCGCCTCCCGAGAAGGTCCCACACGTGTTCGAATGTATTTTGTCTCCGGGGACCTTGCGGGCCGGACCCATGCGTTGAATATCTTCATTCTCGAACAGCTCTGCGACAGGCGCTGTACGATGAAGTGTTGCGTTGTCGTCCATGAAGAGGTACTCAGGACCCAAAGCACCTCTAGTCAGAGCGCACGGGAGGCAGGTGAATCTCGAGGTACAATCGCGGATACCAGTGACTGAACCTCCTTGGAAGATAGCAAGCATGATGCCGCTCCAAACGAGAACTCCGTCACCTCCAAACCGGTCCCTTTCGAAGATGTTGGAGGTGTGGTTGCCTGTTCTTCTGCTGTCTTCAGATGTGTATACGTCCAGAATCGCTTGTCAGGACTAAATCGGTTCTCATCTGTAAAGAGAACTTTACCCGCATTGCTGATGTGTCCAGTTCTTGTGTTCCTGGCTACACAGAAACCGCCGTCTCCGATGATCAGATGTTAGTGGCACAAACCGTACTGGTCGTCGTGCAAAGAGACCACCTTTGTGCAGCCTCCTGGCCTCGGTAAAACGCGATAACGGACGTCCAGTTGTCTGTTGCATGTGCGCTGCGATTTCTCCCGCTGTCTGCCGTCTGTTTCCTTTCGCCTGTAGGACAATATACCGGTCGTCCACCGCCGTGGTTGTTCGTGGATCACCACTGCTAAACTCTCAGACAGCTGTTCCTGTTGTTAGAAATGCTCTCCAAGCTCGTGAAACGATGCTGTGAGCGAATTTCTTCTTCGACTTTAATTTTTGCACACCAACGTATTTACAATGGGCAAATTTCTGTAGCTATTTTCTTCACAATTAATACTTTTCCAATAATGAAAAGTTGACCATCGATAAAAATAACTTCATATTACAGCCTAGTACACTTATTATTATCGAAAATTAAACGATAATTAAGAAATCCAACACTTGTTTTTCTACTGACGTCATCAATGTACAGGTCGCGCCATCTGTTTTCTGGTCTCAACACCACCAATAGAAGAGTTATTTATATTTAACACACTGGTGTACAAAAATTAAGGACCAAAAGGAGAAATTAGGATAACAGCGGAACGAGCAGGCAGAACGGACCGAAAGACAACTCAGAAGATTGACTAGGGTCCGGCACTGTATGGCATTCACATATATGCAGCAAGACGTAGGGGGCGGGAGTGCCGAAGGGGTATGAAGCACACGGGCGGTGTGCGGTCAGCAATTTGGTGAAAGCTATTGCACGGTGTACATCAGTTTGAAACACGTCGAGTTGCTGCCACCGTGTGATATGGCCAACAGGCAATCCAGTAGACGATATTTGGATGACTTTACCGAGGTCGCGTCATTGGGAAGTTGGAAGGAAGTCGAAGTGTGAGTAGTGTGGACGAAGAGTTCGGGATCGCTCACAACATCGTTTCACGAGCTTTGAGAGCATTTCAAAAGACAGGAACAGCTGTCCGAGTGTTTAGCAGTGGTCATTCACAAGCAACCACGGCGGCTGACGACCGGTATATTGCCCTACAGGCGAGAAGACACAGACGACATACAGCGGGAGAAGTCGCTAAGCACATGCAACAAAGAACTGAACGTCTGTTATCGCGGTTTACCGTGGCCAGGTGGCTGCACAAAGGTGGTCATTTTTAAATGACGGCCAGTATTGTGTGTGCCATTAACGCCTGCTCATCGGAGACAGCGGTTTCTGTGGTGCCAGGAACACACGAACTGGACACATCAGCAATGGGGTTCAGTTCTCTTTAAGGATGAGAGTCGATTTCGTCTGACGAGCGATTCTGAACGTATACACATCTGGAGAGAGTAGGGAACACGCTATCACACCTCCATCATCTTCAAAAGGGACCGGTTTGGAGGTGGAGGAGTTCTCATTTGGGGGGTATCATTCTTGGTAGGAACACAAGAACTGAACACATTATATCTTTCAAGGAGGTTCAGTCGCTGGTGTCCACTCTTGTACTGAGGTTCTCCTGCCTCACGTGAGTCTGTTTAGAGGTGCTGTGGGTCCTGAGTTCCTCTTCATGGACGACAACGCTACACCTCATCGTACAGTTGCATTCGCAGAGCTGTTGGAGAGTGAAGACATTCAACGCATGGATTAGCCCGCAAGGTCCCCTGACCTAAAACCAATCGAACACTTATGGGACCTTCTCGGAAGACGCTTGGCAGCACGTGACTAGTCGTCAGCAACGATTCCGCAGTTGCGATTGGAGCTACAAGATGAATGGGCCGCGATGCTCCTACAGCTCCTTCACAACCTCGTCCTCAGCATGGACAGACGTTGTAAATCCTGCAACGCAGTCAGAGGTGATCATATCCCCTACTAAAGACCTGATTTTTCTTGGCATCCGTCTGTCACATGGACGTTTCTGTCTTCTAACCAGTTGTGCTTGAAGCTACCTTTTCAATAAAGTGCCTTTGTATCCTATGGATTTTTTGTTTGGACGGTTTTGCTCACTATCCCATATTCTTACATCTTGGGGATCCTATGGTATGATCTGAGTCGATGTGGAGCATTTCTGCACGACGTTACATTTGAAAAACCGTCTCGTCCTTAATTTTTGCATGCCCCTGTGTCATTATGGTTAAGTTTTAGAAATCATTTAATTGTAACAGGCCACCATATGAAATTACTTTTATCGATGTTCAAATTTCACCCATGAGAACGAATTAATCGTGAAGAAAATTGCTACCGAAGTTTGTCCTTTTGGAAAAACAAGGCAAAGATCTTATGTCGATACACCTTAAAAAAGTCACACAAGGATTAAGATAAAAAGTAATATGAACCATCACTTAAGTATTGTTTGCTTCATGAGATAGACAAAGGCCACAATGCAGTTGAAACCTACCGCAACATTTCTTAGGTGCATGGCAAGGATGCTCTAAATGCAAAAGCACATGTCGCCGTTAGTCCGGAAATTTCGTGAAAGAGACAAAAGCTTTAGAGGTCAACCACGTTCTGGGCGTCTTCAGAGATTTCTGAAGACGTCCAGAAAATTTTTGATCTCAACCAAACCACATCAAATGATCAACATTTAACCGTTGAAGAATTATTAGAAATGTTTTTTTGTACGCAATACAACAGTAGAAGGAATGATGCATGCACTTGGGTTTATTACAATGTTTGACCAGTAGGTACCACATGACCTCTGCGCAAGAAATCTATCTGTCAAAAATGACAACCTGTCTTTCTTTGCTTGTGCGTCAGAGAAATGACCCTTTCTTGGAACGATAATTTACGGGTGATGTAAAATGGGTTCTTTACAGAAATGTAAAGCGTCGAAGGACTGTATGCCGAGTTTGAGAGCCTGCTCCGTCGACTTCAAGAGGACGACAGCATCCAAGAAAAAAAGTCTTGTTAAGTGTGCAAGTTATTTCTCAAAACCCTTGTTTCGAAAATCAGGGAGCTGTCTGGGTAAGACATTACCATTTTTCGATCCGGAATTTCTACTCTATTCTACATTCAAGTAGTGCACAATGCAGTTCACCTACGCTGCAGTACTTTTCGTATTTTTCTTTTGAAGAGGATAATTTTTTTAATGGAATTTTCATAGTCGGTACTTGAAGTACGGGACATGAGAGCGCTGAAACTCAATATTCTACGTACGTAGAGCGAGCTGAATGAGATTTTTCTATTGTATAATATAATATAATATAATATAATATAATATAATATAATATAATATAATATAATATAATATAATATAATATAATATAACACTAAATAAAAGCTAGTCAATAATGACGGAGAAAAATAAGGTATGTTGAGTAATTCTTAATACCGAGGTATTTTGTTTTTGTTTGTGAACTTAGAACTGCACACTTGCAAATATTAAAATGTTATGGTAGTTCAGCGCGGAAGCACAAATAGTGTTTTTTCTTTTCTTTCTTTTTCATTTACTGTACTGATATAAATAAAAGAATACCTGGTTAAATTCTGCAAAAACGGTTTAGATATATTCGGAAAGTTTCGTGATTTACGGAAAAAGAAAGTTCCCAAACCATATTTCTTCAGGATACGCATGAAATAATAATAGCACATTCTTATCTACTGTATTGGAACTCTCACTTTTTAGATTGAAATTAGAAAAGAAACTGGTTTGACCATCTAAGTTAATCATTTTAGTTTCGAAAGTGGAATCTGAAAATTAAATTTCATACGACATGATTCTAAATGAAGAATTCTGTATGTCGTTTATGACCGACAAAGTCGAACTAAAATTCCCGACGTAACGTTTTCCTGTTTCAGAAGCGATTTTAATCCTATGACCCAACGCATCTCTGACGTCATATCAGAATGACTTGGATAGGATGACGTCCCACCAGCAGCTATACTTTACTGTTGTAAGAATCTTGCCTTGATATGGAGTGTCACAGAAATACACGAAACAATGTTTCGCCAAAGTGAAACAGATGTGTTCCAAAAATTAAACAATGAACATTACAAAAATGAACATGAACATAACAACAATAAACATTGCAACAATAAAAGAAGTATATTGTTTGAGGCAGAGAACCGACAATTGAAACAGGTAAGCACCAGGCGGCGTCAACGAAATGGGGCAAACATTCAAACATACAGACAAAAGAAATTACACAAATGTTTAGGTTATTCTTTTGAATTGTTTTAGGATTGTCTGTGACCGTTCTGAGCTCTGAGAATTAAGCCAAGGCGAAGCCTCTCGGAGGAGTGCGCAAGTCGGCATATATTCATACGAGTCGTATGTTATAATGATTCTCTTGGTGCACTCATCTGTAACAATGTTGTGAGTTCATAATTATAAATCAAAAGAGTATCTGATATATTTACCAATAATCATTCTCGAAATGGATCCAGTGCAACAATACACCAGAACAAAAAAAAATCTTATTGACATTACAATATAACCGAACAACAATGAAATCGTGTGCGCATAAAGGCTAATCAGAAGGTTATCTACTTCATACCGGTAGCTCCGTAGAATGATCTCATTTACAAAACGGAAGTCTGCTTTTGACGCGAAAGAAGGAGTTCGATAAAAATGAAACCACAAAAGCAAAGAACGAATAAATCAACTATAATGTTTGGAATGTGAAAAAAACAAACTCTAGCACTCATAACATATTCATACAAAAAGGAGGAGGCATTCGAAAGCTAATAAATATTATAATATCAGATAACGCAACATTTAAAAAATAAGGAATGAAGTAATTGGTGTTTCCTGTAAAATTTAAATCAAATATTCAATAAAGTTCAAAAATTTAATACAAGAATGTATGAGAAGCATACATAAATGGACGAAGAAGAAGAAGCAAAACTAAAACTAAAATTCCTCATTTTTAACAGCCTAGGTAACAAAACATATTAAGAAGAGAAAGAAACAATATTCCATTGATGAACGTAGGCAGATGAGTTGAAGCGGTTTTGACCACTAGCTACTGTTCAAATATCGACTGTTCTCCTCAGAAGAATAAAAAGTTCCCCTTCTTTCCCTCCCAACGGAAGAGTGTTTCATTTATATACAAGAGCACATTATTAATTAGACCCTGTGGAAGTTATGATAACTAAAATGCGAGAAATACGTTCGCCAATAGTGGCGTTGCCAGACATTTCTTGAAGGGGGCCCTGTTGGGATTGACGTAAAATATGGTTCCATACATTCATTGATGAAGGATTTTCATCCGATGAGAGGATGCTGCATTTTTAACCACCACACGAAATTGAGTTACCATTTGTTCCAATTTCATTTCTGAAAAACAATTCAATCACAGGAACTATTATACTCCAGGAATTATTGTACTTCAAGACATTTTCTACAAAATGTTCGTCAGATGACTGGATATTTAATACAAAATGTTCGTTAGGAAGCTCAGTTTAAATTTTTTGCCTTTTCCTAAATTTTATTTTGCAGTGTGTTTAAGTTGAATTGCAATTAAAATGTTTTTCCCTTTTAACGCTTTTACTTGTATTCATTATTTAACTGATATATGAAATTCTTAAAGTGAAAATATCTGCTCCTACTGGTCGAGTTTAGAAAAGTTCAGAAACCATTCGTAATAAAATGTTTTAAAATAAAATATATTCGTCAGATTACAGGATATTTTATAAGAAATGTTCGTTAGGAAGTGGGCTTAAATGTTTGCATTTTGTTGAAATTTTCGTTTCTCTATGTTTCTATATGATAAATTAGGATACTACTGTTGTTATTATTGTTTCAGCTGTTTTCTGCAAAACTGACGACGGACAATAGTTAAAAAAATTTCCGCCTCTTAGGCCTAGTTGAATCTTCGTGAGACTATGGTACAGAAAAAAATGCGACCTGTGGAGAGCGTTATGAACTTTTCCAAAGTTGATCGGCTGTACGCAGAGCAGCTTTGGATGCCGTTCCCGGAAAACAAGCAGGGCGAATGAAGCTGACTGCGTCTTTAACTGTCCATGTAGTTGACCAATCAGCTACATAATGTCTGAAGATTATGCTGGAACATTGCATGTTTGCTTTCGTATGGCCAATGAAGGTATTCGGTGGATGTGCAATGGTACATAATAATAGCAATTGACAAGTGTAATTGAAATATCACGGCAAAAGCTTTACAGTGTTTAAATTGAATTGCAATTAAAAGGTTTTAAGTTTGTAACGCTTTTATTTATAATCATTATTTAACTGTCATATGAAATTCTTAATGTAAAAATATCTCCTCCTACTGGTAGAGTTTAGAATAAGTTCGGAAGCCATTCCTAATAAAATGTTTTCAAATAAAATGTGTTCGAATAAAATGTGTTTGTCAGATGACTGGATATTTTATAAGAAAGGTTCCTCAGGAAGCGCGGCTTAAATGTTTGCGTTTTGTTAAAATTTTCGTTTCTCTATGTTTCTATATGATAAATTAGGATACTACTGTTGTTATTATTGTTTCAGCTGTTTTCTGCAAAACTGACGACGGACAATAGTTAAAAAAAATTTCCGCCTCTTAGGCCTAGTTGAATCTTCGTGAGACTATGGTACAGAAAAAAAATGCGACCTGTGGAGAGCGTTGTGAACTTTTCCAAAGTTGATCGGCTGTACGCAGAGCAGCTTTGGAGGCCGTTCCCGGAAAAACAAGCAGGGCGAATGAAGTTGACTGCGTCTTTAACTGTCCATGTAGTTGACCAATCAGCTACATAATGTCTGAAGATTATGCTGGAACATTGCATGTTTGCTTTCGTATGGCCAATGAAGGTATTCGGTGGATGTGCAATGGTACATAATAATAGCAATTGACAAGTGTAATTGAAATATCACGGCAAAAGCTTTACAGTGTTTAAATTGAATTGCAATTAAAAGGTTTTAAGTTTGTAACGCTTTTATTTATAATCATTATTTAACTGTTATATGAAATTCTTAATGTAAAAATATCTCCTCCTACTGGTCGAGTTTAGAATAAGTTTGGAAGCCATTACTAGTAAAATGTTTTCGAATAAAATGTGTTCGTCAGATGACTAGATATTTTATAAGAAATGTTCGTTACGAAGTGGGCTTAAATGTTTGCATTTTGTTGAAATTCTTCGTTTCTCTATGTTTCTATATGATAAATTAGGATACTACAGTTGTTATTATTATTTCAGCTGTTTTCTGCAAAACTGACGACGGACAGTAGTTAAAAATTTCCGCCTCTTAGGCCTAGTTGAATCTCCGTGAGACTATGGTACAGAAAAAAATGCGACCTGTGGAGAGTGTTGTGAACTTTTCCAAAGTTGATCGGCTGTACGCAGAGCAGCTTTGGATGCCGTTCCCGGAAAACAAGCAGGGCGAATGAAGCTGACTGCGTCTTTAACTGTCCATGTAGTTGACCAATCAGCTACATAATGTCTGAAGATTATGCTGTAACATTGCATGTTTGCTTTCGTATGGCCAATGAAGGTATTCGGTGGATGTGCAATGGTACATAATAATAGCAATTGACAAGTGTAATTGAAATATCACGGCAAAAGCTTTACAGTGTTTAAATTGAATTGCAATTAAAAGGTTTTAAGTTTGTAACGCTTTTATTTATAATCATTATTTAACTGTCATATGAAATTCTTAATGTAAAAATATCTCCTCCTACTGGTAGAGTTTAGAATAAGTTCGGAAGCCATTCCTAATAAAATGTTTTCAAATAAAATGTGTTCGAATAAAATGTGTTTGTCAGATGACTGGATATTTTATAAGAAAGGTTCCTCAGGAAGCGCGGCTTAAATGTTTGCATTTTGTTAAAATTTTCGTTTCTCTATGTTTCTATATGATAAATTAGGATACTACTGTTGTTATTATTGTTTCAGCTGTTTTCTGCAAAACTGACGACGGACAATAGTTAAAAAAAAATTTCCGCCTCTTAGGCCTAGTTGAATCTTCGTGAGACTATGGTACAGAAAAAATGCGACCTGTGGAGAGCGTTGTGAACTTTTCCAAAAGTTGATCGGCTGTACGCAGAGCAGCTTTGGATGCCGTTCCCGGAAAACAAGCAGGGCGAATGAAGCTGACTGCGTCTTTAACTGTCCATGTAGTTGACCAATCAGCTACATAATGTCTGAAAATTATGCTGGAACATTGCATGTTTGCTTTCGTATGGCCAATGAAGGTATTCGGTGGATGTGCAATGGTACATAATAATAGCAATTGACAAGTGTAATTGAAATATCACGGCAAAAGCTTTACAGTGTTTAAATTGAATTGCAATTAAAAGGTTTTAAGTTTGTAACGCTTTTATTTATAATCATTATTTAACTGTCATATGAAATTCTTAATGTAAAAATATCTCCTCCTACTGGTAGAGTTTAGAATAAGTTCGGAAGCCATTCCTAATAAAATGTTTTCAAATAAAATGTGTTCGAATAAAATGTGTTTGTCAGATGACTGGATATTTTATAAGAAAGGTTCCTCAGGAAGCGCGGCTTAAATGTTTGCATTTTGTTAAAATTTTCGTTTCTCTATGTTTCTATATGATAAATTAGGATACTACTGTTGTTATTATTGCTTCAGCTGTTTTCTGCAAAACTGACGACGGACAATAGTTAAAAAAATTTCCGCCTCTTAGGCCTAGTTGAATCTTCGTGAGACTATGGTACAGAACAAAAATGCGACCTGTGGAGAGAGAGCGTTGTGAACTTTTCCAAAGTTGATCGGCTGTACGCAGAGCAGCTTTGGAGGCCGTTCCCGGAAAACAAGCAGGGCGAATGAAGCTGACTGCGTCTTTAACTGTCCATGTAGTTGAACAATCAGCTACATAATGTCTGAAGATTATGCTGGAACATTGCATGTTTGCTTTCGTATGGCCAATGAAGGTATTCGGTGGATGTGCAATGGTACATAATAATAGCAATTGACAAGTGTAATTGAAATATCACGGCAAAAGCTTTACAGTGTTTAAATTGAATTGCAATTAAAAGGTTTTAAATTTGTAACGCTTTTATTTATAATCATTATTTAACTGTTATATGAAATTCTTAATGTAAAAATATCTCCTCCTACTGGTCGAGTTTAGAATAAGTTCGGAAGCCATTACTAGTAAAATGTTTTCGAATAAAATGTGTTCGTCAGATGACTAGATATTTTATAAGAAATGTTCGTTACGAAGTGGGCTTAAATGTTTGCATTTTGTTGAAATTTTCGTTTCTCTATGTTTCTATATGATAAATTAGGATACTACAGTTGTTATTATTATTTCAGCTGTTTTCTGCAAAACTGACGACGGACAGTAGTTAAAAAAAATTTGCGCCTCTTAGGCCTAGTTGAATCTTCGTGAGACTATGGTACAGAAAAAATGCGACCTGTGGAGAGCGTTGTGAACTTTTCCAAAGTTGATCGGCTGTACGCAGAGCAGCTTTGGATGCCGTTCCCGGAAAACAAGCAGGGCGAATGAAGCTGACTGCGTCTTTAACTGTCCATGTAGTTGACCAATCAGCTACATAATGTCTGAAGATTATGCTGGAACATTGCATGTTTGCTTTCGTATGGCCAATGAAGGTATTCGGTGGATGTGCAATGGTACATAATAATAGCAATTGACAAGTGTAATTGAAATATCACGGAAAAAGCTTTACAGTGTTTAAATTGAATTGCAATTAAAAGGTTTTAAGTTTGTAACGCTTTTATTTATAATTATTATTTAACTGTTATATGAAATTCTTAATGTAAAAATATCTCCTCCTACTGGTCGAGTTTAGAATAAGTTCGGAAGCCATTACTAGTAAAATGTTTTCGAATAAAATGTGTTCGTCAGATGACTAGATATTTTATAAGAAATGTTCGTTACGAAGTGGGCTTAAATGTTTGCATTTTGTTGAAATTTTCGTTTCTCTATGTTTCTATATGATAAATTAGGATACTACAGTTGTTATTATTATTTCAGCTGTTTTCTGCAAAACTGACGACGGACAGTAGTTAAAAAAATTTCCGCCTCTTAGGCCTAGTTGAATCTTCGTGAGACTATGGTACAGAAAAAAAATGCGACCTGTGGAGAGCGTTGTGAACTTTTCCAAAGTTGATCGGCTGTACGCAGAGCAGCTTTGGATGCCGTTCCCGGAAAACAAGCAGGGCGAATGAAGCTGACTGCGCCTTTAACTGTCCATGTAGTTGACCAATCAGCTACATAATGTCTGAAGATTATGCTGGAACATTGCATGTTTGCTTTCGTATGGCCAATGAAGGTATTCGGTGGATGTGCAATGGTACATAATAATAGCAATTGACAAGTGTAATTGAAATATCACGGCAAAAGCTTTACAGTGTTTAAATTGAATTGCAATTAAAAGGTTTTAAGTTTGTAACGCTTTTATTTATAATCATTATTTAACTGTCATATGAAATTCTTAATGTAAAAATATCTCCACCTACTGGTAGGGTTTAGAATAAGTTCGGAAGCCATTATTAATAAAATGTTTTCAAATAAAATGTGTTCGAATAAAATGTGTTTGTCAGATGACTGGATATTTTATAAGAAAGGTTCCTCAGGAAGCGCGGCTTAAATGTTTGCATTTTGTTAAAATTTTCGTTTCTCTATGTTTCTATATGATAAATTAGGATACTACTGTTGTTATTATTGCTTCAGCTGTTTTCTGCAAAACTGACGACGGACAATAGTTAAAAAAAATTTCCGCCTCTTAGGCCTAGTTGAATCTTCGTGAGACTATGGTACAGAAAAAAAATGCGACCTGTGGAGAGAGAGCGTTGTGAACTTTTCCAAAGTTGATCGGCTGTACGCAGAGCAGCTTTGGAGGCCGTTCCCGGAAAACAAGCAGGGCGAATGAAGCTGACTGCGTCTTTAACTGTCCATGTAGTTGACCAATCAGCTACATAATGTCTGAAGATTATGCTGGAACATTGCATGTTTGCTTTCGTATGGCCAATGAAGGTATTCGGTGGATGTGCAATGGTACATAATAATAGCAATTGACAAGTGTAATTGAAATATCACGGCAAAAGCTTTACAGTGTTTAAATTGAATTGCAATTAAAAGGTTTTAAGTTTGTAACGCTTTTATTTATAATCATTATTTAACTGTTATATGAAATTCTTAATGTAAAAATATCTCCTCCTACTGGTCGAGTTTAGAATAAGTTCGGAAGCCATTACTAGTAAAATAATTTCGAATAAAATGTGTTCGTCAGATGACTAGATATTTTATAAGAAATGTTCGTTACGAAGTGGGCTTAAATGTTTGCATTTTGTTGAAAATTTTCGTTTCTCTATGTTTCTATATGATAAATTAGGATACTACAGTTGTTATTATTATTTCAGCTGTTTTCTGCAAAACTGACGACGGACAGTAGTTAAAAAAAATTTCCGCCTCTTAGGCCTAGTTGAATCTTCGTGAGACTATGGTACAGAAAAAAAAATGCGACCTGTGGAGAGCGTTGTGAACTTTTCCAAAGTTGATCGGCTGTACGCAGAGCAGCTTTGGATGCCGTTCCCGGAAAAACAAGCAGGGCGAATGAAGCTGACTGCGTCTTTAACTGTCCATGTAGTTGACCAATCAGCTACATAATGTCTGAAGATTATGCTGGAACATTGCATGTTTGCTTTCGTATGGCCAATGAAGGTATTCGGTGGATGTGCAATGGTACATAATAATAGCAATTGACAAGTGTAATTGAAATATCACGGCAAAAGCTTTACAGTGTTTAAATTGAATTGCAATTAAAAGGTTTTAAGTTTGTAACGCTTTTATTTATAATCATTATTTAACTGTCATATGAAATTCTTAATGTAAAAATATCTCCACCTACTGGTAGAGTTTAGAATAAGTTCGGAAGCTATTCCTAATAAAATATTTTCAAATAAAATGTGTTCGAATAAAATGTGTTTGTCAGATGACTGGATATTTTATAAGAAAGGTTCCTCAGGAAGCGCGGCTTAAATGTTTGCATTTTGTTAAAATTTTCGTTTCTCTATGTTTCTATATGATAAATTAGGATACTACTGTTGTTATTATTGCTTCAGCTGTTTTCTGCAAAACTGACGACGGACAATAGTTAAAAAAAATTTCCGCCTCTTAGGCCTAGTTGAATCTTCGTGAGACTATGGTACAGAAAAAATGCGACCTGTGGAGAGCGTTGTAAACTTTTCCAAAGTTGATCGGCTGTACGCAGAGCAGCTTTGGATGCCGTTCCCGGAAAACAAGCAGGGCGAATGAAGCTGACTGCGTCTTTAACTGTCCATGTAGTTGACCAATCAGCTACATAATGTCTGAAGATTATGCTGGAACATTGCATGTTTGCTTTCGTATGGCCAATGAAGGTATTCGGTGGATGTGCAATGGTACATAATAATAGCAATTGACAAGTGTAATTGAAATATCACGGCAAAAGCTTTACAGTGTTTAAATTGAATTGCAATTAAAAGGTTTTAAGTTTGTAACGCTTTTATTTATAATCATTATTTAACTGTTATATGAAATTCTTAATGTAAAAATATCTCCTCCTACTGGTCGAGTTTTAGAATAAGTTCGGAAGCCATTACTAGTAAAATGTTTTCGAATAAAATGTGTTCGTCAGATGACTAGATATTTTATAAGAAATGTTCCTTACGAAGTGGGCTTAAATGTTTGCATTTTGTTGAAATTTTCGTTTCTCTATGTTTCTATATGATAAAATAGGATACTACAGTTGTTATTATTGTTTCAGCTGTTTTCTGCAAAACTGACGACGGACAGTAGTTAAAAAAAATTTCCGCCTCTTAGGCCTAGTTGAATCTTCGTGAGACTATGGTTCAGAAAAAAATGCTACCTGTGGAGAGCGTTGTGAACTTTTCCAAAGTTGATCGGCTGTACGCAGAGCAGCTTTGGATGCCGTTCCCGGAAAACAAGCAGGGCGAATGAAGCTGACTGCGTCTTTAACTGTCCATGTAGTTGACCAATCAGCTACATAATGTCTGAAGATTATGCTGGAACATTGCATGTTTGCTTTCGTATGGACAATGAAGGTATTCGGTGGATGTGCAATGGTACATAATAATAGCAATTGACAAGTGTAATTGAAATATCACGCCAAAAGCTTTACAGTGTTTAAATTGAATTGCAATTAAAAGGTTTTAAGTTTGTAACGCTTTTATTTATAATCATTATTTAACTGTCATATGAAATTCTTAATGTAAAAATATCTCCTCCTACTGGTAGAGTTTAGAATAAGTTCGGAAGCCATTCCTAATAAAATGTTTTCAAATAAAATGTGTTCGAATAAAATGTGTTTGTCAGATGACTGGATATTTTATAAGAAAGGTTCCTCAGGAAGCGCGGCTTAAATGTTTGCGTTTTGTTAAAATTTTCGTTTCTCTATGTTTCTATATGATAAATTAGGATACTACTGTTGTTATTATTGTTTCAGCTGTTTTCTGCAAAACTGACGACGGACAATAGTTAAAAAAATTTCCGCCTCTTAGGCCTAGTTGAATCTTCGTGAGACTATGGTACAGAAAAAAATGCGACCTGTGGAGAGCGTTGTGAACTTTTCCAAAGTTGATCGGCTGTACGCAGAGCAGCTTTGGAGGCCGTTCCCGGAAAACAAGCAGGGCGAATGAAGCTGACTGCGTCTTTAACTGTCCATGTAGTTGACCAATCAGCTACATAATGTCTGAAGATTATGCTGGAACATTGCATGTTTGCTTTCGTATGGCCAATGAAGGTATTCGGTGGATGTGCAATGGTACATAATAATAGCAATTGACAAGTGTAATTGAAATATCACGGCAAAAGCTTTACAGTGTTTAAATTGAATTGCAATTAAAAGGTTTTAAGTTTGTAACGCTTTTATTTATAATCATTATTTAACTGTTATATGAAATTCTTAATGTAAAAATATCTCCTCCTACTGGTCGAGTTTAGAATAAGTTCGGAAGCCATTACTAGTAAAATGTTTTCGAATAAAATGTGTTCGTCAGATGACTAGATATTTTATAAGAAATGTTCGTTACGAAGTGGGCTTAAAATGTTTGCATTTTGTTGAAATTTTCGTTTCTCTATGTTTCTATATGATAAATTAGGATACTACAGTTGTTATTATTATTTCAGCTGTTTTCTGCAAAACTGACGACGGACAGTAGTTAAAAAAATTTCCGCCTCTTAGGCCTAGTTTGAATCTTCGTGAGACTATGGTACAGAAAAAAATGCGACCTGTGGAGAGCGTTGTGAACTTTTCCAAAGTTGATCGGCTGTACGCAGAGCATCTTTGGATGCCGTTCCCGGAAAACAAGCAGGGCGAATGAAGCTGACTGCGTCTTTAACTGTCCATGTAGTTGACCAATCAGCTACATAATGTCTGAAGATTATGCTGGAACATTGCATGTTTGCTTTCGTATGGCCAATGAAGGTATTCGGTGGATGTGCAATGGTACATAATAATAGCAATTGACAAGTGTAATTGAAATATCACGGCAAAAGCTTTACAGTGTTTAAATTGAATTGCAATTAAAAGGTTTTAAGTTTGTAACGCTTTTTATTTATAATCATTATTTAACTGTCATATGAAATTCTTAATGTAAAAATATCTCCTCCTACTGGTAGAGTTTAGAATAAGTTCGGAAGCCATTCCTAATAAAATGTTTTCAAATAAAAATGTGTTCGAATAAAATGTGTTTGTCAGATGACTGGATATTTTATAAGAAAGGTTCCTCAGGAAGCGCGGCTTAAATGTTTGCATTTTGTTAAAATTTTCGTTTCTCTATGTTTCTATATGATAAATTAGGATACTACTGTTGTTATTATTGCTTCAGCTGTTTTCTGCAAAACTGACGACGGACAATAGTTAAAAAAAATTTCCGCCTCTTAGGCCTAGTTGAATCTTCGTGAGACTATGGTACAGAAAAAAATGCGACCTGTGGAGAGAGAGCGTTGTGAACTTTTCCAAAGTTGATCGGCTGTACGCAGAGCAGCTTTGGAGGCCGTTCCCGGAAAACAAGCAGGGCGAATGAAGCTGACTGCGTCTTTAACTGTCCATGTAGTTGACCAATCAGCTACATAATGTCTGAAAATTATGCTGGAACATTGCATGTTTGCTTTCGTATGGCCAATGAAGGTATTCGGTGGATGTGCAATGGTACATAATAATAGCAATTGACAAGTGTAATTGAAATATCACGGCAAAAGCTTTACAGCGTTTAAATTGAATTGCAATTAAAATGTTTTAAGTTTGTAACGCTTTTATTTATAATCATTATTTAACTGTTATATGAAATTCTTAATGTAAAAATATCTCCTCCTACTGGTCGAGTTTAGAATAAGTTCGGAAGCCATTACTAGTAAAATGTTTTCGAATAAAATGTGCTCGTCAGATGACTAGATATTTTATAAGAAATGTTCGTTACGAAGTGGGCTTAAATGTTTGCATTTTGTTGAAATTTTCGTTTCTCTATGTTTCTATATGATAAATTAGGATACTACAGTTGTTATTATTATTTCAGCTGTTTTCTGCAAAACTGACGACGGACAGTAGTTAAAAAAATTTCCGCCTCTTAGGCCTAGTTGAATCTTCGTGAGACTATGGTACAGAAAAAAATGCGACCTGTGGAGAGCGTTGTGAACTTTTCCAAAGTTGATCGGCTGTACGCAGAGCAGCTTTGGATGCCGTTCCCGGAAAACAAGCAGGGCGAATGAAGCTGAATGCGTCTTTAACTGTCCATGTAGTTGACCAATCAGCTACATAATGTCTGAAGATTATGCTGGAACATTGCATGTTTGCTTTCGTATGGCCAATGAAGGTATTCGGTGGATGTGCAATGGTACATAATAATAGCAATTGACAAGTGTAATTGAAATATCACGGCAAAAGCTTTACAGTGTTTAAATTGAATTGCAATTAAAAGGTTTTAAGTTTGTAACGCTTTTATTTATAATCATTATTTAACTGTCATATGAAATTCTTAATGTAAAAATATCTCCTCCTACTGGTAGAGTTTAGAATAAGTTCGGAAGCCATTCCTAATAAAATGTTTTCGAATAAAATGTGTTCGAATAAAATGTGTTTGTCAGATGACTGGATATTTTATAAGAAAGGTTCCTCAGGAAGCGCGGCTTAAATGTTTGCATTTTGTTAAAATTTTCGTTTCTCTATGTTTCTATATGATAAATTAGGATACTACAGTTGTTATTATTGTTTCAGCTGTTTTCTGCAAAACTGACGACGGACAATAGTTAAAAAAAAATTCCGCCTCTTAGGCCTAGTTGAATCTTCGTGAGACTATGGTACAGAAAAAAATGCGACCTGTGGAGAGCGTTGTGAACTTTTCCAAAGTTGATCGGCTGTACGCAGAGCAGCTTTGGATGCCGTTCCCGGAAAACAAGCAAGGCGAATGAAGCTGACTGCGTCTTTAACTGTCCATGTAGTTGATCAATCAACTACATAATGTCTGAAGATTATGCTGGAACATTGCATGTTTGCTTTCGAATGGCCAATGAAGGTATACGGTGGATGTGCAATGGTACATAATAATAGCAATGGACAAGTGTAGTTGAAATAACACGGCAAAAGTTTTACAGTGTTTAAATTGAATTGCAATTAAAAGGTTTTAAGTTTGTAACGCTTTTATTTATAATCATTATTTAACTGTTATATGAAATTCTTAATGTAAAAATATCTCCTCCT
Source organism: Macrothele yani (assembly GCA_039090855.1). Classification (NCBI taxonomy): domain Eukaryota; kingdom Metazoa; phylum Arthropoda; class Arachnida; order Araneae; family Macrothelidae; genus Macrothele; species Macrothele yani. The sequence goes on from CM077034.1 coordinate 133,595,124, forward strand.
ACTGGTCGAGTTTAGAATAAGTTCGGAAGCCATTACTAGTAAAATGTTTTCGAATAAAATGTGTTCGTCAGATGACTGGATATTTTATAAGAAATGTTCGTTACGAAGTGGGCTTAAATGTTTGCATTTTGTTGAAATTTTCGTTTCTCTATGTTTCTATATGATAAAATAGGATACTACAGTTGTTATTATTGTTTCAGCTGTTTTCTGCAAAACTGACGACGGACAATAGTTAAAAAAATTTCCGCCTCTTAGGCCTAGTTGAATCTTCGTGAGACTATGGTACAGAAAAAAAAATGCGACCTGTGGAGAGCGTTGTGAACTTTTCCAAAGTTGATCGGCTGTACGCAGAGCAGCTTTGGATGCCGTTCCCGGAAAACAAGCAGGGCGAATGAAGCTGAATGCGTCTTTAACTGTCCATGTAGTTGACCAATCAGCTACATAATGTCTGAAGATTATGCTGGAACATTGCATGTTTGCTTTCGTATGGCCAATGAAGGTATTCGGTGGATGTGCAATGGTACATAATAATAGCAATTGACAAGTGTAATTGAAATATCACGGCAAAAGCTTTACAGTGTTTAAATTGAATTGCAATTAAAAGGTTTTAAGTTTGTAACGCTTTTATTTATAATCATTATTTAACTGTCATATGAAATTCTTAATGTAAAAATATCTCCTCCTACTGGTAGAGTTTAGAATAAGTTCGGAAGCCATTCCTAATAAAATGTTTTCGAATAAAAATGTGTTCGAATAAAATGTGTTTGTCAGATGACTGGATATTTTATAAGAAAGGTTCCTCAGGAAGCGCGGCTTAAATGTTTGCATTTTGTTAAAATTTTCGTTTCTCTATGTTTCTATATGATAAATTAGGATACTACAGTTGTTATTATTGTTTCAGCTGTTTTCTGCAAAACTGACGACGGACAATAGTTAAAAAAAAATTCCGCCTCTTAGGCCTAGTTGAATCTTCGTGAGACTATGGTACAGAAAAAAATGCGACCTGTGGAGAGCGTTGTGAACTTTTCCAAAGTTGATCGGCTGTACGCAGAGCAGCTTTGGATGCCGTTCCCGGAAAACAAGCAAGGCGAATGAAGCTGACTGCGTCTTTAACTGTCCATGTAGTTGATCAATCAACTACATAATGTCTGAAGATTATGCTGGAACATTGCATGTTTGCTTTCGAATGGCCAATGAAGGTATACGGTGGATGTGCAATGGTACATAATAATAGCAATGGACAAGTGTAGTTGAAATAACACGGCAAAAGTTTTACAGTGTTTAAATTGAATTGCAATTAAAATGTTTTAAGTTTGTAACGCTTTTATTTATAATCATTATTTAACTGTTATATGAAATTCTTAATGTAAAAATATCTCCTCCTACTGGTCGAGTTTAGAATAAGTTCGGAAGCCATTACTAGTAAAATGTTTTCGAATAAAATGTGTTCGTCAGATGACTGGATATTTTATAAGAAATGTTCGTTACGAAGTGGGCTTAAATGTTTGCATTTTGTTGAAATTTTCGTTTCTCTATGTTTCTATATGATAAAATAGGATACTACAGTTGTTATTATTGTTTCAGCTGTTTTCTGCAAAACTGACGACGGACAATAGTTAAAAAAATTTCCGCCTCTTAGGCCTAGTTGAATCTTCGTGAGACTATGGTACAGAAAAAATGCGACCTGTGGAGAGCGTTATGAACTTTTCCAAAGTTGATCGGCTGTACGCAGAGCAGCTTTGGATGCCGTTCCCGGAAAACAAGCAGGGCGAATGAAGCTGACTGCGTCTTTAACTGTCCATGTAGTTGACCAATCAGCTACATAATGTCTGAAGATTATGCTGGAACATTGCATGTTTGCTTTCGTATGGCCAATGAAGGTATTCGGTGGATGTGCAATGGTACATAATAATAGCAATTGACAAGTGTAATTGAAATATCACGGCAAAAGCTTTACAGTGTTTAAATTGAATTGCAATTAAAAGGTTTTAAGTTTGTAACGCTTTTATTTATAATCATTATTTAACTGTCATATGAAATTCTTAATGTAAAAATATCTCCTCCTACTGGTAGAGTTTAGAATAAGTTCGGAAGCCATTCCTAATAAAATGTTTTCAAATAAAATGTGTTCGAATAAAATGTGTTTGTCAGATGACTGGATATTTTATAAGAAAGGTTCCTCAGGAAGCGCGGCTTAAATGTTTGCGTTTTGTTAAAATTTTCGTTTCTCTATGTTTCTATATGATAAATTAGGATACTACTGTTGTTATTATTGTTTCAGCTGTTTTCTGCAAAACTGACGACGGACAATAGTTAAAAATTTCCGCCTCTTAGGCCTAGTTGAATCTTCGTGAGACTATGGTACAGAAAAAAATGCGACCTGTGGAGAGCGTTGTGAACTTTTCCAAAGTTGATCGGCTGTACGCAGAGCAGCTTTGGAGGCCGTTCCCGGAAAACAAGCAGGGCGAATGAAGCTGACTGCGTCTTTAACTGTCCATGTAGTTGACCAATCAGCTACATAATGTCTGAAGATTATGCTGGAACATTGCATGTTTGCTTTCGTATGGCCAATGAAGGTATTCGGTGGATGTGCAATGGTACATAATAATAGCAATTGACAAGTGTAATTGAAATATCACGGCAAAAGCTTTACAGTGTTTAAATTGAATTGCAATTAAAAGGTTTTAAGTTTGTAACGCTTTTATTTATAATCATTATTTAACTGTTATATGAAATTCTTAATGTAAAAATATCTCCTCCTACTGGTCGAGTTTAGAATAAGTTCGGAAGCCATTACTAGTAAAATGTTTTCGAATAAAATGTGTTCGTCAGATGACTAGATATTTTATAAGAAATGTTCGTTACGAAGTGGGCTTAAATGTTTGCATTTTGTTGAAATTTTCGTTTCTCTATGTTTCTATATGATAAATTAGGATACTACAGTTGTTATTATTATTTCAGCTGTTTTCTGCAAAACTGACGACGGACAGTAGTTAAAAAAAATTTCCGCCTCTTAGGCCTAGTTGAATCTTCGTGAGACTATGGTACAGAAAAAAATGCGACCTGTGGAGAGCGTTGTGAACTTTTCCAAAGTTGATCGGCTGTACGCAGAGCATCTTTGGATGCCGTTCCCGGAAAACAAGCAGGGCGAATGAAGCTGACTGCGTCTTTAACTGTCCATGTAGTTGACCAATCAGCTACATAATGTCTCAAGTTGAAGATTATGCTGGAACATTGCATGTTTGCTTTCGTATGGCCAATGAAGGTATTCGGTGGATGTGCAATGGTACATAATAATAGCAATTGACAAGTGTAATTAAAATATCACGGCAAAAGCTTTACAGTGTTTAAATTGAATTGCAATTAAAAGGTTTTAAGTTTGTAACGCTTTTATTTATAATCATTATTTAACTGTCATATGAAATTCTTAATGTAAAAATATCTCCTCCTACTGGTAGAGTTTAGAATAAGTTCGGAAGCCATTCCTAATAAAATGTTTTCAAATAAAATGTGTTCGAATAAAATGTGTTTGTCAGATGACTGGATATTTTATAAGAAAGGTTCCTCAGGAAGCGCGGCTTAAATGTTTGCATTTTGTTAAAATTTTCGTTTCTCTATGTTTCTATATGATAAATTAGGATACTACTGTTGTTATTATTGCTTCAGCTGTTTTCTGCAAAACTGACGACGGACAATAGTTAAAAATTTCCGCCTCTTAGGCCTAGTTGAATCTTCGTGAGACTATGGTACAGAAAAAAATGCGACCTGTGGAGAGAGAGCGTTGTGAACTTTTCCAAAGTTGATCGGCTGTACGCAGAGCAGCTTTGGAGGCCGTTCCCGGAAAACAAGCAGGGCGAATGAAGCTGACTGCGTCTTTAACTGTCCATGTAGTTGACCAATCAGCTACATAATGTCTGAAGATTATGCTGGAACATTGCATGTTTGCTTTCGTATGGCCAATGAAGGTATTCGGTGGATGTGCAATGGTACATAATAATAGCAATTGACAAGTGTAATTGAAATATCACGGCAAAAGCTTTACAGCGTTTAAATTGAATTGCAATTAAAATGTTTTAAGTTTGTAACGCTTTTATTTATAATCATTATTTAACTGTTATATGAAATTCTTAATGTAAAAATATCTCCTCCTACTGGTCGAGTTTAGAATAAGTTCGGAAGCCATTACTAGTAAAATGTTTTCGAATAAAATGTGTTCGTCAGATGACTAGATATTTTATAAGAAATGTTCGTTACGAAGTGGGCTTAAATGTTTGCATTTTGTTGAAATTTTCGTTTCTCTATGTTTCTATATGATAAATTAGGATACTACAGTTGTTATTATTATTTCAGCTGTTTTCTGCAAAACTGACGACGGACAGTAGTTAAAAAAATTTCCGCCTCTTAGGCCTAGTTGAATCTTCGTGAGACTATGGTACAGAAAAAATGCGACCTGTGGAGAGCGTTGTGAACTTTTCCAAAGTTGATCGGCTGTACGCAGAGCAGCTTTGGATGCCGTTCCCGGAAAACAAGCAGGGCGAATGAAGCTGAATGCGTCTTTAACTGTCCATGTAGTTGACCAATCAGCTACATAATGTCTGAAGATTATGCTGGAACATTGCATGTTTGCTTTCGTATGGCCAATGAAGGTATTCGGTGGATGTGCAATGGTACATAATAATAGCAATTGACAAGTGTAATTGAAATATCACGGCAAAAGCTTTACAGTGTTTAAATTGAATTGCAATTAAAAGGTTTTAAGTTTGTAACGCTTTTATTTATAATCATTATTTAACTGTCATATGAAATTCTTAATGTAAAAATATCTCCTCCTACTGGTAGAGTTTAGAATAAGTTCGGAAGCCATTCCTAATAAAATGTTTTCGAATTAAATGTGTTCGAATAAAATGTGTTTGTCAGATGACTGGATATTTTATAAGAAAGGTTCCTCAGGAAGCGCGGCTTAAATGTTTGCATTTTGTTAAAATTTTCGTTTCTCTATGTTTCTATATGATAAATTAGGATACTACAGTTGTTATTATTGTTTCAGCTGTTTTCTGCAAAACTGACGACGGACAATAGTTAAAAAAAATTCCGCCTCTTAGGCCTAGTTGAATCTTCGTGAGACTATGGTACAGAAAAAAAAATGCGACCTGTGGAGAGCGTTGTGAACTTTTCCAAAGTTGATCGGCTGTACGCAGAGCAGCTTTGGATGCCGTTCCCGGAAAACAAGCTGGGCGAATGAAGCTGACTGCGTCTTTAACTGTCCATGTAGTTGATCAATCAACTACATAATGTCTGAAGATTATGCTGGAACATTGCATGTTTGCTTTCGAATGGCCAATGAAGGTATACGGTGGATGTGCAATGGTACATAATAATAGCAATGGACAAGTGTAGTTGAAATAACACGGCAAAAGTTTTACAGTGTTTAAATTGAATTGCAATTAAAAGGTTTTAAGTTTGTAACGCTTTTATTTATAATCATTATTTAACTGTTATATGAAATTCTTAATGTAAAAATATCTCCTCCTACTGGTCGAGTTTAGAATAAGTTCGGAAGCCATTACTAGTAAAATGTTTTCGAATAAAATGTGTTCGTCAGATGACTGGATATTTTATAAGAAATGTTCGTTACGAAGTGGGCTTAAATGTTTGCATTTTGTTGAAATTTTCGTTTCTCTATGTTTCTATATGATAAAATAGGATACTACAGTTGTTATTATTGTTTCAGCTGTTTTCTGCAAAACTGACGACGGACAATAGTTAAAAAAATTTCCGCCTCTTAGGCCTAGTTGAATCTTCGTGAGACTATGGTACAGAAAAAAATGCGACCTGTGGAGAGCGTTGTGAACTTTTCCAAAGTTGATCGGCTGTACGCAGAGCAGCTTTGGATGCCGTTCCCGGAAAACAAGCAAGGCGAATGAAGCTGACTGCGTCTTTAACTGTCCATGTAGTTGATCAATCAACTACATAATGTCTGAAGATTATGCTGGAACATTGCATGTTTGCTTTCGAATGGCCAATGAAGGTATACGGTGGATGTGCAATGGTACATAATAATAGCAATGGACAAGTGTAGTTGAAATAACACGGCAAAAGTTTTACAGTGTTTAAATTGAATTGCAATTAAAAGGTTTTAAGTTTTGTAACGCTTTTATTTATAATCATTATTTAACTGTTATATGAAATTCTTAATGTAAAAATATCTCCTCCTACTGGTCGAGTTTAGAATAAGTTCGGAAGCCATTACTAGTAAAATGTTTTCGAATAAAATGTGTTCGTCAGATGACTGGATATTTTATAAGAAATGTTCGTTACGAAGTGGGCTTAAATGTTTGCATTTTGTTGAAATTTTCGTTTCTCTATGTTTCTATATGATAAAATAGGATACTACAGTTGTTATTATTGTTTCAGCTGTTTTCTGCAAAACTGACGACGGACAATAGTTAAAAAATTTCCGCCTCTTAGGCCTAGTTGAATCTTCGTGAGACTATGGTACAGAAAAAAATGCGACCTGTGGAGAGCGTTATGAACTTTTCCAAAGTTGATCGGCTGTACGCAGAGCAGCTTTGGATGCCGTTCCCGGAAAACAAGCAGGGCGAATGAAGCTGACTGCGTCTTTAACTGTCCATGTAGTTGACCAATCAGCTACATAATGTCTGAAGATTATGCTGGAACATTGCATGTTTGCTTTCGTATGGCCAATGAAGGTATTCGGTGGATGTGCAATGGTACATAATAATAGCAATTGACAAGTGTAATTGAAATATCACGGCAAAAGCTTTACAGTGTTTAAATTGAATTGCAATTAAAAGGTTTTAAGTTTGTAACGCTTTTATTTATAATCATTATTTAACTGTCATATGAAATTCTTAATGTAAAAATATCTCCTCCTACTGGTAGAGTTTAGAATAAGTTCGGAAGCCATTCCTAATAAAATGTTTTCAAATAAAATGTGTTCGAATAAAATGTGTTTGTCAGATGACTGGATATTTTATAAGAAAGGTTCCTCAGGAAGCGCGGCTTAAATGTTTGCGTTTTGTTAAAATTTTCGTTTCTCTATGTTTCTATATGATAAATTAGGATACTACTGTTGTTATTATTGTTTCAGCTGTTTTCTGCAAAACTGACGACGGACAATAGTTAAAAAAAATTTCCGCCTCTTAGGCCTAGTTGAATCTTCGTGAGACTATGGTACAGAAAAAAAATGCGACCTGTGGAGAGCGTTGTGAACTTTTCCAAAGTTGATCGGCTGTACGCAGAGCAGCTTTGGAGGCCGTTCCCGGAAAACAAGCAGGGCGAATGAAGCTGACTGCGTCTTTAACTGTCCATGTAGTTGACCAATCAGCTACATAATGTCTGAAGATTATGCTGGAACATTGCATGTTTGCTTTCGTATGGCCAATGAAGGTATTCGGTGGATGTGCAATGGTACATAATAATAGCAATTGACAAGTGTAATTGAAATATCACGGCAAAAGCTTTACAGTGTTTAAATTGAATTGCAATTAAAAGGTTTTAAGTTTGTAACGCTTTTATTTATAATCATTATTTAACTGTTATATGAAATTCTTAATGTAAAAATATCTCCTCCTACTGGTCGAGTTTAGAATAAGTTCGGAAGCCATTACTAGTAAAATGTTTTCGAATAAAATGTGTTCGTCAGATGACTAGATATTTTATAAGAAATGTTCGTTACGAAGTGGGCTTAAATGTTTGCATTTTGTTGAAATTTTCGTTTCTCTATGTTTCTATATGATAAATTAGGATACTACAGTTGTTATTATTATTTCAGCTGTTTTCTGCAAAACTGACGACGGACAGTAGTTAAAAAAATTTCCGCCTCTTAGGCCTAGTTGAATCTTCGTGAGACTATGGTACAGAAAAAAATGCGACCTGTGGAGAGCGTTGTGAACTTTTCCAAAGTTGATCGGCTGTACGCAGAGCATCTTTGGATGCCGTTCCCGGAAAACAAGCAGGGCGAATGAAGCTGACTGCGTCTTTAACTGTCCATGTAGTTGACCAATCAGCTACATAATGTCTGAAGATTATGCTGGAACATTGCATGTTTGCTTTCGTATGGCCAATGAAGGTATTCGGTGGATGTGCAATGGTACATAATAATAGCAATTGACAAGTGTAATTAAAATATCACGGCAAAAGCTTTACAGTGTTTAAATTGAATTGCAATTAAAAGGTTTTAAGTTTGTAACGCTTTTATTTATAATCATTATTTAACTGTCATATGAAATTCTTAATGTAAAAATATCTCCTCCTACTGGTAGAGTTTAGAATAAGTTCGGAAGCCATTCCTAATAAAATGTTTTCAAATAAAATGTGTTCGAATAAAATGTGTTTGTCAGATGACTGGATATTTTATAAGAAAGGTTCCTCAGGAAGCGCGGCTTAAATGTTTGCATTTTGTTAAAATTTTCGTTTCTCTATGTTTCTATATGATAAATTAGGATACTACTGTTGTTATTATTGCTTCAGCTGTTTTCTGCAAAACTGACGACGGACAATAGTTAAAAAAAATTTCCGCCTCTTAGGCCTAGTTGAATCTTCGTGAGACTATGGTACAGAAAAAATGCGACCTGTGGAGAGAGAGCGTTGTGAACTTTTCCAAAGTTGATCGGCTGTACGCAGAGCAGCTTTGGAGGCCGTTCCCGGAAAACAAGCAGGGCGAATGAAGCTGACTGCGTCTTTAACTGTCCATGTAGTTGACCAATCAGCTACATAATGTCTGAAGATTATGCTGGAACATTGCATGTTTGCTTTCGTATGGCCAATGAAGGTATTCGGTGGATGTGCAATGGTACATAATAATAGCAATTGACAAGTGTAATTGAAATATCACGGCAAAAGCTTTACAGCGTTTAAATTGAATTGCAATTAAAATGTTTTAAGTTTGTAACGCTTTTATTTATAATCATTATTTAACTGTTATATGAAATTCTTAATGTAAAAATATCTCCTCCTACTGGTCGAGTTTAGAATAAGTTCGGAAGCCATTACTAGTAAAATGTTTTCGAATAAAATGTGTTCGTCAGATGACTAGATATTTTATAAGAAATGTTCGTTACGAAGTGGGCTTAAATGTTTGCATTTTGTTGAAATTTTCGTTTCTCTATGTTTCTATATGATAAATTAGGATACTACAGTTGTTATTATTATTTCAGCTGTTTTCTGCAAAACTGACGACGGACAGTAGTTAAAAAAAATTTCCGCCTCTTAGGCCTAGTTGAATCTTCGTGAGACTATGGTACAGAAAAAAAATGCGACCTGTGGAGAGCGTTGTGAACTTTTCCAAAGTTGATCGGCTGTACGCAGAGCAGCTTTGGATGCCGTTCCCGGAAAACAAGCAGGGCGAATGAAGCTGAATGCGTCTTTAACTGTCCATGTAGTTGACCAATCAGCTACATAATGTCTGAAGATTATGCTGGAACATTGCATGTTTGCTTTCGTATGGCCAATGAAGGTATTCGGTGGATGTGCAATGGTACATAATAATAGCAATTGACAAGTGTAATTGAAAATATCACGGCAAAAGCTTTACAGTGTTTAAATTGAATTGCAATTAAAAGGTTTTAAGTTTGTAACGCTTTTATTTATAATCATTATTTAACTGTCATATGAAATTCTTAATGTAAAAATATCTCCTCCTACTGGTAGAGTTTAGAATAAGTTCGGAAGCCATTCCTAATAAAATGTTTTCGAATTAAATGTGTTCGAATAAAATGTGTTTGTCAGATGACTGGATATTTTATAAGAAAGGTTCCTCAGGAAGCGCGGCTTAAATGTTTGCATTTTGTTAAAATTTTCGTTTCTCTATGTTTCTATATGATAAATTAGGATACTACAGTTGTTATTATTGTTTCAGCTGTTTTCTGCAAAACTGACGACGGACAATAGTTAAAAAAAAATTCCGCCTCTTAGGCCTAGTTGAATCTTCGTGAGACTATGGTACAGAAAAAAATGCGACCTGTGGAGAGCGTTGTGAACTTTTCCAAAGTTGATCGGCTGTACGCAGAGCAGCTTTGGATGCCGTTCCCGGAAAACAAGCTGGGCGAATGAAGCTGACTGCGTCTTTAACTGTCCATGTAGTTGATCAATCAACTACATAATGTCTGAAGATTATGCTGGAACATTGCATGTTTGCTTTCGAATGGCCAATGAAGGTATACGGTGGATGTGCAATGGTACATAATAATAGCAATGGACAAGTGTAGTTGAAATAACACGGCAAAAGTTTTACAGTGTTTAAATTGAATTGCAATTAAAAGGTTTTAAGTTTGTAACGCTTTTATTTATAATCATTATTTAACTGTTATATGAAATTCTTAATGTAAAAATATCTCCTCCTACTGGTCGAGTTTAGAATAAGTTCGGAAGCCATTACTAGTAAAATGTTTTCGAATAAAATGTGTTCGTCAGATGACTGGATATTTTATAAGAAATGTTCGTTACGAAGTGGGCTTAAATGTTTGCATTTTGTTGAAATTTTCGTTTCTCTATGTTTCTATATGATAAAATAGGATACTACAGTTGTTATTATTGTTTCAGCTGTTTTCTGCAAAACTGACGACGGACAATAGTTAAAAAAAATTTCCGCCTCTTAGGCCTAGTTGAATCTTCGTGAGACTATGGTACAGAAAAAAATGCGACCTGTGGAGAGCGTTGTGAACTTTTCCAAAGTTGATCGGCTGTACGCAGAGCAGCTTTGGATGCCGTTCCCGGAAAACAAGCAAGGCGAATGAAGCTGACTGCGTCTTTAACTGTCCATGTAGTTGATCAATCAACTACATAATGTCTGAAGATTATGCTGGAACATTGCATGTTTGCTTTCGAATGGCCAATGAAGGTATACGGTGGATGTGCAATGGTACATAATAATAGCAATGGACAAGTGTAGTTGAAATAACACGGCAAAAGTTTTACAGTGTTTAAATTGAATTGCAATTAAAAGGTTTTAAGTTTGTAACGCTTTTATTTATAATCATTATTTAACTGTTATATGAAATTCTTAATGTAAAAATATCTCCTCCTACTGGTCGAGTTTAGAATAAGTTCGGAAGCCATTACTAGTAAAATGTTTTCGAATAAAATGTGTTCGTCAGATGACTGGATATTTTATAAGAAATGTTCGTTACGAAGTGGGCTTAAATGTTTGCATTTTGTTGAAATTTCTCGTTTCTCTATGTTTCTATATGATAAAATAGGATACTACAGTTGTTATTATTGTTTCAGCTGTTTTCTGCAAAACTGACGACGGACAATAGTTAAAAAAAATTTCCGCCTCTTAGGCCTAGTTGAATCTTCGTGAGACTATGGTACAGAAAAAAATGCGACCTGTGGAGAGCGTTATGAACTTTTCCAAAGTTGATCGGCTGTACGCAGAGCAGCTTTGGATGCCGTTCCCGGAAAACAAGCAGGGCGAATGAAGCTGACTGCGTCTTTAACTGTCCATGTAGTTGACCAATCAGCTACATAATGTCTGAAGATTATGCTGGAACATTGCATGTTTGCTTTCGTATGGCCAATGAAGGTATTCGGTGGATGTGCAATGGTACATAATAATAGCAATTGACAAGTGTAATTGAAATATCACGGCAAAAGCTTTACAGTGTTTAAATTGAATTGCAATTAAAAGGTTTTAAGTTTGTAACGCTTTTATTTATAATCATTATTTAACTGTCATATGAAATTCTTAATGTAAAAATATCTCCTCCTACTGGTAGAGTTTAGAATAAGTTCGGAAGCCATTCCTAATAAAATGTTTTCAAATAAAATGTGTTCGAATAAAATGTGTTTGTCAGATGACTGGATATTTTATAAGAAAGGTTCCTCAGGAAGCGCGGCTTAAATGTTTGCGTTTTGTTAAAATTTTCGTTTCTCTATGTTTCTATATGATAAATTAGGATACTACTGTTGTTATTATTGTTTCAGCTGTTTTCTGCAAAACTGACGACGGACAATAGTTAAAAAATTTCCGCCTCTTAGGCCTAGTTGAATCTTCGTGAGACTATGGTACAGAAAAAAATGCGACCTGTGGAGAGCGTTGTGAACTTTTCCAAAGTTGATCGGCTGTACGCAGAGCAGCTTTGGAGGCCGTTCCCGGAAAACAAGCAGGGCGAATGAAGCTGACTGCGTCTTTAACTGTCCATGTAGTTGACCAATCAGCTACATAATGTCTGAAGATTATGCTGGAACATTGCATGTTTGCTTTCGTATGGCCAATGAAGGTATTCGGTGGATGTGCAATGGTACATAATAATAGCAATTGACAAGTGTAATTGAAATATCACGGCAAAAGCTTTACAGTGTTTAAATTGAATTGCAATTAAAAGGTTTTAAGTTTGTAACGCTTTTATTTATAATCATTATTTAACTGTTATATGAAATTCTTAATGTAAAAATATCTCCTCCTACTGGTCGAGTTTAGAATAAGTTCGGAAGCCATTACTAGTAAAATGTTTTCGAATAAAATGTGTTCGTCAGATGACTAGATATTTTATAAGAAATGTTCGTTACGAAGTAGGCTTAAATGTTTGCATTTTGTTGAAATTTTCGTTTCTCTATGTTTCTATATGATAAATTAGGATACTACAGTTGTTATTATTATTTCAGCTGTTTTCTGCAAAACTGACGACGGACAGTATTTAAAAAAAATTTCCGCCTCTTAGGCCTAGTTGAATCTCCGTGAGACTATGGTACAGAAAAAAATGCGACCTGTGGAGAGTGTTGTGAACTTTTCCAAAGTTGATCGGCTGTACGCAGAGCAGCTTTGGATGCCGTTCCCGGAAAACAAGCAGGGCGAATGAAGCTGACTGCGTCTTTAACTGTCCATGTAGTTGACCAATCAGCTACATAATGTCTGAAGATTATGCTGTAACATTGCATGTTTGCTTTCGTATGGCCAATGAAGGTATTCGGTGGATGTGCAATGGTACATAATAATAGCAATTGACAAGTGTAATTGAAATATCACGGCAAAAGCTTTACAGTGTTTAAATTGAATTGCAATTAAAAGGTTTTAAGTTTGTAACGCTTTTATTTATAATCATTATTTAACTGTCATATGAAATTCTTAATGTAAAAATATCTCCTCCTACTGGTAGAGTTTAGAATAAGTTCGGAAGCCATTCCTAATAAAATGTTTTCAAATAAAATGTGTTCGAATAAAATGTGTTTGTCAGATGACTGGATATTTTATAAGAAAGGTTCCTCAGGAAGCGCGGCTTAAATGTTTGCATTTTGTTAAAATTTTCGTTTCTCTATGTTTCTATATGATAAATTAGGATACTACTGTTGTTATTATTGCTTCAGCTGTTTTCTGCAAAACTGACGACGGACAATAGTTAAAAAAAATTTCCGCCTCTTAGGCCTAGTTGAATCTTCGTGAGACTATGGTACAGAACAAAAATGCGACCTGTGGAGAGAGAGCGTTGTGAACTTTTCCAAAGTTGATCGGCTGTACGCAGAGCAGCTTTGGAGGCCGTTCCCGGAAAACAAGCAGGGCGAATGAAGCTGACTGCGTCTTTAACTGTCCATGTAGTTGAACAATCAGCTACATAATGTCTGAAGATTATGCTGGAACATTGCATGTTTGCTTTCGTATGGCCAATGAAGGTATTCGGTGGATGTGCAATGGTACATAATAATAGCAATTGACAAGTGTAATTGAAATATCACGGCAAAAGCTTTACAGTGTTTAAATTGAATTGCAATTAAAAGGTTTTAAATTTGTAACGCTTTTATTTATAATCATTATTTAACTGTTATATGAAATTCTTAATGTAAAAATATCTCCTCCTACTGGTCGAGTTTAGAATAAGTTCGGAAGCCATTACTAGTAAAATGTTTTCGAATAAAATGTGTTCGTCAGATGACTAGATATTTTATAAGAAATGTTCGTTACGAAGTGGGCTTAAATGTTTGCATTTTGTTGAAATTTTCGTTTCTCTATGTTTCTATATGATAAATTAGGATACTACAGTTGTTATTATTATTTCAGCTGTTTTCTGCAAAACTGACGACGGACAGTAGTTAAAAAAAATTTGCGCCTCTTAGGCCTAGTTGAATCTTCGTGAGACTATGGTACAGAAAAAATGCGACCTGTGGAGAGCGTTGTGAACTTTTCCAAAGTTGATCGGCTGTACGCAGAGCAGCTTTGGATGCCGTTCCCGGAAAACAAGCAGGGCGAATGAAGCTGACTGCGTCTTTAACTGTCCATGTAGTTGACCAATCAGCTACATAATGTCTGAAGATTATGCTGGAACATTGCATGTTTGCTTTCGTATGGCCAATGAAGGTATTCGGTGGATGTGCAATGGTACATAATAATAGCAATTGACAAGTGTAATTGAAATATCACGGCAAAAGCTTTACAGTGTTTAAATTGAATTGCAATTAAAAGGTTTTAAGTTTGTAACGCTTTTATTTATAATCATTATTTAACTGTCATATGAAATTCTTAATGTAAAAATATCTCCTCCTACTGGTAGAGTTTAGAATAAGTTCGGAAGCCATTCCTAATAAAATGTTTTCAAATAAAATGTGTTCGAATAAAATGTGTTTGTCAGATGACTGGATATTTTATAAGAAAGGTTCCTCAGGAAGCGCGGCTTAAATGTTTGCATTTTGTTAAAATTTTCGTTTCTCTATGTTTCTATATGATAAATTAGGATACTACTGTTGTTATTATTGCTTCAGCTGTTTTCTGCAAAACTGACGACGAACAATAGTTAAAAAAAATTTCCGCCTCTTAGGCCTAGTTGAATCTTCGTGAGACTATGGTACAGAACAAAAATGCGACCTGTGGAGAGAGAGCGTTGTGAACTTTTCCAAAGTTGATCGGCTGTACGCAGAGCAGCTTTGGAGGCCGTTCCCGGAAAACAAGCAGGGCGAATGAAGCTGACTGCGTCTTTAACTGTCCATGTAGTTGAACAATCAGCTACATAATGTCTGAAGATTATGCTGGAACATTGCATGTTTGCTTTCGTATGGCCAATGAAGGTATTCGGTGGATGTGCAATGGTACATAATAATAGCAATTGACAAGTGTAATTGAAATATCACGGCAAAAGCTTTACAGTGTTTAAATTGAATTGCAATTAAAAGGTTTTAAATTTGTAACGCTTTTATTTATAATCATTATTTAACTGTTATATGAAATTCTTAATGTAAAAATATCTCCTCCTACTGGTCGAGTTTAGAATAAGTTCGGAAGCCATCACTAGTAAAATGTTTTCGAATAAAATGTGTTCGTCAGATGACTAGATATTTTATAAGAAATGTTCGTTACGAAGTGGGCTTAAATGTTTGCATTTTGTTGAAATTTTCGTTTCTCTATGTTTCTATATGATAAATTAGGATACTACAGTTGTTATTATTATTTCAGCTGTTTTCTGCAAAACTGACGACGGACAGTAGTTAAAAAAAATTTGCGCCTCTTAGGCCTAGTTGAATCTTCGTGAGACTATGGTACAGAAAAAAATGCGACCTGTGGAGAGCGTTGTGAACTTTTCCAAAGTTGATCGGCTGTACGCAGAGCAGCTTTGGATGCCGTTCCCGGAAAACAAGCAGGGCGAATGAAGCTGACTGCGTCTTTAACTGTCCATGTAGTTGACCAATCAGCTACATAATGTCTGAAGATTATGCTGGAACATTGCATGTTTGCTTTCGTATGGCCAATGAAGGTATTCGGTGGATGTGCAATGGTACATAATAATAGCAATTGACAAGTGTAATTGAAATATCACGGCAAAAGCTTTACAGCGTTTAAATTGAATTGCAATTAAAATGTTTTAAGTTTGTAACGCTTTTATTTATAATCATTATTTAACTGTTATATGAAATTCTTAATGTAAAAATATCTCCTCCTACTGGTCGAGTTTAGAATAAGTTCGGAAGCCATTACTAGTAAAATGTTTTCGAATAAAATGTGTTCGTCAGATGACTAGATATTTTATAAGAAATGTTCGTTACGAAGTGGGCTTAAATGTTTGCATTTTGTTGAAATTTTCGTTTCTCTATGTTTCTATATGATAAATTAGGATACTACAGTTGTTATTATTATTTCAGCTGTTTTCTGCAAAACTGACGACGGACAGTAGTTAAAAAAAATTTCCGCCTCTTAGGCCTAGTTGAATCTTCGTGAGACTATGGTACAGAAAAAAATGCGACCTGTGGAGAGCGTTGTGAACTTTTCCAAAGTTGATCGGCTGTACGCAGAGCAGCTTTGGATGCCGTTCCCGGAAAACAAGCAGGGCGAATGAAGCTGAATGCGTCTTTAACTGTCCATGTAGTTGACCAATCAGCTACATAATGTCTGAAGATTATGCTGGAACATTGCATGTTTGCTTTCGTATGGCCAATGAAGGTATTCGGTGGATGTGCAATGGTACATAATAATAGCAATTGACAAGTGTAATTGAAATATCACGGCAAAAGCTTTACAGTGTTTAAATTGAATTGCAATTAAAAGGTTTTAAGTTTGTAACGCTTTTATTTATAATCATTATTTAACTGTCATATGAAATTCTTAATGTAAAAATATCTCCTCCTACTGGTAGAGTTTAGAATAAGTTCGGAAGCCATTCCTAATAAAATGTTTTCGAATAAAATGTGTTCGAATAAAATGTGTTTGTCAGATGACTGGATATTTTATAAGAAAGGTTCCTCAGGAAGCGCGGCTTAAATGTTTGCATTTTGTTAAAATTTTCGTTTCTCTATGTTTCTATATGATAAATTAGGATACTACAGTTGTTATTATTGTTTCAGCTGTTTTCTGCAAAACTGACGACGGACAATAGTTAAAAAAAAATTCCGCCTCTTAGGCCTAGTTGAATCTTCGTGAGACTATGGTACAGAAAAAAATGCGACCTGTGGAGAGCGTTGTGAACTTTTCCAAAGTTGATCGGCTGTACGCAGAGCAGCTTTGGATGCCGTTCCCGGAAAACAAGCAAGGCGAATGAAGCTGACTGCGTCTTTAACTGTCCATGTAGTTGATCAATCAACTACATAATGTCTGAAGATTATGCTGGAACATTGCATGTTTGCTTTCGAATGGCCAATGAAGGTATACGGTGGATGTGCAATGGTACATAATAATAGCAATGGACAAGTGTAGTTGAAATAACACGGCAAAAGTTTTACAGTGTTTAAATTGAATTGCAATTAAAAGGTTTTAAGTTTGTAACGCTTTTATTTATAATCATTATTTAACTGTTATATGAAATTCTTAATGTAAAAATATCTCCTCCTACTGGTCGAGTTTAGAATAAGTTCGGAAGCCATTACTAGTAAAATGTTTTCGAATAAAATGTGTTCGTCAGATGACTGGATATTTTATAAGAAATGTTCGTTACGAAGTGGGCTTAAATGTTTGCATTTTGTTGAAATTTTCGTTTCTCTATGTTTCTATATGATAAAATAGGATACTACAGTTGTTATTATTGTTTCAGCTGTTTTCTGCAAAACTGACGACGGACAATAGTTAAAAAAAATTTCCGCCTCTTAGGCCTAGTTGAATCTTCGTGAGACTATGGTACAGAAAAAATGCGACCTGTGGAGAGCGTTGTGAACTTTTCCAAAGTTGATCGGCTGTACGCAGAGCAGCTTTGGATGCCGTTCCCGGAAAACAAGCAAGGCGAATGAAGCTGACTGCGTCTTTTAACTGTCCATGTAGTTGATCAATCAACTACATAATGTCTGAAGATTATGCTGGAACATTGCATGTTTGCTTTCGAATGGCCAATGAAGGTATACGGTGGATGTGCAATGGTACATAATAATAGCAATGGACAAGTGTAGTTGAAATAACACGGCAAAAGTTTTACAGTGTTTAAATTGAATTGCAATTAAAAGGTTTTAAGTTTGTAACGCTTTTATTTATAATCATTATTTAACTGTTATATGAAATTCTTAATGTAAAAATATCTCCTCCTACTGGTCGAGTTTAGAATAAGTTCGGAAGCCATTACTAGTAAAATGTTTTCGAATAAAATGTGTTCGTCAGATGACTGGATATTTTATAAGAAATGTTCGTTACGAAGTGGGCTTAAATGTTTGCATTTTGTTGAAATTTTCGTTTCTCTATGTTTCTATATGATAAAATAGGATACTACAGTTGTTATTATTGTTTCAGCTGTTTTCTGCAAAACTGACGACGGACAATAGTTAAAAATTTCCGCCTCTTAGGCCTAGTTGAATCTTCGTGAGACTATGGTACAGAAAAAAATGCGACCTGTGGAGAGCGTTGTGAACTTTTCCAAAGTTGATCGGCTGTACGCAGAGCAGCTTTGGATGCCGTTCCCGGAAAACAAGCAAGGCGAATGAAGCTGACTGCGTCTTTAACTGTCCATGTAGTTGATCAATCAACTACATAATGTCTGAAGATTATGCTGGAACATTGCATGTTTGCTTTCGAATGGCCAATGAAGGTATACGGTGGATGTGCAATGGTACATAATAATAGCAATGGACAAGTGTAGTTGAAATAACACGGCAAAAGTTTTACAGTGTTTAAATTGAATTGCAATTAAAAGGTTTTAAGTTTGTAACGCTTTTATTTATAATCATTATTTAACTGTTATATGAAATTCTTAATGTAAAAATATCTCCTCCTACTGGTCGAGTTTAGAATAAGTTCGGAAGCCATTACTAGTAAAATGTTTTCGAATAAAATGTGTTCGTCAGATGACTGGATATTTTATAAGAAATGTTCGTTACGAAGTGGGCTTAAATGTTTGCATTTTGTTGAAATTTTCGTTTCTCTATGTTTCTATATGATAAAATAGGATACTACAGTTGTTATTATTGTTTCAGCTGTTTTCTGCAAAACTGACGACGGACAATAGTTAAAAAAAATTTCCGCCTCTTAGGCCTAGTTGAATCTTCGTGAGACTATGGTACAGAAAAAATGCGACCTGTGGAGAGCGTTATGAACTTTTCCAAAGTTGATCGGCTGTACGCAGAGCAGCTTTGGATGCCGTTCCCGGAAAACAAGCAGGGCGAATGAAGCTGACTGCGTCTTTAACTGTCCATGTAGTTGACCAATCAGCTACATAATGTCTGAAGATTATGCTGGAACATTGCATGTTTGCTTTCGTATGGCCAATGAAGGTATTCGGTGGATGTGCAATGGTACATAATAATAGCAATTGACAAGTGTAATTGAAATATCACGGCAAAAGCTTTACAGTGTTTAAATTGAATTGCAATTAAAAGGTTTTAAGTTTGTAACGCTTTTTATTTATAATCATTATTTAACTGTCATATGAAATTCTTAATGTAAAAATATCTCCTCCTACTGGTAGAGTTTAGAATAAGTTCGGAAGCCATTCCTAATAAAATGTTTTCAAATAAAATGTGTTCGAATAAAATGTGTTTGTCAGATGACTGGATATTTTATAAGAAAGGTTCCTCAGGAAGCGCGGCTTAAATGTTTGCGTTTTGTTAAAATTTTCGTTTCTCTATGTTTCTATATGATAAATTAGGATACTACTGTTGTTATTATTGTTTCAGCTGTTTTCTGCAAAACTGACGACGGACAATAGTTAAAAAAAATTTCCGCCTCTTAGGCCTAGTTGAATCTTCGTGAGACTATGGTACAGAAAAAAATGCGACCTGTGGAGAGCGTTGTGAACTTTTCCAAAGTTGATCGGCTGTACGCAGAGCAGCTTTGGAGGCCGTTCCCGGAAAACAAGCAGGGCGAATGAAGCTGACTGCGTCTTTAACTGTCCATGTAGTTGACCAATCAGCTACATAATGTCTGAAGATTATGCTGGAACATTGCATGTTTGCTTTCGTATGGCCAATGAAGGTATTCGGTGGATGTGCAATGGTACATAATAATAGCAATTGACAAGTGTAATTGAAATATCACGGCAAAAGCTTTACAGTGTTTAAATTGAATTGCAATTAAAAGGTTTTAAGTTTGTAACGCTTTTATTTATAATCATTATTTAACTGTTATATGAAATTCTTAATGTAAAAATATCTCCTCCTACTGGTCGAGTTTAGAATAAGTTCGGAAGCCATTACTAGTAAAATGTTTTCGAATAAAATGTGTTCGTCAGATGACTAGATATTTTATAAGAAATGTTCGTTACGAAGTGGGCTTAAATGTTTGCATTTTGTTGAAATTTTCGTTTCTCTATGTTTCTATATGATAAATTAGGATACTACAGTTGTTATTATTATTTCAGCTGTTTTCTGCAAAACTGACGACGGACAGTAGTTAAAAAAATTTCCGCCTCTTAGGCCTAGTTGAATCTCCGTGAGACTATGGTACAGAAAAAAATGCGACCTGTGGAGAGTGTTGTGAACTTTTCCAAAGTTGATCGGCTGTACGCAGAGCAGCTTTGGATGCCGTTCCCGGAAAACAAGCAGGGCGAATGAAGCTGACTGCGTCTTTAACTGTCCATGTAGTTGACCAATCAGCTACATAATGTCTGAAGATTATGCTGTAACATTGCATGTTTGCTTTCGTATGGCCAATGAAGGTATTCGGTGGATGTGCAATGGTACATAATAATAGCAATTGACAAGTGTAATTGAAAATATCACGGCAAAAGCTTTACAGTGTTTAAATTGAATTGCAATTAAAAGGTTTTAAGTTTGTAACGCTTTTATTTATAATCATTATTTAACTGTCATATGAAATTCTTAATGTAAAAATATCTCCTCCTACTGGTAGAGTTTAGAATAAGTTCGGAAGCCATTCCTAATAAAATGTTTTCAAATAAAATGTGTTCGAATAAAATGTGTTTGTCAGATGACTGGATATTTTATAAGAAAGGTTCCCTCAGGAAGCGCGGCTTAAATGTTTGCATTTTGTTAAAATTTTCGTTTCTCTATGTTTCTATATGATAAATTAGGATACTACTGTTGTTATTATTGCTTCAGCTGTTTTCTGCAAAACTGACGACGGACAATAGTTAAAAAAAATTTCCGCCTCTTAGGCCTAGTTGAATCTTCGTGAGACTATGGTACAGAAAAAAAATGCGACCTGTGGAGAGAGAGCGTTGTGAACTTTTCCAAAGTTGATCGGCTGTACGCAGAGCAGCTTTGGAGGCCGTTCCCGGAAAACAAGCAGGGCGAATGAAGCTGACTGCGTCTTTAACTGTCCATGTAGTTGACCAATCAGCTACATAATGTCTGAAGATTATGCTGGAACATTGCATGTTTGCTTTCGTATGGCCAATGAAGGTATTCGGTGGATGTGCAATGGTACATAATAATAGCAATTGACAAGTGTAATTGAAATATCACGGCAAAAGCTTTACAGTGTTTAAATTGAATTGCAATTAAAAGGTTTTAAGTTTGTAACGCTTTTATTTATAATCATTATTTAACTGTTATATGAAATTCTTAATGTAAAAATATCTCCTCCTACTGGTCGAGTTTAGAATAAGTTCGGAAGCCATTACTAGTAAAATGTTTTCGAATAAAATGTGTTCGTCAGATGACTAGATATTTTATAAGAAATGTTCCTTACGAAGTGGGCTTAAATGTTTGCATTTTGTTGAAATTTTCGTTTCTCTATGTTTCTATATGATAAAATAGGATACTACAGTTGTTATTATTGTTTCAGCTGTTTTCTGCAAAACTGACGACGGACAGTAGTTAAAAAAATTTCCGCCTCTTAGGCCTAGTTGAATCTTCGTGAGACTATGGTTCAGAAAAAAATGCTACCTGTGGAGAGCGTTGTGAACTTTTCCAAAGTTGATCGGCTGTACGCAGAGCAGCTTTGGATGCCGTTCCCGGAAAACAAGCAGGGCGAATGAAGCTGACTGCGTCTTTAACTGTCCATGTAGTTGACCAATCAGCTACATAATGTCTGAAGATTATGCTGGAACATTGCATGTTTGCTTTCGTATGGACAATGAAGGTATTCGGTGGATGTGCAATGGTACATAATAATAGCAATTGACAAGTGTAATTGAAATATCACGCCAAAAGCTTTACAGTGTTTAAATTGAATTGCAATTAAAAGGTTTTAAGTTTGTAACGCTTTTATTTATAATCATTATTTAACTGTCATATGAAATTCTTAATGTAAAAATATCTCCTCCTACTGGTAGAGTTTAGAATAAGTTCGGAAGCCATTCCTAATAAAATGTTTTCAAATAAAATGTGTTCGAATAAAATGTGTTTGTCAGATGACTGGATATTTTATAAGAAAGGTTCCTCAGGAAGCGCTGCTTAAATGTTTGCGTTTTGTTAAAATTTTCGTTTCTCTATGTTTCTATATGATAAATTAGGATACTACTGTTGTTATTATTGTTTCAGCTGTTTTCTGCAAAACTGACGACGGACAATAGTTAAAAAAATTTCCGCCTCTTAGGCCTAGTTGAATCTTCGTGAGACTATGGTACAGAAAAAAATGCGACCTGTGGAGAGCGTTGTGAACTTTTCCAAAGTTGATCGGCTGTACGCAGAGCAGCTTTGGAGGCCGTTCCCGGAAAACAAGCAGGGCGAATGAAGCTGACTGCGTCTTTAACTGTCCATGTAGTTGACCAATCAGCTACATAATGTCTGAAGATTATGCTGGAACATTGCATGTTTGCTTTCGTATGGCCAATGAAGGTATTCGGTGGATGTGCAATGGTACATAATAATAGCAATTGACAAGTGTAATTGAAATATCACGGCAAAAGCTTTACAGTGTTTAAATTGAATTGCAATTAAAAGGTTTTAAGTTTGTAACGCTTTTATTTATAATCATTATTTAACTGTTATATGAAATTCTTAATGTAAAAATATCTCCTCCTACTGGTCGAGTTTAGAATAAGTTCGGAAGCCATTACTAGTAAAATGTTTTCGAATAAAATGTGTTCGTCAGATGACTAGATATTTTATAAGAAATGTTCGTTACGAAGTGGGCTTAAATGTTTGCATTTTGTTGAAATTTTCGTTTCTCTATGTTTCTATATGATAAATTAGGATACTACAGTTGTTATTATTATTTCAGCTGTTTTCTGCAAAACTGACGACGGACAGTAGTTAAAAAAATTTCCGCCTCTTAGGCCTAGTTGAATCTTCGTGAGACTATGGTACAGAAAAAAAAATGCGACCTGTGGAGAGCGTTGTGAACTTTTCCAAAGTTGATCGGCTGTACGCAGAGCAGCTTTGGATGCCGTTCCCGGAAAACAAGCAGGGCGAATGAAGCTGACTGCGTCTTTAACTGTCCATGTAGTTGACCAATCAGCTACATAATGTCTGAAGATTATGCTGGAACATTGCATGTTTGCTTTCGTATGGCCAATGAAGGTATTCGGTGGATGTGCAATGGTACATAATAATAGCAATTGACAAGTGTAATTGAAATATCACGGCAAAAGCTTTACAGTGTTTAAATTGAATTGCAATTAAAAGGTTTTAAGTTTGTAACGCTTTTATTTATAATCATTATTTAACTGTCATATGAAATTCTTAATGTAAAAATATCTCCTCCTACTGGTAGAGTTTAGAATAAGTTCGGAAGCCATTCCTAATAAAATGTTTTCAAATAAAATGTGTTCGAATAAAATGTGTTTGTCAGATGACTGGATATTTTATAAGAAAGGTTCCTCAGGAAGCGCGGCTTAAATGTTTGCATTTTGTTAAAATTTTCGTTTCTCTATGTTTCTATATGATAAATTAGGATACTACTGTTGTTATTATTGCTTCAGCTGTTTTCTGCAAAACTGACGACGGACAATAGTTAAAAAATTTCCGCCTCTTAGGCCTAGTTGAATCTTCGTGAGACTATGGTACAGAAAAAAATGCGACCTGTGGAGAGAGAGCGTTGTGAACTTTTCCAAAGTTGATCGGCTGTACGCAGAGCAGCTTTGGATGCCGTTCCCGGAAAACAAGCAGGGCGAATGAAGCTGACTGCGTCTTTAACTGTCCATGTAGTTGACCAATCAGCTACATAATGTCTGAAGATTATGCTGGAACATTGCATGTTTGCTTTCGTATGGCCAATGAAGGTATTCGGTGGATGTGCAATGGTACATAATAATAGCAATTGACAAGTGTAATTGAAATATCACGGCAAAAGCTTTACAGTGTTTAAATTGAATTGCAATTAAAATGTTTTAAGTTTGTAACGCTTTTATTTATAATCATTATTTAACTGTTATATGAAATTCTTAATGTAAAAATATCTCCTCCTACTGGTCGAGTTTAGAATAAGTTCGGAAGCCATTACTAGTAAAATGTTTTCGAATAAAATGTGTTCGTCAGATGACTAGATATTTTATAAGAAATGTTCGTTACGAAGTGGGCTTAAATGTTTGCATTTTGTTGAAATTTTCGTTTCTCTATGTTTCTATATGATAAATTAGGATACTACAGTTGTTATTATTATTTCAGCTGTTTTCTGCAAAACTGACGACGGACAGTAGTTAAAAAAAAATTTCCGCCTCTTAGGCCTAGTTGAATCTTCGTGAGACTATGGTACAGAAAAAAAATGCGACCTGTGGAGAGCGTTGTGAACTTTTCCAAAGTTGATCGGCTGTACGCAGAGCAGCTTTGGATGCCGTTCCCGGAAAACAAGCAGGGCGAATGAAGCTGACTGCGTCTTTAACTGTCCATGTAGTTGACCAATCAGCTACATAATGTCTGAAGATTATGCTGTAACATTGCATGTTTGCTTTCGTATGGCCAATGAAGGTATTCGGTGGATGTGCAATGGTACATAATAATAGCAATTGACAAGTGTAATTGAAATATCACGGCAAAAGCTTTACAGTGTTTAAATTGAATTGCAATTGAAAGGTTTTAAGTTTGTAACGCTTTTATTTATAATCATTATTTAACTGTCATATGAAATTCTTAATGTAAAAATATCTCCACCTACTGGTAGAGTTTAGAATAAGTTCGGAAGCCATTCCTAATAAAATGTTTTCAAATAAAATGTGTTCGAATAAAATGTGTTTGTCAGATGACTGGATATTTTATAAGAAAGGTTCCTCAGGAAGCGCGGCTTAAATGTTTGCATTTTGTTAAAATTTTCGTTTCTCTATGTTTCTATATGATAAATTAGGATACTACTGTTGTTATTATTGCTTCAGCTGTTTTCTGCAAAACTGACGACGGACAATAGTTAAAAATTTCCGCCTCTTAGGCCTAGTTGAATCTTCGTGAGACTATGGTACAGAAAAAAAATGCGACCTGTGGAGAGCGTTGTAAACTTTTCCAAAGTTGATCTGCTGTACGCAGAGCAGCTTTGGATGCCGTTCCCGGAAAACAAGCAGGGCGAATGAAGCTGACTGCGTCTTTAACTGTCCATGTAGTTGACCAATCAGCTACATAATGTCTGAAGATTATGCTGGAACATTGCATGTTTGCTTTCGTATGGCCAATGAAGGTATTCGGTGGATGTGCAATGGTACATAATAATAGCAATTGACAAGTGTAATTGAAATATCACGGCAAAAGCTTTACAGTGTTTAAATTGAATTGCAATTAAAAGGTTTTAAGTTTGTAACGCTTTTATTTATAATCATTATTTAACTGTTATATGAAATTCTTAATGTAAAAATATCTCCTCCTACTGGTCGAGTTTAGAATAAGTTCGGAAGCCATTACTAGTAAAATATTTTCGAATAAAATGTGTTCGTCAGATGACTAGATATTTTATAAGAAATGTTCCTTACGAAGTGGGCTTAAATGTTTGCATTTTGTTGAAATTTTCGTTTCTCTATGTTTCTATATGATAAAATAGGATACTACAGTTGTTATTATTGTTTCAGCTGTTTTCTGCAAAACTGACGACGGACAGTAGTTAAAAAAAATTTCCGCCTCTTAGGCCTAGTTGAATCTTCGTGAGACTATGGTCCAGAAAAAAATGCTACCTGTGGAGAGCGTTGTGAACTTTTCCAAAGTTGATCGGCTGTACGCAGAGCAGCTTTGGATACCGTTCCCGGAAAACAAGCAGGGCGAATGAAGCTGACTGCGTCTTTAACTGTCCATGTAGTTGACCAATCAGCTACATAATGTCTGAAGATTATGCTGGAACATTGCATGTTTGCTTTCGTATGGACAATGAAGGTATTCGGTGGATGTGCAATGGTACATAATAATAGCAATTGACAAGTGTAATTGAAATATCACGCCAAAAGCTTTACAGTGTTTAAATTGAATTGCAATTAAAAGGTTTTAAGTTTGTAACGCTTTTATTTATAATCATTATTTAACTGTCATATGAAATTCTTAATGTAAAAATATCTCCTCCTACTGGTAGAGTTTAGAATAAGTTCGGAAGCCATTCCTAATAAAATGTTTTCAAATAAAATGTGTTCGAATAAAATGTGTTCGTCAGATGACTGGATATTTTATAAGAAAGGTTCCTCAGGAAGCGCGGCTTAAATGTTTGCATTTTGTTAAAATTTTCGTTTCTCTATGTTTCTATATGATAAATTAGGATACTACTGTTGTTATTATTGTTTCAGCTGTTTTCTGCAAAACTGACGACGGACAATAGTTAAAAAAAATTTCCGCCTCTTAGGCCTAGTTGAATCTTCGTGAGACTATGGTACAGAAAAAAATGCGACCTGTGGAGAGCGTTGTGAACTTTTCCAAAGTTGATCGGCTGTACGCAGAGCAGCTTTGGAGGCCGTTCCCGGAAAACAAGCAGGGCGAATGAAGCTGACTGCGTCTTTAACTGTCCATGTAGTTGACCAATCAGCTACATAATGTCTGAAGATTATGCTGGAACATTGCATGTTTGCTTTCGTATGGCCAATGAAGGTATTCGGTGGATGTGCAATGGTACATAATAATAGCAATTGACAAGTGTAATTGAAATATCACGGCAAAAGCTTTACAGTGTTTAAATTGAATTGCAATTAAAATGTTTTAAGTTTGTAACGCTTTTATTTATAATCATTATTTAACTGTTATATGAAATTCTTAATGTAAAAATATCTCCTCCTACTGGTCGAGTTTAGAATAAGTTCGGAAGCCATTACTAGTAAAATGTTTTCGAATAAAATGTGTTCGTCAGATGACTAGATATTTTATAAGAAATGTTCGTTACGAAGTGGGCTTAAATGTTTGCATTTTGTTGAAATTTTCGTTTCTCTATGTTTCTATATGATAAATTAGGATACTACAGTTGTTATTATTATTTCAGCTGTTTTCTGCAAAACTGACGACGGACAATAGTTAAAAAAAATTTCCGCCTCTTAGGCCTAGTTGAATCTTCGTGAGACTATGGTACAGAAAAAAAATGCGACCTGTGGAGAGCGTTGTGAACTTTACCAAAGTTGATCGGCTGTACGCAGAGCAGCTTTGGATGCCGTTCCCGGAAAACAAGCAAGGCGAATGAAGCTGACTGCGTCTTTAACTGTCCATGTAGTTAA
This sequence comes from Macrothele yani, assembly GCA_039090855.1. Classification (NCBI taxonomy): domain Eukaryota; kingdom Metazoa; phylum Arthropoda; class Arachnida; order Araneae; family Macrothelidae; genus Macrothele; species Macrothele yani. Next base: position 133,622,480 of record CM077034.1, read on the forward strand.
TCAATCAACTACATAATGTCTGAAGATTATGCTGGAACATTGCATGTTTGCTTTCGAATGGCCAATGAAGGTATACGGTGGATGTGCAATGGTACATAATAATAGCAATGGACAAGTGTAGTTGAAATAACACGGCAAAAGTTTTACAGTGTTTAAATTGAATTGCAATTAAAAGGTTTTAAGTTTGTAACGCTTTTATTTATAATCATTATTTAACTGTTATATGAAATTCTTAATGTAAAAATATCTCCTCCTACTGGTCGAGTTTAGAATAAGTTCGGAAGCCATTAGTAGTAAAATGTTTTCGAATAAAATGTGTTCGTCAGATGACTGGATATTTTATAAGAAATGTTCGTTACGAAAGTGGGCTTAAATGTTTGCATTTTGTTGAAATTTTCGTTTCTCTATGTTTCTATATGATAAAATAGGATACTACAGTTGTTATTATTGTTTCAGCTGTTTTCTGCAAAACTGACGACGGACAGTAGTTAAAAAAAATTTCCGCCTCTTAGGCCTAGTTAAATCTTCGTGAGACTATGGTCCAGAAAAAATGCTACCTGTGGAGAGCGTTGTGATCTTTTCCAAAGTTGATCGGCTGTACGCAGAGCAGCTTTGGATGCCGTTCCCGGAAAACAAGCAGGGCGAATGAAGCTGACTGCGTCTTTAACTGTCCATGTAGTTGACCAATCAGCTACATAATGTCTGAAGATTATGCTGGAACATTGCATGTTTGCTTTCGTATGGCCAATGAAGGTATTCGGTGGATGTGCAATGGTACATAATAATAGCAATTGACAAGTGTAATTGAAATATCACGGCAAAAGCTTTACAGTGTTTAAATTGAATTGCAATTAAAATGTTTTAAGTTTGTAACGCTTTTATTTATAATCATTATTTAACTGTCATATGAAATTCTTAATGTAAAAATATCTCCTCCTACTGGTAGAGTTTAGAATAAGTTCGGAAGCCATTCCTAATAAAATGTTTTCAAATAAAATGTGTTCGAATAAAATGTGTTTGTCAGATGACTGGATATTTTATAAGAAAGGTTCTTCAGGAAGCGCGGCTTAAATGTTTGCATTTTGTTAAAATTTTCGTTTCTCTATGTTTCTATATGATAAATTAGGATACTACTGTTGTTATTATTGTTTCAGCTGTTTTCTGCAAAACTGACGACGGACAATAGTTAAAAAAAATTTCCGCCTCTTAGGCCTAGTTGAATCTTCGTGAGACTATGGTACAGAAAAAAATGCGACCTGTGGAGAGCGTTGTGAACTTTTCCAAAGTTGATCGGCTGTACGCAGAGCAGCTTTGGATGCCGTTCCCGGAAAACAAGCAGGGCGAATGAAGCTGACTGCGTCTTTAACTGTCCATGTAGTTAACCAATCAACTACATAATGTCTGAAGATTATGCTGGAACATTGCATGTTTGCTTTCGAAATGTACAATGAAGGTATTCGGTGGATGTGCAATGGTACATAATAATAGCAATGGACAAGTGTAGTTGAAATAACACGGCAAAAGTTTTACAGTGTTTAAATTGAATTGCAATTAAAAGGTTTTAAGTTTGTAACGCTTTTATTTATAATCATTATTTAACTGTCATATGAAATTCTTAATGTAAAAATATCTCCTCCTACTGGTAGAGTTTAGAATAAGTTCGGAAGCCATTCCTAATAAAATGTTTTCAAATAAAATGTGTTCGAATAAAATGTGTTTGTCAGATGACTGGATATTTTATAAGAAAGGTTCCTCAATAAGCGCGGCTTAAATGTTTGCATTTTGTTAAAATTTTCGTTTCTCTATGTTTCTATATGATAAATTAGGATACTACTGTTGTTATTATTGTTTCAGCTGTTTTCTGCAAAACTGACGACAGACAATAGTTAAAAAAATTCCGCCTCTTAGGCCTAGTTGAATCTTCGTGAGACTATGGTACAGAAAAAAAATGCGACCTGTGGAGAGCGTTGTGAACTTTTCCAAAGTTGATCGGCTGTACGCAGAGCAGCTTTGGATGCCGTTCCCGGAAAACAAGCAGGGCGAATAAAGCTGACTGCGTCTTTAACTGTCCATGTAGTTGATCAATCAACTACATAATGTCTGAAGATTATGCTGGAACATTGCATGTTTGCTTTCGAATGGCCAATGAAGGTATACGGTGGATGTGCAATGGTACATAATAATAGCAATGGACAAGTGTAGTTGAAATAACACGGCAAAAGTTTTACAGTGTTTAAATTGAATTGCAATTAAAAGGTTTTAAGTTTGTAACGCTTTTATTTATAATCATTATTTAACTGTTATATGGAATTCTTAATGTAAAAATATCTCCTCCTACTGGTCGAGTTTAGAATAAGTTCGGAAGCCATTACTAGTAAAATGTTTTCGAATAAAATGTGTTCGTCAGATGACTGGATATTTTATAAGAAAAGTTCGTTACGAAGTGGGCTTAAATGTTTGCTTTTTGTTGAAATTTTCGTTTCTCTATGTTTCTATATGATAAATTAGGATACTACAGTTGTTATTATTGTTTCAGCTGTTTTCTGCAAAACTGACGACGGACAGTAGTTAAAAAAATTTCCGCCTCTTAGGCCTAGTTGAATCTGCGTGAGACTATGGTACAGAAAAAATGCTACCTGTGGAGAGCGTTGTGAACTTTTCCAAAGTTGATCGGCTGTACGCAGAGCAGCTTTGGATGCCGTTCCCGGAAAACAAGCAGGGCGAATGAAGCTGACTGCGTCTTTAACTGTCCATGTAGTTGACCAATCAACTACATAATGTCTGAAGATTATGCTGGAACATTGCATGTTTGCTTTCGAAATGTCAATGAAGGTATTCGGTGGATGTGCAATGGTACATAATAATAGCAATGGACAAGTGTAGTTGAAATAACACGGCAAAAGTTTTACAGTGTTTAAATTGAATTGCAATTAAAAGGTTTTAAGTTTGTAACGCTTTTATTTATAATCATTATTTAACTGTCATATGAAATTCTTAATGTAAAAATATCTCCTCCTACTGGTAGAGTTTAGAATAAGTTCGGAAGCCATTCCTAATAAAATGTTTTCAAATAAAATGTGTTCGAATAAAATGTGTTCGTCAGATGACTGGATATTTTATAAGAAAGGTTCCTCAGGAAGCGCGGCTTAAATGTTTGCATTTTGTTAAAATTTTCGTTTCTCTATGTTTCTATATGATAAATTAGGATACTACTGTTGTTATTATTGTTTCAGCTGTTTTCTGCAAAACTGACGACGGACAATAGTTAAAAAATTTCCGCCTCTTAGGGCTAGTTGAATCTTCGTGAGACTATGGTACAGAAAAAAATGCGACCTGTGGAGAGCGTTGTGAACTTTTCCAAAGTTGATCGGCTGTACGCAGAGCAGCTTTGGATGCCGTTCCCGGAAAACAAGCAAGGCGAATGAAGCTGACTGCGTCTTTAACTGTCCATGTAGTTGATCAATCAACTACATAATGTCTGAAGATTATGCTGGAACATTGCATGTTTGCTTTCGAATGGCCAATGAAGGTATACGGTGGATGTGCAATGGTACATAATAATAGCAATGGACAAGTGTAGTTGAAATAACACGGCAAAAGTTTTACAGTGTTTAAATTGAATTGCAATTAAAAGGTTTTAAGTTTGTAACGCTTTTATTTATAATCATTATTTAACTGTTATATGAAATTCTTAATGTAAAAATATCTCCTCCTACTGGTCGAGTTTAGAATAAGTTCGGAAGCCATTACTAGTAAAATGTTTTCGAATAAAATGTGTTCGTCAGATGACTAGATATTTTATAAGAAATGTTCGTTACGAAGTGGGCTTAAATGTTTGCATTTTGTTGAAATTTTCGTTTCTCTATGTTTCTATATGATAAAATAGGATACTACAGTTGTTATTATTGTTTCAGCTGTTTTCTGTAAAACTGACGACGGACAGTAGTTAAAAAAATTTCCGCCTCTTAGGCCTAGTTGAATCTTCGTGAGACTATGGTCCAGAAAAAAAATGCTACCTGTGGAGAGCGTTGTGAACTTTTCCAAAGTTGATCGGCTGTACGCAGAGCAGCTTTGGATGCCGTTCCCGGAAAACAAGCAGGGCGAATGAAGCTGACTGCGTCTTTAACTGTCCATGTAGTTGACCAATCAGCTACATAATGTCTGAAGATTATGCTGGAACATTGCATGTTTGCTTTCGTATGGACAATGAAGGTATTCGGTGGATGTGCAATGGTACATAATAATAGCAATTGACAAGTGTAATTGAAATATCACGGCAAAAGCTTTACAGTGTTTAAATTGAATTGCAATTGCCGCCCCGGTGGCTCAGTGGTCTAAGGCGCTGGCCTCTGATCACTCGTCCGTAAGGGGTCCGGGTTCGAATCCTGGTCAGGCATGGATGTTGTGCTTGTCTTACGGCACTGGCTCTCTCCCTTCCCTGGAACCAGTGACCCTAAATTAGGGACGGGCGACTGCTTATAGCCCATTGAGTTGCTCACGGTGGTCGTTAAACCTCCAATCAAAAAAAAAAAAAAAAAAAAATTGCAATTAAAAGGTTTTAAGTTTGTAACGCTTTTATTTATAATCATTATTTAACTGTTATATATGAAATTCTTAATGTAAAAATATCTCATCCTACTGGTAGAGTTTAGAATAAGTTCGGAAGCCATTCCTAATAAAATGTTTTCAAATAAAATGTTTTCGAATAAAATGTGTTCGTCAGATGACTGGATATTTTATAAGAAATGTTCGTTACGAAGTGGGCTTAAATGTTTGCATTTTGTTGAAATTTTCGTTTCTCTATGTTTCTATATGATAAATTAGGATACTACAGTTGTTATTATTGTTTCAGCTGTTTTCTGTAAAACTGACGACGGACAGTAGTTAAAAAAAAATTTCCGCCTCTTAGGCCTAGTTGAATCTGCGTGAGACTATGGTACAGAAAAAAATGCGACCTGTGGAGAGCGTTGTGAACTTTTCCAAAGTTGATCGGCTGTACGCAGAGCAGCTTTGGATGCCGTTCCCGGAAAACAAGCAGGGCGAATGAAGCTGACTGCGTCTTTAACTGTCCATGTAGTTGACCAATCAACTACATAATGTCTGAAGATTATGCTGGAACATTGCATGTTTGCTTTCGAAATGTACAATGAAGGTATTCGGTGGATGTGCAATGGTACATAATAATAGCAATGGTCAAGTGTAATTGAAATAACACGGCAAAAGTTTTACAGTGTTTAAATTGAATTGCAATTAAAAGGTTTTAAGTTTGTAACGCTTTTATTTATAATCATTATTTAACTGTTATATGAAATTCTTAATGTAAAAATATCTCCTCCTACTGGTCGAGTTTAGAATAAGTTCGGAGACCATTACTAGTATAATGAATGTATTCGAATAAAATGTGTTCGTCAGATGACTGGATATTTAGTAAGAAAGGTTCCTCAGGAAGCGCGGCTTAAATGTTTGCATTTTGTTAAAATTTTCGTTTCTCTATGTTTCTATATGATAAATTAGGATACTACAGTTGTTATTATTGTTTCAGCTGTTTTCTGCAAAACTGACGACGGACAGTAGTTAAAAAAATTTCCGCCTCTTAGGCCTAGTTGAATCTTCGTGAGACTATGGTACAGAAAAAATGCGACCTGTGGAGAGCGTTGTGAACTTTTCCAAAGTTGATCGGCTGTACGCAGAGCAGCTTTTGGATGCCGTTCCCGGAAAACAAGCTGGGCGAATGAAGCTGACTGCGTCTTTAACTGTCCATGTAGTTGACCAATCAACTACATAATGTCTGAAGATTATGCTGGAACATTGCATGTTTGCTTTCGAATGGCCAATGAAGGTATTCGGTGGATGTGCAATGGTACATAATAATAGCAATGGACAAGTGTAATTGAAATAACACGGCAAAAGTTTTACAGTGTTTAAATTGAATTGCAATTAAAACGTTTTAGGTTTGTAACGCTTTTATTTATAATCATTATTTAACTGTTATATGAAATTCTTAATGTAAAAATATCTCCTCCTACTGGTCGAGTTTAGAATAAGTTCGGAAGCCATTACTAGTATAATGTTTTCGAATAAAATGTGTTCGAATAAAATGTGTTTGTCAGATGACTGGATATTTAGTAAGAAAGGTTCCTCAGGAAGCGCGGCTTAAATGTTTGCATTTTGTTAAAATTTTCGTTTCTCTATGTTTCTATATGATAAATTAGGATACTACAGTTGTTATTATTGTTTCAGCTGTTTTCTGCAAAACTGACGACGGACAGTAGTTAAAAAAATTTCCGCCTCTTAGGCCTAGTTGAATCTTCGTGAGACTATGGTACAGAAAAAAATGCGACCTGTGGAGAGCGTTGTGAACTTTTCCAAAGTTGATCGGCTGTACGCAGAGCAGCTTTGGATGCCGTTCCCGGAAAACAAGCTGGGCGAATGAAGCTGACTGCGTCTTTAACTGTCCATGTAGTTGACCAATCAACTACATAATGTCTGAAGATTATGCTGGAACATTGCATGTTTGCTTTCGAATGGCCAATGAAGGTATTCGGTGGATGTGCAATGGTACATAATAATAGCAATGGACAAGTGTAATTGAAATAACACGGCAAAAGTTTTACAGTGTTTAAATTGAATTGCAATTAAAACGTTTTAAGTTTGTAACGCTTTTATTTATAATCATTATTTAACTGTTATATGAAATTCTTAATGTAAAAATATCTCCTCCTACTGGTCGAGTTTAGAATAAGTTCGGAAGCCATTACTAGTAAAATGTTTTCGAAGAAAATGTGTTCGTCAGATGACTGGATATTTCATAAGAAATGTTCGTTACGAAGTGGGCTTAAATGTTTGCTTTTTGTTGAAATTTTCTTTTCTCAATGTTTCTATATGATAAATTAGGATACTACAGTTGTTATTATTGTTTCAGCTGTTTTCTGCAAAACTGACGACGGACAGTAGTTAAAAAAATTTCCGCCTCTTAGGCCTAGTTGAATCTTCGTGAGACTATGGTACAGAAAAAAATGCGACATGTGGAGAGTGTTGTGAACTTTTCCAAAGTTCATCGGCTGTACGCAGAGCAGCTTTGGATGCCGTTCCCGGAAAACAAGCAGGGCGAATGAAGCTGACTGCGTCTTTAACTGTCCATGTAGTTGACCAATCAACTACATAATGTCTGAAGATTATGCTGGAACATTGCATGTTTGCTTTCGTATGGCCAATGAAGGTATTCGGTGGATGTGCAATGGTACATAATAATAGCAATTGACAAGTGTAATTGAAATATCACGGGAAAAGTTTTACAGTGTTTAAATTGAATTGCAATTAAAAGGTTTTAAGTTTGTAACGCTTTTATTTATAATCATTATTTAACTGTCATATGAAATTCTTAATGTAAAAACATCTCCTCCTACTGGTAGAGTTTAGAATAAGTTCGGAAGCCATTCCTAATAAAATGTTTTCAAATAAAATGTGTTCGAATAAAATGTGTTCGTCAGATGACTGGATATTTTATAAGAAAGGTTCCTCAGGAAGCGCGGCTTAAATGTTTGCATTTTGTTAAAATTTTCGTTTCTCTACGTTTCTATATGATAAATTAGGTTACTACTGTTGTTATTATTCTTTCAGCTGTTTTCTGCAAAACTGACGACGGACAATAGTTAAAAAAAATTTCCGCCTCTTAGGCCTAGTTGAATCTTCGTGAGACTATGGTACAGAAAAAAAATGCGACCTGTGGAGAGTGTTGTGAACTTTTCCAAAGTTGATCGGCTGTACGCAGAGCAGCTTTGGATGCCGTTCCCGGAAAACAGGCAGGGCGAATGAAGCTGACTGCGTCTTTAACTGTCCATGTAGTTGACCAATCAACTACATAATGTCTGAAGATTATGCTGGAACATTGCATGTTTGCTTTCGAATGGCCAATGAAGGTATTCGGTGGATGTGCAATGGTACATAATAATAGCAATGGACAAGTGTAATGGAAATAACACGGCAAAAGTTTTACAGTGTTTAAATTGAATTGCAATTAAAAGGTTTTAAGTTTGTAACGCTTTTATTTATAATCATTATTTAACTGTTATATGAAATTCTTAATGTAAAAATATCTCCTCGTACTGGTCGAGTTTAGAATAAGTTCGGAAGCCATTCCTAGTATAATGTTTTCAAATAAAATGTGTTCGAAGAAAATGTGTTCGTCAGATGACTGGATATTTTATAAGAAATGTTCGTTAGGAAGTGGGCTTAGATGTTTGCATTTTGTTGAAATTTTCGTTTCTCTATGTTTCTATATGATAAATTAGGATACTACTGTTGTTATTATTGTTTCAGCTGTTTTCTGCAAAACTGACGACGGACAATAGTTAAAAAAAATTTCCGCCTCTTAGGCCTAGTTGAATCTTCGTGAGACTATGGTACAGAAAAAAAATGCGACCTGTGGAGAGCGTTGTGAACTTTTCCAAAGTTGATCGGCTGTACGCAGAGCAGCTTTGGATGCCGTTCCCGGAAAACAAGCTGGGCGAATGAAGCTGACTGCGTCTTTAACTGTCCATGTAGTTGACCAATCAACTACATAATGTCTGAAGATTATGCTGGAACATTGCATGTTTGCTTTCGAATGGCCAATGAAGGTATTCGGTGGATGTGCAATGGTACATAATAATAGCAATGGACAAGTGTAATTGAAATAACACGGCAAAAGTTTTACAGTGTTTAAATTGAATTGCAATTAAAACGTTTTAAGTTTGTAACGCTTTTATTTATAATCATTAATTAACTGTTATATGAAATTCTTAATGTAAAAATATCTCCTCCTACTGGTCGAGTTTAGAATAAGTTCGGAAGCCATTCCTAGTACAATGTTTTCGAATAAAATGTGTTCGTCAGATGACTGGATATTTTATAAGAAATGTTTGTTAGGAAGTGGGCTTAAATGTTTGCATTTTGTTGAAATTTTCGTTTCTCTATGTTTCTATATGATACATTAGGATACTACAGTTGTTATTATTGTTTCAGCTGTTTTCTGCAAAACTGACGACGGACAATAGTTAAAAAAATTTCCGCCTCTTAAGCCTAGTTTAATCTTCGTGAGACTATGGTACAGAAAAAAATGCGACCTGTGGAGAGTGTTGTGAACTTTTCCAATGTTGATCGGCTGTACGCAGAGCAGCTTTGTATGCCGTTCTCGGAAAACAAGCAGGGCGAATGAAGCTGACTGCGTGTTTAACTGTCCATGTAGTTGACCAATTAACTACATAATGTCTGAAGATTATGCTGGAACATTGCATGTTTGCTTTCGAATGTACAATGAAGGTATTCGGTGGATGTGCAATTTTACATAATAATAGCAATGGACAAGTGTAATTGAAATAACACGGCAAAAGTTTTACAGTGTTTAAATTGAATTGCAATTAAAACGTTTTAAATTTGTAACGCTTTTATTTATAATCATTATTTAACTGTTATATGGAATTCTTAATGTAAAAATATCTCCTCCTACTGGTCGAGTTTAGAATAAGTTCGGAAGCCATTCTTTAACTGCACTGAAGCAACGGACCGCTTCTTAAACAGAAACCATGAGACTAAAATTAGAGACATCCGAATGCCTAACGATTTATACGATGACGGTGCTCTTAAAAAATGTTTCGTATATTTTAGCGAAATTTAAAAAGCGATGACACACAGGACTATACTTTCAGAGTAACGTTTTTTTTAATTTTACAAGTACAATAGTTACAGTATAAATACGTACACCGAAGTGTCAGAAAAACGGGTACACCAGACTAATACTTGGTAGGACACCCACGGGAGCGCAGGACTGCAGAAATACGACGGGGCATGGACTCCACTAGCTTCTGGATATATGCTGTAGGCAATGCTCACCGTACGTACTGCCGAGCGTTACGAAAATCAGGTGTATTCCGAGGTCTCTGATTCCTGCGTTCGACAGCGTGGTGCATGATATCCCAAATATTTTCTATCACGTTTAGATCTGGGGACTTTAGTAGGAATGGCAACACCCCAAACTCAGATGAATGCTCCTCTAACCATAATGTGGTGTCCTGACCTTTGTGTGGAGGTTCATTGTCCTGTTTGAACATGCCCAACCCATCAGCAGGAATGCAGGACATGAACGGGTGTACCAGGTCAGAAAGGATGCGCATATAGCGTTGGCCGGACACAGACGTTTGTTGACGTTCCAGGAGTCCCAGTCAATTCCAGATAAACACAACCCATACCATTACGAACCCCCCACCAGCCGGTACCGTTATCTGTTGACAGGCGGATACATGGCTTCATAGGGTTTGTGCCACACACGAATACTTCTTCCATCTGCACGATACAGTTAGAAACGCGACTCGTCATACCAGGCTACTTGTTTCCAGTCATCAAGTGTCCAGTGGCGGTGTTGCTGTGCCCAAGCGAGGCGCATAATTCTGTATCGTGCACCCAGTAAGGGGACTCGAGTTGGGCGTTGGCTCCCAAATCCCATATCGTGCAGGTTACGTTGCACAGTCCAGACGCTGATGCTTGTTGAGGCACCAGCATTGAATTCCGACGATACCGGCGAGAATGTTGCACGCCTATCGCGGGAAACGGTTCTTGACAGCCGACGATGGTCACTTTCACCCAATGTCTTTCTTTGGCCACACTGGTATCGCAGGTTGGAAGTTTTGCCGGAATTCTTGTAGTCACAGTACACCCTTCCAATGGTCGTCCATAAAAATGCGAACTTCGTTTCTACCTTCGAAATACTATGGCCCATCTCACGAACGTCAACTATGATACCGCGATGAAAATCGCTTAAATCGTTATTACTTGTCATTCTCATGCCAAAAACAGTTCTGACAGCTGGCAAGGATGTGTATCGCTTTATATACGCACTAGAGGATGGTGCCGAGTACGCGCACAGGTGACGTTGCTCTGTATTTTGCATAAGCTCGTATGTGCAAGTTATTCCGGCAATTCAGTGTATATGTATATAAAGAATCAGCAATTATGAAATCTATGAGACTTTCCCCATAATAGACGCAAAACTGGGTTCGAAACTTATCGCACTATTTTGCTAATGCCGCAATAGAATGTGTGTTAATCACCATCTCATGAAGACGAAACCCGTGTACGATTTCGAGTAATAATTTTCTAGACAAACTACACTTTATTTGTCTTTCAGAAAGTAGAGATATTTCCCAACAGTCTGTAACTTAAGACCACTGTTTAATTAGGCATCTAGGTTTAGAGCTAACGATCTTCACATCGCTATAAATATTTCACTTTGACTATTTCTCTTCGATTGTGATACTAGCTAAATGTAAATGTTATCCGTATTTCTGATAGGTTTCACATTTATGAGGTGGGAAGCAACAGAAAATATTATTGCTATACGTGACGGATGTTTCATTGCAAGAAATACCGATAATTAATAATTTAAGTTTACCTCTATGTTACTGGGTACAAATTTCATATAAAACATGCTTTAGTAGCTTTCCAGAAGAAACATTATTTAGCAACATTCTGCATTTTTCGGAAGCACCTGGAAATGGGAATTATCTTCCCCAACATAAATGAAAGTATTTCTCAGAGTTTTCGGAGTGGGGTCTCATGTGGGCTCACATTGCTAATGATTTCAAAACAGTACTAACACAATCTTTCAGCTTTCATTTTATAATTCTGCAAAACAAACAGTGAGTACTTTTAAGTTAATGTAGGGTTCTGTTGTTCAAAACTCTTCAGATGAACTATCAATTAGATATACTGTTAGGGGGAATGCTAGAATTCAGGTATACCCTTGTATAAGAGAGTAAACTATACGATTTTAAATAACAGTCCAAAAGAAAATTTTTACATAGTCTTATTTTCATACCTTTATCGAGTACGTTTGGAAATTCTGGTACGTAATATTATGTATCGAACACAACCGATGGTAATAATCACTGCATATTTCTTAAATATTAGTTCGAAGGATTCTCAATTTTATTATTGTTCAACGGTTGGTTCGTAACACAGGTTATTTAAAGTGGGAATTCATTCCCTTTGGGATACTATCTGTGTGTCCAAATAACACTTTAAAGAATTTAAGATAACTCACATACATATGAATAATTTGTTTGGAAGATATTACTAGAAACTTTCATTGAAATATGAAGAAATAAAAATAACTTTTCATTCTATGGTTACATATATGACTACTTTACTTTGCTACTTTTCAATTCTTTTTACCGATCAAAGTTATATCAATAAAAAAAATCCTTTTCAATCAACTTTTTCTTTATCACCTTTAAATTTATACAACCATCGTTTGCTTTAATCCTCTAGGCGGCGAGGACGCATACATACGTTCACAAAAACTTGCTTAAAAGCGGCGAGCACGCAATATTACGTCCATCAAAAACCAGCTCAAAAGTGGCGAGAACGCATATATACGCATCTTCACCCCCCTCCATTAGGAACTAAACCACGCCGGCCCGTTAGGATGAATTGGGGATAGATTAGCCGCGGGAAGGAAGGTCTTGCGGGAGATGAAAGGGAACGAAGTTTTACTATAAAGGCCCATTGTTAGAATGAGGAAGATGCCCACAGTCAAACAGTAGTGATTTGAAGATCTACGCAATTCATCCTTGTACGTTAGCTTTATTTATTCCGTGCATTTCTTATTTCAGACATGAGCAAAAAATCTCTCAAAACTGAGTGTGTGGGTTTTTTTTTAATGTCTGAGTATGTAAGTTCTTTTAAATTAAGTGATTAGAGCAAAATGTTCTGAAATTTTGTGCTTTCAATACATTTCGGAAGTAGAACGAATAATATCAGGTGTTAAGATCGCAATTAGAAAAAGAAAATTAATATTTCTGATTTCCGAAAGCTATGGTTTTTCTCACTCACCTGGATAACAAGCGCGAACGAAAAGTTTCAAAATTAACAAAAAAAGGAATAAAAAAATTCAGTGAATCACCCATTAATTCCTTTTTTCGTTCGCAGTCCAAGGAAAAAAAAAAAAACTATTTTAGTAAATTAGTGAAAATACAGTTCTCTTGGTTGTCGCTCTTAAAATAACTCATAACGCAAAACAGAAAGAGATGCGTTACATTATTCATACACTTGACTGGGAAGAATATACACTGGCGGAAAGTAAAAAAAGAACACCAAGAAGAAGACGTCTGATACCAACGAAATTTATACAGCATAATAACGGAATATAGAGGATAACGTGATCAAAACAGTATGGCAAAATACAGCTGTATTTGCTGGTAAACTGAAAAATAACATTTCCATGTAACATGGTTAATACGAAGCTGAACCGCCATGAACTGCATCACACTGTGCGATTCTGGCATGGAGTCTGTCGTACAGATGTTGGTTGTCAGTTTGGGGTATTGAGTTCCAAGATTCCTCAACCTGGACGCGTAAATCGGGGATGGTCGTGGCTGGCCGTGGAGACCGGATAAGTCGTTGTTCCATAACATCCCACACGTGCTCAATGGGGGACAAATCCGGTGAACGTGCAGGCCACGGAATTTGTGTCGCACCCTGAAGAGCATGTTACGTTGCACGTGCCGTGTGTGGGCGTGCGTTATCTCGCTGGAAAACACCACGATGGACTGACCTTACAAATGACACAACAACGGGCTGAATGATGTTGTTGGTGTAAGAGGTGCTGTTTAACGTACCCGGTACAAACACGTGTTGTGTACGTGAGTGATAGCTGATCGCTCCCCACACCAGAAGACCAGGTGTAGGACCTGTGTATCGCTGGCGGATGTAAGAAGGGTGGAGACGCTCCCCTGTGCGTCTGCAAACACGCACACGGCCATCGGAGGCTCCCAAGCAGAATCTGTTTTCATCGCTGAACACGACAGATCGCCATTGCGTTCTCCAGTGGAGACGTTGGTGGCAGCACTGCAGCCGTTCCTGACGGTGGGCTGGAGTCAGAGGCACACATGCCAGAGGCGCACGTTCACGTAGTCCTGCATCCAGTAGACGGTTGCCAATTGTTCGCACAGTCACCTCAGGTGCAACGGCAGCTCGGATTTGCGTCACAGTGGATGTTCTGCTTGACAACGCCGCTCTTCTTATGCGTCGATCGGTCCGCTCATCAGTCCGTCTGTGACTCCCGGTTCCACGTCTTCTCGTGTGGGAATGTTCCTCGGACAATCTACGCCACCATCGTACCACCAATAATACTTCCCATCCAATTCGCTCCGCAATACGACGATACGACCACCCGGCCTCGTGGAGTACGACTAGACAACCTCGCTGGAAGTCCGAAAACTGCTGAAATCGTACACATCTTCCATGTCCAGGCATTGCAGCTTCTTTAGGGTCTTCGCACGTGTCCGTACGCCGGCGACTGTTTACATTCACTTCGCCGTACTCCTTAAATACCACCGACGATAATTTGCATATTATGCCGTGCTGTGGCGTAAGCGCTCACCGGTTGGTCCCGAAATTAACATCACACCTACGTAAACTTGACTCCATTAGCATATGTAAATTTCATGATCGTCCGCCAATCCCTTCTTGGTGTTCTTTTTTCACTTTTCGCCAGGGTATATATATACTCCTATAAGTATATATCTCATCATCAACCATTATCATTATCAACCTACTGCTAGATGAACTGACCCAGAAGAAGATCACATGGGAGATGGGTTGGTGAAATTCGAAAGCTTGCTCCCAAGTCGCAAGGTTCCAAGTCTCTTCCATAACTGTCTGTCTTCAGCACGTTTCCTCCATGCCACTCCGCCAAGCTTTCCGATTTCTTCCATCCATCTCCCATGTTATCTTATGACTCATTTTCTGTCTTCTGTCCCTTGGTATCCAGTCTAATATTTAAGTTGCCCATGTGTAGTCCATTCTTAGAGTAGTATGTCCAGGCAGTTGCCATTTCAGGAATTTTTGTTTTGATCATCATGTTTTTCACTCTCTCTATATATATACACTCAATGGACAAACATTAGATATACCCACCTAATAGCGTGTTGGCCCTCCTCTACTGCGAAGAACAGATTGTACACGTAGAGACTTCGACTCCACCGGATGCCGGAGGGTTTTCCGAGGTAATGCCAGCCATGCCTGTTGCAGCGTTGTCTTCAACTCTGGCGAAGACGATTCAAGATCCATGGATCTGAAGTTACCCTTCATAGCATCCAGAAGACGCTTCATCCTAGCACCTTGGGGCCGCTGGAGGGCTTCAAACCCAGATGAGTGTTCAAGGGGCATGCCTGTGTGATTGTTGTCCAATGGGGCGGCTCATTGTTCTTCTGGAACAGACCATCGGCCGCAGGATGCGGGAAGGTCATGAAAGCGAGTAGGTTATCACCCAGCAAAGGTTGGCAGCGTGCAGAGGTTACAGACCTCTCCATACACACGAAGGGACCTGATGTGCCCCATAAGAATGCTCCCAGAACAACGCAGGTCCACCACCTACTTGAACAGGGCCGACCTGTCACGGCGAGGCTATGACCTCATGCTTTCTATGCCACATCCGCAAACCACGTCAGCTTGGTACAGCTGAAAAAGGGATTCATCTGACAACACGACGTGGCGCCACTCTGAAAGGTTCCTGTTTTGAAGCTCTTGGCACTTGGCGAGGTTTAATTTCTGATGACGAGCAGTGAACAGTGGCACTCGAATAGGGCGTCGGCTCACGTAGCCAAGAGTATGCGGCATACTATGTATCGTTCACTCACTGACACTGCTTGGGCCTCCGTCATTTAAGCAGCATGTGATTTTCACCGCCGTCGGCGAGCGTTTGGTCTGTACGAGCCTGGATAGTGTACGTCGTCCCAGGTCATCAATGGCGCGTGGTCGGGCATTGCTTGCTCTCCATGCGCTGGTACGTTCGTCGATCGTATACTTGCGTTACACCCTTGATACTGTTGGCCTCGGTAACTCCAGCGTTCCTACCACTTCGGCGATAGAATGACTCATCCATCTTTCGCCGACAATGCGTCAACGTTCAAAGTCGCTCAGGTCACCACATTAACCCATGTGCTTCGATTGTGACGCACTATGGGAAGCCCTGATGCGTGCGTATTTAACACATGCGTTTGGTTTTGGTCTGTTCCACTCTTGTTGGAGGATGCCCACGTGAACTGCCCATCACCCCTACCTCTATCCATTTCGTCTACTGTGTGTATATCACCCTTCTGACTTTTGGCATGATATCCCAGTAATTATTTTAAGACCTCTAAAAATCCTTTTATTTTTCTCTTGGTAGCATAAACCATGAAGGAGAATTCATGTACTTCCGCATTTTTGTGGTGCGCAGCTTTTCTGCTAGGTGGCGTAATATTTATTATACTATAGGTACATTTAAAATATCCAGAAAGAAAGAAAATCCTTTCGCATTAGATAGCTGAATCAGTGAGCAAAACGGTTGGAAGTAAAGTCCACTGATAAACCGCTACATTAACTTACCACTAGGAAAACAACTAAATATACACCAGGCAAATGTCTTAAAACTTTTCATGTAAAACAGTGTACACAGATTGCATTTAGTTGAGGGACTTTGTCAAAGCGTGAGAGTTTTCCTGATTACATAACGCATAATTACAAAAACTAGAACAAAAAATGATAAAACTCCATGGGTACGAGTTTGCCGAGTACCAATGGATGCCATTCCTTTGTGCCGCCCCGTTGGCGCAGGCTTATAACCAATCGTACAAGTGGGTCCGCATTCGAATCCCAGTGAGTCATGGATATTGTTTTTGTCTTACGCATAAGCGCCGACCATGGAGGTGCAAAGCGAATCTTGCCCCCTGAATAATTTTACTGCAGGGGAAGTGCCCACCCAGTATTTTTTATTCTGTTCAACTAAATAATCCCTTGGGTATCATAAAGTACACCAAGCTCCACCTTATGAGGCCAAAGCTATTTATTTCCAAAAAAAAAATAATAATAAATAGCTAAATGAGTAAAAACGTTTTTTACATATTCAGTATTACTCATTTGATAGGAAACTTGATAGACATCCCCGTATTGTGTTTTACATGTTCTCATGATGTGTGGAAACGTTTAAAGCAATTATCATAAATAAAATCTCTGACGCTTTTATTTATCTATTTATTATTTGTGCTTCTCGTTCTTTGTTCCAGTGACCTCGCTAATTTCTTGCATTTTCAATAATTGTTTGGAACTAAAGTATCTCTTTTTTTTTTTTTTTTTGATTGGAGGTTTAACGACCACCCTGATCAATTCAATGGGCTATAAGCAGTCGCCCGTCCCTAATTTAGGGTCACTGGTTCCAGGGAAGGGAGAGATCCAGTGCCGTAAGACAAACACAACATCCATGCCTCACCGGGATTCGAACCCGGACCACTTACGGACGAATGATCAGAGGCCATCGCTTAAACAACTGCGCCACCGGGATGGCTAAAGTATCTCTTTATATATCAATAAAATCTAAGGCTGAATTTTATTTTTAAAGAAAATGTTTCTGTTTCCTTGTGCATTTGCTGATGGACAATTACAATTGCGTTTTGAAATAAACAACGTTGTCATAGTTTATCTTTTTGCCCTTTTGTTTGTTCTCCTGAGATTTGAAGAAGAGTGTCCCTCCCGCATTTGGTCTCTTCATGTCTGCCCCTCTCCCTTCCCCAACAATTTGGTGAAGTCGACGCCCCTGGTTTTACCGAACTGGTTTTCCCCCTTCCATGGAACCAGCGGCCTTAAATTAGGGACGGACGATTGCTTATAGTCCACTGAGTTTCTCACGGTGGTCGTTAAACTCTCAACAACAAAAAATAAATAAATGCCTCATATGAGAAACTGCATGAGTTTACATGTATGGATTTTTTTCCGTATAAGAATTTTCCGCCAAACGTCCAAAACCACATTGTGAGAACTTACAGTACCAATGTGCCCCTCGCCCCCAATCACTTTAATACTGATATTTTTCATTTTTGCGCTGATAAGGTTTTAGTTTCATTTTTATTGTTTTTTTAGCACAAGCAGTTAAATATTCTTTTCTACAGATTTAATTATTTAGACGTAAAGGAAAAAGGAAACAGACATGTGCAAGTTTTTTTTCAAAAGTAAAGAAAAGTGTTCAATTTACACGAAAGAATTCCAAGTAGTGAACTACTCGGCATTCTTCTCTTCGTAATAAGAAGAATACAAACTGTTAGCTCAACATCCATTCACATGTCTTTGATTTAGTATCACAGCAAAAATGTTTAAACACATTCTTGTTATATTAGACATGTGCGATCTTCGTGAACAACAAGAATTATGCTTTGTATTTCTTAGTGTCTAAGAGACCGAGATTAGCGCTTAGAAGACGGAGTGATCGGAACCCTCAAATTGCTCAAAGGAAAAAAGCTACATCCTTTCCCAGTCTGTGAAAAGCCGGACCATAAATGCCGTAAGGCAATGAGTAAAACCTACGCACAAGGGATGTTTCCACACACTTCCCCGAAAGGAGAGACCTTTTTCCGCTGAAACGAAAACAGTGATCGAATGATAAGGAATCCTAGAAGAAACGATTCCCACATCAGTTTATTTCAATTTGAATATCTTTTGGGGATATTCGTTCGAAAAATATAAGATATAATGATTTTTTACTGCAGTGAGGGCAGATTTTCAGGGTTTACGAAAGGCCGCTTAAAAAAGTTTTTGACCGCATCAAGAACCGTTGGAACCATGGGTATGTTAGGAACAGAACAATTGGTCACATAGGCATTAAGAACATGTACATACACTGAAGAGCAATTGAATTAGAGATAACTGTCTAGTAACGTGTAGCACCAACTTTAGCCAAGATGACGGCGGCGATTCGTCTCGGCATGGACTCGACAAGACAGCGGAAGCGTTGGGAAGCCATACGGATGCACGACCCCTGAATAAGCTCCCACAGTTCACGAATATTTGATAGAGGATGTCAGAGCCTCGAACATCTCTCTTGATGAAATCCCAGATGTGCTCGATGGGATTGAAGTCAGGTGACCTAGCTGGATAAGGAGCGAGGTCACGTCGGTGGAGTGTTCATTCAACCTTTCGGATACAATTCGGGAGCGATGGCATGTTGCACTTTCTTGTTGCAGGATGAGGTCCCCAGTGTGGTGTTGAAACCGTAAAAACGGGAGCAAACTGTAGTCCAGGAAATCCCGGTAACGTTGACCTGTGAGGGACGATGTCACGCGTACCACGGGTCCCATTTCAGTCCACGTAAACAGTCCCCAGAGTACCCTGCTGGAAAGATGGATCAATCGCTTCATGTGGTTTGCGCCGTACTCGTATCCTTCCTTCCGCATGTACCAACGTGAATCTCGACTCATCAGTCCAGGCAACATTTTTCAAAATGTCTAATGTCAAGTGGCGATGTTCCCGTGCCCATGCTAATCTTTGCACTCTGTGATATGCGGTCAGCAGCGGTATCCTCGTGGGACGATGGCTTCTATAAACGGTAGGGAGGAGATGGTTCTGGATGGTGTGACTGCTTATGCGTTTTTGTGCACCAGCGGTAAATTGACGAGTGATTTCTTGCACTGAGGCCCGTCTATCCGCTGTTACAATGCTAGCTAGCCGACGATGACCCCGCTCACCCACACGTTGTTGTCCACGGCAGTTGGCCCTTGCAGGGTTGGTTTTATCGGATTCGATGCACTCACCGTGCACCCGTGGCACAGTGGCTCGAGAAAATGCACGATTTCCGAGATGAAGTGACCCATGTGTCGGGCCCGACAATTTGACCATGATCAAATGCGCATATATCATTCGTCTTACCCATACTGCGTCCGACTCTTACTGATTCCCGTCGGATCACTCCTTATATTGTCGGATCACTGCATACATCATATCGTTTCCGTTTACAGGGCCGCCCACAGCGCCACGTTTGCATAACGGCAGCTGTCTCTAATTTAATTCCTCTTCAGTGTAAAATGCCTAATTTTCTTTAGAGACTGGCTTAATCGTTTTGCACTTCAAAGAGATGAGACGGTAACTAAATGTTTAGTGGTGACGAGTTCTTGTCACAGTGTTAACCTTGTCGGCATTGAAAAAGTGAATATGAGAGTCGTTATTCGCCCACACGACTTTTTATTCGGCGATTGGTTCTTACACCATCTGTCAGTCCATCGCTGTTTTGACAACATTCGTACTACCATGCAGAGCTTCTGTACAAAATCTTTTGTGTTTTTACATTTCATTCTTTTTCTTCACTTCTAACGTTTTATTACTCCGTCTATCAGCCTTTCTCCCAACCATTTAGCCACCACACAGAACATCCAATTTTAAAACCCACACACACACACACACAAATATATATATATACATGCAGTCGAGTCACATTATTGTGATCATCTCCTACTTTTGACATCAACAGCGCGTAGCCAATGAATGAACGCACATGTCGTGAGCTGGCTTGCAGGGTATATAAGATGCGCTGTTGGCATACTGAAAACATATCACTCGTTGCTGTCATGGATAAAAGGAGCGATTTATCAGTTTTTCAAAAAGTGATGATTATCGGGTTTCTGAACAAGGGTGGCAGCATTTGTGAAACAGCGCAGATGGTGAACTGTTAGCGCGCTGCTGTGGTTAAGGCGTATCGTAGAAGTGTACAATTGCGAATAAGCGAATAGAAAACTGCGGAGCGCCACATGCCATTGACGTGAGAGGTGAACGTCAGGTTCGAAGGTGCTTGAAGGCCGATCGACACGTTGTAGTGGAGCAACTCACTGGCCGAATGAAACAGGGGCACCAGCAAGTGTGTCTAAAATAGAGTTCAGCGAACCCTACTGCGTTTGGGGCTACGATTCAGAAGGATGGTCACTGCATCTATGTTAACAAAGGTGCTTCGGCAGAAAAGACTTCCCAGCAAAAACACAAAGATAGGGAAACTGCTAGACACCAGCTCGCAGTTATGGGTATATACACCGTTGAGTCGCATTATTGTGACCACCTCCTACTTTTGACATCAACAGGGCTTAGCCAATGAATAAATGCACGTGTGGTTAGCTATCCTGCAGGATACATGAGATGTGCTGTAGGCATTCTGAAAACATACCATTCGTTGCTGTCATTGATAAGAGGAGTTTTTTTATCAGTTTTTCAAAAAGGGATAGTTATCGGATTTCGGAACAACAGTGGCAGTATTTCTGAAACAGCGCAATTTGTAAACTTTTCGCGCGCTCCTGTGGTTAAATTGTATCGCGATTGGAGAAATAGCACCATTGCGAATACGCGACGTGAAAACTGCGGAGCACCACGTGTCACTGATGCGAGAGGTAAAAGTCGGCTTCGAAGATGTTTGAAGGCCGATCGACTCGCTACAGTGGAGCAACTCACTGGCCGAATGAACCAGAGGGCTACCAGAAGTGTGTTTAAAAATACAGTTCATCAAACCCTGCTGGGTATGGGGCCCCGATGCAGATGGATGATCACTGCACCTTTGCTAACGAAGGTGCATCGGCAGAAAAGGCTTGCATTTGCACGGTAGTCTCGGAACTGGAACTACAAATTATGGCCCCGAATGTACAGCTGCAAACAGTGTAAAATAAGCCTGCAGCTGACCGCGTTCATATCGCGCTTTGATGTTGAGTGAAAATGTCCCAGCGGAAGAGAACTGACTTTGAGAAATGAAAGATTGTTGGTTTTATATTAATGAGTTGTCCATAAGAGAAACCGAGATGCGTTTAACCATACCCAAGTCCCCTGTTTTATATGTACTGAATAAGTGGAAGACACATGGCGTGCTTAAAGCAGCAAAACGTACCGGCAGACCAAAGAAAATCATTGATAGAGGACGTCGAAGCCTCAGTATAGTCGTTACAGCTAATCGACGGAGTACTGCCCGGCAGACCAAAGAAAATCATTGATAGAGGACGTCGAAGCCTCAGTATAGTCGTTACAGCTAATCGACGGAGTACTGCCTAAGACCTAGGTGTACAGGTGAGAAAAATGCTGGAACCTCGGTATGTACACGTACCATTCGCAGAGAACTTCATGCCATGGGTTACCGTGTACGTGCGGCTCCTCATAAGCCTTTCATCTCCACTCGGAATGCTACTCGTCGTTTACCATGGTATAAAGGACATCTATCGTGGACCGTAGATCAATGGAAGCGAGTCCTATGGACTGATGAATCCGGATACACGATCCATCAGTCTGATGTCCCTGTGTGGGTACGGCGGTAAGCTGGGGAACGCTATTTACCACTGTCAACTGTTCCTACGGTCAAGTTTGGAGCTGGCAGTGTACTCGTGTGGGGGTGGCTTTCGTGGTATTGTTATCGTGGACAACCCTGATAACCAGCATGTCTACCTCGACAATCTGGACAATTATGCCCTACTAACTCTGCGGCACTATTGTGGAAACAAACCTTGTTGGTACCAGAAGTATAATGCACCGAGCCATAAAGCAAGAACTGTTACGGTGTGGTTTGATGTTAATTCCGTATCGTGTGTAGACTGGCCAGCACAAAGCCCTGATTCTAACCCCATAGAGCACCTATGGGATGAATCAAAGCGCCGCATAAGAAATTTGGAACCAAGGCCTACTACTGAGCAACAATTAGTGCAAGCATTATGTACTGAATGGAAGCGCATACCTATCGTTGTGTTCCAATGCCTTTTTGAAAACATGTCTCGAAGGGTCAGTGCATGAATTAGGGCCATAGATGGACAGATGGAAAGAGGGAGGCGCAATATTTGAGGTGTGCCCGGGACGCACGCGGAAATGCCTGATTACGCCTTTGGCGATGCTAATAGAATGTTTGTCAAAAATATAGCCGAGATGGGAACGGCCTTGCTTTGTATTTTGCCTTTTGTAGATGCACTTCAGCTATTTCAGGTCAAGTGGCCTGTAGATAGGGGAAACTACAAGGAGTGCTGGAAAATGTAAAGTATTTCAGTAAAAGAAAAAATTTCGCTTATGGTATATATGTCTTAAATTGCTTCACGATTTGTGTACCAGTTTCTCGGTTCACGTCAGGCCCTTCACCCCAGCAGTAAGCGCTTATTAGTTCTAACCCCCGCAACAGGGGTGTTAGAACTCTGTGTAGAAGAACTGGCCACAAGAAGTTTAAGGGACCGTATTAAAATTGCATTTTTGATCGCTTCGTGACCGCAACCAGCAGATGTTGGTTATCTGAGTCATATAATGTGCTAACTCGCGAAAGAGGTCGGGGAGGTTGGGGATACTAAAGGTGTAAAATATAAAGACTTTCTGGTCCGATAGGGAGATTTTCAGCACTTACAAACTATAACTCGAGACACATTATTTGAGGGCATTTGCTTACTCAGCAAACCTGTATGGGAGGGTGGGAGGGATTTTCAAAAGTGTAAAATATAAAGGATTTTGGTCCAATCGGGAGATTTTCAGCATTTATAACCTGAAAGTCAACAAATTACCTGAGGCCATGTGCTGCCTCAGAAAATCTGTCGGGATGGGGGAGGGGGGGGGGTTTAACACCAAAAGTATAAAACATAAAGTATTTCCTTTTGAAAATGCTGAAAAACTGCTGATCGGACACGAAATTATTTACATTTTAATATTTTGGCGTTATTCCCTCCATCCAACAGGTTTCCTGAGGCAGCATATGCCCTCAGATAATTTGTTGACTTTTATGTTGTAAATGCTAAAAATCTCCAGATCGGGCCGGAGATTCTTTAAATTTTACACTTTTGGTATTACACCCTCCCCTCCTCCCGACAGGTTTCCTGAGTGGGAACATGCCCTCAGATAATTTGTGAAAGCTGAAAATCTCCCGTTCGGACCAGATATACTCTACATTTTACCCTTTTGGTATTACCCGCCCCACCTCCCAACAGGTTTGCTGAGTAGGCACATGCATTCAGATATAGTGTCGAGTTGTAGCTTGTAAATGCTGAAAATCTCCCGATCGGATCAGATATACTTTACATTTTACCCTTTTGGCATTACTCCCCCCTTTTCCAACAGGTTTGTTGAGTAGGCACATGCCCTCAGATAATTTTTGAGTTTTAGCTTGTGAACGCTGAAAATCTCCCGAACGGACCAGAAATTCTTCGTATTTCATATTTTAGGTTTTAAGCACCCCTCTCTTCCAAAAAGTTTCCTGGGTTTGCTCATACTCGCAGGTAATATGTTTAGCTGTAGTTTATAAACCTTGAAAAACATCGCAAATAAGAAAATATGAAATTACGGGAATTTTATATGTGACAGATAAACAATCTCGGGAGACGTAGCCACCGAGCAGTCCAGAACGCAATTTTTATACGGCCACTTAACATTTTTGTGGCCAGTCCTCCGCTTTGTCTTTGGCCCAAAAATCATGGAAATTTCTAAACTTTTTACTGAAAATGATATATTAAGAAGAAAAAGGGAGTATAGCCACATGAAGTTTGTTTATGCAGAAGAACTTTATGGCACTGAAATTGCAATGTGTCCAGTTCTCCGGTGACCGTTTCTCTGTACCCGGTTAGAACTATCGATCTTTTTATTATATTTTGACTAATTAAGACTAGTCCGTGAAGTACACAAAAACAAAGGTTTTTAACGTTATTTTGTTTCTCTAATTAGTTTATTCTACTCCCACAAAAAGTTGTATGTATATATTCTGTTTCCGTTTAAACAGGTAATCAAATGTGTGCTCGCCTGTTCTTGTGCTGTTACACGGTAATTTCTTATAATTGAATCACGTTTCGCCTGTAAACCTGCACAAAGTCCAACAGAATTATATTTACAATAAATATCAGGTATTATACATTAAATCTCGCTACCATTAAAACATGAAATTACGGAAACTTTCTATAAGTCAGGGGTTGAAGGCCCCAGAGCAATTCGAAGTTCAATTTTTGTGTTACTATATAATATTTCTGTAGAACTGTTTTAACAAATTTTCATAATCTAGCGGATATTCCATTAGCCGTATCAATTTGAAAAACTTTGCGACCAGGCGAATAATTTATTTTCTTTTTTTTTTCGAGAATATATAGTTTTAAATTCCATCCGTTACTTGAATTTGGAAGATCGAGCATTTAGGCACATCAGTTTAATCCTACGGACTGTAACGTAATATTAAAAACCACATGGTTTTTATTTAAATATGTTCAAAATTTTCCTCAATAATTCGTTCGTTTATGAAAGAGAAACAGCAGAAGAGAAATCATGTCTGTATCATTTTCACAAAAAAACCTCATTCAGAGTCACAACAATTTGAAAATCTATAATTCAGAATTGTTCGTTGAATATAAATCTACTGATCGTTAGAAAAGAATTGCATTTACATGAGCATTCATTTTATTAAATTATTGTTATAACTTACGTTTCCGTTTGTTTCCATGAAAAAAACTGAACTCCAGAGTAAAACTGACGATAAAGTGTCCTGAGAAACAGCGGCGAGCATAAAAAGATCAAAGCAGCTCCCTGTTCTAAGGGACTTTGGTTTATTATTGTTCTCATTTTCTCGAAAGGACCTGCAGGCGTAAACAACAAGAGTTCGTGCCTGTTTGGAAAACTGCTGTTTATGTAATGACCGTAGGACCTGCCGCGCTTCTTACTGGGGGAAAAAGCACAAGCCCAGAATTGCCGACCGCTTTCAGACAGTAAAAACCTACGAACACAGGGCTCCAAGGGAAGCTTTTGTTGTTATAGACGCCGACAGAATTTGTCACTGAATCTTCCAAATCTTACGCCGTCTAGAGGGTTAACATAGGTTTTTTCACCGATGTGCACATCCCTAATTTCAAGCAGTTGAGGAACCATTCAGCTCCTTAGCTGGAAGGACATTAAATCCACATGATACACAAATCACACATATTATATTTGGATAAATAAATTTTTTTCAAAGAATTTAATGAAGTCTTCAAATCTCAATTGACTATTGTTCTTTGTGTAATGTGTAGAGATTTGAAAGATCTTCATTCAACCAGGTAACACCTAACAATTTTAAAGTTCTGATAAAAAAAAACATCTTTTTGTTGAATTACTGATAAAGAAACAGGTGTAATTCAGGTTAAA
This sequence comes from Macrothele yani, assembly GCA_039090855.1. Classification (NCBI taxonomy): domain Eukaryota; kingdom Metazoa; phylum Arthropoda; class Arachnida; order Araneae; family Macrothelidae; genus Macrothele; species Macrothele yani. Next base: position 133,648,406 of record CM077034.1, read on the forward strand.
CACCATTTTTTTAATCATTTAACGACTTTTTTCATGGAAATAAAATAAACGTGAATTCTCAGTTTTACTCTTGTAGTGATCAGAACCTCATGGTCAGGGTTACCTAAAAAAATTGAAAGGTATTTTAAAAACAAGAAAAGTTATAAAGAAAATATACAAGCTTGTTGGAAATGTGTACTAATTTGTAGTATATTTTTCATAAAATTTCCTTCTGAGCTTTAATAATGGTAAACAATGTTCTATTACTAACATTAAATTGTTGAAATCTGTTTTTAATGGCGTAGAAATACAAACAACAGCGTAAAAGCAAGCTTTCACCACTCACGGGTGGCTTCTTCGGGCAGTAAAGCTAAATTTAAATATTAAAGTAGTGTAATTTAGTGTTTACATTTATCTTTGCTGCCAGAATAAGCCATCCATGGGTAGCGAAATCTAGCTTTTACGGTTTTTTTGTATTTCTACGCCATTAAAAATGGATTTCCATCATTTATTGCTATTGACGTAGGCGTATTCGACCCAATTATAATTAATTTTAATGCTTTATTAACTCCATTAATATCACTGTTCCGTATATTTCTACAAAAACCAGAGCTTATATCCCAAATGCTGCAACGTTTCATTGTTTTATATTCAGCTCTGAAACATTTCATGACTTTCAGTGTAATGGCGCGAATAACCTCTAATTATATTTTGAAAATGAGTGACACATCGTACATATTACACATGAGAAAAATATATTCTTAAACGAACGAGTACTGTTGTTCGATCACCTTAAATTACAAAATTGAAAAAAACAGTCTGCACGATATTTTACTTATATAAGTACAGTGAAGATGGTTTTATTTTGCAATAATTTCCTGCAGAGTGCCCCACCATTCCGTAATATTCGCTGGAATATTACGGAACGTGAATATTACATTTTATAATATTTCTTGAATTAATACTCCACCGAATATAGGAATTGCAAGTATTGCATTCCGTAATATTTCTGGTAGTGATTGCACGTTGAACAGCATCCTGAATTTGTTCGATGGCGTTTTAATCCTGCGAGCAAAAAATCCAAGTCAGAATGCCAAACTCAATGAAATATTCATCCAGACATAATCGGGATTATTCCTCCTGCCATACAGAAACACAACTAAAAAGTCATCCCAAATTTGTTCGATGGAGTCTTAATCGTGGGTGTAAAATGGCCAAGTTAGAATGCCAAACTCAATGGAATATTCATCCAGAGATCATCGGGAATATTCCTCCTGCCATACAGAAACACAGCTAAAAAGTCATCCCACATTTCTTCGATGGCGTCTTAATCGTGTATGTAAAATGGCCAAATCAGAATGCCAAACTCAATGGAATATTCATCCAGACATAATCGGGAATATTCCTCCTGCCATACAGAAAAACAACTAAAAATTCATCCCACATTTCTTCGATGGCGTCTTTATCGTGGGTGTAAAATGGCCATGTCAGAATGCCAAACTCATAGGGATATTCATCCAGACTTAATCGGGAATATTCCTCTTGCCATACAGAAACACAACTAAAAAGTCATCCCACATTTGTTCGACGGCGTCTTAATCGTGGGTGTAAAATGGCCAAGTCAGAATGCCAAACTCAATGGAATATTCATCCAGACATAATCGGTAATATTCCTCCTGCCATAATCGATAAAATTCCTTCAACCATACAGAAACACAACTAAAAGGTCATCCCAAATTTGTTCCATGGCGTTTTAATCCTTCGAGAAAAATGTCCAAGTCAGAATGCCAAACTCAATGGAATATTCCTCTAGCCATAATCAGTTATATTCCTCCAGCCGTGCAGAAATGCAACTAAAAAGTCATCCCAAATTTGTTCGATGGCGTCTTAATCGTGGGTGTAAAATGGCAAAGTCAGAATGCCAAACTCAATGGAACTCATCCAGACATAATCGGGAATATTCCTCCTGCCATACAGAAACACAACTGAAAAGTCATCCCACATTTGTTCGATGGCGTCTTAATCGTGGGTGTACAATGGCCAAGTCAGAATGCCAAACTCAATGGAATATTCATCCAGACATAATCGGGAATATTCCTCCTGCCATACAGAAACACAACTAAAAAGTCATCCTACATTTGTTCGACGGCGTCTTAATCGTGGGTGTAAAATGGCCAAGTCAGAATGCCAAACTCAATGGAATATTCATCCAGACATAATCGGGAATATTCCTCCTGCCATACAGAAACACAACCAAAAAGTCATCCCACATTTGTTCGATGGCGTCTTTATCGTTGGTGTAAAATGGCCAAGTCAGAATGCCAAACTCAATGGAATATTCATCCAGACATAATCGGGAATATTCCTCCTGCCATACAGAAACACAACTAAAAAGTCATCCTACATTTGTTCGACGGCGTCTTAATCGTGGGTGTAAAATGGCCAAGTCAGAATGCCAAACTCAATGGAATATTCATCCAGACATAATCGGAAATATTCCTCCGGCCATACAGAAACACAACTAAAAAGTCATCCCACATTTGTTCGATGACGTTTTAATCCTGCGAGCAAAATGGCCAAGTCAGAATGCCAAACTTAATTGAGTATTCCTCCAGCCATAATCGATATTATTCCTCCAGCCATAATCGATATTATTCCTCCAACCATACACAAACACAACAACACAACTAAAAGTTCATCCCAAATTTGTTCGATGGCGTTTTAATCATGCGAGAAAAATGTCGAAGTCAGAATGTCAAACTCAATGCAATATTCCTCCAGCCATAATGGGGAATATTCATCCTGCCATACAGAAACACAACTAAAAAGTCATCCCACATTTGTTCGTTGGCGTTTTAATCCTGCGAGCAAAAAGGCCAAGTCAGAATGCCAAACTCAATGGAATGTTCTTCCAGCCATAATCAGGTAGCCGTGGACTTGTCCAGCAGCGCATTGTCGCGTTGAAAGAGGATACAAACTCCGATGAGGTAGCATGATATGAATGGTTGCAGATGTTCCTCAAGAATGGTTGCGTGACGTCCACGAGTCACAGCGGCCTACAGAACTATGAGGGGTCCTAATTAGAGGTGAAGAAATATCGGTAGTTTTGATAATCAAAAAATAACAATCAATAACTATCGATCGATAGTGTGTTGGTAAAGTTTCTGGGGAGAAATTTGGTTTTCTGTGATGGAAAATTATTACAGAAAATAATGTTTCTTACTTTTTCACATTGTTAGAAAGCTAAGCTCCGATTAACTTTGAAACTAACCTGTTTTTTTTTTGTTTTTTTTATTGGTGTGGGGTTTAACGGCCACCTTGATCAACACGATGGGTGATGTGCTGGAAACAGTCCCCCGTCTCTGATTTAGGGACATTGGTTTAAGGGAAGGGAGAAGCCCGTGCTGTAAGACAAACAGAACCACTACATCTATTCCTCACGGGATTCGAATCCGGACCGATCTCAGACGAATGGTCAGAAGATAGGGCTCTGCTTCACTGGGGCTGAGAATCTACGTTTTGACGATATGTTCCTGAAGTGAGTGAGCGAAAGTCACAAAACAATTTTTTGGCTGAACAACGAGCTAAATCGCAGCTCCTTAATTCGCATTTTCTGTTTGTATTGTTTGAATTTTCGTTTGTGATCACAAAAGGTAAAAAAGGAAATTCTGCAATTTTGTATGCAAAGTAATTTTTTCTATAAAGTTGAGCAAAATCGTGATAATAATTCGTGAGACATTAAATAAATAGAGTTTTGAGTGGGACTGTTCCTCAATTAATTTTTTTGGGAATAGAGGTGGGTCATTTAAAACGACAGCAGCTAGATGCAGTTCTTTTTAAATTACCTCTCAGATTTAACGTATTCCGCGACGTTTTGTAGTTTTTTCCGCAAAGCTATATTCTGCGTAGAGCTTATCCTTACGAAAAGAAAAATAATTTTGCACGAAAGATATATTTCGTTTATCCATTAATACTGATTACTTACTTTTAACAAAAAACTCTTTCAGCACCTGACGCATCATTACATTTCCAGTACAAACAACAAGAACAACGCTTTTTGACTTGCGCTTTATTTGACTGAAACGTACAGTTTCGCTTAGAGCTTTACTTAACATGAACAACAAAGTACAAAAACCGTATATCCTCACCAGTGTAACAATTAATTTTAGTTTCGCATTGTCATCATGTATCAATATGGCTGGGCTCAATGTTTTCTTTAGCAGTACAAATGAAGTGAAAATGAGCGTTCCAGTCATGAAAGTCATCGGTGAAAGATGAATAGTTTACACCATCGTGATTTACACCTACAACACTGAGAAACGTAAAATTATCGGTAGTTACGAAAAACTATCAATGTACAATCGATGTACTGAGTAGGACAAAAACTATCGATAGTGCCATCGACAGTACCTCCATCTCTAGTTCTAATGGGTGTCTGCTGAAAACACTCCACACAATATCAGAACCACAGCCAGCCTGCACTGTGTCTTTTAGGCATGCGGGTTTCATTGCCTCGAGGTATTGTCGTCACTCCCAGAATTGCCCGTCTGACCTAAACATGAGGTTCCGAAATTCGTTGGATCTGGCAATAAGTTTAATATCCTCTTGCGTCCAATGTCGGTGTTCCCGAGACAAGTAGAGACACACAACCTTGTATCGTCGAGTCAGCAATGGAAATGGGTGGGCCGGCTTTTCTACGGTCATATCAATCCCTGAATCTGACCCTGAATTTGTGTAATCCAGGTAAACCCTTAAAATGTTCAACTGGGTAAATATAAATGTCTTGGTAATTTCCAATACGGAGTGATTCATTTCCTGGGGGCCGAGTGTCATACCACGTTAAGAATACCTAAACTCCTGATGAGATGCCATCGGAACTGCGAATGGTACTGCGTGAGCTCGTGGAGGTATATGCATCTACATATACGCCGTTTCAGGACGATATCATTACCTTATGGGTATGGTTGTATGTAATAGAAACAGTAGCGCCCTTCCATTTTAATTTTCCTTTTTTGGCTCACCAGTGTATATATATTGTTGCTTGTTCTCTCAGATCTGATAGAGTGAAACAGCCGACCCATTTTTACAGCCCTGTGGTTGTAGAAGACGAACTGTGTCGTTAAAAATAAAAGAACTAAAATGGTCTTATTACTTTTAGATATGATTAACCACCAGAGGGAAATGAAATGTCATTTTGATACGACAAAAATTCCTATTCTTCTAAGATGGTGGTGTGCCAGTATAGAAGTTTCGGCTCATTTAGTGAGAACGATATAAAATGAAACTTTCGTATGTTATTTTCTTGGCCACGTGCAATTTTGGATTCTTTAGTTATAGAAACTGCTTCAGAGTCATAATACGCTGCCACATCCTTTGACTTGTCCAACTGAATTATGGATCGAAAACACTACACCTCAGTGCTGTTCTTATCGACCAATTACGCAGTTACGAATAAGCAAGTTGCTCGGTAGGAAAACTTGAATAAATAGGAATTTCATCTTGATACGGCAAAATTTTTATCAGACAAACACTGCTCTTATACATCATTCAGTGAATTTAAAGTTCCTATTGAAAAACGTACAGAATTTACATCCTGAAGGAGCTGATAGCATTCATTTATACAGCAGGTCCGTATATATGGGTTTTTAATTGTAAGTGATTCTTTTGGCTGCATAATAAATTCGAAGCAAGCTCAAAGGTAAACAAAAAAGCATGTTAAATTGATAATAAAATAGACAAGAGCTATTAAATTTGAAATTTATAGATTTTTTCAAAACTAAGTAGATCTGTTTGACACTGTGTTTCCTAATTTCCATGTTGGTGTTGTACTCGTATATTCGTAATGAAAGGTAGATAGCGTTTAGCAGGGGATGTTTACAGAGAACTGCATAATTTTTTAATTGTTTCAGTAATTTTGCTTCCTCTACCTGCTTTTAAGATGCACCTTTTCATACCTTACACCAAACAAGTTATCCTTGTAGTGGTGGCAGTCCGATAGAAATCTACAAACATTTTTCCAGTGTTTAATAACAACCATGTGCAATTCGTATGGCGGTAAGCAGTCGGGAGCTCTGATGTAAAGCCGATGGTTTCCGCGAAGAGACAAAGGCAGCACAATCAAACAAACACTCCAACCATACATCATTGAAAACTCGAACCTTTATCCTCCTCAGAAGAATAAGCGGAATTTTACTCTATCGAACACCCGACTATCGCTGTGGAACGCAAACCCTGAAACTAACACATTGTACCGGAGCGAAATATTTAAGTCATATATTACAACAACCATGAGCAATTATAGGTAAAGCCGGGCGCTTGTTTCTGCGAAGGGAAAGAGGCTGCACCATTAGACAAATATACCACTAACACATCATTCAAAACTCGACACTTGTCCACGTCAGACGAATCACCGGAAAACAGTTCTTTCGAAGACGCGATTACCTGCGAGAAATGAAATCCTAATGAACTATTCTTGAAAGTAAAACACTAACCACAGAGAATTTGCTTAAATCATATAAATATGATTTAATTATTAGTAGTATACCACATTTGACCGAAATACTAGTTTTAGACGTTTTGTTTTCGGTGACACTGCAATAAAGAAACATCCGTGTTAATCCCAGGAAATTAAAATTATCGCCTACCACAGACTTAATCATTTAATATATCTTAATATTCAGGCATTTTTTTTTCGAAACACGTAATTTATTTATTTGACATTTGTTTTGACACATGCTAAGTATCGCTTTCAGCAAGGTTACACCAAATAACTTATAAAATAGAAGCTAGGTCAATTAGACGAAAATAACTTTATCTAAGAAATATTGTGAAGGGGGATTAAGAGCTCGATTATTTTAACCTTTATCTCTGCACATTTTCTTACTAATTCTTTCCCATTTACAAAAGGCACGCATTTTTCGGAAAACAATATGATTTCTCACCAACAGAATTTTATTATGTCTTAGAAATCGCTACTCAATCTCTACATAAAATTCAGCAATTTTTTTTTTTAATAAGGTTTCCTGCGAGGATTTCTTGTAGTGGCCTGTATCAATATATACAGATATGGACACGATTTACAATTACGTCGTTTAGTTTTTTCTATACTTGGTTTCAAGTATTGTGTTGCCTGAAATAGTACAATAATAAAAAATATTACTTTCTTTACAGTAAATAGCCGAGTACACCGACTTCGCCTCTTCCGAGGCAACGTTCCCGGCAAGTGGGACCTATGTCTTAGATCACCCGGCCAATGATACAGAAATGTGGGAATTGATGATCTCGTTTCATATCAGTGAAGTGCTTTTTGAATTTAATGACCTATCTAGGAGTTTTAATGATATGGATATAAAACTAAACTAGACGAAACCCGTCCGAATCCAAGGTTAGTTTTGTTTTGTTTTGCTTTTTTGAAAAGAATAAACTCATATGAAACAACAAATGTGAACTTTATTTGATTGACAAATCCATTCAACCGCTACAGTAAAGACAATAATTCAGGTTACTGATTTTTTGTTTTTGACTGAAAGTTTAACGACCACCGTGAGCAACTCAATGGGCTATAAGCAGTCGCCCGTAATATGTTCACTAACACTGGTCAACAGAATGCTTATTTACATCTTTACATAATGGGAAACGTCTTATCTACGTGAATAAACTGGATTGAATAAATATTAAATTGTATATATACATCACGCAGTCCAACGGAGTAACGCAATCAGCTCTTCGAGAGGTTCGCTGTTCCGATGAGAAGAACTTTGATATGAATGCCTTCTAGCGTTGTTTTGTCCAACGGTTTGCAGAGAAACACTTCGGACTTTGGGCCATCACAGTCCCTCCATGTTTTCGCCTTCAAAAGCGCGTGAGTCAACATTAGGCAATCGATTGTCAACCACACGCTTCTTCCATAAACTTTACTTGGAAATTTTGCCGTCTCACTACGCCCGAACGGTTGCCCGAATCTTATTTTTATCTTCGACTGGCACATCTACACGGTAAGACATTTCTTTTCGTACCTGAACTATAACTTTACGTTCAGCCGTTCTCTCAAAATAGGACTCACAGTAAAAAAACATCATAGAATTAATATATACATTTCGCAAAACAGTTTCATTCAGTTTCGAATTTTAACGATTGGCATGAGAAAAGGCTTTTGGAATCTGTCTCCTAAAACAAATTTCAGTGCAGTGTTTCCAGAAATGCTGCACAGCAGTAGGAAAGCATACCATTCATACTTACCTCATCCGCGGCTCAAAATTCAGCCATTTTGGCCGAATTGTTAGAATCCAGTTCTTCAGAAGGAACCTTATCAGTATAAAATCTGGAAACCCATGCCCTAAACGAAATCAGGTACCTGGCGACAGAAAATGTACTAAAGAAGAATTTCAGTATATTAAAACACTGTTTAAACAGAGTTCGCGACTTGTGGCATTCATTATTTTTCCTTTTACTTAGTAAACTAATTTCCGTCCAAATTTCGATCGATTTCATAAAACGGAAAAATATTAAATTTCAGTAACAAAAATTTTTGCAGTTTTTGCACAAAATCCCTGTCAGCCCCTTTCGGAAACATGTACCATAACTTTAGTGTTTTGATTCAAAATATTTGTTGGTGTTTCACACACCTTTGCAAAGAGAAATCCAGTTTGACCACTACTAATACATGTTTTATAATTAAATTTATTTAACAAACTTTCCAAATAAAATACTGCAATTTAATAGTTTACATATACAAAAAAGTAATCATTCAACGTAATTATAACATTTCATCTGAAGTTTTTTTTGCCACTAATGATAGAATCGTCGTCACACGATAAGACGATAATGACTTAGCATTGCATAATTGCGAATAAAACATACATAAATGCAACTTTACGAAAACTTATACTTGCGTATTTATGGTAAGGCAATGATCCTGCGTCTTCCGACTTTCCCTCCATGTAATCCGTAGCTGTGTAAGGAATTATTGGAAAAGACGATCCATATGTTTCAGTGCATTTGTTATCGACTTTTCCATTTCATATCTTACGGCAGTTACCTGAATGAAACCTAGAAAGCCGATATACATGCTTTTACAAAAAATATAAAGGAAATTCAAACTGTTACTCACAAAGTAAGCCACCTGTAATATTTCGACTGCCAAAAAATGCCGACTATAATATTTCAAATGACATTAGGAGAAAGCCGAAAGTGCGACTTTGCGAAGTTTTTGGTATAAACTGCGTTTCTTTCTCGAGTGCTCTGAAAGAGGTTAAGAAAGTAATGTAAACAAAAGTGAGTAAGAAGGTTTGTCATCAATAGAAAATTACATTCATTCAATAAATCACTAAGCTACGAGGTAGGATTCAAAATTACGGGGACTTATGGTATAATTCTTACCTTGAATATTTTAAAATATCGATGTACAACCACCTTCAAAATTGTTCACTTGGGCGTCGATGAACTTTTGCCAGCGCTCTTAATGCTTCTTGAAGCATTGCGAAAAGCCATACTTTACCACCCCTCGTAATACCGCCTGCGTTGCTGTAATTACCTCATTTCTTGACACGAAACGACGTCCGTGCAGATTTTGGATCATCAGTGGAAAGAGGAAAATAACGCAGGGGGCCAAGTCGGGTGAATAGGCTGGATGTGGAAGCACATTAGTACGAATTTTGGCGAGAAACTCCGTGACCAGTAGGGAGAACTCTGCAGGCGCTTTAGCATGGAGAAAGTACCATTTTCCACTTCGCCACATTTTCAGCCGTTTACGACTGATTAACTCCCGTAGCAACGTAAAACGTTCAGATAACGTCCCTTGTTAACTGTTGTGCCCTCAGAAATAAATTTGGAATTAGCAATGCCGTGAGAATAAAAAAAACCTGCAGCGTGACTTTCTCTTTGCTGCGATCCAGCCTGAATTTATTTGATCATGGTAAAGAACAAGTAGCACCACGTTTCATCACCTGTATCATGCAAACCACAAGCATAGGATCGCTATAGGCTTTGTCGATTAATTCTACCAGTACCTGCATCTGTTTATCATTTTGTTCGGAGGTCAAAAAGCGAGGGGCAATATGCTGACCCACGTGGTGCATGTTAAGAACTTTGGTCAAAATTCGCTGACATGTCGTCTCCGATAAGTTAGTTGCGTTAGAAATTTTCAGTAGTAACATTCTTACTGCAGGTACATTTCCTCTTAATATTCCGTTTGCACTACTAAACACAGTTGTAATGATATCCCCTTAAGCAGCCGAAGTACCAGAACACAATGGTGCTCACACTTTTCCGCGCTCTCCAAAGAAAAATGTTTGCACATCGTATAGGTTACACGAAAGCTACTGTGTTAAAAATGCTTTCCCTATCTCATTTCAGTTGTACCAGCCATTATATTTCTTCGTTTCGGTGGTTTAGCGAACACCCTGAGCTTCTCGAGGGTCTGTAAGCAATCCCCTTCCCTGATGTATGGCCACTGGTTCCAGGAAAGGGATAGTGCCAGTTTCATATGACATGCACAACGTCCATGCCTTTGTAGCATTCGAAGACTGACTGATATCGGACGAATATTTAGATACCAGCGTTTAGACCATTGTGTCACCGGAGCGGCAGTGTTCAACAAAAGCTGTCGTTAGGGTTAAGCACTCTCGTACAGTCCTATGTCTCCCTTCCATGACAGAACACATGATGGGTGGCTACTACTCCCCGTGACACAAGCATCATGCCACTAAGCTTAAACAAGTGATTCAGACATGACTTATATTTAGGGGACACGATTTAGAGGACTACTGACACTAGCTCTTTTCTTAGGTTCATCGCCATTGGTATGACGTGATCAATCAGAAAGGATTTGTGTCAATCGTCCCCTAAATTATCTCTTTAAGCAGCAAGGATACAGTGAAAGCAATGCTTTCTGCTGAGTAAGTTCATTTATTCCATCAGTGTTCAACACACTGCTTTGGCCGAGAACGTACTCGCTCGAGCTGATTTCAGACAATTTTGCTAACTCCATTCCTGCCTCTTAAACGGTAATGATGCGCCGAAGGGTTGCGTCCCTTTGCTGTTTGTCGGATTCAGTACACATGATCACCGCTGTCGAACCTAATGAATCTGAACCGTTCAATGATCATACTTTAAATATTACTTTGGGTTTTTCTAACGTGTGTGTATCTCAATAAAGAATGAATTTCTAAACAGGGAAGGAAATAAAAATCTGTAGTACATAGACAGGACAAATTATGTTATTAGCAAATTCATTGCACGTATTAAATTTTATTCACGTTTGCCTCTAATTTATCTAATAACATGAAAGCAATTTCAGTAAACCGGTATTTTTAATTTTTCCCTGTAATTGGAATTAAATAATGAATACATTTTTCTAACGGAAAATCATTCAACATGACTGAAATATTTTAATAACAAGTCAATTTAATGATGAAAGATATGATTTCCATACCTTAGTAATACATTCACGGAAAATGAAATTTCTGCACCTTGAACAAAACATCCTACAACCGCGAAACTTTGCAAACAGCTAGAGGGCGTGCTGGTACGCAAATGATCAACGTTTGGTGCGATTTCTCATGATAGCACCCCTGTGGTGGCACTGCAAACACGAACCAGCAGCCTTATAAACCTGCGTGTAGTCGATGTCGCATGAAAGAGAAAAGCACCGGCCGACGCAAGAAAGAGTACAGAGTGACAAGATTGCCAGGTAGAAGCCAGAACGTCGATCTATGGAACGTACGGACTTTGAGATAGGCTGTTCATCGGGCTGAAAACCGTAGGGTGGTCGGCGCTGCGTATAGCCCACCACGTGAATCGTTCTGACCGTACTGTCCGTCTGTGTACGGAGCGGTGGACACGTGGCGGCACTGCCACACGGCGGAGGGGGCTCCAGGACCAGGAGGTCTTTTGATAGATAGAATCGAAGGATCCTGCGCCAGGCACGAACGGATTCCACGTGGACCCGTACAATATGCAGGCAGATGTAGCGGCTCGTGTGTGCTCACGAACCATTTCCCGGCTCCTCACGGAAGCGAATATACGATCACAGCGCCCATTACGTGTGCTTCCATTAACACCGGAACATGGTCGGCCCCGTGGACAGCGGTGCCAGGCTACACCGACGTGGAACGCCACTGTCTGTCGACGTGTTGTGTTTACAGGTGAGTTACGCTTCGTTTTAGGGACAGATGACAATTGTGCGCGGGTGTGGAAGTCCCTTGGCCGACGGCACAATCCCAAATTCACAATTGAGCGCCAAATCTTCCCCACTGCAGGCATTACGGTCTGAGGATCCATTGCCTACGATAACGGATGCGCTCTGGTAGTGGTACGTGGATCATTGACGGGCCAGAGGTATGTGGATGAGATCCTAGTGTTCCAGTGCTCCCATTCCGTGCCTGGGATTTTGGGTGAGCTATACCAGCAGGAAAATATCTGCCCACACACGGCTCGGGTTGCCCAGGACTCGCTACGTCATATCCAGAGACTTTCATGGCTTCCCCGCTTCCGGACATGTCCCCTATGGAGCATGTGTGGGACCATTTGAAACGCAAGCTGCCGCCGTGAAGCACTCGCGAGATTTGGAGCACACCGTCCAGCACGTGTGGGCCAGTCTGACGCAGGAAAACATCAGACTTCTGTTTGCCTCGATGCTGGACCATAATGCCGCATGTATCGCCGCACGAGGTGGTGCGACCCGCTACTGTAAATGACCGGACTGCGTGCCACAGATCCCTTTGTAATTGTCCTGCAGCTCTGTTTTTGCCATCATATGTATCATTGATCTGTATTATTGCGTCCTTAAAATTTCACTTCAATCCGATGCTTCTTTCTTGGTTTGCAAATTTCATTGCATCTGAGTGTAATTGAGAAGAAAAACGATTTAAGATACGTAAATCGTCAGACGCTTTAAAAAATGGTGCAAATTATAATTTTTTTCTTCATAGTGACGCGTTTTGCTAATAGTTTCTAAGATATTAAAGCCTGAGACGAATTATTGAAATTTCCTAAATGTGCTTAGTTAAGAAATCCAAATCAAAATTGCAATTTAAGTGGCAAATATTTTATATATTCCATAATAAAATAGAAGATGCTGTATTTCATAAAATGTTTCAATTTTAGTCGTTAAATGTGAAAGAGATGTATATAAAAAATAATAATTCCAGAACCAAAAAGCGCAAATAAATCTGTTATCGCATGAGCAGAATTCATATTAGTAAGAAACATTTTGTCTTCAGTAAAGAGGACTGTCTGCCAACGAGTGGTTTTTAAAAACCGTCCAAATCAGTTCACTTTTAAATTTTGTTACAGAAATGTTTTGATAAAAGAGGAATGAGAATAAGTGTGAAACAGAAAATGCGTGCTTTATGCTCAGAGAAGTTGGGTAAACAATTTCCTCAAAACTTTCTATTAAATTCGAAATTTCAGCAGAACGTCCTTCAAAAGCTACGTTTCAGCTTGCACGATCATTTTCGTGAGCTCTAAAAGGGTCATAACGCCCGTTGAAAATTACACTGCCTTTGTTTTCCCAACCTTTGGCACGTTACAGGCAAATAAAGGAATTGTTTTGGAATTTGCTTAAACATGCGTTTAATCAAATTCACTAAAAAGACATTATATTTGTGAAAAAGAGTGTGATGTTAAATGTTTCTGGATAAAAACATTTATCAATATCTGCTTCTTTCCTTCGGATATTTTAGTGTTCTATGAACTTTAAATGTCAAGACAAATTGAGTTCATTCTGAGAAGAAAGTATGACAATAAACTATCGAAATTCGCATTTCGCAAATTGCAACAAATTCTTTTGCAAATAAATTGTGATTTAGTTATTAGTTTTATATGAAAATTGGGTTTAAAGTTTTACTGCGAAAATTTGGTGAAGAAGAACCTGGACAAATGCATTGAGCACTATCGTTCCAAATGGTATTTTATTAACGAGTCTTAACAGAGAACTTGATTTCCCGCATGTTCTGAAATATATCAATACTTCAGGGACATTTTTTATACGACTATGCAAGGAATGCTTCTAATGTGCGTATTGTGTGACATAGATTATTTAATCTAGAAAGAAAAACTTAATCCTTTTAGGTCTCCACTAAGTGATGCAGCTAGTACGAAATGGCGACAAGCATCGGTACTCTACAAATGCTTAACTTACGGAGATAATTTCTTTTTAAATTATCCTTCTACTGTGGAAGTCAGTGCATATTTGCTTTTCTTTAGAACATCCTGAAGAATAGGGATAATTAACAATTACATTCACCTTTCAGCAATAAACATCCGCTTGTTTGAGATAATTAATTTCATTTGTTTACATGATAGCTCAGACGCCTTCTGAAATGGTAATTATTTCTCTCATGTTATAAAGTCCATGTGTGCTGCATAATGTGTGAAATTCTCCAATGAAAGCCAGCGGTTTCACACACATTTGCCAGAGACTGACGATAGTAGAAAAAAAACTGCTGATGATAATACAAAACAAATTTCAGACGATACGACAAAAGATTAGTTATGCATTACCTGTTTTTTTTGGGGGGGGCGTGTTGAGGTTCATGAGAGTTGCATGTTCAGTTAACAGGAATGCAGTGAAATACATATATCGGTGCTGAGGTATTTCTTATTCAAATTAAAAATAAAAAAAGTCGAAAATAACTCAGCATTAGTAACGCAAATGCTAAACGGGAAATGTAGGATAAAATGTTTTCTCGTAATTCTTCATGAACTTTACAGCATGCCTTTGATTAAATAAAAGAAGCTTCACTATGTTATTGGTGTTAAAAAGAAGCTGCATAATTCATAGAAATAAACGAATGAGTAAATAAATAAATAAATTCATTAATTAATTACAGAAAGAAAAATACTTTAATGGAACAGCTTTCCTGGATTTCAATTTTTCTCAGGTTCAGAACACTGTATTTACTTTTTTGAATTTAACACTGTGTAAAATAAATGGAATTAATGAATTTCTTGTTCGTGTATATATGAAGATTCCAAAATTTGAGGAAATAAAATAGCGATATTTCCCAAAAAACTGGCATTTCTAGATTTTAAGAAAAACATTAAGGAACAGATGAAAAAAGAAAATTGGTGTTTGCCATTTGGAGCATTTCGAAACTACAGATATACATTTTCAACTTTGAAAGGAGCAGGCAAGAAACATTAAACATTACCACAGAGAAGAAAACACTGGAATATACCTCGTGGTTTTCACTACAGTTTTAGCTGCAGGACATGACAATGTTTTAGCATTTCTCATATGATACTGATCAGGAGGGTATAGAAGCGGTTTCGCTGAGTGTCTTGACAGTCACATAGGAAATTTCATAGCGTAGTTAAAATTCACCTGTTTAGGAAGCAGTGTATTTCAATGTACAATTCAGATGAGAGCCAACTGTTTTCCTTTAGCTTTTGTATCCGTAAAACATAATTTAAATAAAAGTTTAATGCTTAAAGTTTTAGCAAAGCCAATGGCATTAACGCATTTTTGTAAGCCAAATCTTTTCGCTGGTACATAGGAGGCTAACAAGTTTTGTTCTTCGTTAGTATAGGTCAGGTTTCAACGGAATATGTGTTAACAGAATTGCGTTTGGTCGAAATAATTAATTTCATATTGATATCTACTATATCTGGCATAGTAGTAGGGCCACTTTGGTGCTAAACTTTTTTTCCGCTGGCAACACTAGCTCTTTTAGGCGTTGTCCTGAGTTCCCGCCGCCATCTTTTTTACCCCGACATATTTTAATTTTTTCAGCCAATATTTTCCCGCCGTATATATTTTCTAGTGGTGCTTAAATAAATTTGGACGGTGTTACGTCTCGAGGAATTTTTTTCAGAGCCAGCGAAAAACTCACGCCGGTGGGTTTCGAACCTGCGATCGTTAGTTCAGAATTTAGGCGCACTAACCATTCGGCTATACCAGTTCTTGGGAGTGAATTCTTATCTGTGAATATAAAATTTGAAGGTCGGTTTATTATTTTCTGGAATGTTCAAGGGACGATTTATACTTGACATAACGATGTATTGACATTATTTTGATGTGTATGTAACATATTTCTAAATCCGATTTCTTTTCAAACGTTTTCCTTGGTGTTTTGATGAACCAAATTATTGACATATTTTGGTTTGACAAAAAATAGTCATAATATGTTTCTTAATGTTCTATATGTTCCAGGAGGACCCTTTTTTTTCATTATATATTTTCTGCTATAAATTAATTTTCTAGAAGGCATGTAGTAAGGTATGATATTTTTCTATATATCGTCGTTTTAACCATAAAGGGTGATTGTGGGGCCATCTGTTGATCTAATTGAAACACAAGTTATGCTTTAAGAATACAAGCATGGTCATGGTTTTTATTAGCAGGGAACGATTTCTATTGTCTACTGTAACGGTGTGGGCGTTATCTTATTTGCTGGCGAAGACACTTAACAGGATTGTAACAGGGTGCTTCTCATTTCTGCGTGTGAACATCAAAGTGTTAGGACGTTCTTCCAGCTTGTAAAGAATCAATGAATTTTTCAAAGGAAGATATGCTGCTGGTGGAGGAAATGGATACCGAGAAGAATGAAGGTGATCTTGTCTTAGAGTGTCCAATCCAGGAAGGATTTGGAGATGATGAATTGAATCAACCAGGACCAAGCGGAGTTCAACCAAATAATATGGTGTGTAATTCAAAATTTTTAAAGTATTCCTTTGTAAAACTATCTGTACATCTGGAGAAACTGTATTCATTATTTTGTAAGACGTTATTAATCGTTGATTTTCCTAAACCCCTGCTTTGGAAATCTTTTTTATAAACCGTTTGTTTGGTAAAACATTATCAGGCATTGACTTTTATTTTAAAACCCTTTTTATGTATAACTTTGCTGCGTTTAATCGAAAACTCTTTGTAAAATTTAAAATTTTTGTAAACTTTTTACGTAATGTTGCATTGACCACATGTACGACCAGCGCCTGAAGAGCAGGTGTCAGAAAAACATACTCCACAGTGGACCTCACATTTACGAGACTGTTGATTTTTGTAACCTTTGTCACAAACATCACAATAGTAACTACGTCACAAAAATCCAGTCATTGAGGTGATTAAGTCGTAATGTCCATCATGGAGCCATATCAAAATTTTTGTCTGCCTAGGAAGTCCTTTGTAGACAACCTAATAAAAGAGAGAGAAAAAAAGCATGTTTATTAAAATGTACACTTTTGAAATGAAAACATATTAGAAAGTTGACAATAACTTTTTATAAAATAAATGAAACATAATTAGCACTCACTTTATTAAAGTTGTCTGAAGAAACAACAAATATTTGAATATCCAAAGTTATTTCAAATTTAGCCATTCCCTCGAATCTACAGATAGCTTCTAAGGGTACTCCGGACTTCTCATGAAGTTCTCTCGCCATCGCTTTCTGTAATGCATATTTTCCTGCCTTAACGGTTTTTATTTGAGGATGGTTCTCCAAGATGGCCTTTCCTACCACATTGGCTCTGGCGCAACACATTCCACTCGGGATCTAGATCAAGGATTTTTTACTGAGTCGGTCAACAGTTACGTTGATGACTGCACGTCGACCGTTCCCACGGGGAAGTTTCACAGTAATAACATCTACCTAAAATGTATAACGTGAAGTTAGCAAACAGTCTGACATTTAGAAAGAAAACATTTTTTCTAACATTTATAATGAAATACAATTCTAGACGGAAAGAAAAATATTTACCTTGAAAGTTTCGTCCAAAGGAATCTCGTCTTTGCTCTGAAGTACCTGCATAATCTTCGCCAAGGTGGCTTCTACTGTGATATCATGCACCTTTGTCAAACATGTGCTTATAGGCTTATCTAACCACTGAGAGAAAAAACAAAAACGAAATAAATCGCCTTCGTTCAAACTCTGAGTAGTTTGAGTGATTAGGTCTGATATCAAGAGACTGAGTTGTGTTATAATAGTCAGCAAAAAGCTACCCCAGTGAGGATTATTGGTGCCAGAAACTCTAGCTTCATAGGTGGTTTCTTGAGCGTTGAAACGACGATTATGTTTTCTGTTTCTCTCTAACAGGACGTATTTCATAGAGGATTCATCATAATCATCATGTGAAGGTGCAGGACGTTTCTGGAAAAATAAAATGAAATTGATAAAACAGTCCACTTTCTTTTTCTAGAAATAGCTCAATATTTTACAAGAATAATGATTTATAAGTAAAATTTTACGAAGAAACATTTCCCGTAAAAAAAAATACAACAAGAAAAAATGCAAAAGTAGGAAAAAACATGTCGACGAAAGGCTTTCAAAAAGGTTTTAGTAAGAAAACATTGCGAAAAAGGTTTTACTAAAACATTATGAAAAAAAATTTCCTAAAAAATAAATTATTACGAAAAAAGGTTTTACTGAAAAAAAAGTTTGGAAAAAGATTTTAGAAAATGTTTTAACAGAAAATAAAATCTTTTACGAAAATAAAGTTTTACTGAGAGAAAATAAAAACGTTACCGAAAAAGTTTTAGAAAAATGTTTACAAAAAAAAATGATTACAAAAATGTTTCAGAAAAAAAAAATTACGAAAAAAAGTTTTTAGAAAAAAATTTACAAAAAAAGTTATATTGAAAACAAAATTGAAAAAGGAATACAAGTTTTACCAAAACATTGAGAAAGAATTTTGCAAAAAAACATTTACAAAAAAAAGTTTTTAGAAAAAACATTACGAAAAAAAAGTTTACTAAAATTTTAAATTTTACAAAGAGTTTTCGATTAAACGTAACAAAGTTATACACAAAAAGGGTTTAAAAGAAAAGTCAATGCCAAATAATGTTTTACCAAACGGTTTATAAAAAAGATATCCAAAGAAGGGGTTTAGGAAAATCAACGATTAATAACGTCTTACAAACTAATAAATACAGTTTCTCCAGATGTACAGATAGTTTTACAAAGGAATACTTTAAAAATTTTGAATTACACACCATATTATTTGGTTGAACTCCGCTTGGTCCTGGTTTCCGTCTCGGAAATGCTCTGACACAGACTTGTTTTATTATTTTTTGGCCTTTCTCAAACGCTTTTAATCCGGACGACACCTAAACGTTAAACAAAATTGAATTTCTAACTTAAGTTAAACTTGAGCGTAAATGCGAGAAACAATGTCCCTGGAGGAAGTATTGAGCTTAGTTTAAGAAATCAGATGGCTTTGTGACGACTCACCATCGCTTTCCGCCTTTTCTGCTAGTCAGTGAATGACACTTCAAAAGGGACGATTTAAAAGCCAGAAAAAATGTATTATACACCTTATACGAGGATACAACTCTTTTATCTGCGTAGCAGCCATTGCTTTATTATCAAAAGACCTATTTAGTTCTTCAGTTGTATGTGACTGCTTATTACCGCCAAATTGTCGAAAAACTCAAAGTCGACGTTTTTGAATTTCCTACATAGAAACAGAAAAACGCGGAACTAACTTTTTCGAAATAAACAGCTTTACGAACAACGGAGAATATATCAAAATAATGAAATAGAAGGAGAGGAAGCTCTTAGAAACGGGTATTTCCTTATCAGACGGACACCTACTCGCAAATTTGCTTCACGTTATTTTCAGGAATTTTCCGTTAATTCACACCATATTTCCTTACAGTATTACGGTCTCGTAAATAAAGGTTCCATGTATTTTCTCTTCTTGGCTGAGCACGTATTGCTACGTGTGATCCTAAACTGCTTATTTAAAATGACACCGCTTTTCGATCTTCCGTTACTTGGAGAGAAAATTAGTGTTTAACAAATCGTCTTTAGCAATTTCTATGAACAATGTTTTTCACAGGTTATTCTTCTCGTTTGTGCTATCTACTACTTCCATAGTAATTTAGTTTTAAGACGAAACTTGTATAAGCCAGTTTTGGATTATAAGCACGCATTAAGAAACTAGTTAAACAGAAGTTGAATATTTTTTTCATATATCACGTGGCATTACATTGTTTTTGTATTAAGGACAGTACATTATTCAAAATAAAATTTTCATTAACTGAAATATTTCCATAATTAAAAATGTTGGCATGCTTATTTTTTGTTGTGTGAGCCATTAAGTGGTACTTAAAAAAAAGCAGATTATCGCGCCATTTGATACATTAATGAAGGAAAGTTACAACAGAGTAGAACTTGTTCGTTTTGAACGTCACACATTTTTCTGATCCAGGCGAATGATTAATAACGTAAACCGATGTGAATTAATATCTCCTAAAGTTTTGATTTTCAGTGATTGAGCGAGACTGTCGTTTCTTGCCACTTACAAGAAAAAAAAATGATGAATAACATTTCTTCTGCCTACAGTGGCATTTAAACTCACACCTCTCTGCTCCCAAGCAGCTGTTCTCCCAGCTGAACCCCGCCAGCAGGCTTTTCCCTTCTTCATTGTTCATTTAATTAAACACGTAACATCTTCTCCTTGGAAAAGGCGGGTTACTAAATCTCTCAACTGACTTCAAGTCAACCTGCTGCAACACTCGGCGACTATTTCATTGGGGTAATTACATACGTTCTTCGGAAATCCTTTTTCGTTCGAGTTCCAATACTTGCCTGAATGTGTCAAAAAAGGTTAATACCTTTCAAATATTCTTCTCCTTCCCGAATATAATAATTGATTTCAACAGTTTGTGTTCTTGCGAACTGAACGATATTCTTTGAGAAATGTTTATCAGTAATTGATAGTAGATTTTCAAGTTGCTGAGAACAGGTCTTGAAACTAAATTGATCTCTTTTTCTCATTGGTATAACGAAATTTCATTCCGACAGAATCGTACCATAATTACTCAAATCTGAAATTGTTCACCCGATTTCAGTTTTAAAACACAGCGAAAACTACCCAAACGGATCTCAAATGTCATTTTTTAAATCTTTATCATTGAATCTATGCTTTATGCTTTTGGAAGTGTTCTACTAAATCATTGTCAATTTACATGTTTTATTATTGAGTAGTAATTTATCTTTATGTAAGTATTACTAGTATAATTAAATTTAATTCTTCACTGAACTATTTACAATGATCTCGAAATCTTTCATGTTAGTGCTGTTGTCTTTGGTAATGTACTAGTACGTGAAAAATTCACAATGACGAATAAAGACGCAGTAACGATTGCTGTGTGCATGCTGGATATCTGCACCTCTTTGGCCTGAAACGCTACATTAAGAGAGGTATTGAGGTGAAATCTGGACCTTAACTAAACAGACACATATGAAGACTGCAGACAACTGAAATAAGCATGAAGATATGTCTGCTTGGTGTAACCAGGAATGATAAAAAAACGAACTCGTTAATATGGAAAAATGGCAAGAGTTGAAGACATCATGATTAGAGTAAAATACCTCTAATGGTAATGCACTGGATTTGTTGCCAGCAAAACGCCCTCCCCGTTCCCCTGGACAACCGAAATTTTAGACTGGTTACTAAAGGACACGAAAGAACTTAGAAGAGGACCATGTGGTTGATGGATGGATGAGATTTGATGTATGCTTGAGTGACATGGACTAGAGTGACCAAAGACGGACCGTTGTGAATAAAAGTGGACTGCAAACAAAGGGATAACTCTTCCCAAAGCCCGAAATGTTCTTGATGGATATACAATATCAAGTTGTAAACACCAGAAACTGTTTGAATAATATCCTGAAGAACAACGTCAGTGGAAAGCGACAATGCTCAAAGAATGAGAGATGAGATGCATACTAAGACATTTTTTTCAGGCCAAGTGGTAGAAAAGAAAGGCAGAGGAAGGGGAAGAAAGTCATGGGAGAATCAGATTGAAAAGTGTCTGCATGAGAAAATGATTATGAGTATGAAGAATAGAAGGTCTTGTGTGCGTGGTGTGACGGATCTCAGCGAAGCCCGTGTTGTGTGTCAAGATCGCTGTGAATTGAGAAGTTTGATGTGGCAACTGTAAGTAAATAATCAGTTAAATATGTATCTGGTAGATTGTATTTCTCTGTGAAGCTAACCTCGGAATGTCAGAAAACAGTGTAGCGATACTGTAGAATTACTCTTTCAAAAACTTCTTAGATTCAATACGGACATTCAGTGTAATTGTTTGATAATAGTTGCTCTTTAAAATGATACCTACAAGACTTGTTGGGATCAGTGCTAAATATAAGGCGTTGATAATAACTTTAAGAAAGGGCAATTCACACATCCAGCGCGAAAAATTTTAGAAAAATGTCTCTTAAGGTTTCAGTGCACCTTTGTTTCAAACGCCGCATTTTTCTAATAATTTATTTAAAAAAAGACTGAGTTAATAGTTGGTTTGATGATAATCAGCGTGAAAAAACGGCTTGCGGAATGAGGTTTGAATGTGAAATGTGACGTATGTGCGTATATGTCACACCTAATTCGACATCTTAACTGCGGGGAAGAAGGTGAAAAAAAGAACCTCGCCGCCCCGGTGTCGCAGTATTCTCAGCGATGGCTTCCAGTTATTCGTATCCCAAGGTGTCCGGGTTCGAATCTCGGTGAGGCATGGATGTTGTGTATATCTTACGGCGCTGGCTCTCTACATTCCCTTGAAACAGTGGCCCTAAATTAGGGACGGGCTACTGCTTATAGCACATTCAGTTGCTCGCGGTGGTCCTTAAACCTTTAATCAAAAAAAAAAAAAAAGAACCTCATCTGTAAGATTTTCTTACTAAACTTGAAAGCTGGAGGAAAAGCGAGCGAATGAGAGTTTGTTAATTTTTATATCGGGCATCCCTATGCGTAATTTATTCGGTTTTCAATCACTACGCAAAGAAGTCATTTTAAAGTGACATCCATTCAAGCTATTTCAGCTGCGAGCATACTCAGAGCTGAGGCTATTGTACGTGAAACAAAATTTGACATTGCTCGTAAATTGAACTACAAGAAGGCAGATTAATGCAAAGATATTTTATGCCGTTCACAGATTGCACGTTTGAATGCAACGCCGTATCCTTTTTTATAGGGAGTCAAAATCCTCGGTACACTTCCTGGTGTTACACTTGCGATTTCTACGATTCTAATTACCGTGACTCCTACAAAACGCTCCTCAATGATCATGCTTTTTGCTTAAGTTACTGGGATTGACATTATCGACAATTACGTTGGCAAAGCTGTTTTCCTGTAAATGCTGCACTGCTTCCTTATATCCGACATCGTACTGCAGCACTTTATATTGCACATGTGACGTGTCCCATGCCATGTCATATCATGTAATGTTTTTTTCATACATTTTTGTACTCAGTCTCATTCGGAGTAACCATGATTTCGATGAGCACAGGCACACACACACACACACATACACCCTCACACACACAATTCACTGAACTTCGAAACTGGTTACGAGAAATTTGCAGTTAAACTTAATTTTGTCATCGAAAAGAAGTATATCTTTCTTAAATTATGTCAATAATATTGTAAAATGGAAATGTTCGCAATGGAGAAGTAATACAAATTAAAATGATGAAGATCTTGTGTATGTGCGTGTTGGGGAGGAGGGTGGTACCAACTATTCTGAGGAACTCATTCGTTTAGAAGTAAAGGTATGAACAGTCGGCAGAGTCTAAAATGTGACCACTTGAACCAACGATGCGAAAGAGCCTGTAAGAGCGTGAAGGCGCAAACGCCGATATCTTCTCCAAGGATCAATCACGCATTCATAATGGATGATTCATAAGAAGCCCGAACTTCAGACAGCACTTTCACGGCGGAAGGTTTTGGAGATTTGTAATATCTCTGAATATAGCAGCAGTCACCTTTCTCTAATTACGGGTCACCGGTTTCAGGAAATGGAAAAACTTTGTGCCCTAAAGAAAGCGTACTACCCATGTCTTATCCAGATTTGCACGAAACCTGCGTCTGTGGCAGTTTTGTTCTGTAATATTACATGTAACTTTGAGATTGTGTAACAGATTTAATTTGTTTATGCCCAGTATGTCATTAATACTGCAACAGAAACAAAAGTGGTTTCTATGTTATTTCTACGTTATATAACCTATAAATAGCATCTAAATGACTTTTAAGTAAACCTGTTTCTTTCAGTAAGCAAAATGTTTCGAAAATATGTTTGCATGAGAGGTATTGCAGGATACAATTTTAAAAGAAACGGTGATTTTGCACGTTTTATATTGCAGTTAATACTTAACCCTTTAACCGGCTGGAACGAATTAACTCGGGGTTAGCAATATAGGCTGAAATCTGCTCCAACGAATATATTCGCTGTCTAAGAAGTAAATTCAAGGTGGCTGAAACGAGTGAACCTGCGCGTCAGAAAGCGTTGCTTTCACCCGTAATTTTGTTATCCAAGGTTGTCATTAAGTGGATAATTGATACTAATCCTTTCTGACTGATTACCTGATAAAATGGCTAAAATAATGGCGACAAGCATCAGACAGGAAAGACAGAAGATATTTGAGTCACTTGTTTCTACCCAGTGCTAGGATGTTCGTGTCAGGGGAACTATATGTAATTTTATACCCATCATGATTTAAGTCATAAAGGACTAGAACGGAATAGGCTATAAATCTATCACAAGTGACAGGTTTGCGGTCTGTACTGCGTAGATGAGAGGGAAAGGAATTGTTTTACCGCAGCTTTCGTAAAACTACCGCTATGTGAAAATTTTTCTTTGGGGACATCAGAAAACTTTCGTCAACTTTTGGTTCAGGGACATCGGCCGCTTAAAGGGTTAAGTGAAATCAATACTATATATTTTGCAGTATTTAATTTTGAAATTATTCTACATTTAATATTTGTGTTTTAAAAACTGTAATTTTCTTAAAATAAACTTATGTTTATGGCGGAAATTCTCTCATAGCGTTAATAAAGGCATATTTTGGTGGAGATATCCAATGAAAAGTGGCAAGGAAGCAGAACTTTATTGTTTTCGTATGAAGCATCATTAGAGTATCTGGTTTCTCTCAAGATTAGTAATATTATTTTTACCGGATTGGTGGAAGAAAGGCCATTTCGAAATAGGAACTTTGTTACAGACCTCTGTTCTTATTGCACGGTTTACACGATATGACAAGTGCCTAAATACCGGCGTTGATTAAGCAGAAAATTGAGTGATTATACGTAGAATTAGTAAAAATACAAAAACTCCGACAGCGTGGGTTTCTTTTGTTTTAATTTCACAACTGGTATTACTTTATTGCCGACACTTGCATCTGCTCTTTACGGGATGGGGTTGAAATTTTAGCAGGAAAAAAGTTATGGTTATTGATGCCGAGTAAGATGAGATTCAGTTTTTTAATTTCCATTCCCCTGAAGACTTGCACCATTCGGTATTAGCGAAAATGTCTTTTTTCTGGGTGGATTGCCCTGTGAAGGGCGCACGGGAATGAGATGGGCGTGGATATTCATGCGAAATCTCATGTATTAAATCCGATAAAACATATTACCTTATACGGCGAGACATACGTCACCAGAAGTTTAAGAATACTTTTGAACGCTTCTACGAACTCTCACTTCGTCTTGCGTTCGCGCTCCAGCTCTACCAAATTGAGTTCGAAAAACAGAGTTACAGTATTGAGAATAAGGGTGGTCGATTTTTTATGTGTCCGTTTTTTTTTGCATATCGCAGAATGTTTCAACCGTTATCTAGCACTGAATGATCGCTCGTTAAGTCGTTTGGGAATAAAAAGTTTCTCTTAGACTTTTTGTCACTGCTTAAAGTTTAGGATTTCCTTCTTTAGAGTTACATGAAACTTTTCGTTCTTTGACTCCACAAATGAAGTAAAAGCAGCGCCGATACTCCCAATTCAACGCTTACATGGAGAGTCACCTGACTTTTGAAGACATCACATCTACTCCACTACACCCTTAACCCGCATTACAATCGTGTCTAGAGAATCCATATATTTCATGTACGAGAATTCCACCCACTTTTTTGGTAGCGAGCAGGCCGCCTATTTTCAAGTCAGCTGACGTGATACTACCAAGGTACAACCCACTGCAATGGGTGGCGCCTTTTAAGCATTGCTTTTCTATAAAACTTCTGCACGGGCCCACCACGATTCCCCCTGCGCTCTTCAAATTTGGGTCTGTATGCAACCATTTCCGTTTCACCATTCCGGGATACTGCGCAGCTCCAGAACAGTGCTTAGCAGATTTTCTGTGTCCCGTTAAATATGGAATTACATTGGATTTGTTTCTTTGCATATTATAAAAATAATCATCTTAGCTCTTCACTCACTTTTTAAATTCAGGGACTTCCTGATTTTTTTTTGTTTGAAAACGATCTAAGTATGTTTAAATTAATATTATACGAAACAATTCCTGTTTTTCTCGTTAAATAAGAGATCTCGCGAAATTCAGATTTTACGGTACAGAAAACAGGTTTTATTGAAAAAAACTTGTAACGTGAGATTTCAAATGCACTAGCCGACAAAAGACACGGATTGCCGTATTATGTGTAGCGGTACCGGAACTTTTCAAGAGATCAGTTGAAAAATCCTTTCTTGCAAGGTTCTTAAATATCTCTCCCTTTCTTGTCCAGTACCGAAAAGCAATTTAGGTCTCAAAGTAATACATAATATCCCAACACTAATGTACGAAACGTATATATTGTCTTTATCTCCCATAACTATACCATGGATACATCAGATTCAAACTATGAAATTAGAACGAAGCTTGAAAGTGCGCAAATATATCCCATTTCAATACATTTCAAAATATATTATCGAAAAGATAGCTAACGTGATTTTTTTCCGTGTAAGTTACACGCAAAGCTTTCTCAAAGCACATATAATTACACTTTTTGCTTTTTAAAATAAAAAAAAACTGTTTTTGCTTTTTTTATCCTTTATTTCAATTACTTTCTATTTCGGAAATAAAAAATGCACTGGTAAATTTGAATGTCTTTTCAAACTCTAATGGTTCACTAATTTGAGAATTTTAAATGAAGTGACTCGTGTGGCGGTAAAGTTAATTTTTCACTCATAGTAATAGTCACAATTCAGTCATCCATGTGCAAAACAAGCAACGTGTTCCTTTGCAAGTAGGGACATGTTTATTCTTATTGAATTTCCATGTTCCACCAGAGGAAATGGGGATTTTTCTTTATATAATTTTGTAAATACGAGCTTATTCGTTATTATGGCTTATATTAGTTTTCTAGTATATTTCTGGTTATCGCTGACACCAGCTCGAATAATGGGAAATCTCACTTTTGCAAAACAGGAAACGTAATTATCTTCTGAGCACAATAAACAGGAATATATTTTATGAATATATTTCAGAAAGAAGATTTGTCTTTTTCTTTCGTACTTTAACATAAAAATTCCCAATATTTATTGAGCTGTTATTCTGGCATTGGGAAACTTTCATTAGTGTTCTTTCCTTTTAGTCCCGGTTTTTAATTTATTTAAATTTTGTCCCTTACTGCATTTATTTAATACTAGCAGATGTTCTGTTTTCACTGAAGGATTTAGATAAGAAAACATTTTATGTGTAAATTAAGATTACACATATAAAGTTGTCAGATAAAGTCAGATACTGTAAGATAACCCGCACGGGGATAACTGGTTTTCCAGTTATTTGGGGAGCAGCGCCCCCACGGCCCGAGCTGACCTTGTGACTGGTCAACATCTGATGTCATGCCACCGCTTGTTTTTTATTTCGGTGCTATTGGAGTTTGCAGGGACGGCTGTTCATCCAGCTGTTGGGGAGTCTCGGCACCACGATCCCGAGCTGGTCTTGTGTCTCGCTTTTTCGTTTTTATTTATTTTCTCCACTGGCTAGTTGCCCGTGTTGTATTCTACCTAATCGCTACCACGTTATGTACTAACACCCCGGTCTTGTGGTTTTGTTACCCTCCACCACTAACTGTTTTATATTAACCGCTCAGTTCGTAGGTTGCTGAGATTCTGTTTAGGTTCCCTTCTAGGATTTGTCTTCTTTGGATTTCTTTTTTTCCTTTTAACTGGTTTGGGTGCTAGACCTACCTGCATGTTTGCCGCGTGCGGAGACCCGTGAGGCGGAAATGGGATGTCTGGCGGCTGAGGTCGCAGGAAACCGGATAAGTGCCTCCTGTGTACCAACACTCCTCTTCGACCCCGGCTTCGCTGTAAACGGGAGGCTAGAGACTAACCCACCTCTAGTCAGAAGTCTTGTACCAAGTTGTGTACAGGGCTTTCGCGGCTTTGTCGTATAGCACGGCAGGGTAAGCCCGGGGGCTGTGGGATCATGCCAAAGGCGTTGGCATGACGGTACCAGGAGGCCGAAGTGTCCGCCGAGTGCGTGTGATCAGAGCCAACGGACTATATCTGCAACGTATAAGCTCCAGAACTGTGTCCAGCGTCATTTTCTTGGCTTGCGGACCTCCAGTTCTCCCTTGTAGGGCTCGATGGTGGGTGGAGTAGTCTGCAGACGAATCTTCCTTCTTTTCTTTCCATGGGTAAACCCAAAAACAAACGCTCCAAATTTAAGTCACCTGAAAAAATTATTATTGACAATGACTCTCCTTCGTCTTCTCAACCTACCAAGTCTCATAACCTTAAACGATCTTTAGACCTTGACCTGGACCAAGAATGTGGAGCTTCTTCTTCGGCAGCTGTACCAGTCGCTCCGAAGCGTCGTCTCCCCTCGATTGCTGTGACTACGCATGCTACACACTTACTTGTAGAATCCATCGATCCGAATGAGAGACTGTCCACCAGATCTCCCTTTTTCATTTCTAAAGCTTTGGACGATGCAGTTGGCCCCTTGAAGTCTGTGAGGAAGCTTCGCTCTATGGACCTGCTTGTCCAAACTTGCAGTGTTTCTCAGAGTAACACTTTTCTGCACCTCACTAGTCTTCAAGGCATTCCTGTCAAAGTGACACCTCACCCGTTTCTTAACACCTCTCGGGGTGTTATTTCGGAGTTTGATCTCTTGCCATGCAGTGAGGACGAATTGGTGACTGAACTTGCGGATCAGGGTGTTCTTGCTGCACGTCGTATGATGTTCCGGCGTGATGGCTCTTTGATTAAATCTAAAAATGTAATCTTGACTTTTAACTCCCCGAAAGTTCCGACCGAAATCAAGGCTGGCTACTTGGTCCATGTGGAGTTCGCCCGTACTTTCCCAGTCCTCTGCGCTGTTTCAGGTGCCAGAGGTACGGGCATTCACAACGATTCTGTAAGAGTTCCGCTCGTTGCGCTGATTGTGGCTCCGGTGAACATGACGAGGAAGGTTGCACTTCTGCGGCCTGCTGTGTTAACCGTGGTGAGGCCCATGCTGCTTACTCCCGCAACTGTATGAAATGGAAGGACGAAATGGCGATCCAGCGCCTCAAGACCCTGGAAGGCCTCTCGTACCCTGCTGCAAAGGCCAAGTTGGGTATACCCACCAATCGACAGCGTACTTTTGCCGCAGTGGTTCAGTCTCTGCCACAACCCGTGCAGCCCTTTGTTCCGCGCCCTGTAGCTCTCGCCGCGCTGGCCAAGCGATCTACAGCTGACCAAGCGACACAGGTGTTTTTCCCCGAGCTCCAGATTTTTCGAATACCTGATTCTGGGCCTTCTCTTTTGCAGCCGACCGTCTCTTCCAGTTTCCAGCCGAAAGGCTCCACGTGCGGAAGACCCGGCCCTCAATCCGCAAAGGTGTGCAGTGTCCATCCAACTGTCTCGGCCTCAGCTAGGTCCCCACCCTCAACCACGATTATAGAAGACCATGGGGGGAAGGAGAGTGACAGTTCGTCCCCGCCCTCTGCCAGCATTGCAGAGGAGTGGGGGGAGGAGAGTGACGGTTCGTCCCCCTCAATTAGTAAATTTTTCTATAAACCTAATTAACTACCTTGTCTTCACAGCTTTCATCATACTCTTTTTCAACTTTTACCAAGCCTGTCTGCTTTTACTCATTTTCCACGCTTTTAAAAATCTGTGGCTGATAGTTCTTTGTCTGGCGGTCTTTGGCCAAACCTGGCCCTTGCGCCACTAAAATCCACTAACCAACCAACCAACCTACTGCCAGATAAAGTTGCCTTGTAGCTTCTGGCTATTTACATATTATTAAGCAACTACGTAACTCAACATTATCATGACATAATTAAATGAAATATTAGTGTTCATTCATTTCAATTTGGGACAAACAAATCTTTTTAATAAATATCTCTATTTTTACGGATCATTCAACTAGTCATTGGTAACTCGGAGAAAGAAATTTTATCTGTTTACCTATTCAATTTAGTAACAATTTTCCCAAACGAAAAACTTTACATCTTATTGAGGTAATTGGTCGCAATTTAACTTGAGTTGTCTTTCAAAATCGTGAAACAAAGTATTTCTGCACGCATTTTCTCATGTGAAATAGCTGACGCACTACGAA
Source organism: Macrothele yani (assembly GCA_039090855.1). Taxonomy (NCBI): domain Eukaryota; kingdom Metazoa; phylum Arthropoda; class Arachnida; order Araneae; family Macrothelidae; genus Macrothele; species Macrothele yani. Next base: position 133,678,643 of record CM077034.1, read on the forward strand.
ATTTGAACATAGTCTGCCATTTCACGAATTTGGGAGTACAATAGTTGCAGCAATAAGTTGTTAAAATTTTCCAAGTAGAAGATAACTTCCTTTCAAAGAAATGCTGCCGCAGCAGCTTTTAAAAAAATAGCAAACTATTCTTAGATGTTTACGATATTTCAAATTAAATACCGGAAACTATAAGTGCTGTTTCGGTTAAAGTAATATCTGTGTAGAAATAATAAGTAAAGAGCTGTGTGTGTTGAAGCAAGCGTGGTTTTCTACAAAATATTCCGGTCAAAGAAAGTAACTGGGTGACAACTTGTTGTTTAATGTGAAATATCACTAACTTGAATGTAGTAGTCAATATTGTAGAAAACGCCATTTGAACACTGTTCTAGCACTTTGTCATTGGGTTTGCACTTGTCAGATCAAAATTAGGAAAAGCAGTAGTTCCATGAAATAAATACTTTAACATATTAATCATCAAAACATATAGGTCTCTTGATTTGTCGTTATTTTTTTAGTTCCTCCGAAGGTTGTTCATTTTTTCAGATTCTTAAAGAAGAAAGAAATCTTTCACCGTAAGAAAAAGACAAAGCCGTTTTCCATATGATATAAATACACTGCCGGAAAGTGAAAAAGAACACCAAGAAGGAATTGGCGGTCGATCATGAAATTTACATATGCTAATGGGGTCAAGTTTACGTAGGTGTGATGTTAATTTCGCGACCAACCGGTGAGCGCTTACGCCACAGCACGGCATAATATGCAAATTTTCGTCGGTGGTATTTAAGGAGTACGGCGAAAAGAATGTAATCAGTCGTCAGCGTACAGACACGTGCGAAGACCCCGAAGAAGCTGCAAAGCCTGGACATGGAAGACGTGTACGGTTTCAGAAGTTATCGGACTTTGAGCGAGGTCATCTAGTCGGCATCCGCGAGGCCGGGTGGTCGTATCGTCGTATTGCGGAGCGAATTGGACGGGAAGTATCGCTGCTGGTACGATGGTGGTGTAGATGGTCCGAGGAACATTCCCACACGAGAAGACAATGAACCGTGAGTCACAGACGGACTGATGAGCGGACCAATCGACGCATAAGAAGAGCGGCGTTGCCAAGCAGAACATCCACTGTGACGCATATCCGAGTTGCCGTTGCACCTGAGGTGACTGTGAGAACCATCCGTAACCGTCTACTGGATGCAGGACTACGTGCACGTGTGCCTCTGGCATGTGTGCCTCTGATTCCAGCCCACCGTCAGGAATGGCTGCAGTGGTGTCGCCAACGTCTGCACTAGAGAAAGCAATGGCGAGCTGTCGTGTTCAGCGATGAAAGCAGATTCTACTTGGGAGCCTCCGATGGCCGTATGAGTGTTCGCAGACGCACAGGGTAGCGTCTCCACCCTTCTTGCATCCGCCAATGACGCACAGGGCCTACACCTGGTCTCCTGGTGTGGGGAGCGATCAGCTATCACTCCTGTACACAACTAGTGTTTGTACCGGGTACGTTAAACAGCACCACCTACATCAACAACATCATTCAGCCCGTTGTTGTGCCATTTGTAAGGTCGGTCCATCGGGGTTTTTTCCAGCATGATAAAGCACGCCCACACACGGCACGTGCAACGCAGCATGCTCTTCAGGGTGTGAGACAACTTTCACAGCCTGCACGTTCACCGGATTTGTCCCCCATTAAGCACGTGTGGGATTTTATGAGACAACGAATTGTCCGGTCTCCACGGGCAGCCACGACCATCCCCGATTTACGCGTCCAGGTTCAGGATGCTTGAAACTCAATACCCCAAACTTACATCCAACATCTGTACGACAGACTCCATGCCAGAATTGCACAGTGTGACGCAGTTCATGGCTGTTCAACCTCAAAACAACCATGTTACATGGAAATGTTATTTTTCAGTTTGCCAGCAAATACAGCTGTATTTTGCCATAATATTTTGATCACGCTATCCTATGTATTCCGTTATTATGCTGTATAAATTTCGTTGGTATTAGACGTCTCCTTCTTGGAGTTCTTTTTTCACTTTCCGCCATTGTATTAAGAGAAAAATCTGTCCGCATCATCGCTTGTAAATCCTTTTAAGGTGGAGAGTGATCGGTACATTGATAACAAGGCAATCCCGAAATAACTCTGCAAGTTGGCTGAAAGTGTGGAGGCAATGGATCTCCAATATCTGGAGAATGTTTCAGGAAACAGAAACAATAGCCAGAATGCCGTGACAAGTATCACTATGAGCCAAAGGTCAAGGTAGCGGAAGTCAAGAGCCAGGAAATAATCGCAGGAGTCCACTTGTTTAACGAGAACCGATATATCGAGGCAGACCAAGTTTAGTGAAGACAACACGAGAAAGGTATATATTGAAGAAAGCCTAAGGACTCAATGATATCCCACTCACCGCATAGCAAAGTAGTGTCTGTCTGAATTGAGCCTGACGACATTACCCTGGCCCCTGATGAATGGGCCTGTTTTCTGTTCTGTGACGAGTCCCAGTACAACAAAACACGGATTATCGACGTATTTTCATTTGGAATGAGGATAGAATATGGAGTCTTCCTTCGAACATTAGGGAAATTGACCACTACGACGGTGGAGGACTCCTTTTTGGGCGGGTATTATGTTGGATGGCAGCATGGCACTGCTTGTGTTTCCAGGAGACAACCTAACTGTAGCAGGTTAAAGATATGACAACATAGAGAACTACGTGTGACTTTTTAGGAGAGTTGTTTTGTTACCATTTCTTTTTTAGATACAATAACGCCCGTACTTCCAACGCTCGGCTAATTGTCAAATACTTGGGAAGTAAGCATATTCACAGGATGAAGTGTCCTGCGAGATCTCCCGACTTTAACCCGAGAGAACACGCATCAAATGCCCTGAGTAGAGAAATTACAACCCGTCTAACCTATATTGGGTATCCAAATAATTAGAAGAAACTAATTGTTTACTTTAAATGTCAAAGACATGGCTTTCTCAGAGTAATCAACGCTATGAATGATGATTGATAATCGACAACTCAAAGGGAAATGACGTACAAGGTATTGCTAATGGCAAAAATTTACCTTATGCTGTGGTTTATTGTCACCGATTACCAATCTACGATGTCTTATTAATTTTATTATGTCATTGGCTTAACGTTTTCTATTGTTATGATTATTTTCTAGACTGTGTGAGAGATATTGTCAGTTATGTCTTTCCATTTGGCGAACTATAGCTTTAGATAATATCTAGCACGAATGATTAGTCATGTGGGATTTATTTTTACTGGACAAATTTTTCTGCTGTATGTGAGACTAGTATTGTGCGATAGCATTTTTCTATGCCCAAAGCATCAGAGAGAAGGGTCACTTCTTTCATTGGCCAATAGAATGCATACGGTGTCGAAGAACTCCATAATACCACACTGTTCTTGTAGCCAGTGTCCTTGGTCATTAGGTAAGAGCACTTCTTCCGGAGTTTTTCATATCTGAAATTTATGTTCCATTGGAGACAAATCTATCTTTACGCATATATCCTGACACATTTCATCAGAGGTGTTTCTCTGTGATGTCTTGAAATGAAAAAAGTATCTCGCGCAATAAATCAATCAAATCATCCTTGAAATCGTTTTAAAGAAAACCACTGATTACCCTTTTATTATCTTTGCTCTGTGAAACCTACAGAGGGCATTTGAAATTCTAGTCACTACTGGAATAAGTATCCCGGCCAGAATATTTTTATTGAATGGGTTGATGCTTTTCTGTATCGTAGAGCAACTGGGACTGAGAATCGGCAGCCCCGATAGTATGTTGACCCTGTGATTTCTCTCTCCTTTGAGGAGAAAGAGAGATAAGTATGAATTTTTCTGCTGATATGTTCGACATCCTTATGATTCTGCCGATGCAGTGGTAAATGAGGTCCTGTAATATCAGAATTTGTGTGCTGAGCGAGTCCTTGTGGCGCTATCTTATGAATAAGATAGACAGCGTATGGAGATTTCCACAGAGTTTCGTAGAATTATAAATGATGCATAATTCGGCAAAGGGAAGTGATGTAAACATTTTCATATTTCAATTTAAGATACGTATTTGTGTCCCAAAATTCCGTACTAAAGATGGGAAATTCGTCCTGTATTATTTGATAAGTTTTAGAATAAATGTAATGAAGCTACTGTTGCTGTTTTTCAAATTGAGCACAAAGAAGAAATTCCTCTTTTAACATAAAATTAGCGTTTGATTTAAAATAACATAAATGGGAGAACTTTCGCCTTTACTTAGAGCATCACATTTTCATTAACTCCACCTCTTAATGGTAATAAACAATACTGCAGAGATATTCGTTGCTCCTACAATATCCGTTTCTTGGAAATTTATTTGGAATAAATTGTGCAATGATATTTATTGCAAGAGGCGTGTTCATAAAAAGCGTACGTTTCCTTCATTGCCAAATGCAATTAAAAACACGACAGGAGAGTTCCAGCAATTTCTTCAATAACAGATGGATAAAACTGAAAGAAGGGAATTCCAGAAACATCAAATAAATGAATGTTTACTATCAGATGCCTTCCAAAACTCAAGCAAAACTTGATGAAGTAAGATTTTAGTGAGGTTATACACCCGCATTCTTTAACACGCGTAATCGATATGATATCAAATAATTAATTTTAATAGTATTCATTCGTATGTAACAACGGCATGCAAAACGATATCGGGGGTTCTATACAAAATTGCACAATTTGTGAAATATTCTGGTATTTGATCATTATGTTTTAGTATTTATAGGAGGTATCTTGGAATTATACAATAAGGTCAAAATATTTAAGAAATTTCGAGGTTAATTTCAAGTTTCAGGGTCACTTCAGATTTTTGAGTTTTATATCCTGAAAATTCATCGTTCTCGCTTTTTTCAAATATGTGCGATGCAATGTCACGTTATCCAGAAAGGTATATTTGTCCATTAATTCCCTGAATGCAGGGGAAAGATGTTTGAAAAATTTTGATCAGGTAAACGAAATATAATATTTAAGTTTTGATAACTTAAACAAATAGTGACATTCATTTTATTTTTTTACTTCAGAGTTAGTACACATCCCATAAAACGGCTATAGATTTCGAAAAAGAAGTATGTACTTTATATTCTGCATGACTATGATTTGTCTTTACTTATGAATTATAACGGATTTCTTCCATTAATCATCCGCTTGGATTTCCTAGGATGATAATATTTGTAAAGAATAAAAACTACGGTGGAAAAAAATAAGTCATTGGTCCACATGCGAATTTTTCCGATACATCTAAACTCAGAATTAGACAAAATCATGATGATTTCAAGTTAAAGTAACTCAGTGGAGATTGCAAAAATTAATGCCAGACCGTCAGCTACTAATTCGAAGCATGTGACTCGAAAGCTGTAAAATATACACGGTATACACTATAAGTGTGAGTGGATTGATGGTTTTACGAGTTACCGAATCGAACTTATTTTTCACTTCTGAAACTGCTGTGATTCATCCAAGGACCAAAAACGATTTCATGAATCCTGTGTGTCCTTTTGATCACGTATATCACAAATATTAGGAAATAATAAATCTCTCTCACAGAAATTGAAATTAGGTGCTGAAATAGATATAGCATTTTTATGAGGCACATCGCCTTGACACGAGATAAAAAAAGTCATGCCGAAGCAGAACAAGAATTTACTCCGAGTATCCCTCTCAAGGTTGTATTTTCATTACCAGCTTAATTGCTGCTAACATAAGGCGACCAGATTTTTAAGACTGAAATTGAGAGGGAAATGACACGTTGTCCTTAATTTCAATGCAAAATTGAGGATAAGTTCGTTTCAATATGTGGACATGACACATTATTATGACAGCATCTGACACATTTTGGTAAAGCCAATGATTAGCAAAAAATGTTATGACCCGTACCATAAGTGTCTAGGTTTATGATAAATCACATGGTGAACCTAAAGGATAATTTTCACGTGAATAAAATCAGCAATAAAAATCATTATGCAGAATATTAAATTTGATAACTTCTGAAAGTCACTTACAGGGGGCAGCGCAAATCTACATTTTGATTTTGTAGTGAAATTTCATTGTGATTATGTACAAGAGAAAATATCTGAAGCCGGAAGAAATGATGGAATACCTGTATGTTATTTATGTGTGAAGGAATATTCAAAGTCCAATAACTTCACTTAAAGACACATTTTATTGGAAAAAGGAACGGAAGTGTAGAACTGACAGTGGAACTTACCAAACGCAAACAAATTCAGCATCAATTAATTGTACGCAAGTAGACTCTGAAAAAGATGAGATTTATTACCCAACCAATAATTATTTTAGCTAAATCCAGTTAAAATAGAATTAAAATAACACTACGATTAACGATATGACTTTGTTCGATTTTAAGCAATGGCTATGTTGATGTTCCCACTTACGTGAGCATCCCGAAAGTGTGAATTATTTTTTAATTTCCACTCTTTCAATTGTGGGAGGAAATTTCAAATATTGACAACAAAAAATAGAACAAATTAGGATATTTGACGTCCTAAATCAGTTTTTACAGAGACAAAGCATTGAAATTGAATACTGTCCCTCAAAAATGAGGACGTCTGATTACCTTATGTTAACATGATTACTTATTAATGAACCCGCTTCGAAAGCCGTTTTAATCACACGGGCTATGGTTATTAATCCCCTTCAGTAATTGCGTCGTCACTTGCTTTTCTTCTTGGCAACTATTCTCTTCCCGTGTGGTGTATTTTCTAGCGGTTGACACTTATTTTGCTTTCCGTCTCTTCTGGCCTCATACCTTACACGAGGTTTCTTCGGTCTCAAGAAGTAAGTTCCGTATCAAATGCTGGGATGAATTTTAAGTTTCGGAAATTCTGACATAGATACATAAAAATTAAAAAAAATATATCTTCCAGACGTAAAGACTATGTATGTTTTGGGGAATTATGGTACGGATACGGAGCGACAAAATCCTTAGGGTTTATTGTTACGTCGTACCAAATTATCTTCCAAAATGATCTGTTTCTTACAAAAGCGTTCGCACGTGTTTTTGTGTGTGTGTGTGATATCGATCACACATCCATGGTTTTTATTAAAATAATTCTTGTTACGTATTTGGTAACCTATTTTTTAAATTTCGACAAATGTCAAGAGAAGAAGATGTAGTTCTCAGAGTTCCAGTTGCATAAGATTTTAACTGGATTAGAGACAACACTGTATTTCAGAATTGCTTACACATTTTGCAAGAAAATCGGCAATTCCATAAGGCAATATATTTCAGTTATTGAAACATGGAAATCATAAGGAGAGTGAGTGCTGTTAATCTCAAAACCATATAGCGCTAAATTATAAGGCTTTCATCTTCCTTGTCATATTTTCAGTTTGCAGTAAACCTGCATGGATAATTCAAAGCACAAGAAAAAAATATTCCTGTAACAAGCACACATACAAAGCAAAGGAAAGTTTACCCATTTTATCTTTTTCCATAAATTATTGTGTTTTCGTCATGTAGCTTAGGATATGATGCTTTTGACGGGATATCGAGTAGGGAGACCAATTTCCAAAAGTCAAACTTAATTACTTTCCCTATTATTTGTGTCCACTGCCTACGGCAGGAGATAATTTTCTGTGAAACTCCTGGTTCGAAAAATTTTAATATATTCCACGAGAGAAATAAAATACATTCTGCTTTCTTCGATTTACAAATGTATGTAAGGTATTTCTGTCTAATCTTTTGATTCCCAGCATGTTTCGTACGAGAAATATTTTAATTTCTCTTAGAATTTTTTTTATAAACGGATGCAAAACAAATCGTCTGAGACAGTCGTTCAAAATGTGAATATTTCTTCTAGCTACTTGATATAGTAGCTATATGAAATGTGTATTTCAGATAGTGACTTTAGGAAAGATCATTTCATATAGCTCCTTTATTTCACGTAGAGTGTTGTAAAAAGCAGCAAAATATTCACTTGAAAAATGTTACGGTAAACTACTACAACTGCTGTACAGCTATTTTTAAAACTTCATTTCTAAGTCAAGAGTCACCAACAAGCACTCATGCACATTTCTTTCACTATGTAAGAAATCAGAATCACTTGAATTGCTTTTGACGCTTGATTAGTTGTGGGCAGTAGAGGTGCATCAACGTTTCTTTCCTCATTTTCAGACGAATATATTTCAGCTTCTGGTGCATCAACGTCTCTCTCCTGATTTTTATTCGAAAATATTTCAGCTTCTGTATGAGTTATCATCCAGTTTATTAATTCCTCTTCTGTGAAGTTCACTCAGCACTCTACGTTTGATTCAAAACTAAGGTACACAGCAGAGTGTACCACTTCTGGTAAACACCTTTTTATATATACATCTGCATAAATTCATTACTCACCCTTTCACCATTATTACATTTGTTACAAACATTCTATTTAGACAGATGCACACCAGAGCCTGTGGAAGATGAAGGATCATTTTCTTCCTGTTTCAGTCCTGCTTGATGAAAACAGTTGGAAATCATTTTTTGGCTTGGAATTTGCCATGCTGCATGTACCATATGAATCGTGGCGAACATGTCAATCACATATGGCTTATTTCCCATGACAATTATTATGTGTTTGATTACAATATTCCGCAAGTGTTTCGCCTTAATTGAAAGTCTGTAGCATTGAACGCATGGTAAAGGTTAGATGAAGATATTCTATTTAAATCGCTTTTAAATCTATGCTTCTATGACGTGTTACGGAATTGTCAACAATCAATAGCATGTTTCTCAAATTATTTCCAGTTTTTTTTGTCATGCTTTCGGACTCTGCCTTAAAACATGTTAACGTTCATACTAATCTTCTTATTCTCTTGATATGCCACGTGTGAAGATTTCACGCCTTTTGAAGAAAATATTTTTCTATATTTACAAGAAACATTGCTTCTCATTCTCTGACATATCTGCTGCTAAAAGTGAAATTATTCGTTATTCGGCGGAATTTCCCCCATTCCATTTTTAAATTACAAAAATCAAGGTTTCTTGGGTTGAGCATCTGAAAGATCATTGGATCTGGGCAGCGAAGAATTCACCAACTGATTAATATTTAACCAGGAGTGGTTCTTGGTTTTGTTTACATTTCTTAAGACTTAACTGGAATCGTATAAAAAGGATGAAACTCAATAAGAATGTCCTATCTAAATTTCATTTCGGCCTTACTATGAAATAGTGTCGTACAAAGTGCAGTCCCCCACATATAGAAAATGTGACGCAGTGGATCTTTCTTTGTCAGACTGTAGAAAGAGTTACTGTATCAGTTGTAACCAAAAGGGGCACGTCGCAAGTATTTGCAAACAACCCAGTAGAAGATGTCAGAGTAATGAACAGCAATTAAATAAAAATAAAAATATCAGAGAAGCAGATAGGAATAATGCTATTGAAAAGCCAGAAATAATATGGGAAGTAACAGTAAGGGAACTTAACAGAATAGAAAGAGAGCATCCACATCTGGGTGCTACCATAGCAAACTTGGAAGAACAAAGGGAAAACAATTGTAATGGCTCATATGAAGAGGTTGCTAAAAATACCCCAAAAAGGGGAAATAAAGAAAACTAATGGGAAATCGGATAATGAATCCGACGTTTACGAAGGTCAGGAATGTTTAAGGTTAGAGGAAGGAAACATTCCACGTAGTGAAAGAAAAAATTAGAAGGTAAAGAAATTTCTTAAATAAATGAGGAAACCTCTGCTACTAAATATTTTACATAACTTCCTTGCGGCAGTTATATACTTGGTGTCAAACACTCTCTTACTAAAACTAAATATTCATCAAGAAATTCGTGAACGAATCTTATCTGAAAAGGATGAATTCCTTAAAACAGTCGATACCTTGAATTAACCAGTAAGAACTGCTGTTCATTTGATATCATAGTTCATTATGTTGTTTCTGTTAGGTTCATGTCTAGGTCAAAAACTAAAATGTAGATATGACCTGTTGTATGTCACGGTCAGTTGGACAACTCGGCTGAAACGGGCTACCCGTTTCAAATATTAAAGACAGATGTTAAACAACCAGGTAACAAATTGCAGTATGATGAGAAATTTTAATATATTTTTAAACGAATTACTAAAAGCAACATAAAGCAAAATCAATTATCATTTCTGTCGTTATTCATCACTTTTCTCTGAGCCGGGTTCTTCCATTTGCTTTCCTGTCAGTCCGATTGCGTGAGTACGCAATTATTTTGGAGAGTCAAAGCTTAGTGACAAACCCCAGAAGTAGGTGTTTTTGAATTTTTTAAACCCCTCGCTTCCCCTATCCAAAACGAATTGCATAACAATGTATATCTACTGATTTTCTTAAAATATGTGCTGTTGATGTTTAGAAACTCCTGACTTCCAGCTATCGTAGAATGTAGTTTCTGCGTTACCCCCATGATTAAATGACATTCTTCATGCTGTTTTTTCCCGTACCGGCATTTTTTATCCTTCATCTGGTATATTCTACCCGGCACATTTTCAGCTTTCCATTCGGTGTCATGGATGAGGTAAATGCATTTAGTTAACACTTGTTAAACCATTATGAGCGTTGGTCCATGGAAATCATTTGTTTCATGCCGTTAATAGTCACTAAATATTGGTTTGCTGATAATGACTGCTTTAAAAAATTTCAGATGTAATGTTTCTTTGGGATAGATACACGACACTTCCTCCGTTCCAATTTGTTTTATACACAGCCTATCTGGATCATTTGGACAACCCATAACGGCAGAAATGTCCCCGAGAGAAATCACAACCTCTGTTTTATTTTGTTTGGGATTTATTACGCCCACCATCAGGAATTTGATGTGCTATTAGTAGTCGTTCGTCCTTACGTTATATACGCTGTTTCTGGAAAAGAGGGAAAACCAGTGAGAATGAAAAAAACGACATCCCGGCCTGACCGTGATCCGAACACAGAATTATCTCAATCAAATTTGAGGGCATACATCAACACTTAGATGACTGCGCCACGAGGATGGTTATACGATTTTCAGAGCCAGCTATCTCATTTTCTATATTTCATGAACTCACGTATTTCGTCTGTTAAACCGGCTTCCACATGTATATGTCATTCAGCTTACCAGATTAGTAAGAATTACGCTCGTACCGAATTCAGAACTAAGAATATCCAGCTGATCAACTTGGAGTAAAAGTTGTAGCATCTGGAAAACCTCGTTCGAAGAAGTTACACATCCAAGATGAAAAATTTAGAGAGGTAGAAAGCATTGTGTTGTAGTTCTTAAATTATTGTCGTGCCTGGAATATTACCGTCAGAGGTTCAATGCTGGTGGAAAAGGCAAAAGAAATTGCGCTGAAGTTGGATGTTAAAGACGCGTGCTTTTTTACAGGGTGGTTACACAAATTCAAATAGGTTCATAAAAATGCATCCCAAATTATAATTGGTGGGTCAAAAGGTGTTTCATCAGAGTATGCAGAAGATTGGCTCCAGAATTTATCCAGACAAATATATGATTATAAACTGCAAGACATTTTTAACGTTGATGAGACGGGGTTATTCTTTCATCTGATACCTACAAGAACTTTGGCATTTAAATGTCTCCAAAGTTAAGGAGAGATAAAAAGTAAAGATCGACTCACTCTTCTATTTTGTGAGAATGCTGATGGAACTATAAAACTAATTCCGTTAGTAATTGGCAAGTCACATCATCCACGGTGTTTTAAGAATAAGAAAAGCCTGCCATTATCATATCAAGCCAACAAAACATCGAGGATGACGAGTGTTATTTTCACTGAGTGGCTCAAGAACATAGACGAAACGATGAAACTCCAAAAACGAAATATGTAAATGTTTAAGGACCATCCTCAAGTAATCGAATTCTTGCAAAACGTGAAAGTTTTGTTTCTTTCCCCCAAACTGCACTAGTCGGTTACAACCCCTGTATCTCGGAATAATTCAGAACTTTAAAGTGCACTACAGAAGAATTTAGTTCAACTTGCAATTCAAATCATCAATGAAGGAAATTTTCGTCAAATGATAAACATACTTCACGCAATCAACATGGTATCTCTGGCATGGGCTGAAGTAAATTCAGAAACAATACAGAATTATTTCGTCAAAGGAGGTTTTCCAATCTCGGAAGAAAACGAAAGCGCCGACGTTTACGAAAGCGACGAATAAACTGTGATTATGGATGATGATTGGAAACTCATGGGAGTAGACCTAACCTTCGAGTGATGCTGATATGATCAGTTCAAAACTATGCACAGTAGAAGAATTAATAAACGCTAATTTGAAGAATAACATTACAGTAGCAGTGATCAAGAAATCTAAGAACCAGTTCAACCGTATTTTCAAGATGCAATGCATAGTATTGAGACATTAAGAAATGTCTTTGTTTTTTATGTCAACACCTGCAACACCTGTGGGAAAACGTTTGGAAAACTTAAATCAATCCATAGTACTCTCCTAAGAAGGCAATATTGAACAACCACGCAAACGTCAATAAAAACCTATTTCAAATGAATTTAAAAGTGCTTATTAACGTTCGAAGTAATCCAGCATCTTTTCTTGTTCGAAAGAAAGTTAAATTGAACAAATACGCAAAATATTTAATCAAGATGTGATATTCAAATAAAGGTATGAATTTTTCTCAGTTGTATGTTACATATATGTAATTTTAGTATAATGTGATTTTTAAATTAAACTTTAAAAAATTCTTCAAATGCTGTCTAAGTAACGTGATCAGTGCAAATACTTATACATAACAAAACATGTTTTCATTACACACAACAATTACTACAGTAGTACTGTACATATCATACGTATGTACTAAAGAAATTCGTTCCTCATTTTAAACTTTAATTTCAGTTATACGTTTTACTCAGTTACACGTCTATGAACAGTCCCTTGAAAGACTTATAAACTGTGCTTTATTCTATTTTTCATCTCTTTGCATTCCCTTACTTTTGTATTGTATAAATTTTTTTCCAGTTGACTCAGTTTTGGTACATTTCCAATAACACCACCTCTTCTGACAATTACAACACGGGTTTTTATAAACGCCGAAGAAATATCGTTATTTTCATTACCATTGTACATGTATTATCGAAAAAAAAAAAACAGTAGATAATCCACTCATTTTTGGGACATAATTAAGGGTTTTTACTGCAAATAAAGAAGTCTAAATAAAAACTTCGAGCGCCAGTGCTAGGTTTTTCGGTACCTGGGCTATCTGGCGCCCGGGATTTGTTGAGCCAAATAGTTTGATAATGTGATCTTTCTCAAAATAATATAACTATAATAAAAATAAAAAAATTCTTGGCGTAGAATAAAGATAAAATTTTCCAAGCTTCGCACATCAACCAGATGGCTTTCTCAAGGAAGGTAGACAGCTAACTGCAAACTGGATAATAGAACGTTTCAACACTTTAAATGCGGTGACTTGACCACACAATAAATGATTAGGAGCAAACGTGATATTTTGAAGAAACGAGGTCACGTTGTTTGTGCACGCGGTAAAATGGTGAATTTGAAGAACTGATTCCAAATACGTGGCAACTCCAGAGAAACGATATCATTGCAAGCCTCACAGATGATCAAGATTTCCAAGGTTTCGCGAATGGCAGTAGATTTGGGTGTGGAGTATGAAGCTAATTTCTTTATATCACTCCATATAGGATCGGCAGACTTGAACGTGACTTCTTTTGATAGGGCAGTGGTTATTTTCCTGTCTCTTGTATTCCTTTTATGTTCGACGATTCTAATTCCAAACGAACGTTTGGTCATTCCGATGTAGTAACGCCTGGAGCCGACAGGATATTTTATTGGGATCGCATAAACACCTGCCACATTGAGAATAGGGGGCTTGTCAATATTTCTCTTAAGCATCGTGTATAACATGCTGGAGACCTTATGCAGACACTGAAGTTCATCCTTCTGAACGCATTTTTTGAGTTGATAGGAAACATTTGGTATGTAGGGAATAGAGCCCAGGTAGCGAAGTTGCGGCATAGAAATAATATTAGCACTGCTGGTTCTGTTTTTCTTGATAATGTTATGCATCTATTTCGAAGTATATCCTGCCTCAGTGGTCAATTCGACGATGTTTCTTAATTCGGATTGTCTAGAATGGACATCGGATGAGACAGCGAAGGCTCTTCTAATTTGAGAACGGCATAAGGCGGTGGGGTAAACATCAGGGCAGAATGAACTGCGGAGCATAATTTGCGACAAACTGATGGTATAATATGAAAGTATGCTGTAGTAACGAATTTAGTATTGCGGAAAGAGCGGGTCGATGTTTTTAATTTTCATAAAAATAAACCATTTCATCTGGAATTAAAAAACAGTAATATCCTAATAGAAACACCTTTGAAATCACCTTAGAATCCACTGGTCTCTCGGCCTATATAACTGGAAGACATGGCGGCTTTCTCTGTTCATGACCGTGAACGTCTGGGCTGAAAGGGGCCCGTTTGCAACCTTATTCCAGGAAGCACATATAGGATTGACAGACAGCGGAAAACAATTTCAAATGTGACTTACTACGTTGACATTAAAGCATATGCACTGTGTTATAGTGCGACGACGTCTTTCGTCCTATATATACACAGTACATCTCTTTTCTCATATATACACATTGCTTTCTTTACAGCACATGTTGGTCTTACTTAGGATTGGTTGAATCACCTTTTTGCCATTTCTGTTAATACTTGGCCCTGATTCTACTAGGCTTCTGGGATATTGTACGGACTCCACTACGTAACATCAAAATTTGTTGGGCCGCCGATATAGAGGCCCTAGTGTTGAAAATTAATTCCACTTCACAACAAAATATTGTTCCGTGGGCACCTCCAGAGAGGATTTAGGGGGTACGATTGCAAACAATTTTGGGCCCTTTGGGGCACAGGTAACCAGATTATAACTTTCGGAACACGGATTTTAAGCTGAAGCCGCGGGTACCTAAACGGAATCAGAATCCACAGTACAAGGTAAAAACGCAGGTACGTATATCAAAGTAGTATTTTAATAACAAATCACTGGATGATAACTTCAATAAAACAATAACTAGGCGTTTGAAGAGCTAACGTATTCGGAGGGCTTGTTCAGCGAACGACTGTATCCTCGAATTTATAAGACTTCCTGAACAAAATAATAACATTATTTTCTAAATTTCAATTTAGCCACGTTTCGACATCTCGCTCGAAGTGTTTTCGTACCACTCACTTAGGTTTCAGAAACATAAATAACAAAGAACTTACATCAGCTGATAAGAATTAATATTAATCCCTACACTTGGATATGTATTTCGAAACCGAATTTGGTTATTGCCACTCGAAGTGAGGTTCACTCATCTTGTTTACACAACGCCGTTCACATCATCCGCATGACGTACGCCGAAGACGTTGTCACGAGATATATTCTCCACTTCACCGGTTTTTCACTTGCCTTCGGACGAGGCTGCTCGAACAAACACAGTCACTGACAGGCAAGGATCTAAGCGCGGCCTTGTTTTCGGAATTATTTCCCACTTCACTATTTCGGATTTAGGTGGAAGCAATTAACACTTCCAACACCTCTGGATCGACGAGGAAATAATGCTCGTCGCTCTTCCTAGAGAAAAAGTACGCCCAAGGGTGTTCCTCCTTGAAGGAACACAAAAAAAGTAAATGTGCATTTCAGCGTCCTGAATTATTTGGCTGAAAATTTCGAGAAGTTTTTATATATACTTTAAAGTATGTAATCTGATATGAAATAGTGAAAACATTTCAGCTATACAGCGCATTTTAAGGTTTTTCACTGTGAAATGTACTAGCAAGTGCGGAGATGTAAACATACGTTGCCGGGGGCTTACTCCGATGACTGCTGCATCGTTGTCTCAGGGTACGGCGAAGCGATGTAATCCGAGTCATGCTGCTGCAGCCATTTTGTTTATCCGCCGAAACAAAGATCACGATCTTGTTCTTTTTTTCCCTTTTTTGTAATTCGTTTAAATACCGAGTTGTAACGCCCTTCCCACGAGCAATATTGGTAAATTTTGAACTTCTTTCCGCAGCAAAGCATACTGTTGAAAGATTAAAAGATTTTCTCTGCCTCAATGTTTTTCGCCCATAAAATAGCTTCCGCAGCATGATGCGAAGATCGTTTCGACGACGCGGTAGTGCATGGGTGAGCAACAGGGTGTGTTTACTTCCCCGTACTTAAAGGTATATTTTAAGGAAACATCTTTAACATGCGTTGTAAAGGTAAAACTTGTTCACCATTTCACACCAAACTATATACATTAAAATTAGAACATCCTTTTCTTTAGAAATTTTTAGACAAATCATTTTGTATCCTAAATTACACATTTACCGAACAAACTTCTTTGGCGAATACGAATTTTGTTTTAGGGTAATCATCCTCGTATCGTAAACTAAAAAGAATCTTGTGCTCATTATCACTCCTGAAACTTCAAAAATATGCACAATTTCACTGGTGAAAATTGACTGGTTTCGAGTGTCATTTAGTAACGTGTCCTTAAAATACTGCATGTTGTTTTGGGGACAAGATGGTTATTTCGCTTGTCATACATGTTGAGATACTTTGACCACTACGGAAGACGGTTTCGGAGAAATTTTGGCACATAATGTCTTTTCCCGGACATGTATCTCCGTCCACACAAGCATACGTAACTTATAAATTCCTTGAAAATCAGGTTATTTAGCAAATATATTGGCCATTAATATTTGTCGGTCTTCAATGTATGTAGTAGAGCACGTCTTCAAAGGAACGGTGAGATGAATTTCAGTCAGTCCGTCTGCTACCAGAATCTCCTGAATCTTCGATCTGCTGTTGTACATAAGTGGAATTTAGGGCAACATGCTTTTTACTCTCTTGTTCAACAATACGGAACGTCTATGTAATACTTGTACCGCTGCATCCGATCACGAGACATCTGACCTGCATTCTTGTGCAAATACCTATCCATAAAGAAGCTATATGTCCACTCTATTGCGCTTCGAAGTATTGATCCGGTTTTCTTGGATTAGTTCCTGATTTGCATGGACCATTTGCTGGTGCGTTCCCTATTATACATATGGCATGGAGACAATGTCATTCCATCCTTTCCAGACTTTTAAATTTTCATTTCATTGCACTGTGTATTATGTTTAAATTTCGGACAAATGTGTACAATATCCATATATGGCAAAACTGCAGCCTAAAGTAGGCGTCTCACAAAAAACCGATAACTCGTATGAAAGAAAGAAATTAAAAAAACATTTTAATATAATTCCTATTTCACAGATATGAATTTGAAAATTAAATTCACATTTTTTTTATTATAAATAATGTATGAAATCAATTCAAGAATATTTTCCCTATATGCAAAATATATTAGTTTCATTAAAATGGATGAACAAAAACTTTTTCATTAAAAATCTTTACAACTGTAAAAGATCAGACACGGAATTCTTTCTTTGAATTAGATACATAGACATTTTTTTAATTCTTTTCGCAGGACATTTACATATACAATTATACCATCCCCCCATCCACGGCATCACTTTCTGTGGTTTCAGTTACCCGTGAACAACCACGGTACGAAATTTTAAATGAAAAGTCCAGAAATAAACTATTCATAATTTTTCAATTTCTCGTTGTTCTGAATAGCGTGATGAAATACTGCACGTTACGGTTCCGTCTACCCTGAGACGTGAATCATCCCATTACCCAGTGCAACCAAGCTGAACGTTACCCATCCGTTATATTCAAGAATGGCTCGAAGATAGGAAGTCAACTAGAGGCAGGGTTTTGCGAGATCTCGAATCATATTGAGGAGATCGAGAAACGAATTAAGCTCTCACCCAAATTCTGTGCTTATCTGGCATAGCTGTTGGCGATCAAATAAGCCTTGTCGTATGCTCGGCCCAGCATAACAGCAGAAGCTTTTAAGATATGCTCTGACAGGCATTTCTTCAATCAAAATCAGCGAAAAAGATCATGTTATCTGTGTTCTTTGATTGGCAAGGTAAAATATATTAATACAGTGTTCTTCCAAAAATTGCGATAACGCCAAAAACCATATTACGGTATACTGCTGAATATGAGAAAATGCAACTCAGTGAACTCCAAATGTGTAGGTAGAATAAAATTAACTGGACATTAAAAAGGTAAATCTTAATTTTAGAAAATTTATCTTAGGGTTTCACCAATTAGTCCAAAACAGGCATACTACCAAAATGTATCTTCATGGAGTTTTTCGATGAGGGTCAGACAAGATAATTAATTGCGGAAGTTTCTTTGAAACTCATTCAAATATTTTGGTAATGTTAAGTATGGACTGCGTTTGTATTGTAATACATGCAAGCTTCATAACCATGTGCTGTGGTGAGGATATATTTTGGGAGTGTCGCGCAAGAAGACCTCATGCACTAGAGAAACAAATGTACATTCTGAACTGACCTATATAAAGTAGTAAAGGAAATGTTACATAGATAGGCGTTCTAAGATGTGTAATTAATGTACTTCATTTATTCTTTTAGATACATATGTTACGATTCATGAAGAAACAGATATCTTCCTTTACAACAAATATTTTGAACGCAATTAACATTCGTGAACGTCGTTTTAAACGCTAGTCAAAATATAAGAGAAACGCGATCCTTACAAGAGATCAACATATGATGAACTTATCCTTGTGACCGAAATTATATACACAAACATATGATGTGAGTATATTTTTTATATGGTGAACTTCTGAAGGTACAGATGCATATTTCGTAGCTATGACTTGTTATTCCCCATTAGGATGACTAAGGGGAAGGATAAAATTATTTTTTTAAAGTACAGATTGTTTGCATTATGCAAGCTTGCTTAGAGATTTAATTACTAATTTTTTTCTTCAACTATATCGTTAGATATTTGTAATAACTCTCAGATTATGGCTTCCTGGCTATACTATGCTGGCAATAAAAAGAAATGTAAGTTTTTAAGAAATTAATATTTGTGGATTTCTCACAATGATAGATCTTTCTTGATAAATCCGATTCTTGGACATTTAAATTTGTTATAAGAAACTTTAATTAATGAATCTGCAATTAAAGCATAAAATAAAAGAAGATTACTCAAAGCTCACATTTTTGAACTCCCCACAGAGCACTGCATGTTCTTCAATCTTTAGCGGTTATAAAAGTTTCCGAAATATATCTTAGGAAATATCTTGTTCAGAGAATTTTGCCGTTTTTAGCACGTCTTTGGTAAAAAAAGATCGTGCTTATGTTATCGGTTTGTCCGTCCGTCCGTCCGCCTGTACCCACGATATCTCTGCAACTATCAGTCCAACTTGAAACATTTATTTTGCATTGGGAAGCTTGAAATATGCAAATGACGATCCTTCAGTTCGTTTTTTAACGCTGTACAATTTTTCCGCTAGAGGGCGTTAATGGAGACGATGTAGAATAAAAAAAAAGTTTTATTCCACATATTTACTTCTAAACACCCCCGCACGGGGAAAACTGGTTTTCCAGTTATTTGGGGAGCGGCGCCCCCACGGCCCGAGCTGACCTTGTGACTGGTCAACATCTGATGTCATGCCACCGCTTGTTTTTTTGTTTCGGTGCTGTTAGTGTTTGCAGGGACGGCTGTTCATCCAGCTGTTGGGGAGTCGCGTCCCCACGTTCCCGAGCTGGTCTTGTGTCTCGCTTTTTCGTTTTTATTTATTTTCTCCACTGGCTAGTTGCCCGTGTTGTATTCTCTACCTAATCGCTACCACGTTATGTACTAACACCCCGGTCTTGTGGTTTTGTTACCCTCCACCACTAACTGATTTATATTAACCGCTCAGTTCGTAGGTTGCTGAGATTCCGTTTAGGTTCCCTGCCAGGATTTGTCTTCTTTGGATTTCTTTTCTCCTTTTTAACTGGTTTGGGTGCTAGACCTACCTGCATGTTTGCCGCGTGCGGAGACCCGTGAGGCGGAAATGGGATGTCTGGCGGCTGAGGTCGCAGGAGACCGGATAAGTGCCTCCTGTGTGCCAACACTCCTCTTCGACCCAGGCTTCGCTGTAAACGGGAGGCTAGAGACTAACCCACCTCTAGTCAGAAGTCTTGTACCAAGTTGTGTGTAGGGCTTTAGCGGCTTTTTTGTCGTATAGCACGGCAGGGTGAGCCCGGGGGCTGTGGGATCATGCCAAAGGCGTTGGCATGACGGTACCCGGAGGCCGAAGTGTCCGCCGAGTGCGTGTGATCACAGCCAACGGACTATATCTGCAACGTATAAGCTCCAGAACTGTGTCCAGCGTCATTTTCTTGGCTTGCAGACCTCCAGTTCTCCCTTGTAGGGCTCGGTGGTGGGTGGAGTAGTCTGCAGACGAATCCTTCTCCTTTTTTTCCATGGGTAAACCCAAAAACAAACGCTCCAATTTCAAGTCACCTAAGCAAATGATCGTTGACAACGACTCTCCTTCGTCTTCTCAACCTACCAAGTCTCATACCCTTAAACGATCTTTAGACCATGACCTGGACCAAGAATGTGGAACCTCTTCTTCGGCAGCTGTACCAGTCGCTCCGAAGCGTCGTCTCCCCTCGATTGCTGTGAATACGCATGCTACACACTTAGTTGTAGAATCCATCGATCCGAATGAGAGACTGTCCACCAGATCTCCATTCTTCATTTCTAAAGCTTTGGACGCTGCGGTTGGCCCCTTGAAGTCTGTGAGGAAGCTTCGCTCTGGGGTCCTGCTTGTCCAAACTTGCAGTGTTTCTCAGAGTAACACTTTTCTGCGCCTTTCTAGTCTTCAAGGCATTCCTGTCAAAGTGACACCTCACCCGTTTCATAACACCTCTCGGGGTGTTATTTCGGAGTTTGATCTCTTGCCATGCAGTGAGGACGAATTGGTGACTGAACTTGCGGATCAGGGTGTTCTTGCTGCACGTCGTATGATGTTCCGGCGCGATAGTTCCTTGATTAAGTCTAAAAATGTAATCTTGACTTTTAACTCCCCGAAAGTTCCGACCGAAATCAAGGCTGGCTACTTGTTCTGTGGAGTTCGCCCGTACATTCCCAGTCCTCTGCGCTGTTTCAGGTGCCAGAGGTACGGGCATTCCCAACGTTTCTGTAAGAGTTCCGCTCGTTGCGCAAATTGTGGCTCCAGTGAACATGGCGGGGATGGTTGCACTTCTGCGGCCTGCTGTGTTAACTGCGGTGAGGCCCATGCAGCTTACTCCCGCAACTGTATGAAATGGAAGGACGAGATGGCAATCCAGCGCCTCAAGACCCTGGAGGGCCTCTCGTACCCTGCTGCCAAGGCCAAGTTGGGTATACCCACCAACCGACAGCGTACTTTTGCCGCAGTGGTTCAGTCTCTGCCGCAACCCGTGCAGCCCTTTGTTCCGCGCCCTGTAGCTCTCGCCGCACTTGCCAAGCGATCTACAGCTGAACAAGCGACACAGGTGGATTTCACCGAGCTCCAGCTTATTCGACCAGCTAAGTCTGCGCCTTCTCTTTTGAAGACGACCGACTCTTCCGGTTCCCAGCAGACAGCCTGTACGTGCGGAAGACCCGGCCCTCAATCCGCAAAGGTGTGCCGTGTCCATCCAACTGTCGCGGTCCACCTGACCAACATTGCAACTGTCTCGGACTCAGCGAGGTCCCCACCCTCACCCAACATTATAGAGGAACATCGGGGGGAGGAGAGTGACAGTTCGTCCCCAGCCTCAACTAACATTGCAGAGGAACATGAGGGGGAGGATAGTGACAGTTCGTCCTCGCCCTCGGCCAGCATTATATTGGAGTGTGTGGGGGAGGAGAGTGACTCATCCTATGTGTAGTTGTGTTCGATTTCGTAATGTGTTCTATCATTCTCATTCCTCAGTTTTACTTAATCGGCTTTTTTCTCACCATTGTACCATGTCTTTCATACTGTTTGTTTCATTGTCTTTTTTAGCCCTTCCTTTGTACTCATGTTTCGGTTTTACTTGGTCAGCCAGATTTTGCGATTTATGCCCCGTTTTTTAATATTGTCTGTTTGTCTTGTATCTGGCGCTCTTTGGCCAACCATGGCCCTTGCGCCAATAAAATCTAATAACCAACCAACCAACCAACTTCTAAACATCCGATTGAAAAAAAATCTTTTATCTTTCGATTCCATTTATGTCGAAGAGTATTTTAGATATAGTTACTTTTTACGCCCCCTAGCGGAATATCTATGCGTAATTACGCATAGATATTCCGCTAGGGGGCGTAAAAGTAAATTACATTTCCCCCAAAAACTCTTCTTCTAAAACTCCGATTTGAAAAATGTTTTCTTCAGCGGATACACCTCCTGATGGAAATTATTTTGCATATAATTCAAATTTCGGTAAATAATACTTTGGCCACCAGGGGGCGCAAGTGTTAATTTTTACTTCTGTTGTATTTGCTATACCACCTGAGCTTCTAAAATGTCGATTGGAAAAATTCTTTCGTGGACTGATGATACTCACATTGATAAACACTTTCTGAATATTTTCTTCTTAAAATATTCCACAGTTTTTCCGCCAGGAAGCGTAGATATATATCTTATTTTACTCAATATCTCTACTTCTAGGAGTTCGATTTGAAAAATTCCTTCTTTGTGGGATAGTGTTTCCAGTGTGACATGTTTTTCATATAAATTCGAAAATTTCAAGTATTTCACTGACTTTCCGCTAGGGGGTGTAAAGGTAAATTGCTTTCACCCTGTATCTCTGCTTCTAAATATCGGATTTGAAAAATATCTTTCTGCACCGGACACAGCTCCGGATTGGAAATCCTTTGCACATAATTTTTAATTTATAAATAGTTTGGCCAGCAGGGGGCGTAAATTTTAATTTCCGCCTGTGATGTATTTGCAGCAAATTATGAGCTTTTAAATTCTCGATTGAAAAAAAACGTCGTTTGTAGACAGATACCACTCATGTCGACAAACCTTTTAGAAAATATTTTCTTCTTAAAATAATGCATAGTTTTTACGCCAGGGTGCGTACATGTATATCTTATTTTGTCAATATCTCTACTTCTAGGTGTCCGATTTGAAAAATTTCTTCTTTATTTGATAGTGTTTCCAGTGTGACATGGTTTTTTATATAATTTCGAAATTTTCAAGTAATTCACTGACTTTTCGCTAGGGGGTGTGATGGTAAATAACTTTCGCCCTGTATCTCTGCTTCTAAATCTCCGATTTGAAAAATTTTTTCTGCACCGGACACAGTTCCGGATGGGAAATCCTTTGCACATAATTTAAATTTTTTGTAAAAAAATATTTGGCCACCAGGTGGCGTAAGTCTTAATTTCCGTTTCTGTTGTATCTGCAGCAAAATATGAGATTCTAAAATCTCGATTGCCAAAAAAGTCGTTTGTTGACCGATGCTACTCATGTCGACAAACCTTTTAGGAACATTTTCTTCTTGAAATAATTAATGGTTTCTACGCCAGGGGGCGTAGATGTATATCTTATTTTTGTCAATATCTCTACTTCTAGGAGTCCGATTTGAAAAATTCCTTCTTTGTTGGATAATGTTTCCGATGTGAAATGTTTTTCCTATAAATTACAAATTTTTCAAGTAAATTAGTAGACTTTTCGCTAAGGACACAAAGGTAAATTACGTTCTCTGCTTCTAAAACTCCGATTTGAAAAAATCTTCCTGTAACGCATACAAGACCTTATGAAAAATATTTTTCACATAATTTCTAATGTTTGGTAAAGAATTGTTTGGCCACCAGGGGCATAAGTGTTAATTTCTGCTTCTGATGTATTTAGAGCAAAATCTGGACTCCTGAAGACTCGACTAAATTTTTTTTTCTTGGACCGAAACCTTTTGAGAATTCTTTCTTCCTAAAATAATGCATGGTTTTCCCACCAGGGGACGTAAAGTCACATCTTTTTCTTGTCGATATCTCTGTTTCTAAGAGTCCGATTTGAAAAATGCTTTCTGTGTTGGAGAGCGTTTTCGGTACGAAATGTTTTTTATATAAATTAATGTTTTTCTTAACGCACAAATCTGCAACCAGAGGGCGTAAGTTCACGATTCCGTTTACAGCAATATCTGAGGGATTAAAAACCCGATTGAAAAACTTTCTGCCGTCAGATATTATTGTTTTCAATACCTGTTCCATTGACTTTAAATAGCTTTGATGAATTTAATTTGAATCAGAACGGATTTAAAAGACGTGCTTATTACACCCGATAATTCGGTGTCATCTTTCTTGTTAGGTTTCTTGCTGAATATTTAGGTGATGGTGTATAAGCTGCAGCAATTCAGCAACGTTTGGAAGCACACGTATTATAAGTTCATTTAACCTGACAACTGTTATCACCCTAACAAAGCAAAAGGGAGCATTTTGTTGAATGTACAATAATGAGATTTCGCATTATACATCTGATGTTGTTCCAGTTACTAGATAGACGTAACGTACACTTTAGGTACACCTGTTTGACTGGCAAACTGTACAGAATGCTTCGGCGATGAGGATTACATGATATATGTCAAAAAGTAAACAGTGGATTTTTTCCTATCTTATCATATTAAGTGAAGTATTATTTCTAACAATGAAGTACAGAGCCTGAAAACAATAGCTTCTGGTGAAGAAACCCCGAGTGATTATAAATGAAGTGAAACTAGTCATGTTTATTTTTTTGTTTAATCTAAGTTTGGAATTTATGACAGTTGAAGAAGAAAAAATGACCTTTTTTTCAAAATTAAGGCTTTACCAAACAACACTACAAAGTCTACTAGACTACTTTCTGAATTCCTGGAAGTAAGAAAAAGTCTACTAAACGTCCTTTTCTCAGTTTAAAAAGATGACAAAACATCGAAACTCTTAACGTGTGCTTTTCAAAGTTCGCAAGATGGTACGGGATACCACATGACATTGAGGTCTTCATGTACACCGTGGTAAAGACAGAGAAGATTGCAGGGCTTGCTCGAATTCGTTGACCAGGAAAGTGGCTCATTCTGTGAATCACAATCCGTGTCGTTTCGGGGACGTCAGCATCTGCGTTGTACAAAGTCCGATGTGGATTGTCGTTTTGTTGCGGCATGACGTCGAATGATGCTATAGAAGGGTTCGAACATATCATTAGTTCATAAATCTGATTAGGGTAACCATATTACTTGTCTCCAAGCACTGTTGTCACATTTGGCCATCGGTTCTTGTGCCTAATGTCATTTCTCAGCGATGACGCACAGGAATCCACCAGTCGTAGGTAGCCGTATAATGAGGACTAGTAAAAGTGTCTACCTAATGGTAAGATTCCGGATGCATTTGCATGCCGTTGCCCAGGTAATCTAACTCTTTACGCGAGCAAAGTAGGTGCCCATACGACCAGGTAAGGGCAATCGCTCTTAGCCACGTCGAACTGTTTTTCATTTTTTTCTCCCTCAGATCTCACGCCATATGTTCGCAACTGAGGTCATTTATATAATCCAACTACAAATTTAAACGGATATTTGATAAATACTTCCTTGTGTTGTAAATTCAAGGAGATTGAATAATAATAATTTTAAGGTCGAGCAGTGTATTTTTATTTGCTTAGCGGATGTCATATTTAATTAAAATGGGTTTCGGCAATTACTTTCTTTTCGGATATTTGCAGCAAATGACCTAACAATTTGTATGCACGCTTTCGTAGATCTCTTGCTATTTTGGATGAAAATATATTTATCTTTACTTCCTCTTGTTTTAATTTTAGTCGTCGTGTATGTTATGTGCAATTAATGTACTGGTTAAACTCAGTTACCATCCATGGACTAAAATATTCACAAGAATATGCCCACAACTCTTCCATTCAGATATTGTAGTGATGCAAACCAGTATGCATCACTGGAATGTCTGCTTTAAAACGGTGTCACCTTCGGATGACAGAATGGGAGAAACTGTTTTTTGCTGAATACAAATATGGCCGATCAGGATGCATGAAACATTTTCTTTTAAGGTAAAACAAATGTTTTGTTTTATTCCAGAATGTAACACTTATGAAATGTTTTTTGACATTAAGTGCTTTGTTCTGCATCATACATCTAGAGCACTGTTAATTTAATATTCTAATTACCATAAGATAATTCCTAATTGCAGATATATTACCAGAAAGAGATCAAATATTTGATCTGTGGTACAATAGAATATTAAGAACAATTTAAAATAGCTTCTATAATTCTACAATGAAAACTAAGTTTGAAACGCTATTACTACTACAGCTCGAAAGATGAAGTACAGTAGTTGTTTTAAAGGAACTATTGCCACCACAACAAAACCTTACTCGTTTTCGACTTCGATACAAAGCTTAGAAAGCAAAACAGAGGGATTCACTAATTTCTTAAGAGAATGTCCCTATCTTCAAAGACCAATGCACCGCATGGAACACACTGCAGAGTGTGCCGCGCTAACGATCTCTGAAGTCCCTCTATCCCTCTCGAACGAAGGCGAGGGGTCACTAGGATTAATACAAAAAAAACAACAGCAACCCTATCAACCACTCAACAAGTGGAACGGCCTTGAGGGTTCAAACCCTGGAATTGTTAAGGGAATATCCCTTTCACGAATACTAGGCGTATCCTGACTCATTCAACATTAAACCTTTTTTCTTAAATCCATTTTTTAGAAATGTTTCCTCACAAATTACTGCAAGAAACACTTATTCCTTTTAATGATGTCTAATTCGTTAGGAAATGACTTGTAAAATCCAACATAATTCGATATTAGGGAAAATGAATCTTCTTTAAAATATTAATTTAAGTAACTAAAATTTTTTAGTCCTGCACAAGGTGGGTTAATTTATGTATTTTTTTCAAAAAGTGAAATAATATGAAGGCTGTTATAATACCTATTTTAAAATATGAATGTAAGTGACTAAAACGGTTTTTAGTCTTGCCCAAGTTATGTTATCTTATATATTTTCCTAACAGTGAAATAATATCAAACACACGATTTTGAGAGCCAACTACCTCATCTTCCTTATTTCATCATGTCATGTATTTCGTCTGTTAAACAGGCTTGCAACATGTGGGTGCAGTGGTCTAAGTGATAGCCTCTGATCATTCGTCCAAAAGGGGTCCGGTTTCTAATCCCGGTGAGACATGGATGTTGTGTTTGTCTCACGACAGTAGCTCTCTCTTTCTTTTTCTCTGGAACCAGTGACCAAAATCGGGGACGGGCGACTGCTTATAGCCAATTAAGTTGCTCACGTTTGTCATTAAACCTCCAATAAAAATATATATATTTGTTATATAAGAGGAATATTAAGAGAACGTGACACAAATATTAAAGTGCACAGCGCTATCAACGTTTTTTGGTTTAATTTTGTTGGGAGTTTATCGACAGCCGTTATTGACTCAATGGGCTATATACAGTCTCCGTACCTAATTTAAGGCTACTGGTTCCAAAACCGACCGTAGTAGAACCGTAAGAGAAAAACTACTTCCACGTCTCACAGGGGTTTGAACCCGAACACATTTCGGACGAATTGTCATAAGCCTAAATCTCTTCGCTAACAGACAGCATCGAATATTAAATAATATTAAATACATTCGTTTCACTGAGCTTGAAACTCGTTAGTTACAGCATATTTACGCATGTAATTCGTTGCTGTACTCCAGAACGCATGCTAACTCTAATTTCAGATATTGCCAATCATGAAACATTACCCTCTATAGCAGTTTAGATCAATAATTGTAAGCAAGACAGTGAGAAACCTGGAATTTTGGCGAACATTCGCCGTAACCTGCGGGTTTCATTGAGATTTTTACGTACTAAGTGGAATCATTATTCTCAGATCCTCCGCAAATCAATATTCTGAAATTGCGATCAAGTTAAACATTTGAAATGCAAACACATTTTACTTCCTAGAAACTATAAAAAAGGGGAATTACATGCAAACTATTTGCAAATAAAAAGCAATAATTGTATACAAGAAATGAGGGATAATTCAGAATAATTTATGTATGGGAGTAAATTATTGATTCATTATTTGTTCGTATTACAAATTTTAAAACTGCCATGACAATGTTTTACCTGAGTTTAAAGTTCAAAAAAGAAAAAAAATTGTTACGCCAAAAATGGGTAAATTCATTGAAGGATCCCATCGGAACATCCACTATTATGCTCTGAATTAAGATAATATGATTTATGCTCTGAGATATCAGAGAATAGAATTATTTTGGTAAGGAATTGGAGGGTGTCGTGATTAGATGAACGTAGATTTGGGATATTATACAGAGAAAGGTTTTCCGTTTTTTTTTTTTTCGTTTTTTTTTAAGTGAGTTATTCTTCTTCTTCGGAATGACGTTCAAATAGCGATATGTACCGATATGTTTTGCGACACTCACTAACAGAGATTATTATGCTTTCCTTTCGCCTATGGCTTTTGATAAATACCATTTTAGGTGGCCCTGGAATGCATCTAAGCATGGTATCTCGTCTGGTCCGCAGTAACAGCAGCGCTACTGTGGCTGACATTACCCACAGTTTCAATTGTGGTGAAGGGCCTAATATGTGCGAACACGGCGTTCATCATACGATCTTGGATATGGGTGTCCACAACAGCATACCCATTCGTGTGCCTATGTTCACAGACATTAACCGTCGTCAATGCTTACAGTGGGCACGTTATCATAGACAATGGAACATAGGAGACTGGTAGAGGGTCTCATGATTAGATGAATACCGTTTTCTGTTACACCATGTATAAGGCCGAGCACGTGTGCAACGTTTACCAAAGGAAGCTTTCTTACATGGATGCACTCTGGGACAGGTCCAAGAGGCTGGAGGGAGTGTGTTGTTCTGAGCAAAATTTTCTTGGGGAACACTTCGTCCCATTATACCTGTAGAGCAAATCCTTATAGCTGTCACGTACTTGAACATCGTGGTTAACCAAATACACTCCTTTATGGCGAATGTAACACCTGGCGGAGATGGCGTCTTTTAATAAGACAATGCTCCTCGCCTGACTGCGAGAGAAATTGAATGGTTCCAAGAACATGAAGAGGACCTCCGTTTATTGCCACGGCACCTAAATCTACCGGACATGGATTCTATCAAGCATTTGGGGTTTCAGTGGGCGAAAACGGTTGGCGTAACATCACCCTAACCACGTAATTTACGGAAACTGCGAGATCTTCTGTTGCAGTTATGGTACCAAACATCAAGCGACACCTACTAGCATCTAAGTGAATCTGTGCGTAATCAGGTGACAATTCTTTTGGTGGCAAGAGGGGGACCTACATCTTATTAGATAGGTGGTTTTAATGTTTGGTTGATTGGTGTATAATTCGTTTGGAGTTCTCAATTTTCTCTTTCCTTAGCGATTGCGAAAAGATTTGAAAAATTCAAATGAAAAATACTTTTAGCTTTCACTCATATGAACTTTATGCTCTTTGTTACCACAGGTGTGCAGCAACATCATATTAACGCTGTGAAATGGGTCTGCTCCTCCTCAGTTATGTCAAATTTAATTGCGGCTATGATCATAAATCACTTATGGTAACAATTACAGATTGTCTCTTAAACTTGTCTTCTTAAATATCGCATACCCTGGATGCAATACTTGCACACCCAGGGTGATCCCAGAAGACCGTCTCCCCCACTTCTCCTCCGTAGTTTCTTTTAGGAATCATATTTAGAACATTCTAGTACGAAATTACTCCTCTATTCAACACACTGGAACGTTTTTAAAAAATATGATACTATGATTTATTGAAAACACACTGGGGCACAGTCGTAGCATGTACCGTATAGCATTTATGTCCCATTGATTTCCACTATTTCACTCCACCAAAATTATAGAACACACAAATAATGCTCAGAAAAGCTCAGACTTTCCAGGATAGCCAAAAAATTATTTTTTTTAAATAATGTATTTATTTATAAAAAAAAAATTCCGGAAGTTATCCTCGAAAACAACTTCCTAAACTACATTTTTACACTAAACATTAATTGCTTGCCTTCTAGAATACAAAGTTCCCCAGTGAGACACACTGTAAGAAATGTGCCTTCGGTAGTTCCTCAGAAGTACGTATATCTCTCTTTCCCGAAGGCGACGGGTTCGAGTTTGCTACAGTGAACTCTAATGGACCTTTTTAAACCATTCAGGTATAAAAGAACAGTGTGAAAGTTCAGTCTCTACATAAAAACACTCCATTCATACAATAACAAGGTCAGGTTGCGCCTCGTAAAATTCACGAGGCATTGCTGGCCCCTTTAAAACCTAAACAAAACTTAATCATGATACATTTTCACACTTTCACCTTCACACCGCCATCAATCAGAGATACATATACTTGGAGTGCCACTTTTCCAAAATAAGAAATCAACGCTGCCAAAGTTTTGTACTAGTTTTGTACAGTTTTGTACACCCAAAAGAAAATTTTGTACACCAAGGGAAATGGTACTTTTCGGCTCTCTAAAAGTGGCACTCCAAGTACATGCTGAATGCCACTTTTTCAAAATCGAAAATAAATACTGCCAAAGTTTTGTACTAGTTTTGTACAGTTTTGTACACCCAAAAGAAAATTTTGTACACCACCGGAAGTGGTACATTTGACCCCTTTTGTGGCCCTCGAGCATGTACTTGGAGTGCCACTTTTCCAAAAACGAAAATAAACACTACCAGACTGTTGTTCTAGTTTTCTACAGTTTTGTACACCCAAAAGAAAATTTTGTACACCACCGGAAGTGGTACTTTTTAACTCTCCTTGTGGCCCTCGAGAATGTACTTGGAGTGCCACTTTTCCAAAAACAAAAATAAACACGGCCAGTGTGTTGTCCTAGTTTTGCACAGTTCTGTACACACAAAAGGAAATTTTGTACACGAACGAAAATGGTACTTTTTGACTCACCTTTGTGGCCCTCGAGCATGTACTTGGAGTGCCACTTTTCCAAAAACGAAAATAAACACTGCCAGAGTGTTGTTCTAGTTTTTACAGTTTTGTACACCGAAAAGAAAATTTTGTACACCCAAAAGAAAATTTTGTGCACCACCGGAAGTCGTACTTTTTTACTCTCCTTTGTGGCCCTCGAGCATGTACTTGAAGTGCCACTTTTCCAAAATTGAAAACACAACACTGCCAGAGTCTTGTCCTAGTTTTGTACAGTTCTGTACACCCAAAAGAAAATTTTGTACCCCACCGGTAGTGGTACTTTTTGACTCTCCTTTGTGGCCCTCGAGCATGTACTTGGAGTGCCACTTTTCCAAAATTGAAAGAAAACACTGCCAGAGTCTTGTCCTAGTTTTGCACAGTTCTGTACACCGAAAAGAAAATTTTGTATACCAACGGAAGTGGTACTTTTTTACTCTCCTTTGTGGCTCTCGACCATGTACTTGGAGTGCCACTTTTACAAAATCGAAAAAACACACTGCCAGAGTGCTACCTTAGTTTTGTACACCCAAAAGAAAATTGTGTACAACAGCGGAAGTGGTTTTTTTGGCTCTCCTTTGTGGCCTTCGAGCGCGTACTTGGAGTGCTACTTTTCCAAAATCGTAAATAAACACTACCATTGTGATTGTGGGAGTATTCCCCCGTTTGCCTCCTCACCCAGAAAAGTTGCAGCGGACGCCCACGCTCATGGGGGATATCGCTGCAGGAAAAAGTTTCAGGCCCTTTATATGATTATTTTATCACCAAAGTGGATGTAAAACAAGTTCCCGAAGTTTGGCCAATTATTTTATAAACTACATGACAAAATGATTATGTAGAATTTTGCATTTTCAGTACATGAAAAAAAATCTTTACGTTTTAAAAACTTTGTAATAAATCCGAATGTTATTTTGTTTTATTTCCATACCCCTATTACTCCTTCTTTATTAACATCACTCTTTTCAAAGCAAACTGTTTACAAGCTGATTTCTCAATAGTATTTGTGTAAAATATTCTCTAATCTTTGTTTGTTTAAAATGTGTCAAAGTCAGAGAAAAAACATAACTGTGAACGTTATTAAGTTTTGCATCATCTATTTCATGGCTGAACTACAACAACAAAAAAACGTCCGCACCATGCCAAAAGTTGTAGCTTGCTTAAGTGCACGTTTTATTTACAGTAAAGATTGCGATATAAATTTTTCATATAAACCGAAACTAAACAACATATCTTTCTCTGATGAGATCAAGGTTCAACTTTGCACCAAGAAGGAATACAACAACACTGACCGAAAGTAAACAGCATAACCTTCTCTGATGGGATGAAGGTTCAACCTTGACTGCATCTCAGTAACGCTGTTTCGAGTCTCTCAGACTTGTGATATAACTTACGTATACGTTAATGAATCAAAGAATTGTGAGTTGGTGATAATCTAAATTACAAAATTCTTGTACATCGAAAAAAGCGTATAAAATGATTAATTAGCTATTATCGAATTGGAAAAGCTTATAAACTACAGTAAAATATCGGGACTAATGCATAATTACGTATAAATGTCAAAAAATATAACTGGAATACCCATAGCCAAAGTTTCACTGAATATCTTTTTATTTCTACAAATCAATGCTTAAATTTAAAAAAATTGTTTAAACTGAAAACCGCTAGATTGAAAAAACATTGCGAAGAAATTCAAATTGCTTTAATTTCTGTCTGTGACGTATAAACTACATGACAAAATGTAGTTGACAAAATAATTACATGACAAACTTAACCCTCCTTTCCAGTTGCTTCTAAACGAAACATTTTCCCACTGAAGAATTCGTTACTTTTCTAAACAGCTTGTACATTTTAGCGACACTGACAGTGAGTCACAGCAAAATTTATAGAGACATCCTTGATAGTAAATAATGAGGGAGTGGTGCAGAGAGAGAAAGATTGCAAGTAATTGTGGGGAACTGATATAAAGAAAGAGATTTAAACGAATACGTATTGTTGCTATATGTTGATCTAAGAGCTATTTTGTGTCAAATGATGAATCACAATATGTTGTTTTTTTATGTAGATGACCTTCAAACTTTCATTGAGTGGAAAATTAAAGAAAAGGAGATTTTAAACATAAATTCTTTTGGAGATTCTTTCAACTTGGCTGTTCGGCTTCTGGGTTATTACAAAAGTGTGTTTTATATGCAACAAACTAGGATTATTAATAAAATTAGTTAGCCATTTAAGGTACTGCTTCGAAAATCAAAAATTCTACAAGTTATTTATTAATGCAGTCATGCGGGTATCCACAACTGAGGATAGTGTTATACAATCCCAAAATGTACAAATCTGTAATTCAAAAAAAAAAAAAAATAAAAAAAATAAAAGGCAGGTGCAAATAACTTCATTAAGACAAAAATTGGAAATTAAGAACTATAATCTGCTCACATACGCTCCGAGATCGTGAAATTTTACCATTGAGGATTCTTATAAAATTATTTCTTATATTTCAAACTAGAGCACGTTTTTCGCACTTACAAAACTAGTAGCAAACGTGTGTTAATATTTCGGATTTGTGGAGAGGTACAAGAAATGTATGTCTGGTACTGAACTAGGACGGAAGAAAAGTACCACATCCGGTAAAGTACAAAAATAATTTTCGAGGTGAAAAAACATAAAATACGACGACGTTTTGTATTTTGGACTGCAAGTACATGTTTAGCGGTACACCAAGTTGAAAAATTCTACTACTGTTCTGTTCAGGAAAATAATTTTAAATTTCACGGTAGAACATAATAAAAAATCTTAGTGGTGTCTATTTTAATTTTTGGGGAAACTTTTGTACGATGGCTTTCGAGGAAAACAAAGGCTAGTTTGCTTAGGCGTAGTAAGTGACTGGTTCCCTTTCGGTGGGTACAAATCCTTGTGTACAAAACCGTACAAAACACGTTCAACACCCTGGCAGTGTTCATTTTCGATTTTAGAAAAAGGACAGTACAAGAGCGCATGCCGGAAAGTCACTAAGGAGAGGTTAAAAGAACCTCTTCCGGTAGAGTAAAAATTTTCTTTAGGATGCACACACCCTGGCAGGGCTTATTTCCGATTTTAAAAAAGTGGAACTCTGAGTACGTGCTGGTAAGCCAACAAAAACCACTTTCTGTGGTGTACAAAATTTTCTTTTGGGTGTACAAAACTGTACAAAACTAGGACAACACTCTGGCAGTGGTTATTTTCGTTTTTGAAAAAGTGGCATTCCAAGTACATGCTCGAGGGCCACAAAGGAGAGTCAAAAAGTACCACATTCGGTGGTGTACAAAATTTTTTTGGGGTGTACAAAACTGTACAAAACTAGTACAAAACTTTGGCAGTATTTATTTTCAATTTTGAAAAAGTGGCACTCCAGCATGTACTTGGAATGCCACTTTTAGAGAGCCGAAAAGTATTACTTCCGGTGGTGTACAAACTTTTCTTTGGGTGTACAAAACTGTACAAAGCTAGCAGATAACTTTGGCAGCGTTGATTTCTTATTTTGTAAAAGTGGCACTTTAAGTACATGTATCTATCAATCAGGCCACATAAGGCAGAACTCTACCTGTACCTATGAAGAAAGAAAAGAAACACAAAGCAAGACAAAACAACACTATTAAGAAAGGCGGGAAAATAGTTGCCGTTAAAGGAAGGGGCAACTAGTCCCTTTTCCAAACAACTACATAGTAACCCCTAAAAGCTGAGAATTTTATTTTGCTTTCAAAGAGGAGAAAAAGATATCGTTCTCAAGTCCGTCTGAAAAATTCGTTCCTCTTTAATGCCGGATGCAAATGGTCATGGTCTCCCTTTATTATTAAAGTCCTTCTTTTAAGATTTTACTGTATAAATATATCCTACTCCTGATATTCCTTTTTATTGACCAAACTGCTTTTCTGCAATCTCTTCTTCAGCCCTCTCCATGAATTATCTTACTCTTTTTTTTTAATCCAAATCTGATCCAATACTCATACTGGGATGTTCTTTGAAATACTTTACCAAGATAATCTGTACAGTCACCTTTCTTTTCTCGTCGTGAATCACTTTGTTGCAAGCAAGGCCATCATTCAAGCACTTTCCAGAAAATTTCGGGATATAGATCCTGAGCCTTAAACGCAGCAGGTCTTTCGCAGAGCATTCTGAAGCATTTGACACCGGCCGCCCCGGTGACGCAGTGGTCCAAGCCCTGGCTTATGATCATTCGTCCGAAATAGGTTCGGGTTCGAATCCCCGGGAGTCACGGTTTATCTGTTTCTCCTACGGCACCGACTCTCTCCCTTCCCTGGAACCAGTGACCCCAAATTAGGAACGGCGACTGCTTATACCCCATTGAGTTGCTCCAATAAAAAAAATTGTGACATCCCCCTAACTTGAAATCGTTTCAGTGATTCGGCTTTTTTTTTTCGTAATATGAAACCTCGTCTTCATTTCATTGCTCTTCAAGATTTTTAACTCTTCGGTGCTTAGTTTGATTTTTTGACTTTGCAACAGCTCATTAAAATGCTTTTTCTTTTAAATCCGAATCCAGGTTTTTCGTGATTTCCATAAGTTATCTGATTATGTTCCCATACCCTTATAAATCCGAAGTGTCTTAAACACACTGTGGTGTCTGTTTGTTCCATACGTCATTCACTGTGGATACTGCAATTTCATTCCAGAAATTGCAGTATCCACAGTGAATGACGAATGACGTAGCGTTAATATATCTAACAGCTTTGACGATGTTGAATTCTTTCTAAAACTGTTTTCACGAGGTGGTATTAACCCCTTAGTAAGCCTTATTGCCTGTCTAAATATTGTTCTCATATAGTATTTCTTGAACTTTTGTATGAGACTTTGATCCATGGATTGTATCCGGGAAGCTGTATTAGGAGGTAGGAATATTACCTTAACATTTTCAAGTTGGTCACATAGAGTTGTTGGGTTACAAGGAGCATTATCCATCAGAAGGAGTATCTTAAAGGGCAGTTTGTTCTGCTCGCTATATTTTTCAAGCTTCGGTACAAACTGATGATGAAATCAGACCCAAAAAATGCCTTTGTCATCCATTCGATTGTATTTTCATAACACAAACAGTGCTAACTTTGAAATATTTTTGAAAACACTTGGGCTCTCACTATGTTATACCAATGGCGATTTCAGTTTCCTCTCTCTAGCAGAATTTTCGCACGAAAGAAGTGTCTGCCTGTTCTTTTGATGCTGTAAAACCTTGCATATTTCTCTCCTTGCGAAATGCAAGAAATATCTTGCATTTTCTTCAAAATAATCCAGTCCTATCCACATTAACTACCTGTTAAGGTGGTAATTTTTTCCTAAGCAATTTGTGCCAAATTCTCAAGGAACTCCGTTGCAACTATTGCGTCTGCATTTGCTGCCTCACTGGTCACTTTAATATTGTGCAGTTTTCCGCTCCTGTTAAATCTATGAAGCCACCGTTTCTTGCAATCTCTTCACTGAAGTACTTTGGACACGTTTTTGCTTTTTTTTTCTAACAGAATCCTTGCTTTTTCTGGTATGAACATATAACTTATTATCATTAGTTGTTGTTGCATAACTTCTACGGAAATTGTCAATAACTTTTCCATTTCTTCCGTTCGATACTCCTCTTTTTTGGAAATACATGCGGACTGTATTGCGCAGAATTTAACACGTGCTCCATTTTCGTAGTTTCATCATTTAGAAATGTTCTAACAGCAGATTCGTTCAATTCGTAAACACGTGCTGTGTGTACGAATTCGGAACAATTTTATGTCATTCTATATTCTCTACTTGAATCCGAATCTTCTTTCGAAGTTTCTCTGTAATGTTTATTGACGACTCCACGCTACAAGCATCTCAGGAGAAATGAAAAACAATATAGCCGAATTGTGTGCAGGTACCCGCCGTCAATAAATTCTGTCTTTGTTTTCACATTCAGTGGGTAGTCCACCAGCATTTCTCCACTGTCGAGCTCACTAGCGCCAGTTTGTTAGTAGTCAAGAAATGGAAATACTATTTGTGTCACAAGGTGCACTCACGTAACACCGAAACCGCGTACTCATGGCATACAGTATATAGTTGAATTATCAATATCAACAGTACTTTCACAAGCGCTTTCCAATGTATCAAGTGTGAAATATTATATCTTTAATTTTTTATTTCTATATATATACATATGTTTCAGAAAAAAAATTGAATTAAACACAAAAACTCTTAATATACCACAATACGATTGTTATGTATATATTTGGACATATACATATATATACAGTGAAACGTTTAAGCAACAGAACATTTTGTTCACATAATACTAGTAAGAATACGTGTAGCATATATACAGGGTAGTCACACTTGCTACCGAACCCAGCATTTCTTTAACTCTTTTTCCCCGGAACAAGTGATAAGAGACAGATGACTGTTTGTATCCTGTTTAGATGTAGTTGTTAACAGTGGACGTTAGCCTGTCAAATAGAAAAAAAAAGGAAATGCTTATGAACCGTCTTCTTGAAT
Organism: Macrothele yani; assembly: GCA_039090855.1. Lineage (NCBI taxonomy): Eukaryota > Metazoa > Arthropoda > Arachnida > Araneae > Macrothelidae > Macrothele > Macrothele yani. The sequence goes on from CM077034.1 coordinate 133,715,957, forward strand.
TGCAACATTAAAATGTTTTCAAAAAACGGGGAAATCTTAATTTTAATATTTTCCTAACATTTCTTTGAATTACGATCATTCATACTGAGTGATCTGAAATATTTTCTCATTTTTGATATTAAGAATTCTGAATTTTCCCACAGCAAAACATTTTAATGGGTGTAAGGGTCGCCTGCAATCGAACTGTCAATTATGAATTTATGTACTTTTAATATTGTGATGAACACGTGCGGACGGACGTTTCATTCCGTCATTTTGTTGTTTCAGATAAGAACTGATATTCTTCACCACCCACGTGGTACCATTTTAATCCTATGTGGGATTAAAAGACGGGTGCATGAACACCTGACCTTGAAGAGTCAGCTGCTCGAGTGCTTCTGTTAAACAAGTTGTCATACTGCTTTTGTATACGTGCAAGGTTGTAATCCCCTGCGGGTATCCGACGACATTCCTGAGTACAATTATTTCACGTGCTGACCGGGAAAACCAGTTTTTCTTGCGCATGCGTGATAGAGGACAGAAAGGGCGAGGAGGATTAAGTGAGTTAGTTGAGCTTCGGTCGTCAAGGAGAGAGGGTCCTGGTTTGGACACCGGTTTATGACGGAAGGACTGCGGTTATCGCAGACGTGCAGCGTGGTGAACGGGAAGGAGGATTCCTTCGTCCACCGGGTATCGCGGAAAGGTAGCACGGGAACCTGAGTGGAAAGTCATCGGAAACCCGTGAAGCAAATGTTATCGGAATAATAAAGTCTTGTTGTGGTTTTTATCTTGTGTACTGGACTGAGTTTGTCGAGGTAATTATTCTTCTACACAAGGACGCCTTCAGCCGCCTTGATAGCCAGATCGTATAGTAAAGGCGAGGCGGTAGTTCGCTATACGGCGGGAAACAAAAGGTATTATCTAAGAATTGATATGTCTGGCCCTACAGCCAGATAAAGTGGCGCAGTCGACAGGATCAGCCTGAAAGCGAGCTCATGAATGACGTGAAGGGCAACACGTGTGAAGAAGGAACAACGGACTTTTTGTGAAAATTCCTGTGACCGAATGACAGAACTCTGAGGACGTGCCGACCAGAAGAAAGAGACACCAGCGTGCTAGCCTAGATAAGGTATCCATCGTGTCGACTAAGACAAAGACAGTGTGCACCTCAGCGTACGGAAATCCCAAGCAGGACGAGGACTTACAAGCAAGAGAAGAAGCCTGAGTGCTCCGGTAACGTACCACATTTTTTTTTCTGAGATTATTTCTGTGTCTTTGCCTGTGCATTTGGTATAATTTAGGGTTAAGAGTAGAAGTTCTCATCATGGTACTAGAAAGGAAAGGGAAAGCTAATAATTATATATTCTCAGAGTAAAGCATTGTAAAGTAAAATTTTGTAACAGTTAATTTTATGTCAGTTGCTAGAGAATGCGAAGTGTCAAAATATTTTCATTAAGTAATAAGTGTGTTTAGATAAGTCGAGTTTTCATGTTTACGATTTAAGAAATTTGAAGCTAAAATAGCGTAGTGTTTTTTTTTTTTTTACGTGTAGCGAAAGAGGCAGAAGGAATATAAGTATTCTGAGTAAAACAGGATAATAGATGTTCGGGTAATGCATGAAGGTAGAGATAGGTTAGAAACAAAACAAGAAGCAGATTAACCTTCGATGATTTAATGCGGAAGTTTGCATGATTTCTTTTCTTATTTCTTTGCATGAGTGTATTTTTTGAATGTGTATTGTAGTGTATTATCATGACTGAGATTTTGGAAGGGAAAGTTGAAGATAATTTAGAAGCGGACAACGAAGAGATTAGTATTCTTAGCGATTCAGAATTAGATTCTAGTAAAGAAGTAAGCATTAATATGGAAGACAAGAAAAATAATGCAGCTAGAATGGAATGGAAACTTCAATTTAAAATGCTTGAGATAGAAGAGAGAAAAGCTGAGAGGGAACAAAGAATGCTAGAATTACAATTAGCGGATAGGAAAGAACAAAGGCAATTTGAGTTAAGAAAATTAAAATTAATTAATGAGAAAGAGAAGGAGTCTATTAAAAGTAAAAATGAGGGTAAGTTGGCCGACTACATGAGAATCTTAGAAAGAACTTTACCCAGAAGTCCTAGTAAGCCGGAAGAAATTCTGGACTTCTTTGATTCGTTAGAAAGGGCATTTGTACTACACTCAGTACCGGAAGAAATGAAAGGTCGTTTGGTGATAGCCTTATTCAATTCAGAATGTGTGAACCACTTATTTCGTCGTTTGACTATAGAGCAGTACGATAAGTACGAAATAGTTAAGGAGGCAATTTTGGTGGAATGCCATTTGATTCCGGATATTTATTTGAAACAATTTGAGAATATTAGTAAGAACAAAGGGGAAAGCTACTTGCAGTTAGCGGGACGTATTAAGAGGACCCTAACCTACTACATCAACAGTAGTGAAGTGAAAGATTTCGATCAGTTGGTCAATTTGTTGGTATGCGACAAATTCAAAACTTTGTTGTCGCCAGAACTGAAGACCTACATTCTTCAAAGAGGTTCCGTAGGGAAGTTAGTTCCTTCGACAGAATTAGGAGAACTTTGTGATTTATACGAAAGTCACGTGGGAGCTATGGGAATAGAAGTAGGAAGATGCAAACCCAGTCATCCCTTGGGAACGTATTTCCAAGGAGGTCAATCAGAAGCCTGGAAGAAGGGAAGTTTTCAGACAGGCGGAAATCAATTGAAAGGAAAGTTTTCCGGGACAGATCAGAGAGTCGCAAATAAGCCAGGTTACTCAGCGGCGAGGCCTATCGTAGGGAATACCAGTTTGGATAAGGGAATTATATGCTTTAGATGTGGCGTAGTGGGGCACCGTAAAGCAAACTGTAACCAGAAGGCATCCCAGAGTACTCCCAGCTCTTACTCTCAGAATTGGAGGAAAGACCCCCCAAATAAGGTAAACAGAGTAGCGGTGGGGCAAAAGAGAGCCGAAGATGTTTCAGAGAGAAGGATAGAGCCGGTAGAGGTCAGCGATGATAAAATAATGACAGCTAAGGTAGATAGAGTTTTAGGCCAGGAAGGAAGTCAGAACGAGGTAATAGAAATTCCGATCGGATAAGTGAAGAGGGTTAAGTCGGAATGCGGAAAGAGCACCGAAGTCCTTATTGACTCAGGCGCGGAGGTGAGTTGTGTAAGAGGAGGGTTACGTGGAGAAGAGCTGTTGGAACCAAAGGGTAGAATAATTTTGAGAGGCTTCGATGGTAGTAAGGGAGAGTTTGTCATTAAACAATTGAATCTCCGATTAGATGAAGAGGGATTAGAAATAGGAGAAGCGCCAGAAAGTTTTTGCGAAGTGATGTGTGCAATTGTTCCTAATCTGGTAAACAGGGTAATTATAACAGGGTGATTACCAGCGCATGAAAAGTTTAAGGGAAGCTACTCCGATGTGGGCAACCTCGAGTGAAAAGGCGTTAGAGTTAGGGAATAGGCCGGATATGCATCCAGAAACTGAGACTGGCGAAGTGCTAATCGAAGGGGAGGATATTCTAGGAATTGAAAGCCCTGCGATCACAGATATTTCAGCGAAGAAGGAGCAAGCGCGCTTGGTTGGGGGAGCGTGGTTTGAAGGCTCCAGGATTTTAGCGCTCAGTGCTAAAGCCGGCAAGGAAAATCAGCGAGAGCAACAGCATGCCGACCAATCAGGAGAGGCAAAGAGAGCTAGCGAGGGAACAGGAGATAGCGTTACTGATTTGGATACGAGTGAAGCTCAAGAGAGTTCAGACAGACGCTTGTTTACAGAGCAACAAAAGAGGTGTGTGACGTTAGTAGCCACTAGGAACGAGGCGGAAAATGGCAGAGGTGGTTATCTCTATACGGATGGAATGTTGTATCATCGGGAGCAAGTGTTGGGACAGGTTACGTTACAGTTGGTAGAACCTGAAGAAATCAGGATAGATAGGGAGAGGATAACTCGGGAGCAGCTTAGGGAGTTACAGGAGCTGGTGAGCAGCTCGAAGATGTTCCTTTCGGGAGAAGAGGGAGAAACGTTGGTGGGGAAGCACGCAATTACACTCAAGCCGGAAAGCGTACTTCGTACCCAGCACAGGTACAAGGTGCCACAATCGATGCAGAGAGCAGTGGAGAGCCAGATCCAGGAGTTGCGGGATCGCGGGATGATTGAAGAATCAAAAGAAGAGTATAGTCATCCGGTAGTATGCGTGGCTAAGAAAAATGGAGAGGTTCGGATGTGTGTAGATTACAGAATGCTAAATTCTCACACTGTTCCGGACGCATTTCCGATGTCTCATATCCCAGATTTGTTAGCGAAGGTGGGGGCAGCCCGGTATATTACTACGCTCGATATGTTAAAGGGGTACTATCAAATCCCAATGGACCCCGACAGTAGAAAGTATACCACTTTTGCAACGCATAAGGGGCTCTATCAATGGAAAGTAATGCCCTTTGGGTTATCAGGAGCGGCGGCTACTTCTCAGAGAGCAATGAATAAAGTTTTGACCCCGCACCAAGACTATACGATAGCGTACCTGGACGACGTGGCTATTTTTTCTGGCTCATGGGAGGAGCATTTGAAACATTTGAAAGGAGTAATTGAAAGTTTGGAGGCGGCAGGCTTTACGGGAAATTTGAACAAATGCTGTTTCGCCCGTACGGAGGTGAATTACTTAGGGCACGTGGTCGGCTCGGGTCATCACCGGCCGGACCCCGAGAAATTACAGGCCATCAGGGACCTTTTGCCCCCTCAGAGAAAAAAGGAAATACGTAGCTTTTTGGGATTATGTGGGTATTACCGTGATTACGTACCTAACTTCGCAAAGATAGCTAAACCTTTAACAGATTGCACAGGAAAAAGGGCGGCAGATAGGGTAGTTTGGTCGGAAAAGTTGGAGGAATCATTCAGGACTCTGAAGGAAAATTTGTGTAAGGCACCGGTATTAAACACCCCGGATTTCAGTAAGCATTTTATCTTACATACGGATGCGAGTTCCTTTGCGGTGGCATGTTGTTTGAGTCAGAGGGATGAGGAAGGCAACATTAGGCCAGTGGCCTATGCTAGCAAAAAATTAAATGGGACGCAAGCCAGATGGGCGGTCAGCCATCAGGAGGCGTACGCCATAGTATGGGGTTTGCAAAGGTTTGAAGGGTGGATTTTCGGTAACCGGTTCGAAGTTATGTCCGATCACAACCCCCTTACTTTTATCACCCGTTCAGCATCGCAAAGTTCAAAATTACAGCGTTGGAGTTTGGCTATTTCCCAATTTAATTTATCCATATCTCATGTCGCGGGCAAACTAATCCCTCACGCCGATGCGTTGTCAAGACTCAGTTTTAAAGAGTAGGGCAGCGCCATGGTGAGAATGTTTCACGACACAGGTGGAGATTCACAGAAGGTCTCAGGGTGGTACAAGTGTATATGTTACATAACGTGCGAGAAGTGAAAAAGTGTATTATGTTGTGTCACCCAAGATCTGCAGTCAAGGAAGAGACTGACTCGAGAATACGGCAAAAGACCGTATCTCTCGTTCATTTGGTGGGGGCCTGTAAGGGTCGCCCGCAATCGAACTGTCAATTATGAATTTATGTACTTTTAATATTGTGATGAACACGTGCGGACGGACGTTTCATTCCGTCATTTTGTTGTTTCAGATAAGAACTGATATTCTTCACCACCCACGTGGTACCATTTTAATCCTATGTGGGATTAAGAGAGGGGTGCATGAACACCTGACCTTGAAGAGTCAGCTGCTCGAGTGCTTCTGTTAAACAAGTTGTCATACTGCTTTTGTATACGTGCAAGGTTGTAATCCCCTGCGGGTATCCGACGACATTCCTGAGTACAATTATTTCACGTGCTGACCGGGAAAACCAGTTTTTCTTGCGCATGCGTGATAGAGGACAGAAAGGGCGAGGAGGATTAAGTGAGTTAGTTGAGCTTCGGTCGTCAAGGAGAGAGGGTCCTGGTTTGGACACCGGTTTCTGACGGAAGTACTGCGGTTATCGCAGACGTGCAGCGTGGTGAACGGGAAGGAGGATTCCTTCGTCCACCGGGTATCGCGGAAAGGTAGCACGGGAACCTGAGTGGAAATTCATCGGAAACCCGTGAAGCAAATGTTATCGGAATAATAAAGTCTTGTTGTTGTTTTTATTTCTGTGTACTGTACTGAGTTTGTCGAGGTAATTATTCTTCTACACAAGGACGCCTTCAGCCGCCTTGATAGCCAGATCGTATAGTAAAGGCGAGGCGGTAGTTCGCTATACGGCGGGAAACAAAAGGTATTATCTAAGAATTGATATGTCTGGCCCTACAATGGGTATTATGGATAGAGTGTATTGTGCACGTGTTATTATTATAAAATGGGATTGTACAGATAACTATGAGTAACATTTACGAATTCGGATGGATAATAATCTATTGCAATACAGTTTGTGCTTGAAATTCCGTTTCTGAAATAGGAAATAATATTTCGTTTTCAAATTTAAGTGTGAGAACTCTTTCATACTGAAAAAAATTTCCCGCTCTACACTTTCCAAAAAAATATTCGTTCTAAGAAAATCAATCTTGAAATTGTGGTTGTATTCCACGAATTTCCTCTTAAATATGAAATTAGACTTAAACGTTTTCGATTTTTGAAGGTGATGCAATAGTTTTGCACATCAGTCTAAATGCCTGAGCAAATATCTACTCATTAACGCATGCTAGAACTCATGTAACAGCTGTCTGCTGCCTCGCTGATAACATCTTGTTAACCAAAGAAATATCATAGAATGGTAACTCCTTTTGCTTCTGTTAAGCTCTAAGAAGATATTTACCGTTGATATCGGCCAGTGACACTCGAAAGAACAAGAAACTAAGCTGAAGGATTTTTCAGTATCTGCTGAATTTTCCGATACGAAATTGGTGCCTTAAATATGCGTTTGAAAACTGATATTCTTATACTCTGAGCGGCCACTTTATTATGACCACCTGACAGTTTTAAGCAAATGAGCTATGGCTGCACGCTGTTGCCGTTAGAGGGCGAGGCTACTATAAAAAGGGAAAGCTTAGTGCTTGCAACAGTAGTAGAAGTGATTTTTTGATGACGAGATGGGTAAAAAACGCGAGTTCACGGTCTTCAACGTAGGATGATTGTAGGAGCTCTGAACCATGAAGCGAGTATCACCGAAACCGCCGCATTCGTGAAATGTTCCAGAGCAGCTGTTGTTAAAGTGTTTAAAGACTGGACTGTCAGCCAAAAAACTGGTTCTCTACGTGCAACGTTTGGTTGTCATCGACTAGTGACTGCTCGGGCGAAACGGAGAGTGTCCAGACTGGTAACAGACAACAGAAGGGCAACCGTGCAGCAAATTACAGTCCATCTTAATCAAGGATTCCCTCAAATGATAAATGCACGCACTGTTCGCCGTACACTGCATCGGATGAGATATGGCAGCCGAAAGCTTTTTGGAACACCTTTGCTGTCTGCAGTTAACAAGAGAAAGCTCTTTTTGTACATGATTGTTTTCAAAAACATGCCGGTGAGTTTACTTTGCTTAGGTGGCCCCCACAATCTCCAGATCTCAACCCAATTGAAAATTTGTGGGATGAATTTGAACGAGCCATCAGACAGCTGGATCCACATCCCTGCCATCTCACACTCCTTTAAAGTGCTATTCATCATGCATGGTCTCAGATCTCAAAAACCACCTATCAACATCTCGTGGAGTTCATGCCACGAAGAATCGACACAGTATTAAAGGCAAAAGGTGGCCCAACGAAGTACTGAGTGGGTGGTCATAATAAAGTGGCCACTCAGTGTATGTAGTATATGTTATTTAATTTAGACTTTTCTTTCTCTTTCTGCCACCTTTTTCATTAGAAGAAGGTTACATACTAATAACTCTGCTCTGACTACACAGGAAACACCGAGGGTGAGTCGAAAGTTTGTAATATTTGAATAAACGCATGGGCTGCGGCGAGTATGTCATGTGCTTAACTAGTTCAAGTCGCGCACTGTAATAATTCGAATTGGATATAATGTATTAGTCGTAGCTGTGAACAGTATTGCACGCCGTCGTTCTGTCTGTGGTTCGGACGTGTAAAAGATAGCCTCGAAAGGCTACTTAGAGATATTTTGCCTTAGGAGCTTAAACTCGGCCAGAGTTCTGATAAAGCAACATGGAATATTTGTCATGCGAAACAGAAAGGTTCCGTAGACCACAGCTCCGCAAACACATGGTTTAAGAAATTTCGCTCACGTGACAGAAAACTCCGCGGTCAGCCAAGATAAGGTAGACCGCAAACCGTGGATTCAGAGCCCGTGCACCAAGCCGTAGAGGTAAATCCTACAATCAGCACTCGGAGATTATCAGGCTAGCTGGGCATATCACAGACCACCGTAGTTCGTCACCTTCACGACCTCAGCAAGGTCTACAGGAACTGCCGCATTGTCTCTCACGAACTGACGGCAGCTGAAGCAAACCGCCGAGTGGACGTGTGCACAAAACTCCTTGGAAAACCGCGCGGTATACGTTTCATCAAGCGAATTATTCTGTGCGTTGAAAAGTGGGTCTATTTTCGTAATCCTAACACACAATTGCAGTAGTTGAGCCGGGCCAGCCTTCTGAACCTGTTGCCAAACGCGGGCGCTTCGAGCACAAGTTGATGCTCGGCGTCTGGTCGAATTTCGAGTGAATGATCCATTACGAATTCGTTCCAGACGATCAGAAAATCAACGCCAACCTCTACTCTAAAGAGCTGGAGCGGATGTATGCCGTTCTGGAGGAGAAGAAACTGGCACTGGTAAACAAAATGCGCGTTTTGCTAGTGCAGGACAGCGCCCTGTCTCCTACCGCGCGAACGATCCAGGCAAAATTCCAGAAACTTGAAGGTATCAAACTGATGCAATACCAAGCATATCGTACGGATCATGCCCCATCGGATTATTACTTGTTCTGGTTCATGGCCCACTTCGTTCACGGGCGGCGGTTTAACAACCAGGAGGACGTGTCAGCTGGGGAGCAGGAGTTCTTCGCAGCGAAGGGCAAGAACTGGCAGTGCCGCGGAATCGTAGAACTGGCAGGCTGATGGGTAAAGAAAGAGCACCACGATGGCCTACACCTTGAATGCTAGTCAGCTTTCGTCGTAAACGTACGCATGAAGACATAAAGTGAGTCAAACAGTGCAAAACTTTCGACTCACCCACTGTAACTCGAAATATCTGTGCGTGACAGAGGCTGGGTGAATTGTAAACGAAAAAGTTTTATAAATAAAGAACTTGGGTTACACGAAATCCATTGTATTTTCAAGAACAATGCCTTTTCTGTCTATTTCTGTATATGTGTATTATTAAAATGATCCTGCTTTCAGCAAGAAATGTTTAGAGTTTAGGATTTAAAATTCCGAATGCTCCCATCACTAATTTAGGACTATTTGTTCGAGAGAAAATCAAGAGCCTGAGCTGCGGGACGTCTCTAACACATTTGCCTAAACAAAGACCAAACTCAGTTTTTTCGTGCCTCTAACGTCTCGATCACTAGTAATCCCGAAAGAGGAATTAGGCAAGGACAATAAGAATGAACCACACGCTATACGTATGATTCCTTTTTTAATATGTTCCATCTTCTTCCGACATGCATATTTACCCTTAAATAAGTAATCACTTATCTTGTAGCAATGTGCCGAGATCTCAGTCAAAATTTTTTAGTTGCGTTTTCATGGTTAATCGTGCAAAGATTCCTCCTTTATGCTTCTTTTCATACAATTTCTCACAATTTTTCAACATCAGCAGCAAAAATTCTAAAAATTATCCTGTTTTGGCGACCGCAAGTTTCAGCGCAGGCGCGATTTTTGAAGGAAGTTTCATCGAAAATGTTTTAAATTTAGCTACCCACAAAATTCGTTATCTTGTATACAGACAATTTGCAGATATCTGAAATACTAAAACATAAAGCGTAGTATCAAAATTTATGTTCTTGGAAGCTTTCCAGAGCATTTAGTTTGTACACTGTGTTACAACTCTGCATTCACGACTTAGTATCAAGCATATTTCAAAGTAATTTTAAAAGGTACAAAAAAACCCAGTATTACTAGGGATAATTTATGTTGACTATTTGGATTTCCTTGAAAATTTACACACATGAAATAAACACAAAACCTTCGATAGTCTACGTAGCTTTTAGTTCAGATAAAGAATATCGAAAACACTAGGGTGTTGTATCGAAAGGTACTTGACTTTCATCTCTTAATGAAAATCGAAAAAAGACAGATATGTGTACTGACAGCGTACACATATCTGCCTTTGTTCGGTGAACAATCACTTTCTGGAGTTCAGGATTTGCAAGACTGGCGCACTGCATCTCTCGAACACGATTATGGAACTAAATTATCGAATTAAAGCTAGTTATTCTTGTTATTGGATACAAATACATTTTTTATTGAAGGAATAAACCTCTCCAAAATCGATGCAACAAAATGTTGAACTGTAGACTTGAAAACAAAAATAATTATATATCGTATTTTTTCGAATATAATAGTGTAAATTTCTTATTTTGATATCGAATAGGTGCATAAGGGACATCTTATTTTTCAGCAACACAAACAGTTATCATCCTATATAGCTTTCACTTCATAAGAAATCTACATATCAATAGAATTTACTTCGAATCAGACATCTTTATAACACGCACTTCCAATATTCACCTTGCATTTCAATTGTAGAAAAATAATTTTACGAATCCTACTTGTTCAAACACTGATAAGCATTGCACGATTAATTGATTGAACACTTTTCTTTTAAGACGTAATGGCACATTGCTCTGAAAAAATGTATTGTTTCTTCCAAAGCTATCCAGCCAACTTCACCGATTAATATCTTTATCAATGTGACCTTTGTTTGATACCTGTTGTCCGCGATAAGTGTAGATATTGGTTACCTCGAAAATTTCGCCTTCAATCACAAAACGTTCATTCCTTGAAAAAACATTTTATATCAGCTTTGTTTTCTGAAAGCTCATTTTTAATCCCAATTCTTTTCCCTTGTCAGCAAGTTCCTGGATCGTACTCTGCAGTTCAGGAGGTGTATTCGTAAAATGAAGATGTCATCAGCATAAAGAAAGTGAATTAAATAATCTCCATTAACCAACTAACTTTGTTATCCCAGTTTAAAGATTGAAAGATATTTTGCAATGTTGCATTAATCATTTTGGGGAATATTGCCACTTTGTCTCATTCACTTTCCAATTTTTAATGGTGCTGTTTTTTAAATAACCGAACCTTTGAACATGCATTTTGATAGATGTTACTAAAAATATTAATGTAAGCATCTTCAATACCATAGATTTCAAATAAATTGTAAGTGCTTATAGTTTCACGGAATCAAACGCCCTTTCATAATCGATAAAATACATGCATAATTTCAGTTCTTATTCCTTCGTTCTTTCAGTTAGTTGATAAGTACATCAATATGATCTAATGTGCTGTAATCACCCTTGAATCCAACTTGATTACTCAGTTGAGCCATGTCCAATCTTACCATCAAACGATGGAAAAAACTTGATAATTTTATAAACCACTGATAGAAAGCTGATGTGCCGGTAGTTCTTGAAATTTATGCATTTTAGAACTTTATTCAGCAGAATCTTTGTTGCATTGATCCATGCCTCAGGAATCTTTCCTTCATTGAGACATCTAGTGAAAACGTAGGCGAGTGTAGCTCTTATTTCTGCCTTTCCTTCTTGTATAATATCCACGGTAATTCCATCTTCTCCTGCAGCTCTTCCCCGTTTCATGTTCTTAATTGCATGTGCAACTTCCACCGGGACGACATCAGGTACTTTGGTACCGGCACCTTTCTTAATGGCTAAAGTAGGTGTATAATCATTTTAATATGGTTTTGGGCAGAAATATTTCACTCTTGTCAAATGTCCCCTCTATTTCTTGTTACAGAACCATCTTCTATTCTCATCGCCATAATCTGTTTTCTTCCCTTAATGAGATGTCACTTTGCATTTTACAGGCTTTGTTTATTTTAAATTGCTTTTCTCACTACTTCACAATTGAATTTTCATATGCCTTCATTTATGTTTTCCCGAATTATGTTGCTTAGTTTATATATTCTACTTTCGAAGAAAATTTGTTTTTGTCATCTCTCTGCTGTTTTCCATTAGCATTTGCGCATTAATATTTTTATCATGCACATCTTGTCTTTAATACCACCTGTTTTTGTTGCTGATTCCATAAGATTCTTGAGCAGTTTTTTTTAACTGCAGAAATGTCCTCCTATTCCGATATTAGACATTCTTGAGGTGTGAAATGGTTTCGGCGTTCCAACTTGAAGGTTCTACAATTACTTTTAAGGTTGGTTATGCCAATACATTTTGTTTGATTTCCGAGATTACAGCGTTCCAGTTCAGTGTTGAGGTGCATCTTGCATCTCATTATTCTATAGTAACTACCTGTGTCTAACTTGCTTAGCACGCTTCAGTCTTCGATGACGAATTTCTTGTCACAGATAATAAAATTAGTTTCACTTGTCGTCCCATTGGGATGTCTCCATCTGCATTTCCTACGTGGCTTTTTGCTGAAAAAGTAGTTAATGGTGAAAAACTTTTCTGCTTCTCAGAAACCTATGAAAGTATTTCCACGCTGATTTTTGTTGCCATGGCTGAATTTATCTACCGAATCATGCAAATGATGTTGCTCTATATTTGTATTGAAATCTCCCATAATGATTGTAGGGGCGAGAAATTACGCCCCTTTATAAATTGTGTGATGGACTTTTAAATCCCATCGATCATTCCGGATACTAACAGTTCTGAATAAATATTTCCATGTGTATTATTTGGAAACGAGTGTAACGCGTGGTAATGCACCAGACTAGGTGACATTTCGATATGCCTGTTTGACAGGTCTATTCTATTCACGGAAGGCACAGCTGTTGTTCCTGGCCAGAAGGAAATGTAAGCTGTTGGGCACACGTGCTAGAGGTCAACGGAGGGATTAGTTGGAGGTCAGCGAAGGGATTAGGTGAGGGTCACCGGCAGAAGACACGTGTCAGGAGAGAAAGGTAGTATGGGGGGCGCCGAGAAGAGCGAGGCGGGCGCCTGCTCTTGGAGGGCTTCGACTAGGGAGAGAGAGGGAGCCTCAGGCGAGTGAGGTAGGAGCCAATCAGAAGGCTAATGAAGTTAGGGCGAAAACTTCAGGATAGGAGTAGAAGGAAAGACGAGACAGTCTACGGGGAGCGAGCGTGGAGAACGGCTGATGACAGCGTGTGCTGTGGACGGATGTATAGTGCTGGGAGTTAGCACTGGGTAAAGAAAAGTTCGTGATAGAACGTGCCAGTTAGAGCACGGGGAAAGCCAGCGTAGTTGGAATAAGACACGTGTGTCTGGAACGACGTACGGAGAAAGCGTTCGGAGATAACACGTGTTCGGGAAGGAACACAAAGCATAGCTTCCGGAACAAAGGAAAAGAGACGAACGGAAGGTTAGGACGATTGAAACCTTTCACGTCGGTGATAGCAACAGAACGGGCAAAGAGTATTGGCAGGAAAGGGTATTCTGGAATAATTAGATACCCGGATCCTTTTCACGTGGAACTGCAGTTACAGGAACTCGAGGTCAAGGAACAATAGCTGCCGGAACAATTTACTGTTGATTAAATGTTTTGTTAAGTTTGCAACAAGCCTGAGAGTGAATTCATGCTTGGAATTGTTTTGCGATTATTTTTACTTCCCCTCTCCTGAATAGCAGATTTATAGTAAAGCTGGGAGAGAAAGAACGCCAGGCGGTCTTCAACTACCGTTGATAGACAGTCTCTAGACAACGAACCTTATAAATGGTTTTCCTTCCTGCTGTGGGGAAATTTTGATCAGCGCTGGAAGACAGTGGGTGTTTGGCCGAGGAGCCATTAATTAACATAATGACCTTCCACCCCTACAGCAGATATATAGGAAATGGCGCAGTCGGTAGGATCCGGATATGTTAAGCGAGTTCAGTGGAAGTAATTAGGGCAATTTTATTCAGCGAAATAGAGACTGTGTTCGAGGACTCGGACAAAGAGGACGCCTAAGTGTAACAGAAGCACGTGGCGGGAAAGTGGTGAAACAACGCGAACTTCTGAGTGCAATAACAACACGTGGAAGGAAAGTGGTGAAACTAGGTGAACTTCTAAGTATGACTGTAGCACGTGGACGGAAAACGGCGAATGAAACGAAGGTATGTGCTACCATAAAGGACTATGGTGCAACGGAACCAGTGTACCAGAGATGTCGAAAAATAACGCTCGTAACCAGAGCAAGGATTGAAAGTGCCAGGAAAATTCCGTAACCAGGGACGGACAAATTACGTCTCGCGTGGCCAGCGAGACCGGGCGACATTCCTGTTTAGGACGCTCCTTCGCGGGTCGCGGTCGAAGCCGCTACAGAGAAGCTGAAGGGGGCCCGAGATGCTTCGGTAAGTACCACTTTGTTGCCGAAATTTATATTCCTGGGTCGATACCGAGTATATGGTTAGGAAAGGAAAATTTTAGTAGGAAGTTAGGGGCCAAAAGGCCGAGAAAAAAATTATTTTGTCAGTTTTGTAAAAGAATAGGTTGCAGTCAATTTAGAAAACTCAGTGTCAGTATTTCAGTAATAATGCTTAAAGTGAGTAGGAATAGTAAAGTGTTTTGTTGTATGTAAAGAAAGGAAATAAGTAATATTACTAGGAATTTATTACATTACAAAAAAAAATGTCAGATATTAGTACTTCAAGGTTGACAGCAAAGGCTATCGTCGGGAAATTGTAAAGTGTCATTATATATTGTTGCATGTGTATTGTATATATATATATATATATATATATTTAGTGCATAACAATGGATGAGCTTTTGGATGGGAAAAAGAGTGAGGAAGCAGAGGACACGTGGTCCGAAGGGAAGGAAGAAGAAAATAGTGAAGGGGAAAATGACTTAAATTCTAGCAATGAAGTGTCTATTAACGTAAGAAAAACGCAAGAGAATACAGTTGATAGGGAATGGCATTTTAAACTTAAAATGTTAGAAATGGAGGAAAGAAAATTGGCAGCAGAGCGAGAACAAAGGGAACTAGAAAAAATGAAATTGGAGATTCAGCTCTTAGATAAAAGGGAAGAAAGGGAGAGTCAGCTCTTAGATAAAAGAGAAGAAAGGGAGAGTCAGCTCTTAGATAAAAGACAAGAAAGGGAGAGTCAGCTCTTAGATAAAAGAGAAGAAAGGGAGTTCCAACTTAAGAAACTACAGCTAACTCAGGAAAAGGAAGAGGCGTTGGCACAGGGAAGAAATAAAATGAAGTTAGCCGATGAGGATCCTAGAAAAGACCTTACCCAAAAGTCCTAGTAAACCAGAAGAGGTTTTAGACTTTTTTGATTCCTTAGAAAGAGCGTTCATTATACATACAGTCCCAGAAAACATGCAAGGAAGATTAGTCATAGCACTATTTAACTCAGATAGGGTCAATCATTTATTCCGGAGGCTTACGGTGGAGCAATATGATTGCTACGAAACCGTCAAAGAGGCCATTTTGGGGGAATGTCATTTAACCCCAGACATTTATCTACGGCAGTTCGAGTCCCTCCGTTGGAATAAGGGAGAGAGTTACCAGCAATTGGCGGGACGCATGGGAAGAACTCTTAAATATTATGTAGCGAACAGTGGGATAACTACTTTTGATGAACTAATGAATCTTTTAGTTTGTGATAAATTCAAAGGATTGTTATCACCCAGTTTAAAAACGTATCTACTACAGAGAGGATCCCTGGGAAAGCTAGTTTTAGCGAAGGATTTAGGGAAACTGTGTGATCAGTACGAGTGCCATGTGGAAGCGTTAGAGTGGGGTGAAGAAAAAGCGAAGGGAAATTTTCAGGTAGACTCTAACAGTAAGTGGCAGCATTATAGCTCGGAAGGAATGGGAACTGAGAAGAAAAAATTTAGTGGAGTTCCATTTCAAAAAGGGAAATTTCCAACGACAGGTCAGGAATTCCAAAGTTGAGTGGGAAACAGTAGACCACTAGGGAATCAGGGAAATTCCTATTTTGATGCGGGAATGAGATGCTTTCGATGTGGACAGATGGGTCACCGAAAATTTGACTGTAAGCAGAAGATACCCCAGGGACAGGACAGTAAACACACTCCGTATAATTGGAGAAGTGAGGCAGCTAAGAAAGTGAGCCGGGTAGCGGCGAAAGAGGAGGAAAGCATTGTAGAGAAACAAGGGGAACCCAAGCAAGACCTTGTCCAGGATGTGAGAAAGGTTAGTGCGAAAATGGGGAGAGTATTGTGTCCCACGGGCAGTAGCATGGAAGTAATGGAAATACCCGTAGGTGAACAATTAGTGGTAGCCACAGAGCAAGGGCACCAGGCAAAAATTTTGGTAGACAGCGGAGCGGAGTTCACTTGTGTGAGACAAGGCCTATTAGGGGAAGAACAGATGGACGAAGTCGGGAAAGTGACTTTGTCAGGGTTTGATGGACGTACCGCGGTTTTTCCAGTTAAGAGGTTGCACGTTAGGATTGTGAAGACGGGATTGGAGAAGGTCGTGGACGCATCTTTAGGGACGAGTGAGATAATTTGTGCTATTGTGCCGAATCTCACCAACGACGTCATAGTTACCTCAGATGATTATGTCAAGATGAACACGTGGAGATATTCAGAGTGGGCCACCGATAATGGGGAGGCGTTATGTGAGGAGGATACAGTCCAGGAGGAGAAATCAACGAGACCCCAGGAGGTAGGGACTCAAGGAGTTAGCGCCAGTATAGGGGCTAACCGAACTAAAGGGAAAGCCAGTGGGGAGACGCCGGAGGCAGGAGCAACGCCTGGAGAAGTAGGCGGAGCTTTAAGAGTGGAAGGGTCAAGCAGCCAATCAGGGCCAGGCGCGCTTGATGAGGAGACCAGCGAACAGGATACGGTGTTTGGAGGTAATCCATGCCGCGAGGATGAAGAGAGCAGCCGGGAGGGCGAGGCGTCAGACCACAGCAAATTCAAAGTACAGCAGGAGGAGGACGTAACCCTAGCAGAGACACGCGAGTGGGCGAAGGAAGAAAAAGGAGGGTATGTCTATGTGGAAAGATTACTATATCATAAAGAAAAAGTGTTAGGGCAAAACACCAATCAGTTAGTAGTTCCCGAGAGTAGGAGTGAACAAATATTAAAGCTAGCTCATGAT
This sequence comes from Macrothele yani, assembly GCA_039090855.1. NCBI lineage: Eukaryota > Metazoa > Arthropoda > Arachnida > Araneae > Macrothelidae > Macrothele > Macrothele yani. The sequence continues at coordinate 133,733,094 of CM077034.1, forward strand.
TCTGTGTTCGGAGCACACTTGGGATATAAGAAGATATTAGAAAGGATAAGATGCTCTTTCTATTGGCCATCCATGAAGAGAGACATACTTACATAATGTGATGCATGTGAGGCGTGTCAGTTACGACGCCCCATCACAAGAGGTGACCGGGTACCGTTAACTTCGGTTGGGAGGCCCGCGCTATCTTTTCAGGTAGAAAATGTCAATCTGATTGGGCCGATAGACCCACCATCAAGTAACGGCCATCGGTGGAAAGTAGTAAGGATGGACCAGCATACGAGGGGTCCGGAAGCGTATTTTCAGAAGAGTGGCATGAACCCAGGCAGATGGTCAGTAAAAGTTTAGAGGATGCGGGGTTCGCAAGAAATTTGGAAATATGTTACTTAACCAAAGAGGAAATTGATTATTTGGGGCTGGTGGTCGTCTCGGAAAGTCACCAGCCGGACCCGGGAAAATTACAGGCGGTCAGAGACCTGGATCCCACAAAAACCAAGAGGGAGGTGCATAAGTAACTAGGGTTATGCAACCACTATAAGGAGGGCGTACCCAGATTCACCGAAATAGCGAAGCCACTGTCGGATTTGACAGGAAAAAAGGCAGCAGAAAAAGTTGAGTGGATGCCAGCGCTCGGAGAAGCTTTCGAGTCGCTGAAGCAGAAATTATGTACAGCACCTGTACTGTCCACACCCAAATTTGACAAGCCGTTCGTGCTACATACGGACGCGAGTTCTTTTGCAGTCGCGTGTTGCCTAGGTTAGCAGGATGATAGGGAAAGGATCAGGCCCGTGGCTTACGCGAGCAAGAAATTAAATGACACACAAGCATGGTGGGCAGCTAGCCACAAGGAGGAATATGCTATTGTTTGGGCTCTGCAGAAATTTGAAGGGTGGGTTTTTGGCCACCAAGTAGAGATCTTGTCGGACCATAACCCCTTGATATTTTAACGAGTGCGGCTTCACAAAGCTCAAAATTACAGAGGTGGGGTCTAGCTATTGCCCAATTCAACCTCACGATTTCTCACGTAGCCGGCAAACTCATTCCTCATGCCGACGCCTTATCTAGGTTGAATTTTAAAGAAAATAGCACGAGCTGCTAAACACAGCATTACCACAGAAAGGTAGAGACCCAGTGAGGCTACTTAGTGGTACTGACAGTGTATATATGTGTGTATAAAGAAGTGTATTAATGCAGTGAAATCTTGTGTGTAAAGGAAAAAAAAAGAAAGAAAAGAACTGAACGGACACTGACTCATCATGCGAGAGGAAAATCCCGCATGTTTCGTCCAGCAGGTAGGGGCGAGAAATTACTCCCCTTTATAAATTGTGTGATAGACTTTTAAATCCCATCGATCATTCCGGATACTAACAGTTCTGAATAAATATTCCCATGTGTATTATTTGGAAACGAGTGTAACACGTGGTAATGCCCCAGACTAGGTGACATTTCGATATGCCTGTTTGACAGGTCTATTGTATTCACGGAAGGCACAGCTGTTGTTCCTGGCCAGAGGGAAATGTAAGCTGCTGGGCACATGTGCTAGAGGTCAACGGAGGGATTAGGTGAAGGTCACTGGCAGAAGACACGTGTCAGGAAAGAAAGGTAGTATGTGGGGCACCGAGAAGAGCGATGGGGGCGCCTGCTCTTGGAAGGCTTCGACTACGGAGAGAGAGGGAGCCTTTGGCGAGTGAGGTAGGCGCCAATCAGAAGGCTAGTGAAGTTAGGGGGAAAACTTCAGGATAGGAGTAGAAGGAAAGACGAGACAGTCTACGGGGAGCGAGCGTGGAGAACGGCTGACGACAGCGTGTGCTGTGGACGGATGTATAGTGCTGGGAGTTAGCACTGGGTAAAGGAAAGTTCGTGATAGAACGTGCCAGTTAGAGCACGGGGAAAGCCAGCGTAGTTGGAATCAGACACGTGTGTCTGGAACGACGTACGGAGAAAGCGTTCGGAGAGAACACGTGTTCGGGACGGAACACAAAGCATAGCTTCCGGAACAAAGCAAAAGAGACGAACGGAAGAATACGACGATTGAAACCTTTCACGTCGGTGATAGCAACAGAACGGGCAAAGAGTATTGGCAGGAAAGGGTATTCTGGAATAATTAGATACCTGGATCATTTTCACGTGGAACTGCAGTTACAAGAACTCGAGGTCAACGAACAATAGCTGCCGGAACAATTTACTGTTGATTAAATGTTTTGTTAAGTTTGCAACAAGCCTGAGAGTGAATTCATGCTTGGAATTGTTTTGCCATTATTTTTACTTCCCCTCTCCTGAATAGCAGATTTATAGTAAAGCTGGGAGAGAAAGAACGCCGGGCTGTCTTCAACTACCGTTGATAGACAGTCTCTAGACAACGAACCTTATAAATGGTTTTCCTTCCTGCTGTGGGGAAATTTTGATCAGCGCTTGAAGCCAGTGGGTGTTTGGCCGAGGAGCCATTAATTAACATAATGAGCTTCCACCCCTACAATGATCTTCAAGTCCTGTTTGCCCTTGCTTTATATTTCAATTGAATGATATTTTCACCATTTCGTCTTACGTCACTTATCCCGGCGATGTCTTACTTGATTATTTGTAGTTTCTCCTATAATTCAATGAGACTGGAAACAGAAGATAGTGATCGTCCGTTAAATGTAACCAAGGTCAGCATTACATGGCAGCCTAGTCCGATCCTGAGGAGATTCTTAGCACCCTCTGTCTTCACGTCGCTCTGTCCGCCGCCTTGACCATTAACATTCCAGCTGCAGGGGTCTGAGGGCTAAGTTTTCAGTTTTGAAATCATCTTGGAGATTTTCGTCCATAACTCACATCTCTGTCCAAGAGGGTTGGTGAGTGTGGGATTGAAATTCCTCTAATCCCGATTTTATAGTTGTACCGCCATGCAGTGATGTAAAATACCTGGGTATTTATATTTGCGTGTAAATACCAAGGGTAAAAGCCAGGGTATTTTGTCAAAATGAGTATCTTAGTGGGTATTTATGGTTTATTTTCAGGTTTAACTGCTTCTTTACTTACAAACAGATTATTCATGAAATGTGACGACTATAATGAATAATATGAAATTAATTAAATTGAAAAAGTAAGAACTTAGCTTATTATCTTAAAATGTCACTATTTCAAGATGACTAGTACAATAGTTTTTCAATCTAAACTTATTCAATATGATTTTAAAAAATACCGGTACTGCAATGCAAGTAAAAATACACAATAATTACTTTTTAGCTAGCATAGACATTTCCTATCTGTGTACCATTTTCATATGAGGAAGGAAAACAACAATAAATACGCCTTTATGAAAAATAGCCTTATTTAAAATAAAAATATTCTTCTTTCTTTATTAATTAATTTAAAATCTTAAAGAAACATCACAGCTCCTCAGTATTTTATCACGTAGCTGTGTAGTAACTGAAATGTGTTTTCTAACATTTGACAAAAATAATTTCCACTCTGTTGTAGAGTTATAACGCGATTCGTCCATACTTTTGTAGATGTTCTTTTTTTTTTTTATCTCATATTGTCTCATTGTCCTTCTTTTAAGTTTTGTTGTTTTTACTTTAAAATGGGAGGGTCACCTTTATTTCCTTCCCTGGTAGTTTCCTGAGATAGTTGTCTGATACTGTAAGCTGAAGTGTATTTCTGATTTAAATATGGCACACAAAAGCATATTACACCATTACAAAAGGTAGCAGTTAACATTAAATGCATGCTGAAGCAGCAAGTTCTATGTAGATATGCATCAAGAAAACGAATTAATACCACTCCAATTAAAGCATTGGAAAAGCTCTATCTGTAATACATTGTCAGCATGGACCCTGGGCTAATTCCAAAACACTGTTGTAAAATGTTATTTGCCAGACTGCTTGTAAAACAAGCAACTAGTGAAAATAAAGCAACTTCCGAAGTTTTTTCAATGTAAGAACAACATCGTAAACTCAGAACACGTGGCACACAGGCAAGGCTAGTTGGAATTATCAAAGAACATTTTAGGAATTTGTATAAGTTCCATTTCATTGATTGCTTAAGTAAATGCAACGGACGAGCCAGATTTCAATATGCATGCCCTTAACAATCCATGCCCTAAACAAGAAGCCTTTGACAATCCTGGCTTTGCTTCCTTTCGTATACGCTGTAATTGAGAATATAGAAAAAAGAACTTGCCTCCTAAAAGAATCTGCAGAAAACAGATGCTGCATATTGCGCTTGCATTAGGAATAATTGTCCTTTAAAATGTCGATACCTGAAACCAATCTGAACCACAGTGACCTATATTGTGCCTCTATTGCAGTCGAAATTTACGGTTGCACTGTTACCTTAATACGTTGCCTTTAAAATTCGACGCATTCATGAACGGTTCTTTATCGTCATGATTTCGAACCAGCTACTAAATTACATGGCTTCTGGCAAATATATTGATACATCATGTCAAAAAAATATACTGCAGAATTAGAGAAATGCCGTGGCAAAGTGGTCTATCACACATAAAGCAGACATGAAATAAAATGGGTCATCGATCGAAGGAAATAGAGACTTAAATGTAGAATTTCGAACTAAAAAAGGTCGTTGATAGCTAAACATTGTCATGAAAATTAATTTAAATTTCTATTTTATGAAGTTAAATTTGTTGCTGAATTGGATGGAAACATTTAGGTAGATATTTTAGAAACTTTCCACATTCAAATCTTCAAAACTTTTAACCGCCATGGATTCCATTCTCCTTCTCATCAAAATAACAAAAGCATTTGGAAAAATCCATAGCTCTAAATTTCGTTGATAATGTTACGATGCTTTACGTATTGAAGAGCCATTCGTCTTGATGAAACTGGAAAGCGAAACTTCTGTACACAAGTAAAATATTAACTTGCTGTAGCTGAACGTTGATTTTCCTTATTCCTATATAATTTAAGAGTATGTCGACTAGATGTCTGGGCCTGTGCAGAAAATTCCGACCAGGGCTTGATTTTCATCCGTGAAGTACAAAATTCAGGAATCTGTCCGGACTGTAGAGGAATGATTTGCGTTTTGATCCTGCTCAGAAAAAAAGTGTTTTCGTCTCAGCAAACTAAGACTGACTTTTTAAATAATCAGACGACGAAGGTAGTGAGTGAAGCGAAATACCCCATCTGCTACCGGATATATTGTTTTTCTTACATCTAAAACCAAAATGGTGGGCTGCAAGATGAGATTATGGAACTAAACTGTATATTTCTATCAGTTTGAAATCAGATAACGTTTTACTTCTTTTTTTTTTAGCATTAAAACTTATATTTTTATAGTGGTTACATCAACACATTTCTCATCTTCACGAAACCAAAACAAATACCAACTGATGGTGCTGTTCTTTGCTACACAGATATGAGGACGTTTGACGTATTCATTCACATATTTTGGGATCTATGTCTACCTTGACTACATTTATGTGTAGAAAAGGAGGAGCGTTTACATTTGTATCAGAAGTATGAAGTCATGTCAAAAGATCTGGGGGAGAAATACCTATAAGAAATTACAGGTCCTTCTGCATGATATCTCCTCTACTAGTAAGGAAGTTCTGTTCAGTACAGCACCTATATTTCCTTATAGAAGATGGTTTTCAACCGTTTCTTAAGAATTGGACAACATGGGAAATGAAGTAGAACTTATCAGCTAAAAGAAAAAAAAAATGCGTGTTTTTTTGATGAATTTCAATTAATTAGGACAAGTTCTGAATCATAGAACTTAACGTTTGGAAGAGAAACGATCAGGTAACGTGATATGTATGTTACAAAGACGTTCGAATTTTTTTACATATTTATACATATGCCACCTTGCTGCAAAATCCATATTTCTTGAGATGATCACAAGTGCCTTTTCCATGTAAAGTCTGATACCATATAAAATAAATTCCTCGCACTGAAACTCCGAATTACCATTTCTCGATATTTACTAAACACCCGAAATATGCGACACATGCAAATCGTAAAGTCCCGACTAACGAGGCCAAGTAATATCGTGTCAAAATATTCTTACTTATCCCCACTGACAAATTTTACTACTACTGCTTTGCCAATTCTGAAGCTTAGAACCTACGTAATATTACAGTTGGATAACACCTCCTTCATCGACAATACATATCGTTCCTAAAAGTTCAATTTGTCGAATATTTAAAATTTTATATAAATAATTTTCTCAAATAAATACTAAAAATGAACTTGTTTTTATATGGTTATCAAAATTTGTGTACTGATAAATGTTGTATAACCACCTATTTTGAATTTCGAAATACCTAAGTGTACTTGAAGTCTAAAACAGGTCAGTGATTCTTAAAATTTAACATTTTCAAAAAAACAAGAAAAAGATATTCTGCAAATTTCACGCATGCTGGTTATTTGAAGCCCAGACCAAAAGACAAGTATTTCCCAATTATGGTTATTGTGAGTTACTGAAGTTTAAATTACAGACCTTCAAAATATAATCACCTGTAGACAATCCAATAATATCATTTTCTACCACCTCCGTAAAATTCGGTTTGATACAGTTATAAAAAATCTGCGGTATATTACCTCACAATGAAATTTTCGAAAACTTGTGGCCGCCGCCGGCAGATGGCGGTTGGATCCGTCCACCTACGTCACCTGCACGGTAGGTGTAAAGAAACAGCTCTCTCGCGCTCAGCAGCAGAGAAAAGAGACTTGCACTTTGCACTTTGTAAGGTCGAGTTCATGATCTGTTAGCTATTCGAAGAAGTTCGTTACTGTAGACGCACTGATGTGAGATGTATATGTCGATTTTGATTCTTCTTATTAAAGAGATATGGAATATATTTGGGGCTCGTTTTAAATTCATTTAACCACCCCAAACTGATGACCCGGACTGCGTACAAAGCACGGAAGTCAACAGGAAGTGATCTCGAACGCCGAACGTTGCTCAGAGTATGTTCGCTTTTCTACTTTGACCTGCGAGTTGTTTAGTGGTTCGTTTTTTTTTAATATGGCTGCTCTCCACTACTTCGCTTCACCTTTCGTTCTGGCGTAATGGCTCCCGCCTGTGTGTATCGCTGCACACAGCGCAGCGATACACACTGTGGATTCTGCCATTTTTCTGGCGAAGGTAGGAAATTAATTATTTCTAAAGCGTTGCATGCCTGATTCAACGGCTGTCAAATTGTTTCATAATGCCGGATTCTGAAAATGCCGAGGCCTCAATTGCGCGTGTGGCGTTGAAATGTCCTCCATTTTGGAAGAATAACCCTACTCTGTGGGTCGCTCAGATTGAGTCACAGTTTTTTACGGCAGGAATTTTCAACGATCATACTAAGTTTCATCATGTAGTAGCATCAATCGAAAGTTATATTCTTGAGCAAATTATTGACATTATATTGCAACCCCCACCTGCAGATAAATATATTACTTTGAAAAAACGTCTTATTGCTCAGTTTGCTGACTCTAAAGATCGGACACTCAGACTTTTATTTCCAGAAGTAGAATTGGGTGATTCTAAACCATCGCAGTTATTACATAGGATGAAATATCTTGCTCATCAGCGATTTGATGCAGCGATACTTCCCTGTAGCTTCAGCGTTTGCCTAAGCGAATGCAACAGATCTTAATAGTCAGCGGTGATGATTTAACACAATTAGCAGTTATAGCTGACAAAATTCGTGAAATTGCTGATGTATCTTCTGACGTGAACGTTGTTGATACCTCACAGCATATTTGTCATGCTCCTTGGTTCAGAAACAAATCGAACACCTCACATCACAAGTAGCAAAACTTTCTGCACAGTTAGAATCTTCCACTCCAACACGTTCGACATCGCGTGAGAGTCGTAGATATTCTCCCGCAGTTCGAAGACAGATCCATGACAAGCCAACATCTCAAGTTTGTTGGTATCACAGAACCTTTAAGGACGCTGCTAATAAGCGTAAATCACCTTGTTTTTTTCAGTCGGGAAACTAGAAGGGCCGCCCCTTATGGCCGCAAGTGGCGAAGGCCTAAAACAGCACAGACTCGTGTTGGCCGATAGATCTACTGGTCTAAAATTTTTGATCGATACTGGGGCAGATGTCTCTGTTATTCCAGTCTCTTCACCCAAACCGAAACAGCCGGAGAAGTTGAAATTATTTTCTGCAAATCGTTCTGTTATTAACACGTATGGCACACGTCTACTGTCCTTAGATCTCAATTAGCGTCGAAACTTTTACTGGCCATTTTTCATTGCGTCAGTTTCTCTTCCTATTATCGGAGCTTATTTTCTTCAGCACTTTGGTTTCTTGGTGGTTATGAAACAACATTGTCTGATCGATACATTAACAAAGCTAAAATCTTCAGGCCACGCTATTTCGCAATTCACTACTGGAATTCCCGCTGTCACTGGCACTTCAGATTTCCACGAATTACTAAAAACGCTTCCACAGCTCGTAAGTACAGATGGTATGCCTAAACATAAAGATCATGACGTTTTTCACCACATCGAAACTACCGGAATACCAGTCTTTTTGAAGCCAAGGCGGTTACCTCCTGGAAAACTTGCATGCGCCAAGAAGGAATTTCAATTCTTGCTCTCGCAAGGTATTTGTCCTCCCTCTAAAAGCTTTTGGGCCAGTCCCTTACACATGGTACATAAAAATTCCGGAGACTGGAAATCCTGTGGAGACTACAGGTGGATGAATGCGTTTACTGTTACCATATGCCACTAGTTACACTGTGCCACATATACAAGATGTTACTCAATTTCTATCATCAGATCCCTGTAAAGACAGATGATGTTCCGAAGACTGCTATCATTACGCCATTTGGCTTGTTCGAGTTCCTTTACTTGTCATTCGGACTCAGAAATGCAGGCCAAACCCTTCAACGTTTCATCAACACTGTGCTACAAGATCTTGGTTTTTGTACCGCATATCTCGACGATATTCTTATCGCTTCGACTAATGCAGAAGAACATCAACATCATTTGAGCTTAGTTTCCCAAAGACTTGCTGACAACGGTATTCAACTCAATCCCTCCAAATGTGTGTTGGGTCAGTCCACTGTAGTATTCCTTGGTCATACTATCTCACCTGAAGGTATCATGCCCCTTCAAGAGCGAGTGGACACTCTGTTAGCTTACCCTGAACCTACCACCGTTCATGACCTTCGTCGGTTTCTTGGTATCATGAACTTTTATCGCAGATTTGTTCCGCACGCGGCTCAGGTGCAGCAACCACTGCATGAGTATCTTAAAGGTTCAAATAAAAAAACCAACAGATCAATCACCTTTTCTGATGACGCACGGGATTCCTTCACAAAATGTAAGCAAGCTCTGGCACAGGTGGCTCTTCTAACACATCCGATGCCTGATGCTAAGCTAGGTCTAATGTTCGACGCCTCGGATACTGCACTTGGTGCTGTTTTACAACAACACACTCAAGAAGGTTGGCAACCACTTGCATTCTTCTCTAAAAAGTTAAATACAGCACAACAAAATTATAGTGCCTATGATCGTGAACTCTTGGGCGCATACTCGGCAGTGAAGCATTTTCGTCACATGCTGGAAGGCGCACACTTCACCATTTTCACCGATCACAAGCCACTAATTTATGCTTTTCAGCAGAAATCAGATAAAGCTTCACCTAGACAGATGCGTCATCTGGATTACATTGCACAATTCACCACAGATATTCAGTATATTCCTGGTTTTGCAAACCTGATTGCTGATTCTTTCTCCAGGATCAACACGATTACTTTACCATCTCCTGTTAACTTTATCGACATGGCGATATCGCAAAACAGTGATCCTGAACTGCAGTCCATACTTTCAGACAAAATCACATCAAGCGTAGTCCTTAAGCACGTGCAGGTCGCAGACTCATCCACTCAGCTTTATTGTGTTGTCTCGACAGCTGTAGTTCGCCCTTTTGTGCAGAAGAGTTTCCGTCGATCTATCTTTGACAGGGTGCATAACCTAGCACATCCCAGCATACGATCAACTATAAAGGCTATTAAGCAACGTCTTGTACGGCCGTCCATGAAATCAGAAATTTCCTCCTGGGGTAGATCATGCCTGGCATGTCAGAAATCTAAGGTGACACGGCATACCTTTTCTCAACCTGGTACTTTCGTTGCACCGTCAGCACGCTTTGAACATGTTCACCTTGACCTTGTTGGTCCACTACCTGTATCACAAGATTTTTCTTACTGTCTCACCATGATCGACAGTTTAACCAGAGGGCTTGAAGCCATTCCCATTCCTGACAACACAACAGACACGGTCGCTAAAGCTTTCTACAGTGGTTGGATTTCTCGCTTTGGCGCTCCGCTTAAAATTACTACAGATCAAGGACGACAATTCGAATCTCAACTTTTTCGCTCATTTTCCAATTTACTAGGAGCACAGAGAATTCGCACAACACTGTATAATCCCTCGGCAAATAGCATGGTAGAACGTTTTCATCGTGTTCTTAAAGCTGCCATTGAATGTCATGCTACACCTCAGTGGGTCGATATTCTGCCGACCGTGCTTCTGGGCTTACGTACTACTTTGAAGCCAGATTTGCAAGCTACCTGTGCTGAACTTTTACATGGCTCTACCCTTCGCTTGCCAGGACAGTTCCTGCAAGAAACCACGGAGTCTATGGATCCTGCAACATTCGTCGGGCAGCTTCGGCAGTCTATGTCCAGTGTCACCACAGTGCCTGTTAAGCATCACTGCAAACCACGAATTTTTGTTCATCGGGACCTGCACAATTGTTCACATGTGTTCGTACGCCGTGACGCGGTCAAGAAACCACTTCAGTCACCGTACGATGGGCCATTTTCAGTGCTTTCCCGCAATGAGAAAACCTTTCGTCTCCTTATTAACAACAAACCAAGGGTGATCAATATTGATCGGCTGAAACCAGCATTTATGCTCTTTGATGAACAAGCTTAACTGTTCTTCGACCGTCTACCACCACATCACAACAATCTAAAACTACAGAAGTGTCTTCACCTTTTGTGTCTTCTCCAGCAGTTCCTTTGAACTCTGCCGATCGAGAACGGACTCCTTCAACTACAGTGCTACCACGACATTCTCTGGACTCCAGACTTTCTCCTGTCCCCACCTCTGCAGGCTCCCCCTCACAACACATTATACCATATCGAACTCGATCTGGTCGCCAGGTAAGATTTACAAAACATGTATAAACACCTGGAAATTTTTTTATATATATAGTTGTCATTGTTGGGGAGTCCTGTGGCCGCCGCCGGCAGATGGCGCTTGGATCCGTCCACCTACGTCACCTGCAAGGTAGGTGTAAAGAAACAGCTCTCTCGCGCTCAGCAGCAGAGAGAAGAGACTTGCACTTTGCACTTTGTAATGTCGAGTTCATGATCTGTTAGCTATTCGAAGAAGTTCGTTACTGTAGACGCACGGATGTGAGATGTATATGTCGATTTTGATTCTTCTTATTAAAGAGATATGGAATATATTCGTTTTAAATTCATTTAACCACCCCAAAAACTAATAAAATAAAGCATATATTTTTTTAATGCATAACTTCTGGCATACAGAATTGGTGTTCGAAGTACTCCCATTACTCAAGTGGAATTTTATTAAATATTCAGAAGCCTTTTGTTTTCTGTAATCTACTGGTGTTATGTTTGTTTACTAATATACCCTATTTGAACTGCGAGAATTTTATTTCCTGCGATCGTGATGAGTCGTTTATTGTTGTCGATAGATCCGAAGATAGCAACACTGTGACTTACATAAAATGTATTCCTTACCGAACGAATGTTTTTTTTCTCTGTTGAAAAAGGAATGAAGATCACACAGAAATTCCGTTCCTCTGGGTTTTTCGAAAAACAAGGGTATCTGAAATTTCCCCTTTGCCAGTATTACTGTGTGTATATGTGTGTGTCTCTGTGTGTATGTGTGTGTCTGTGTGTGTGTGTGTGCTAAAATCTTCCATATTTCGCAAAAACGAAAATGAAGTATTTGTGCGTGGAATATCATTTGAAAAGCAAAGCAAAACCTTATTTTAAGAAATGAATTGTATAAATATGTACAAATCACTTAAGTTCAAATTTGTATTTGCTTTTAAGAAATTTCTAAACTAAAACATGTATTTCAAAGTTTTGATAATTCCTTAAGATATGTTTTCTTCTTTAGGATAAATATTTATCATCGATATAAATAATATTTTTGTTTATTGAATCAAGATCATAATATCATTATGCATTACGGTAAAATGTCATTCAGAATTATGCTTCTGGTTATCGAAGATGATGTAGGCTAAGCCTTCGACAGAATGCACAACTACCTTTGCTCCTATACACGTGAAATATTTAATTATCTCAACCATCAGATTATTATATACATTAAATCATGCTATATGTATAAATTTCTGTAAAACCCTAAAATCTTCAGATAATATTTGTTTCACTCATACACTTGTTTCTGGACTCGATTGGTCAAAGTTAAGGGGCTTTCTGTCTTGCGTTCGCGCTTCTGAAACCCTACGTTGTCCGAAAGTTTACCTGTAAGAATTGTATCCAAACGAAAAAAGCTTGTAGTTGTTGCAAGTTATTTGCACTTGCATTTCAGTCCTCGACGAGAATGAGCCCGCAGAATTCAGAAAAGCGACGAATTCGTTTGGAATAACATAAAAATATCATAAAATAAGAACACAACTGTTTTCAGTCCCATGTTGAATTATTTACGTCAAACATTTTAGCTTTCATTGCAACGAAAAATAAGAACGCAAATCAATATGTATATAATACGTAAATACATATTTATAACTTTTAACAGGTTTGAATAAACACACAGGAAGTTTTTTTTTAATGTATAATTTCATGTAGTGCGTTCCACTCCTAAAACACTGGTATGTCCGAAATTTAATTTCCGTTGTCTATCATCCAGTTACTATGTATAATTTTTATTAGTCAGCAAGTGTATGATACTAGTATGAAATATGTGCGAATATGTTAAATGGTACGCTTTGGTCCAAAAGCTAAACGATGTCTACAGTTTTACATCTCCCCTCATAAGTGAATATTTTGGACACTTTCTTAGACATTTTGGCAGTCTCTTTTCCGTAAAAATGGTTCACGTACCTGAATCGATGGTTTCGAAGAGCAAAAGCATTTGACCAAGGCATTGTTATAAAAATTGAAGCGATTGTAAAGGTCGGCGCGCGTGATGATCATACAATGTTTTGTATAAATAACAGCCAATACCGTGCTCTGTTAATCAGCGTTGTTCTTGTTCTTGAGATGGAAACGGAAGCGAAATTAAACAAAGGCCAAATTCTAATGGCGAGACGACAACGTCAGATAATTTCCGAGTTAAAGTCCATGTCTCTGCTCCGTTCCAATGAACTGGAAGAATGCATTGATTAAACGTCTTCCTGTTAAGACATAATAGTATAATTCCATTAAAAATCTGTCTGTTTCTTTTAAAAGCTCTACAGTCAAATTTCATATGCTTATTAATTTCTTCATCATTGTGACCCTCGCTTGAAATCTGTTGTCAAAAGTAAAGGTAGGTATCTGCTATCTCCAGCTTTTCCACATCGACTGCTAAACCTTTATAATCTCTATTTCTTGAAAAAGGTTTGTACTTCTGTTTAACTGTTCACCTTGATGACCAGCCTCGGCGTGCTGCATTTGCGACGGAGATGTGGCAGCGCATAGCTTATTATAGTGATTATCTGCACCGTGTCCATTTCTGAGATGAAACCACATTCCACGTATCTGGTACTGTAAATAGGCACGATTGCCGAATCTGGGGATCAGAAAATCTCCATTGTGTCATCGTACAACAGAGAGCTATCCCGAAAGTAAACGTATGGTGCGGCCTGATGCATGACAGGATCGTCCGACTCTTCTTTTTTTTGCAGACCTTACAATAACATGCAACGTGTACCTGGACATGCTGGAAATCTTTTTATCAGCTCAGTTGCATGGATTCCATCCTTCGGTTATTTTCCAACAAGACGGTGCTGCGCCGCCAGAATTAGTCAATAATGGTTGTTGAGTTCCGTAATGCCACATTTCCGGACAGATAGATTGGCCTCGACGGTACCATGACATGGCCATTTCGATCGCTCAACATAACCCCTCAACACTTTTTCCTGTGCTGTTATGTGAAAGACAAGTTTACTCTTGCAGTGTTCCTGATGTCGAGACGTTGAATTACAGAATAACGGCAGTCATTGTTTCTGTCCCTGCTGAGATGTTAAACGAAACACGGCGTGAAATCGAATATCAATCAGATGTCCTCCGTACCACAAACGTCGCTAAATTAGAGGTATACTGATACTACGAAAAAAAACACTTTACTTGTGCATCATAATTGTCATGCAATCCCTTTATTGCACCTGTATAACTTTTTTGTATTAGTTTTTGTATTGTGGGAAAGTCTTTATGGACATCTTTTAGCTTCTATGCGAAATTTCTAAATTTTGTACTCAGAAAATGTGGGTGACTTGCTACTAAAACTGGTTTTCCTTCGGAATTTTTTTAATTAAAAGAAACACCTTTTTTTTTACTCACTTTCCTGCGGGGCTTAGTCCTGGATGCCGAAAATAACACAACGCCACCGCGTATACACTGAGTGGCCCCTTTATTATGTCCACCTGACAGTTTCAAGCAAATGAGCTATGGCTGCACGCTGTTGCCGCCAGAGGGCCTGGCTAGTAGAAAAAAGGAAAGCTTTGTGCTTGCGAAAGTAGCTGAAGTGATTTTGGGGTGACGAAATGGGTAAAAAATGCGATTTGGCGGACTTTCAATGTGAGATGATTGTAGGAGCTCGGAGCCATAGAGCGATTATCACCGAAACCGCTGCATTCGTGCAGTGTTCCAGAGCAGCTGTTGTTAAAAGTGTTAAAATACTGGACTGTCGGCAAAAAAACTGGGCTTCTACGTGCAACGCGGGGTCGTCATCGGCTAGTGACTGCTCGCGCGGAACGGATCGTGTCCAGACTGGTAACAGACAACAGAAGGGCAACCGTGCAGCAAATTACAGACCATCGTAATCAAGGATTACCTCAAATTATCTCTGAACGTACTGTTCGCTGTACAGTGTATCGGATAGGATATGTCAGCCGAAGGCCTGTTCGAACACCTTTGCTGTCTGCAGTTAACAAGAGAAAACGTCTCCAGTTCGCACAGGAGAACAAGGATTGGACAGTCAATAATTGGAAACAAATTTTGTGGTCCGATGAATCACGTTTTAAGTTGCACCATGCCGATGTCCGAGTGAGAATTTGGCGGAAACAGCACGAAAGCATGGACCTCAAATGCAATGCTGCAACCCTTCAAGCTGGTGGAGGCAACGTTATGTTTTGGGGAATGCTTTCCTAGCATGCTTTGGGACCTTTAATTCGTGTTAATCAATGTATGACTGACACAACAGATCTAAATATCGTTGCGGACCAAGTGCGCCCTGTCATGTGAATGGTTTGTTTTAATGGCTTTCGACAAGATACTGCGTCCTGCCATAGTGCTCGTATTGTAAAGAATTGGTTTCAGGAACATGCCGGTGAGTTTACTTTGCATCGGTGGCTCCCACAATCTCCAGATCTCAACCCCATTGAAAATTTGTGCGATGAAGTTGAACTCGCCATTAGACAACTGGATCCACAGCCCTTCAATCTCACACTTCTGGAAAGTGCTATTCATCAAGCATGGTCTCAGATTCCACAAACCACCTATTAACATATCGTGGAGTCCATACCACGAAGAATCGACGCAGTATTAAAGGCAAAAGGTGGCACAACAAAGTACTGAGGGGGTGGTCATAATAAAGTGGCCACTGAGTGTATAACCAACGGCGAAAGCGTGGCCATACCAAATAATCCATAAACAGTTGTCACTAGATATTTTTTCACCATGGAATTTTAGCCAACTCTCGTGCGAAGTCTTTCTTCAGACTCTATAAGCTAAAAGATAAGGAATTTTTCATGAAGACCTGTAGATTTGTTCCTTGAGAGAATGCTGATTTCCTACTATTTGGAAGGAGGCTGGAATCTCATTTATCTATAAGAAATATAGACATAGACCTTTACTGCGGTTTAATCAAGGATGCATTATCACTGTAACAATCGCTCGGTAAGAGTGATATTGAGCCACATTGATGAAGAAATTAATCAACATATAAAACTCTTCTGGAAAGGTTTTTTATAAGAAACAGTACAATTTGCAAAAGCATTTTTTCTTGTAAAGTGCCTACTCAGTCCATCTTTCCAGCTCTTACGTACAACGTAGAGACACTGCCTTCACTAAAAAGACATACAACATGTACAGACAACTGACAGCAACATGGATTGAAGCATGATAGGTGTAGCCATGAAAGATAAGAAGAAGACTTCGCTCATCAGGAAAGTTACAGGAGTGCAAGACATCGTGATCAAAGTAAAATTCTAAAATGGCAATGGGCTGGGCATATTGCCAAAAAAAAACTGTCACCGATGCTGAACTGAAATTTTAGACTGGATACCAAGGGACAGAAAAAACCCAGACGACCACGCGGGAGATGTGTAGAAGACATTGGAAAGAATTCCGGAGTTACATGGAGGAGACTGGCTCTAGGCAGAATGTTTCATATATACATATAGCATCGTCAAATATAACGGAATATCGTATCAAAACTAGAAGTCATGAAACATTCTTCCATCCAGATATGATTACCTAGATTCATCTGCTGTGCGATTATGGATTTCGAGAAATCGCGATATGCATAGTCCGATATATGGTGTTATGTTACCGATCTAACCTCCGAAAATTAAACCCAGATGAATGCTCTCAGAACAGTGCATAACTCGGCAAATATTAAGTGTTTGTGTTCAAGCCATTAAAGAAAAATTTAGTCATAAAATTCCTGTGATATAGGAAGGAGCATATTCAATGTCACTAACTGAAGACCTCACTGCAGTGGTAGAAAAAAATAAAAGTGGCAGAGATTATTTTGTAAATACGAAAGCATCTAACGTTGTTAATCCGCTAATATAATTTTACAAGCCTGTAGTTTAGTTTTCCAGCTGGTGTTGTTGTTTGGGTTGTGTTTTTGTGGCCGGAATTATTTTTTTAATACCTCTAGAACAGCACTTGTGTACAGTGAAGAAACTCAGTATTATTGCCAAATAAGCACACTGATGTATGTAGGCCGTCCCAAAAATTTCGTTCATGCTCGCCACGAAGTCCGCAGGAAGTTGGTGGAGCTGCAGATTGTTGCGTGTGTATCTCAGGTAAGCGGTTGGACCACCCTAAGTCGAGGGCGAGCCTTTTGATGCGAAGGGACGTTAAACAAGTGCACCCCAGTTTTTCTCACTTGTTACGAACGAAAATGCAAGGCATCGTCGAGCAGCGTTATTTAATCGAATTTTGCGTAAAACTCTGTAAAACAATCGCAGATACCTTAAAGGTGCTTAACACAGCGTATGGGGACACAGCTTTGTCTTCATCCCAAGTTAATATGATCACTATAGCATCATTTCGTGCTATGCGTAAGGTATAAAAAACATAGACCTAAGTCATTGCACGATCCAATTTCATGTAAAAATATGCTTAAGTGATATACTGAGCTATATTTATTTACATGAGGTTAAAAGCTATATACAATACATTAAAAACACAAGATCTTTCGCAATAGCACCTACCGCATCATCGGGTGACACATAGCATATGGAACCAGAGTTCTTAATCAGTTTTAATATGATGGTATTGAAGAAACTATAAAGCGAAGTCTGACGGTAAAGTAATTACATGCATCACTGAAATACATTCGTAACGCCCTCTGCAAAATAAACTCAGAATAGTAATTATAAAGATAATGGTAGTCCATTTAACAAGTTCTTCCAGGCACGAGGAATATGGAACGGCATATCATCATTGCAACATTTATCACCGAACTGGTGAATAAACATGCTTTCCATATACAATAAAGAAACTTTGTCCTTTGGGCCGTAAGTCAACAGATGCAAAGCATTCCAGTCAGGAATGTAAGTACTAGCACTGATCAGGCGTTAGAGAGAAGTATCCGTAGATTTACGCCTTACACTATATTGATGTTCAGCCAACCTGATACCAAAATTTCTAAAAAGTCGAACCTATGTATCTACTATCAGGTACATCAGGAACAACCGACCAAAGTTGAACACAATAAACCCCATGTCAGGAAAGTTTGTGAAGAGAGTCCCGATCTTTACTAATAAAATAAAATAACGACCTAGCCTTTAGACCGAAGGCCAAATATCAACTTTGGCACAGACTACTCAAACCAGAGGAAACACTAGGTAGGTTATCCAACGAACCCACAAATCTGATATCACGGGACGGCCGTGCAAGAGTAGTAAATCTCAACCTCGAGACATGATCAATGATACGGGAGATACAATTCTGCGTGTGTGCAATGTCCCAAATAATACTGAATTCCCGATGGCGTAAACTAGAAGTGGAATAGCGAGACGAACAAAATAATAAAGTCCGAAAGTTTATAACGGAAATGATGAGCCGAATTAGCGGGGATAATACAAGAAATAACAGAAGGCTTACGGTAAACAGAAGTAGTTAAACGATGAGATACTGGGTCACGCTGTAACAAAATATCCAGAAATTGGAGGGAGCAAGAATTCTGAACCTTAACTGTAAAATTGATAGATGAAAACTGAGCTGACATAAGTTCGGAAAAGCCATATGTTCATCGAGAGAAGAAGTCCAAAAAATAAGAATATCATCAATGTATCTTAAATATAACGCGGGACGCAAGACACGTTGACTAAACGCACGCTCTTCCGAAGATTGCAAGGCGATTTCCGCCAAAGGTCCATACAGGGGCGAACCCATAGGCGTACCCTGTAATTGTTGGTAAATAACGCCAATGAATTTGAAATATGAAAGTTGGTGAAAAAGTTTCAATACTTGCAGAACGGCTAAGGCTTCCACGGGTTGGCATAATCCAAACGAGAGGAACCTGGATCCAATGATATCGATAACATCGGGAACAGGAACACTGAGAAACAAAGAAGTTACGTCAAGAGATGCCATAATAAAACCATTACCTCCAGAGTTAAAAGCACGAAATTCATCCAATGCCTGCTTTGAACTTCTAATAAAAAAATTTTGAGTCCGAAATGAACGTAGCCAAAAATTTGCCATATCCCTTTCCAGAGTACGACAAGGGTTAGAAGAACTGGATACTAAAGGTCTAAAAGGATGTCCTGGCTTATGCAGCTTAACCCTACCAAACAAATCCGGCACATGGGCGCCAGGGGTGGGTGCATAGAACGAACAATGGAAATTGGCAGGGCAGAATGGTTTTTTAACTTGCCAAATGCCGCCACTGTAGCTGCACAGGGGTCAAACCTCATAATTTTATGAGGAATTTGATTTATTGCCTCTTCCATTTTTCAACGTATGCAGTTTTGTCATAAATGACAATTTGTTGTGATTTATCAGCCAAAATCAGAGATAAGTCCTGTTGCTCTGTCAGTTGCTTTAGTTGTCCGATTTCCTCCTGGTAGGGGCGTTCCTCCGGTTGGAACCTTCTTGACAAGTGGCATTGAAGAGCTTTTGAAACTCCATATCATGCAATGTCCTGTTGTTCCTCTGGTAGAGCTCGAATAACATTCTCAGCTTGTGGAACGAATGAATAATAGTTAGCTCTATTAGTAGGGTAGGCAAATTTGCTACCTCTGTTCAAAGCAGATTTTTGTACTGAAGACAATACTTATGATCTAAAATTATCAAATGAGGAGGGTGCAGCTGTATATTTAAACCTCCTAGTTTTTAACTGTTGAGGATAGTTTTATTCAGATACAAAAGCATTAGAGACCAAACATCGAAGTTTGTGGATATGTCGTAACTGCACAATATTAATTTCAGCATGTAAAGTTGCTGTTAGGATAAACATAGTCCTATCCAACTGAATGGAATGAATGCTGCGAGATATACGTAAGTACGTGGCATATGTCCTGCGATTTAAAAAGTCTATCAATCCTCTTTTTAAACGGATCTCGGTAGTAAGACGTTTTACCTGGGCATCTCTCAAAACCTCGGCATCACGTTTGGACACCGAAGGTGTGTGAATTGTTAAATATCTGGGTACCACCTTTAAATCACGGTAGTTAACTAAAAATGCTAAGTGCATTCCTTCAATTTCAAGCCGGCGCCGAACTCTAGTAAAAGTCTTAACAAGGAATTCCATAATGCTATATTAAAATTGGTATAAAAAACAACTTACCATTGTTTCGTTGTTAATGTGAACACTATAACGTAATTTCGGCCTATGCGTAACGTATACAAAACATAGACCTAAATCATTACACGATCCAATTTCATGTAAAAATATCCTCAGGTGATATACTGAATTATATTTATTTACATGAGGTTAAAAACTGTATACAATACATTAAAAACACAAGGTATTTCGCAGTAGCAGCTACCGTATCATCGGGTGACACATAGCATATGGAACCAGAGTCCTTAAATAGTTTTAATATGATGGTATTGAAGAAACTATAAATCGCCGCCTGACGGTACAGTAATGACATACATCACCGAAATACATTCGTAACGCCCTCTGCAAAATAAACTCAGTGTAGTAATTATAAAGGTAATGGTAGTCCATATAACAAGTTCTTCCAGGCACGAGGAATATGGAACGGCATATCATCATTGCAACATTTATCACCGAACTGGTGAATAAACATGCTTTCCATATACAATAAAGAAACTTTGTCCTTTGGGCCGTAAGTCAACAAATGCGAAGCATTCCAGTCAAGAATGTAGGTACCAGCTCTGACCAGGCGTGAGAGAAAAGTATCAGTAGATTTACGCTTCACATTATACTGATGTTCAGCCAACCTGTTACCAAAAGTTCTGAAAGTCGAACCTATGTATCTACTATCAGGTACATCAGGAACAACCGACCTATGTGGAACACAATAAACTCCATGTCTGGAAAGTTTGTGAAGAGAGTCCCGATCTTTACGAATAAAAGAAAATAACGACCTAGCCTTTAGACCGAAGGCCAAATGGCCACCTCGGCACAGACTACTCAAACCAGAGCAAACACTAGGTAGGTTATCCAACGATCCCACAAATCTGATAGAATGGGACGGGCGTGCAAGGGTAGTAAATCTCAACATCGATACATGAGCAATTATACGGGAGATACCAATCTGGGTGTACCCATGGCTAACAGCAATGTATCCTATGATACTGAATTTCCGTTGGCGTAAACGAGAAGTGGAAGAGTGTGTGAACGCGTGACGAACAAAATAATATAGTGCCAAAAGTTTATAACAGAAGGGATGAGCCGAATTAGCAGGGATAATACAAGAAATAGCAGAAGGCTTACGGTAAACAGAAGTAGTTGAACGATGAGATACTGGGTCACGCTGTAACAAAATATCCAGAAATGGGAGGAAGCAAGCATTCTTAACCTCAACTGTAAAATTGATAAATGAAAACTGAGCTGTTATAAGTTCGGAAAACGCCATCAGTTCATCGGGAGAATAAGACCAAAAAATAAGAATATCATCAATCCTAAATATAATGTGGGACGCAAGACACATTGACTAAACACACGGTCTTCCAAAGATTGCAAGGCGACTTCCGCCCAAACTCCAGACAGGGGCGAACCCATAGGCGTACCCTGCAATTGTTGGTAAATAACGCCATTGAATTTGAAATAAGAACGTTGCGAAAGATCTTGTATTTTTATTCTATTGTATATAGCTTTTAACCTCATGTAAATAAATATAGTTCAGTATATCACTTGAGGATATTTTTACATGAAATTGGATCGTGCAATGACTTAGGTCCATGTTTTTTTTATACATCAGCCCAAGTTTTCAGGTTACACAAGGTCTTCAAAGACGGAAGGGAAGCCGTTGAGAATGAGAAATACTGAAGGTGACCTTAAATGTCAAGAACCGATGACAATGTAGCAGTTATCCAGGCTGCTTTGGAACGGGACCAACGTTTTAATGTCCGACTATTCGCAGATGAGTTCGGAGTACCGATAATGGTGGTTTATCGAATTACTACGGAAATTCTCAGCATGGGTAAAATATCCCCAAAAGTCGTCCTGAAAAACTTGTCCAATGAGGTAAAGGAGAATCGTCTGATAATATCCCTAGAACTGTTGGATCGTGTGACAACTCAGCCTAATTTTTGAGTAGCGTGATTATTGGGGATGAAACATGGATTTCTGAGTACGATCCCGAAACAAAAAGGCAGAGATCCGAATGGCACACTCTCTCTTTACCTCGACCGAAGAAACCTCCCGTGAGCAAATCGAAAGTTTTATATATTTCTTTTTACCGTCGAGGAGTGGTGTACAAAGAATTTGCACCACCAGGACAGACAGTCAACTCTGGTATCTAAAGAACTGACATTTCCTAGTCCGAATCCCGGTTAGGTCAATAGCAAATCTGACATTTTTAAACTGTCTCTTTTGGAACGCGGGTCTAATAAACGTCCTGAAATAAGCCGGAGGTATTCTGCCAAAACTACGACTCCGGTATCTAAGATCTCACATTTCAAAGTCCGAATCCCGCTTAAGTCAGCAGTCAATCTAACATTTTAAAACCGTCTTTTTTGGAAATAAGCTCTAGTAAACGTCGTAAAATAGGCCGGAATAATTCTGTCGTAGCTACGACTCTGGTATCTAAGATCTCACATTTCAAAGTCCGAATCCCGGTTAGGTCAACAGCAAATTTAACATTTTAAAACCGTCTTTTTTGGAAATAGGGTCTCATAAACGTCGTAAAATACACCAGCGTAATTCTGTCATAGCTACGCCGCTGTAATCGTTAGTTATTCCTCTAATCAAGGAAAATATGTCTAATTTAAAGTACGGAAAATATTACCCGCCTATAACGCCAGCTAGTATTGCAGAGTAGCACAGTGGTCCATAGGCCAAACAATAATCAGCAAGCTCCAGCTCCGGTCACCTCAGTTAACGAATCCAGGTCTTAGGCGGGAAAATATCTAAGGGACTTAAAGCACGGCTAGACTACATGGGAAATGAAAGGGAATTAAAATGTATAGACGGGGATATGAAAATCAGCATGAGGTACGAGGTAAAATGTGCCACGAAAAAATGCGAGATGAAAAGTACCAGGTACGAATTAGTCATCTATGCAGGGGATTATTGCCGTGCGGTGCTCGAGTGCAATCGCATCCTAGCCCTTTAGGTCAATTGGTCCTAAAAAGAAAAACAACCTCCAAAAAACGCACCAAAAATACGGATATACTAAGTTTATATATATATACAGAAACATTTTTGAAAATTGATAAACCGCACAAACAAAGTGATTCGCTCAACGGGCTGTTATTCAGTTTCTAAAAGCGGAGAACAATCCACCAAGATAAATTCTCATACGAATGAAGGCCGTGTAGGGTCTCGCTTATATTCTACTCAGTGCTGCAATGCAGTGGTTCCAGCTCTTTAGTGGTGGATTAACAGGCACTGCAGATCAACCAGTTGCTGTGGACGAAATGCTGGTGTCATCATTTTGAGCCAGATTCAAAACATCAGATCAGTCAGTGAAAATATGCATCATCGCCAACGCCGCGGAAATCACGCTCCAAAATTTCCGCAGGCAAGGGCATGTTAAATTTGTTTTATTGCTACTTGAGTGGCTAACAGAAGGATATCACTGCCGAAGAATATTGTTAAATCCTAATGCCGTTTCGGTAAGGCATCAAAAACGACTCATTCAGGGTATTGTGATTTTGCATGATAACGGCGGGCCTCATACGTCAGATACCATGCAGATGACATTACAGAGCTTTCGCTGGCAAGTCTTTCAACATTATGCGTATAGTCCTGACCTATCGCCCTGCGATTTTTACGATTTTGGACCTATGAAAGAATTTATCAAAAGAAAACGTTTCATTTCGAACGGTTAAGTGCGTGAAGCCGTAGATAATTGGTTGCAGCAGCAGAAGCGGCTTGCCTTCTTCCATGCCGTAAAAATACTGGGGCCGCCCCGGTGGCGCAGGCCTCTGATCATTCGTCCGTAAGGGGTCCGGGTTCGAATCCCGGTCAGGCATGGATGTTGTGTTTGTCTTACAGCACTGGCTCTCTCCCTTCCCTGGAACCAGTGACCCTAAATTAGGGACGGGCGACTGCTTATTGCCCATTGAGTTGCTCACGGTGGTCGTTAAACCTCCAATAAAAAAAATAATAGGATTTAGGCAACAATGGGACCCATATCTAAGTGCCTGCCGCGATTAGTTTTAGATATGTCATGTTTTGACTCTTACAGACAGCATGTCTCACTACGTATTGAGCAACACTTATACTTTGGGGAAAGTTCAAGTCATACTCATATCACGAACACTATTTATCTAATATTGTTGTTAAAATTTCGAAAAATAAAACATAATTAATATAGTTTCGCTCAATGTAATTATGGCTTTGTTGCTGTGAGCTCCGCAAGCAGAATGCGTTTTATGTTCGTACTATGAATAGAATTGAAAACGTTTTCTTCGGATATAACGTTTACAGATTTATTTGATAAAAGTTTTTCCTAAGGAACTCACCCTAGTTATATCCGGTTTCCTAATGTGAGTATGGACACAAGTGACCACATATGTTCTAACGGTGGATGTGAATGAAACAGGGAAACTAAAACCTTAGGAAGTTTTAAACTAAATATTATCTTATTCAATGTATTTATCTTCACATATACGACAAAATATTATCTTGTGCAATCGATACTTGAATGAAGAAGCACTTAGAAACTTATTCCTGAATGAGATCTAGTCTCTAAATAGAACAATTTTTTTGATAAATAAATATTGTCGCCGTATGCATAGCTCAAGAAAATAATGGTGTAATAAATAAAGAAAAGACACAGTAATTAATGAGTAAGTCTCATCAGTTTTTGTTTAAGAAAATATCTTACATTATCTGATCTGTTCTCCTAAACTCAATTTACTACTTAGAGGCACTTCAAAGGTGACGTCAAAATTCTCGTACCCCCTTCAGACAAAAAAAATTATGAGAGTAAAATAAACAAGCGCAAAGTGTTCATATGTTATTGAAAGTTGCCCTAGAGTATAATTCGCAGATGAATTATGATTAATTCGAGTTAAACGGTTTCGAGCGAATTCCTTCAGTCAAACCAGTGGATTTCTGTAAAACACATTTTTATAATTCGGAAGAAAATCTTGTACAGAAATTTCACACATCTCACTATCAACGGCAGACTCCAAAGTTTCACCTATTTGTTTATCTTTTAAAAGTTGTAAATGCTTTATCACGCAAGCATTAATTGGACAAAAGAAGAAAGAACATGTATCAAGCTTAATAAGAAGAAATGGAGTGGATTTTAGGATTTGCGAGAACTGATTGCCAAGAGAAAAGCATGAATTTCCAGTTTTTTTTTCAAATTTAGCACAAAGAAAATTCGAAAGACTTTTAGACAAATTCTGCATATTTAGACAACGCGTTAGTGATGCACTTGCTCTCTAAATTCACAAAAGAGATCTTGAGTACGATTTACAATTTAAAACATATGGTACAGTAATTTGGAATTTTAATATTTTGTAAAATTTAAAAGAATATTTTACTATATATTTTACTATATATAATATATATATATGCTGACAACTTGTTAAAAATTTCTTTAAAAAAATCAAGCTTTTTTTTGTGTTTACTGACCATGATGAGCAACTCAATGGGCTATAAGCAGTCGCCTGTCCCTAATTTAGGGTCACTGGTTCCAGGGAAGGAAGAGACCCAGTGCCGTAAGACAAACACAACATCCATGCCTCACCGGGATTCGAACCTAACCCACTTGGAAGAACCGGGCAGCCATAAGCCAGTGCTTAGACCACTGCGCCGGCAAAAATCTAGCTTTCTCTGCAAGAAATCCTCTGTAACGCATAGATGTACGGGACGATATACTAGTGTAGAAAACCCCAATTTGTTTCCATGACTTTTCTTTATGACTTGTCAACAACATGACACCTACTCGATTTCCTTCAATTGCATGGAGACAATTCACCAAAATCCATGATCGTCAACTACCTGATGATGTCACATCTGAATGTTTATGCTCCTTTTGTCCCGATGAAGCCGAGCTAAAGGCTCAACAAATCTATAGGTCTTAAAATAAATTATTTAATTGTAAATAAATGTTGCTTATTTATTCTATAGCTTCACACATGGTTTAATCCTTTAATTCCACTAATATTATATTTAACAACTTGGTGAAATCACCAAGTTGGTTTACTTTCACAGGGGGATGCAGTTGTACTCTACAGAGAGATCTTCTGGGAGGAGGGAAAATACTGATCTGAGGGATATAAGCTCAAGTTTTAAAGCTTAAAGCTTTGTACTTAATTTACACTCACCTGTGTTTTGCATAACATCCCTAACTTTCCTAACTAGAGCCATGAATTACCAAACCTGAGTAAAATTTAAAAAAAAATCATTTATGCAATTTCTTTATATAATTCAACTGTTTTGAATGCCCTATTATTTCTTAATGTAAATCACACTCAAAAGTTTGCCCTAATTAGTGCTGGAAACTTTTTAAATTATGCTCATAAAATTATATTATGACAAACTCCAAAATTTTAATTTAACTTTATATATATTAAGAATCAAGCAAGAAGAAACAAAAAGGGAAGTAAACACTAAAAAACAAGTTACTAGTAAAGTGAAAAGCCAAAATGAGCACAAGCTGCAGTTACAATTAACTGGAATGAAAATTAAAAAAAAAAGGTAGAGAAGAAAAGCTAAACCACTGATGAAACCTATTGAAAGTGGTGCCATCATGGCATTCAACTTTTTCTGTTTTTGTTTTTTTCCCCGACAGCCAGAAATATTACTTTGATACCCCCTCCATTGATCTTTTTCTTTTTTTTTTTTTTTTTTTTTTTCAATATGGACCCAAACACAGCAAATAGCTCTAATCTCAACTATAGCATGCTCAGCAGATATGTCACTAACTCACTATTATATGCTATGCTACAAATAAATAGTCCAATATAATAATGGTAATTTTACTCACAAAATGACGGAATCCTCCATAGTTGTTTGCGTTATTTACATGAAACGTTCATGTTTGGCTTTAATTTGCAAAAACCTCTTATTCGCTTCAGAAAAGTTTTTTGTGCAATATAGTTTTTAATAGAAATGATGGATAAAG
Source organism: Macrothele yani (assembly GCA_039090855.1). Lineage (NCBI taxonomy): Eukaryota > Metazoa > Arthropoda > Arachnida > Araneae > Macrothelidae > Macrothele > Macrothele yani. The sequence continues at coordinate 133,760,209 of CM077034.1, forward strand.
CTGATAGCTGTTCCTGCATCGTTGTAGATCTCAAATAAGTCTTTATCAGCTTTAATTTATTAAAACTTCTTTTCCCCGCTTTCTACACACAGGAATTGCAATATTCGAAAGCAAATCCTACTGTTGGGATAACAATGAACCATATCATACTGGAATATGAAGTTTAGAGCTTCTATTGTAGTAGCTGAGCTGCATTTGCTCATAAGTGCTTGCAAATGCCTCAGCTCTTCAAACAGTTGCTCCCCATCGATATAACTTTCTTCACTGTCAGCATCCTTAAGGAATTTTTCTAACTGAATACACTTTTCTTTTAAAGAATCCCCTGTCAGGCAATTCTTCAAATAATAAAGGAAACCCGAAGCGTTGGAAAGTTTTTGCAACTGAGTAATTCTTTCCTGAATGGCAAACAATGCGCTATCAACGAGTGGATAGAAAACCATTGATTTATATATGGTTCGCAATCTGTATGAGATTTGTTGCAGTTTTCATAGTAAAAAGTGTTTTTTCCGCTTTACCCTAGGCTGTGGGAGTTTGGGATTTATTTCCAAGATGTACATAACAATAAGGCTTGTCACTCACGCCTCATTGTTATACACTGAGCAGCCACTTTATTATGACCACCCTCTCAGAACTTCGTTGGGCCACCTTTTGCCTTTAATACTGCGTCGATGTAGATTATTCGTGGCATGGACTCCACGAGATGTTGATAGGTGGTTTGTGGAATCTAAGGCCATGCTTGATGAATAGTACTTTCCAGGAGTGTGAAATTGCAGGGTTGTGGATCCAGCTGTTTGATGGCTCGTTCAACTTCATCCCACAAATTCTCAATGTTGTTGAGATCTGGAGATTGTGGGGGCCAGCTAAGCAAAGTAAAGTAAACTCACCGGCATGTTCCTGAAACCAATCCTGTACAATATGAGCACTATGGTAAGACGCATTATCTTGTTGAAAGTAGCCATCGCCATTGGGATAAACCATCCACATGACAGGATGTACTTAGTCTGCAACGACGTTTAGATATGATGTGCCAGTCATACGTTGATCAACACGAATTAAACGGCCCAAATTATGCCAGAAAGACATTCCCCAAATTATAACGTTGCCTCCACCAACTTGAAGGGTTGTAGCAATGCATTTGGGGTCCATGCTTTTGTGCTGTTTCCGCCAAATTCTCACTCGGTCATCGGCATGGTGCAACTGAAAAGGTGATTCATCGGAAAATGTATTTCTTTTCCAATTATCGAATGTCCAATCCTTATGCTACTGTGTGAACTGGAGACGTTTTCACTTGTTAACTGCAGACATCAAAAGTGTTCGAACAGGCCTCCTTCTGCCATATCCCATCCGTGCAGTGTACGGCGAACAGTGCGTGCTCAGATCATTTGAGAGATCCTTGATTAAGATGGTCTGCAATTCCTGCACTGCTGCCTATTACCAGTCTGGACACTCTCCGTTCCGCCCAAGCAGTCACTAGTCGATGACGACCACACGTTGCACGTAGAAACCCAGTTTTTTAGCTGACAGTCCAGTCTTTAAACACTTTATCAACAGTGGTTCTGGAACATTTAACAAATGCGGCGGTTTCAGTGATACTCCCTCCATGGCTCCGAGCTCGTATAATCATCCCACGTGGAACGTCCGTCAAATTGCATTTTTTACCCATCTCGTCACCCAAAAATCACTTCTACTATTGTCGCAAGCACTAAGCTTTCCCTTTTTATACTAGCCTCACCCTCTGACGTCAACAGCGTGCAGCCATAGCTCATTTGCTTAAAACTGTCAGGTAGTCATAATAAAGTGGCCACTCCGTGTATATAAGAATGTCAACAAACATCAGGAACAAACAAAAAAAATGTAATATTTTTTTCCCTGAAAACCCAAATGCGTAAAAGCAGCAGAGAAGAATTCTCAGAAAAAAACACACAAGAATTGAAAATGCTTCTTCTTGTTGTTGGTGGTATATATATAGGAACTCTGCACGTGCCAGAGAAACAACAAAGGAGTATTCAGCTTTCATTTTTGTGGCAAATACAGACTAGCTCATAAAAGAAAAAAGTTAGCGGATAATTTTACCATGTAAGAAAATTTATAAATCCATGGGCTAATTTGGTATCCCTTCAATTTGGTGGCTGCCTACCTGGCCGGTAAATAGAAATATTAGCGTCCTAAATTATTTCCTCGGAAAATTGTCAGTACCTAGAAAAAGTGTGACGTAAAGATTTTAGAGTATGGAAATTAATGACAAATGGTGCCGAAATTTCATACTTAAAATGCGTTTTAAAGATTTTCTATCGTAATATTGAACTGTAAGTGTGATGCTGTGAGGAGACGCTGTGGTAGGCCTAACGCATCGGCAGAGGTGCATAAAAATAAAATGTGACTGCGTACACAACCATTGAAACAGAAAACTTGCTGCAAACCCGCAAATCACGATAACAATGGAACGAGATAATTTAAAGAAAAATTAATATAACAGTAAATAATTATTAGAACATTACAGATTCCAGAAACGGTAAAAGGACATTACGACTGAATCCGCAAAAATGTGTGTAAAATGGACCTTAAGCCAAAACATAAAAATTTTTGGACTATGAACCTCATAAAAACAAGAGACTAATTTTTATATCAAGAAAAGCAGTTCCGTTAATGAACCTTCAAAAATTATATATAGCATCTTTAACAACTTAATTCAAAAATAGTGCTTATAAAATACATAAGGAAAATATTTTATTTTAATAACTGGCAACTGCAAGAGTAACCTGGCAACTGCAAGAGTAACCTGGCAATAAAATTAAAAAAATCTTTCTGTGTAAACGAAACTTTTGTTACAGTTCCTATATATTGAGAACAGGCTTTGATAAAATCAAGAAGCCAGAAACTTCTACAAAAACAAAATAACTCTCTATCGGAAGATGTGAAAATCAGTTGAACATTCTCATGTTAAGATATAATTAAATATATTAATCTTAAAAGCCTTAAGTGTTTTAATTGCTGTAATAACATTTTCATTTTTTTAATCTACAAAAACTATCTGCAGAATTTGCTAATAATTTTCAAACTGTCCACGTATGGCGTACGCGTGTACGTCTATATTGTGCGACTCTGCGCATCGCTACAGCAACGATGTGAAGCTTTGCTTCATTGAAAGGAAGATTCGATGCAGCGTTTAATTCACGCGCGTACGACTACAAGTCCAAGCGCGTATTTTGTTGCCACGAGGGCGAGCCGTGTTATACTCATACGCTACACAATATAGTTCGTTCATGTTTTGTCATTGTTTTTAAAGAGATGTTGAGAAATTTTGCGTTCTTTCGCATACGATTCCTTGATTCAAAATAGAAAGTACTAACATGCTTTTCTATGTTGTACAGGAAACTGGGGAACTATAACTTTTGGTTCTGGTTTGAACAGCTTCCATTCATAGCTGATTTGCTGTGTCACTGCACTTTTGGTTCTCCTGTTAATAGCTTGTTCGCAGGTCAATTTCTATCTTACTCATACGTATCTTTTGTAAATCGAAGAGGTTTTTTCCGGGTTTTCCTGCCAACAACATACAGGATACAACAAAATAAAGGGTGGATGCTGTAGACCTATTTTCTGTAGCGTATCACTATATTTATTGCTCTCCTGCCAACAACGTAACCTCTTTCTCTTGTACTCTTCCGCCCATCATTTTGGCACATCAACAAACCTTCCTTTTAAAGGGCCAAAGTTTTACATTATTTGCCGGAGCAAAACATTAGTTCTACTGCAGCTTCTCTTCACAGCATCAGAGTCACAGGTCAATATTACGAAAAAAATATATCTTTAAAACACATTTAAAATATGCAATTGACGCACCATTTGACATTAATTTCCGTACACTAAAATCTGTACATCGCAAGTTCTCTAGGTACTAAAATTTTTTCAACGAAATAATTTAGGACGCTAATCTACACATTTACCACCTGGCCTACCCCTTGGACCGACCCTGGCTGGAAAACCACAAGATCGAATCTTTACAGCTACCTCAGGTCTGACCTTTACACTATTAAGAAAATTTGGGAATCTAAACAGCAACGTTTAGATAATCGCATTCCATACCCCAGTATACTGGCAGATCTCTGTAATGTGTTGACTAATGTGGGACTAACTGCACCAGACACTCATCAATAATGTCACTGCAAGTATGCTTCGTAGGTGTCAAGACGTTCTTCGACATATAAGTAGTGTTACTGGATACTGAAATCAAGAGGTATGGACATTCTCTGAATATACACTTTTGTCTATATTGTGGTACTACTTGTTGTGTGCAGAAATTGCCCATTAAATTGTTTTCGTAAACACACTCTGACGTTTATGTTACGTGGCTTCACTTCATGCAATATCCCTAACTTTTTGTGACCAGTATATACATACATAGCTGGAAAAAAATATGTGTACAATCAAACTGTGACAGTATGTACGGCTTTTCTACACAGCGTAGCTATGTGATCCAGCCTTTAATCTGTTGCCCTTAATCTAATAATAGAAAAGATCCATAATTCAGAGAAAGACTAATTAGGAAGCACTGGCCTAATCGGAAAAGTATTAATCCGACACTTAATAGAAATATTGGTTTGTGGCTCTCTAATTTAACTGCTTAGAAAAGATTATTCATTCAGAGAAATCTGAAGATACAGACTCAACCAGCAAATACAAAAATTGGTCTATTACTCTTGCCATTTGGGAACAAACAGCTACAAAATTCAAAATGAACATTAAATTAAAAACCAGTAGCATTAAAAGTAAACAGCTATCAAGATCGTTTTGAAGCATTACAGAAACAAAGGAGCAATGATATGTGTTCAAAAATAATATTGTTGAGAGAAAATTAATTCAAATTAGAAAAAACATCCTCATAAAACTATACTTCCAACCAAAGTAGTAGAATGTAAAAGTATGTGCGCACGCCGATACTTTTCAAATTATTAGCAGATTTTGCCAATACTTTTTTGCTTGTAACTTAAAAAACATCAAAATGTTATTTACAGAAATTAAAACACTAACTCAAGGCTTTACTCAGATTAATAAACTTAATTCTATTTTAACTTGAAGTAAAGGTTCAAGTATTTTTCACATCTCCTCAGTTCTTTTGTTTTTACAGACGTTTGTGGCCTTTAGATTTTATCAAGGCCTGTTTCTCAATACATAGGAACTGTATCAAAAGTTTCCTTAACACAGAAGGAATTTAAATTTTATTGCCAGGTTCCTCTTGCAGCAGCTAGTTATTAAATTAAAATATTTTCCTTACGTATTTTGTAAGTCGACAGTAATTTTTGAACTAAGCTGTTGAAAATACTATTTATAATTTTCGAAGGTTCATTAATGGAACTGTTTTCTGGGTATAAAATGTTTCTTTTAATTCTCTTGTTTTTATGAGGTTCATAGTCCAATATTTTGCCATAAAGGTCAATTTCACATACATATTCAATTATATTTTGCCGTCATCGGAATTTGCAATGTCCTAATAATTATTTTTTTATTGTTTCTTTAAATTATCTTATTATATTGTCATCGTGATATGCGGGTTTGCAGCAAGTTTTGTTTCAATGGTTGTGTACACAGATACATTTTATTTTTATACAACTCTGCTTCCAACTTCTCCCACCCCTCCATTCCTGAAATTTGAACAAAGATTTAGTAAACTGTAACTGGAAAAGCAAAGCAACTGGCCACCTTGCCTGTGACAGGTTCAATAGCATTCCTCTGCTTTATTATTTGATAGGTACAACTCTTATATGTGGAAGGGGAAGATGGGTACATTTGGATGTAAATGTCTACTCCCACAGTCTAACAAAATGTTGCATTGGATATGTGTATATATCCCATTTAGATACAGATACATTATGATTTCAGTATGCCTAATTCACATCTGGCATAAAATGTGCATTTAAAAAAAAAAGTTAAATTTTTGCATGCCTTATGTAGACTTTGAATTGTGACTGACAATTTACGTCTTGGCCACAGGACTCTGTACAGGGTGGGTTTTGAATTGTTTTCAACCTTGAAGCTTTCTGGATTTAATAAGTATCTCTCCAATAGCTTATTCAGTTTCTGTTACTCTACACCCAATATATTTCTTGCCAAAAAACTGGCTGAATGAGCCCTAAGAAATGCTGATCTAATATATGATAACAGCAATATAGATAATCCTTTATAACTAACATACCAATAAGCTGCGTTTGTAAGAATGTTTGCTACACAGAGGCACATGGAAGCACATTTGAGTAATTAAGTACAAATTCCATACCGCTCTCTAAACACTTGAAGAATTATAATTTCTTTTACAACTAGCTGCATTTGTTATTTAAAAATCTAACCAAATATTCAATAGCTCGTAAAAATGAAAAGGTCTAAAATTTCGTTTTCAAATGCAGCACCAAAATTAAAAACAAAGCTGCTGTGTTTAGATCCGAAAATCTAACATATTCGTTATTACTCCTAGTTTAAAATGCAGTCGATGATATATATACCTGTTAAGAAAATTCATGAATGTGTTCATGTGTTAAGCCTACCTCCACGTGTTACGAAACGAATACATGAATGTCTTCACGTGTTACGGGCATCTCCACGAGTTACGAAACGAATACATGAATTGTGTTCGAAATCGAAGCCTATAAATTGAAACAGGAAAAGAACTTACCTTTTAAGAACGATAAAATCCATCGATTAGGTAGATACTCTAATCCATGCAGCGCTGGCCGCCATAACTCACCGTCTGTAGTACAAGTGACGTCACAGCAAGTCAGAGAACCACGCGAAGCTCTTATATTCTTTGAGAGAATGACGAAGCCGCAGACGAGAGGCTACTTTAAAACCAATGGAATAAAAGCTTCTAGTCGTATAAGCAAAAAAAAGGGGAATTCAACAATCTTTATCAATTATACACAAGCTTACTGTTTTATCAACAGTATAGTTTAGTTCTTTTTGCCTGAATGTAACGTCACGCCAAAGATTAGCTGTGACCTTGCTAACATGACGAAAATGCAACGTTTAGCAAACGTAATGAATGTGAAAACATCGCAACGGTAACGGATGTGACATTTAACAAAGGTTTATCAAACGTAGTCATTGTACGGAAGACAAAATATCCACTTTTGCAACCGAAATGCGACGTCCTTTAAACGCCATGTGCTACTTGGAACTGGAATCGTACACGTCTTCCATGTCCAGGCATTGCAGTTTCTTAAGGGTCTTCGCACGTGTCCGTACGCCGACGACTGATTACATTCACTTCGCCGTCATCCTTAAATACCACCGACGATAATTTGCATATTATGCCGTGCTGTGGCGTAAGCGCTCACCGGTTGGTCCCGAAATTAACATCACACCTACGTGAACACGACCCCATTAACATATGTAAATTTCATGATCGTCCGCCAATTCCTTCTTGGTGTTCTTTTTTTACTTTCCGCCAGTGTAGTTAATTTTGGTGTATTCACAGTATCTTAAACTAAATACTGTTATTCCCATTTTGTTACTTCTATTTTTAAGTTGAGAAATGTTAAGAACTGAACCGATAATTGATGCTGAAATCTTAGTAACACCTATGAAATCTAAAATTCTCAAATTTTGCAGGCAAAATATTCTACACTTGTACTTCTCTTACGGACTTTCACAGACACGATGAAATTTTCTCGAATTCTGAGAACGCAGGGGCTTTTTTATGTAGTGTAAGGTCATGTGCTTTTTAGCTAAAGAAAGAAGACAAACTTAAACACTCCAGATGTTGACGGTTTTCACGTTACTTTGTTCTTCAAAAATATAATGCAAATAGTTTCGTACGCATTTACCGCCGATATAACTTTGATTTTAGAATAACGCTTTTAACCGAGGAAATGAACATTATTGTAGACTAATAATTCTGAATTTTGAACAGTTATATTATATAACACTAGGCTGTAATGTGCCTTATTGTTATATATATGTTCAGAGCAAACGCAGATATGCCCTAATATTTATCCTGTTTTACGGAAATGTTCCTCATCCCACTGTGCCCTTAAATAAGGAAACGTCATAAAGCGTAACTTTCTTGCAGAACAACTACTCACATCGGAAGCAGGGGTGACAACATTCCATTTCTTATAACCCCAAAATCATAAGCAAATATCTGTAGAAAATCACCAGATAACGGAAATAATTAACAGTTCCATATTAAATATATAGAATATTTAATCATAGAAAATGGATGATTTGATAACTTTAATAGTCGCAACAATAACCTGACATCTAAGAGAGTTAGAACGAATCGCGAAGTTATCAGAGGCCTCAAACTCTGTGGCTCTTAAAGTATTGTTAAAGTAGCCAACTTCACTTATTTCAATGTATAATTATTTAGTATCTTAGGTTACTTTGTTTCAAATTGGACCTGCCTATGTGATTACCATCCAGCGATGTCCAGTATGCAAACATAAAAGTAATGGAAAGGATAAAGTGGGCATACTGTTTACGTGTAATGTCTAAGCGCATTCAAAGTCAGGAAAATAACAGATAAAAGTGTGTATCTTTCTTTCGTGCAGTTTGGTCGTTCCTCCTATTCTCCAATTATTTCCTTGCTATGCTTTCCTTCACCGATAAACCGATGTTTCGCCACTTAAAATATATCTAAAGCCACATTATCAGTGTGGTTTCGTAGTGTTTCAGTTGTGCTCGATTTCAGAATGTGTCAACAGTGCTCGATTTCAGAATGTGCCAAAAGTGCTCGATTTCAGAATACATCAGTAGCGCTCAAGAAGTTAGAGAACATTTTGGGATTGTGGTATTATTTAGAATTTCTGAGGGGAAGTATATTCGGGAACGAGCAGCTCAGAGTCATTATGTTTCCACCGGGTAAGGTTGGTGTTCGAAGATAAAGTGAAGCCGAGTATGGTGATGATTCTTTTGAAATTTGCGCAATTTTGGTATGCGGACACTAAGACCTATCAGCGTACTTTAGAAGTGATCGAACAATTCGCTGACGCAAACGTTCGCATTTTCCTACTTTTTCTTTATATATGGATATACTGTCATTTAACTTTCATATTTATTTGTATGTCTCTATGTAAATTTTGAGTTCGTTCACTTTCAGTTTTTCAACCTTTTCTTTATATTTTCTGACTCTGGGAATTTAGGTCAAGATATGTTCTAGATCTAAGAACAAGCATGTTCGACAATCTAAGAACGAGATATAATTCATGAAACTACCAGACAAAATGGTATGTGATATTCCTGGAAGCTATTTAAATCTGAAACTGTCTTTTCTTGAAGAGCGCCTGTTCGAATGATGTTATAAATTCCGTGTTAGAATTCGTTTATCTACTATTGCCTGTACGGACACAAGTTAATAAACTTAAGCGACTATTGCTGTTGTTAAAGTAATTATCTGAAAGTTCTTAATTAGTGAAGTCCCTAGTGATTTTCAGCTGAATAAAAGACGGATTTGTAAGTAACTCTTTCGTGAACTTTATTTGAGTAGCACCTGTTTCACTTAAAAAGAGTGAATGAGAAGAACAAATTACGTAATATTCCCTAAGCCACATATACATGTTTTAAACATTCAGGAACTTTACAACCTATCCTGTTGCTTTTACACTAAAAATAAAAACATACATGAAATAATTTACGGGAAAGAGATCTTGCTGTAACTGGATCTAAAAATATTGTAAAGTGAGAAATATATTTTTGAAAGCAAAACATTGTACCCAAATACTGTTTAAATTCATGAGTATCGGTAGCCCAATTTTCTAACAATTTGTTCGGTGAAGTATACATTGCTCAGTGCTTGAATGAAAAAGAAATGGCTTTTCTGCAAAGTGACACCGATGAGTTTTGTAACTAAAACCTACTAAACATTAAAGACCGATGGGCAGTTTCTCAGCAATGAATTCAAAGAATAATATCTGAAATACATTAATGTATAGTTTACGTTTACGTCCTCTAGCGTGGAAAGACTTGCATTATTTGAAAAAAATGTCGTCGCAATAGGTGTCGTCTAAAGTTGCATCAAAGAACACAAATATTTTTTTCGACACGATGTTTAGATACAATAATATGGAACAAAGTGCTTTCAAAATCATTATATCTGCGTTTAGGCCCTCCAGCGCCAAGTTTATTCGTTCAACAAAGATTGAAAACAAAAGATCTCCTTTCTCGCATTTCAGGATTGGCAATGCAAAAAGAATTTTTCAAATCGGACCAGCCGGTGCAGATTTATGCAGTTCAGACACAAGTGACTTATTGCAGCTTGATATGCTCTACAATGTGTTACATCATTGGAAGGAGTCGATCAAGTGGGAAAACAAACCCAGCCAAATGGCGTCGTTCATTGCATTAGGAATCGTCAATGCTTTGATCAGTGGAATGAAAGAGCAGGACGTTGCGGTACATAACAATGACTATATTGATTGTAGACAACGTAAAACGAAAACAAAAGAATGGTTTCTACTGACTGACACCAGAATTTAATCTTATTCTTTCTCTACCAGAATGTTGTAGTCCACTTTATCTTACGCAAGGTATTGTTGATTTTTTTATATTCGCCTTTATTTCAACATACAATGATTTTAACACGTGTTAATACTGAGAATTGGTCGACAGAATTTACTGTGATCTATTATAATTCCCTTCTGAATACACGGTTAGTATAATTAACTTGGGTTTGTGTTACAACAATAAATTTAGTAAGTATTTTTTTTTTCATTTTATGTCTATAAAAGTATTACTGACTGATATTTCAAAGATTCGCCGCCGCTTATCCAATTGGAATTGAATTATCTCAAGCCAGAGACCCAGATTCAAATCACTGCTTTAGGCAATCAACTGTGCTTAATGCTTTTTATGGCATTGATACTTATTACAAATCGTTAAAACGCCTATTACTATAATGACTTCAGTAACATTAATATTTTTAATTTTGTCTAAATTAATTTAAATTTGCAGGTAAGCGCTCATAATGAAATTTCTAAAAATGTAAGGTTGCAAGTAGTCATATATTAAATGTTATGTAGGACACCAATTAACAGTGTGCACATACAGCTTTTCTTTACTGCAATTTAAGTTTATTATTTCACAATTCATACAATTCATCGCGTTTCGTGTATACCTGGGATAAAACGTATACTTTGAAGTTCGAAAGATCGTTTGCCAAATTTTAGCTATCGAGAATCTCCCTTTTAAAAAGAGTTTACGGGTACCGCAACTGTGGTGCATGTAAATGATCTAACATGCGATAAATGAGAATATGTGGTGCGGCTGAATAAAGAAACGAAGGATAATTTAAAAAATGTTGCTTAGTACCCTATGACATACCCCTCGAAAATACAAGGTGCATTTTAATTTGATTGAAAGTCCACAGTTTGATTTACATTAGTATGGTCAGAATCTTTAAGGGAAAATTTAAAGAAAGTTGAAGGTAAATTGCGAAAACTACCGTGACCCATTGCTGCTAAGCTGAGTGTAACCGCCATAAAATTTGTCATTCTGAATAAATGGAAAAACAAAATTTGAAACAGCAACATACCGTTATCTACAGAGCAGGCTGTTATACCTTCCTTTTTATAAATTCTATTAAATATCCATATGAGAAAAATAATTCTTTCTTTACCAGCATCGGTTACTAAATGAAATGGATTGCAACTGCATCTTATCTATTGTTCTGATTAAATACGGAAAAGCATGTAGATTCAGTCAAACTGCTATAAACCAGTCGAACATCCTGAAAACCGTTTAACGCTCCTACTAACTGTTCATACAATTCCGCATTTTTCTCGTAACCGTAAGCCTAACAAAAGGCTTTCTCATTAATATTATCATCTCTCCACTTCACATAGATATCCCAAAAGAATAATTGTTATAGTATTTTATTCGAAAATTAAACTAAAAACTAATATCAATGACAACTAACGTTGTTCTATGGTTTATTGAACATTTAAAAACACATTTCGTTTGCTTGGAAACCATGACTATTAGTATTTATTTATCGTGAGGGAGAATTTGGAACACTCAACGATAAAAGACAAGTCAGAAAAGCCTCACGTTACATCTCTAGATTGGCCCTCGAAAAATAACAGATTTAAGAAGTGGTGAGTTCGTACCTCATCCAACATTCAATCTATAACTTACTCCATCTTGCTGATAGGAAACAACGTCCTCTAATTGTTAGAATGAGGTGAGTGTTTATGGATTTATTTCATAATTAAAAGTTATTTCATAATTAACGAACGTCTAACTCACTCTAGTACATCAAATATCATTGGCTCAACCCAAACGCCAGGTTTCTATGTAGGAAACACAAAGAGAAATTGCAGTTTATCTTTACAGAACAGAAAAAGAAAATGAAAAAAGGTAAGGATAAAAATTGTAATACTACGTGTAAAATAATCTTTTACTCTAATCCACAGTTCGGCAATAAAATAATGAAACCGAATTTGAATAAAAAATAGTCAAACGGTAAAGGTGCTTAAGGAGCATGGTGATATTTTCATCCATATACTTGATTTCCTGTCATAAACTAAATTTTTATAATTCATTTTAGCGATATTATACTACACAATACCTTTATTTTAAGAATACATGTTTTAGTTGCGGAAAGTTAAATTTACTAGCTGGCTAGGCTAATGACACTTACTTTTATTCACGTATATATTGCAATATTTCAGAGAAGAAAGAATCTGAAGTTCAGATTTCGATATAAATATTAAGCGACCCTATCTTGTGACAGAATTCTGAAATATGAAAAAGGAACAAATATGGACAAAGTACTCTTCACATCAGAGTTATGCTATAGAAAAATGACACTAGTCATCAAATCTGAACTTTTTTCCCCTGTCACACGGGATATTGTTTTTATCAAATCGGCCTACCTGATTACGAAGATGTCGGTGAAAAATTCGTAAATCTTAACACTTTTGTGCAACAGGGTTCTTTCATGAACGAGCGACATCGCCTACTCTTCAAAATAAGTCACCGAAGGAAAAAGTAGGAAGGTATTGAATTGTGCAATTTGGGCAGAGAATGAAGTACTGTTGGAAAGAAAATCGCAACAGGTATCCAAAATGGCCATGTTGTTAAAGAAATTATCCTTAGTTTGCATTTCATTACAAAAAAAAACAACTTTTTGTTATGAAATTTACATTCATGTATTTTTACAAGAAATGAAACGTTTATGGTTAGAATTTGAAAGCCATATAAATAAAAGGACCACTGAACTATATAATAGGAACAAATAAGCATATGGAATGATGATGTTATGGATTTTGTACAAACTGGATGAAATATTACTTTTACTTCTTTCTTCAGTCTTTCCAGAAATAGTCGCCCATCATTGTCGATCCCATCTTCATTGATATTGTTGTTCTATTCTGCTAATGGCTTGATGGAATCTTTTCCCTGGTTCGTCACTTACAGCTCCTACTTTCCCCCAAAAAAAGTCTAAATAGGTATCCAGGAATGGTGTTCTGTGTAACACAACTCATTTTATCCAATGGTAATTGTCCAGGAATCCTTCACTATTTCTTAAGATTTGTCGGATTTTTAATTGTCCAGAAAACATTTAACCACTAAAACCTAAAATCATACTGTCTAAACACGTTTAATATAAATATTATGAACCTCGCACCATAGGAGGACATAAATACATACAGTTTAAAACGTTAAAAATGCACTAGTACTTTCGTGACCGCCATCGGTCACTTCCTCAGGTGTGACTACCAGTTCTAAGCAGCAACGGTCAGCATATGACCTGACACAACATGATGTGTCAGGTCAGACGGGTGCGCAGAAAGCCATAAAAAGAACAGGTGGTCAGGAGTCAGTAATAACTATTACAATACTTAAATCACAGTAAGTCATGTATGAGGTATTTCCAAGCATCAGGAATATAGTTAGGAATATCATCGTTGCAGCAACTTCTCCGGTGAGCCAGAATCTGAAGGGCTTCTGTAAACAGTAACAAATTCTTATTCTTAGGTATAGTCAGAATAGTAACCTCAGACCATATTGGTCCAAAAGGTTTGCTTACAAGCAAACGTGACATAGATGTGGAGCCATTACCGACTTTAATATTGTATTTGTGTTCCTGCAGTCTGACCTTTAGATTACGAGATGTGGAACCTATATAGGAAGAGGATCGGAGTCAGAGGACAGGAGAGGAATTCTGTAAATTCCATAAATATCTAATAAATCCGGTCTGTCACGATCACTACGAACCAACAAAAATAATTTACAAGAAAACAACCCAAAGTCAATAAGCCGGCCCCGGTGGCGCAGTGGTCTAAGCGATGGCCTCAGATCATTCGTCGGAACAAGGTCCGGGTTCGAATCCCGGTGAGGCATGGATGTTGTGTTTGTCTTACGGCACTGGCTCTCTCCCTTCCTTGGAACCAGTGACCCTAAATTAGGAACGGGCGACTTCTTATAGCCCATTGAGTTGCTCACGGTGGTCGTTAAACCTCCAATCAAAAAAAAAAAAAGTCAATAACAAAAGGTCTGCATATATTTTTAAGTGGATGTGAAAGTGGTGGCAAAAACGGGATAGAACCCACATATTTAGTGGTTCTAACTTCTCTGGCTAGTGTTGTGGAGTCAAAATGTTGGGATTTTTTAAGGTGTTTGTCTACGTTAAAAAACCCATTTTTGGCTAAATTTTCGAATTTATTTTTATTATATTACTTGAAAGAGTAGATTTTTAGGAATCCAAAACACTTTGATTTTTGTTTCTACGCTTATTAGAACAGAAGTTATAGCCAATCGAATAAACCGGAAGTGAGATCGCCCGAACAGTAAAAAGTTAAACATTGTAATTCATAAGTGATTTTCTTCGCTTATATATTTTTAATGCTAACAGAATTTATTTGTAATGATTTTGGATTCATTTATTTGCCTTTGGCAACACTTAATTAATTAAATAATATATTTTGTTCTGTGGAACGGCAACCAGTATTCTGAGATTTGGTTACGTTTGCTTCGCGCTTTGTTTAATCATAATTTCTGGTGAAATTTTGTATGTTCCGTTGCTATTTTAGTAGTGAACTTGCTTTAGATTTATTGTTTATCATTTAAAGTGAATTAAGATACCAAAAGTAAGGTCTAAGAGATCGAAAAAACGATCCTTTTACGGCAATCGCTATACTGCCCCTAAGCCATGTGATAGTGACGATGTAATGACTGCAAGTTCAAGTAAGCTAAAAATTCCGAATATTCAAGTAAATGTATCAGACAATGAAACAGATGCACCCAAAGTCAATAGAATATTTGATATTTAGACTTTAATATCTGTGTTGTCCAAACTATCTCGCCCAGAATGCTTTCAAACTGATTTGAAGTTGGTTGAAGATTCAAAATTTGGACTGTGCTCAAACTTGTGTTTAATATGTAAGTGTGGTTTTAAAATGGGTTTTTTCTTCAACTCGCAAGGAACACAACAAAAACTTGATAAATTCAGCATTAGTTCTTGGATTACGACTAATTGGAAAGGGTTATTCTGCAGGGAGAAAGCTGTTATTCACTTTGAACTTGCCTTTTCTATCTAAGGCAGCTTTCAGACGGCATGAAGGCCACCTATTTGAAGCTGTACAAGCTGCAACTGAACAAAACATTCAAAAAGCAGCAACAGTAGTAAAGAATTTTAAAAGGAGTACATCTAAGAAAGCAACAAAAATTACAGCTTGTGGTGTGTCAGTCGATGGCACTTGGCAGCGGCGTGGGCATACATCCCTCAATGGTTGTGTGTCGGTAATTTCCATTGACACTGGGAAAGTTTAAGATTTGGAAGTTATGACACAATATTGTTACAAGTGTAAAAGAGACTATGATTCGAGTAAGGAGCACCTATGCTCAAATCACACAGGATTTGCATCAAGAATGGAATCAGTGGAAGTGTATAGAACATTAGAACGGTCTAAAAAAATCGACAACTGAAGTACACTGAATACTATGGAAATGGTGACTCCAAAGGTTATATGGAAGTAAAAGACATTTATGGGAAAGACACAGTTCAAAAACTGGAGTGTATAGGCCATGTGCAGAAAAGAGTTGGTTCTCGCTTGAGGAATTTGAAAAAAAGCAAAAAAGGAATCGGAGGGAAAGGGAAATTAACCGATAAGTTTATAGACAAACTGCAGAATTACTATGGCATTGCTATCCGGAGCAATGTAAGAAATTTGCAGAGTATGCAAACTGCGGTTATAGCTGCATTTTTTCACTGCTGTTCCAGCGACAAGAACATAATGCATGGACAATGCCCGACAGGATCAGACAGCTGGTGTAAATGCTAGTGCGCATTATCTGCTGGTAATCAGATTTGTGATAAATCTCCTGGTCTTCCAGATTCTGTCATAAAGGTTATAAAACCAGTGTACATGAGTCTGTGTAATTAAGCTCTACTTTCAAACTGTCTGCATGGGAAGACCCAAAACTGTAATGAAAGTTTTAAAAATTTGCTATGGACTGTTTTACCAAAAGAAACATTTGTTGGACTACAGACCATGTTATTAGGAGCAAATATTGCAGTTTGCTGTTTAATTCTGGTTATTTTGGACTGTTACCTGTGTTCGAAATATTAGGAATACCCTTTGAACAAAAGATGGTTAATGATTACTTGAGACTGGACAATGAGCGAATAACGAATTCGAGACGTCAAACCTTACCCACTGCAAAACTTGCTCGAAAAAAAGAAGAGCTGCAAAAAAATCAAAATTGGCATGAAATGAAATCAAGGAAGGTTGTACATATAAGAGTGGTGAATTTTAAATGTGATGAACAAGTAGTATATAGAATTTTCTTCAAATCAAATTTTTAACACGTTTTCTGAAAAACTAAATTTTCAGCTATATTTCCGTACGAGAAATGTGATTACTCAAAAGTTTTCAAGATATGGTATCAAAATTTTGTTCTATTGTTTCAAATATTCTCTTCTACGCTTTGAACTAAAAGTTAAAGTGTACATGCATATTTGGTGATAAGTGTTTAAACATGATGCGATAAGATTTTTTCAATAAATTTTCAAAAAAATTTTGCAGTTTTTGTTCAATTTGCTCTAATACTGTGTATTTAAGGAATATCACAAAGTCTTTAGTTCATTGCACAGGAAAGGGTTACAGTATAATACAGTATCAAGGAAATTGAAATATATAGAGTTTAATTGACTGTACAGTGTCTGGCGTCCGTATGAAATTTTACTTAATTTTTACTCACAATGACACGTTTCATAACATTTTAAAGAAATTTTGTCAAAGTTATGTTTTTTTTCATGATTTGCATTGCATATTAACTCGAATTGTGTGTATTTAATTAATTTTGTGTTAATTTAAAAAATGCTTCTAACGTAGACAAATACCTTAATACGTTTATTAACAATGTAATTAGAGTAC
The DNA here is from genome assembly GCA_039090855.1 of Macrothele yani. Classification (NCBI taxonomy): domain Eukaryota; kingdom Metazoa; phylum Arthropoda; class Arachnida; order Araneae; family Macrothelidae; genus Macrothele; species Macrothele yani. The sequence goes on from CM077034.1 coordinate 133,777,575, forward strand.
CCAAAGGAATCAGGATTTTCTGTTCATAAGTTTGCTTAGTAGAACAATGAGAACGGGCTCTGTGTATCATAAAACGCAAGGAAGCAAGTTTTTGGCATTGCGGATGACTAGTAGTGGCAGGGATCATTAAAGCCCGAGAGGTAGATTTCCGAAAGACTGAAGTCGTAACCAAATTTGTGGTAGGGTCACGAGTGAGCAGGATGTCTAAAAAGGCAAAGTAAAATGCAGTTCAGTTTCAACTGAAAATTTAATAGAGACATATTTTGACGAAAAACTATTAACCAAATCCTGTAAGTCCGACGTTGACCCCTGCCAAAAAATTTAAATATCATCAACGTATCGAATGTAAAGGGGTGGTTTAATAGGGAAGGTGTGTAGCATCTCGTTTTCCAATTGCTGAAGGAGAATTTGAGCAAGGAGGGGCGATAGTGGAGAACTCATTGGGGCCCCTTCCAACTATTTATAAATATCATCATTAAAACGAAAATACGTCCTACTATAAACAAGTTGTAGAGTATGAATTATAGCTTTCGTGTTAGATGCAGAAAAAGTATTGGAAGCCAACAGTTTGGAAAGAATCAAATTATGAACAGTAGGAACAGGAATAATGGGAAAAAAATGATATGACATCAAATGAGACTATCATAAATGTAACCAGAATAGGTTGAATAAAGTGAATAGAAGATAAAGCCTGGGTGGAACTGGATATAGAGTAACGTGCATTGGCAGTGAGATGATTCAATAATTTGGCAAGAGTACACACAAGAGGGCGGGTAGGGAAAGCAGAAGCTGAGACCAGAGGACGAATTGGGTGGTCAGGTTTGTGTACCCTTCCTCTTGAGGGTATTCTTTCCAAATTATTGAATCATCTCACTGCCAAATCACGTTACTCTATCTCCAGTTCCACCCAGGCTTTATCTTCTATTCACTTTATTCAACCTATTCTGGTTCCATTTATGATGGTCTCATTTGATGTCATATCATTGTTTCCCAATATTCCTGTTCCCACTGTTCATAATTTTATTCTTTCCAAACTGTTGGCTTCCAATACTTTTTCTGCCCCTAACGCTAAAGCTATAATTCATGCTCTACAACTTGTTTATAATAGGACGTATTTTCGTTTTAATGATGTTATTTATAAGCAGTTGCAAGGGGCCCCAATGGGTTCTCGACTATCGCCCCTCCTTGATCAAATTTTCCTACAGCACTTGGAAAATGAAGTGCTAAACTCCTTCCCTATTAAACCACCCCTTCACATTTGATACGTTGATGATATTAAAATTTTGTGGCAGGGGTCAACGCCGGACTTACAGGATTTGGTTAATAGGTTTTCGTTAAAATATGTCTCTATTAAATTTTCAGTTGAAACTGAATTGGATTTTACTTTGCCTTTTTTAGATATTCTGCTCACTCGTGATCCTATCATAAATTTAGTTACGACTTCCGTCTTTCGGAAATTTACCTCTCACGTTTTAATGATCCCTGCCACTTCTGATCATCCGCATTGCGAAAAACTTGGTTCTTTGCGGTTTATGGAACACAGACACCGTTCTCACAGTTCTACTAAGCAAACTTATGAACAGGAAATCCTGAAAACCTACGAGATGGCTAATTCCTTTGGGTACTCTAGTTACGTTCTGAATAAACTTATTAAAAAATCCTAACGTTTTGACTCTACAACACTAACCAGAGGAGTTAGAACCACTAAATGTGTAGGTTCTATCCCGTTTTTGCCACCACTTTCACATCAACTTAAAAATATCTGGAGACTTTTTGGTATTGACTTTGGGTTGTCTTCTTGTAAATTATTTTCGTTGGTTCGTAGCGATCGTGACAGACCTGATTTATTAGATAATTATGGAATTTACAGAATCCCTCTCATGTCCTCTGACCCCGATCCTCTACCAATATAGGTTCCACATCTCGTAATCTAAAAGTCAGACTGCAGGAACACAAATACAATATTAAAGTCGCAAATGGCTACACAGGTATGTCACGTTTGCTTCTAATCAAACTTTTCGGACCAATATGGTCTAAGGTTAGAATTCTAACTATAACTAAGAATAAGAATTTGTTACTATTTACAGAAGCCCTTAAGATTCTGGCTCACCGGAGAAGTTGCTGCAACTACGATATTCCTAACTATATTCCTGATGCTTGGAAATACCTGATACATGACTTACTGTGATTTAAGTATTGTAATAATTATTACTGACTCCCGACCACCTGTTCTTTTTATTTATTTCTGCGCACCCGTCTGACCTGACATATCATATTGTACATATATGCTGACATTTGCTGCTTAGAATTGGTAGTCACACCTGAGGAAGTACTGAATGCGGTCACGAAAGTACTAGTGTGTTTTTAACGTTTTTAACTGTATGTATTTATGTCCTCCTTTAGTGCGAGGTTCATAATTTTTATATTAAACGTGTTTAGACAGCATTATTTTGGGTTTTAACTTGTAACACGTATATTAATCAATTTCATTTAACCACTAAAGCAAATTCCTTCCAAGCAGCGAATTCCTGAGTATTTACCATTTTCTCGAAATTCTCATCTTTCACAAGTTTCTTGAACGGTGGTTAAATGAACATTACCTCTTTCAATTTTGCATCACATACACATGGGAATTGTCTCCTGACATGTGAAACCCTCTTCACTGCTGCAAAAGGCCTTTACGAAGTTTTTTATCAAACCCAAGGTTACAGGTAAAGCGGGGAAGAAACATTTTCTTTCGGTCCAACAAATAGGTGTACTGAAGATTATGTTGCCGAGCGACGTAATTCTGTCTGTGAGGCAAACGTTTTCCAGTATAGTGTCAAAACGTTGCTTTACCCTCCTACAGACAAATATAATAAGTGTAATTCGTACATCCGTCCTTCTCCGAGTAGTAAGGCGATGGTTTTCCAATTTCCACATATTTTCCAGTAGTACTTCTTCTATTGGATTTCACTTAAAAATAGCAACACGCTCTCGTAAGGGTCTTTCATTTCGACTGAATTTATCACTGGTTTCGACAATTTAATGTTGCCACTGGGTAGCAACACAAAAGACTTGGGTTTGACGAATGTATTAAAAGCCTCAATTCTTGAGGTATAGGCTGAAAACGAAGTTAAGCCATTTATCCGTCAATATCTGAACACAATCAAATGGAATTTTGCATTATGAAGTACCCTAAAAATTGTTCATGCCTCTTCTGCACATTGAAATTCTGATGCGTGAGGCAAGTACGTTCTTCTACTGCAGACTAGACCCTAAAAGTTAGTCTTAATGTTTGCTAGGAATATGTTCTCTGAATAAGTTGCTTAGTTTCCTTTAATTAATCAGATTCAGTGTCGTGTTATTTACGGTATTGTAAGATGGATCCGTGGACGTTGATCGTTCACCCTCTACTGATGTTTCTTCTTCTGAAAGAGTGAATTCATCCTATGGCGACCGTTGCTCAGGAAGGGGAAGTTCAGTTTTGTGTGGTATAGGACGTATTGCAGATGATTGACGTAATTCAGATGATTGTTTTCTTGGAAAATTATTCTATTTTAGTGATGCAAATGTAACAGGCACTGCATGCTACTGGGCAAGCGCCAGTCCATCGTTACTGAAAAAGGCATATACAGTGGTTTGTATCCATTCATTAACTTATTCATATTTGATGTTACGCGGGATTTTGAGGAACCGATATTTTTTCTTGGTCACCAACGTGACGCTCGAAATGAGAATAATAAATTTGTTTAATCTTGGTTGTTTAAGACACACCCTATTTTTTTCACTGTGTACTGTCCACAGATGTCACAAAACTGTCGGGGTTATATATTTCAGCGGGGTCTGTCCATGTAAGAAAACAAAATGCGAATAAACACGGCACAACAATCACTGCAATATCTTGCGAGCACAATATTGTTTCAACTGAACGCGATAGAACACATTTTTTCATGGAACCAAACCTTCTCAGCCACTTGTTGACCTGGCGTCTGCAGAACGAAGGAAAATCCTCAACGTTAATAATGGAACGTTGAGTATTTTCCTTCGTTTGCAGACTTTTCATCATTGTCACTTTAAATTTTACCATAAAAAGGCATCATAAATTGCAAACTTGTCTAGAAAAATTTTGTCGTACACAGAGAAGCATATCCACCGGAGCGTTTTGTGTGGATAACCAAGTTATATAAATCTTTGGATTTTCGGCTTTTATAATGTTATTTTTCAATTTGTTTTTATAAAATGGTGCGATATGGCCCATTATAATCCTCCGACAGGCTAATGAAATCTGACTCTGCTGCATTGAAAACGCTACTGGGATACGTAAAAGCCGATTCAGAAACGGCTGTCACTTCTCGAGGGAAAGCAAAAAAGTCCGCCAACGCGAAAACCGGTCTTTCATGGTGAAACTGTCATACGTTTCTATGGTCACTCTGCACGACATTGAATTGGTGATTCTGTAAGTTGCTTGAAGCCGAATTATATGCGGTGACAAAGAGAATGCTAGATTGCTTAAGCATGAGCCCTCATTAAAATTTGTGGAATAAGATGTTTCTTTCAGTTAATATCAATAAGAGATTAAAAATCAAAACTAATACTCTCAACATACTTTTGAAATTGTATATGTTGAATATTTTATTTTAATATAAATAATTCTGAAATATGTTACATAATTTCGTTTCAATTTATCAAACGAACAGTTTTCAAATCTATTGAGATTGAGAAATGACACATTTGTTAAATTCTCATTTTCCGATAAGTATCTAGATTGTGCAGTACACCTTGACTGAGGGGAGGAAGGGTATAGGTTGTCGGTCCTTAGCCATGATTAGAAAAGTTCAGTAACTCAGTGCCCTGCTGTACCTGAGTTTACCTTAAATCTGTGATTTTTTCGAATTTCATTGATATCTCATTTTTGAAGTGCCTTGAATGGTCTACTTGTTTGATTTTCTTATTTTTTTTGGGGGGGGGGGGTTAATATACATCTGTTGATAGGCACTTGAGATGAACAGGTCGACTAAGTCGTGTGATTTAAAAGTATTCAAAAAGTTCTCAGTCCTCAAATTTGATATTAGAATACAAAAAGAAAGGTAAATAAGTAAACGAAATATGAACAACGATATGACATATGTTCAAATTGTATTATTGCGATTAGACTATTTACGTGATATTCACCATTTGTACAGACAAAGCTGAGCTAAAATCACAGCGAAAGCGTGGTACATAAAAAAGTAATATACATTATATACTTCTAAATAAACTTTTTCTCTTCTTAATCTTATAATCATCACAACAAAAGTACTGTACGATTAATGAGAACAGCCCATTTTGCTCCTTTATAATAGCATAAATTTTTTCGTGAATTATTTCGTCACCAATTTCTTAATATGTATTATTTTCAACCTTGAATATTGAAAACCCAACAAATCAGGCTTCATGTCGTTAATGTTGGAAAAATAAGGAGCAGCATCTCTCTACATTACGATCTCAATACCGTTTTAAGTGTCAGGAAGGGGAAACAGAACATCATGACGCCGTCTTTTCATTCAACGTTTCTTCAAAAATAAATTATAACAGAATGTGAAGAGCTTTTGAAGTGGCACTTATATCCATTTACGCAGCATTCCCCATTACATTTGTTTACCTTACAGATCGTGACTTTTCGGAGGCTGTTGCGTGATATGAACACTACCACATTAATTCTCATGGGGCAGGAGTCGGAGAGTTTATTAAAGATTTAAATCTAATGTTATTCATTTTGGAATGACATGTGTCTTCAGCGGTGTTTTCTGCCGAATATATTGCGGGTAATGATTTTTTTCAGCGTCCAAAATTATTTGGCTAACATTTTAAAATAAAGGAAGTACATTTTTTAAGTACGCCATGTGATATGAAACAGTGAAAACACTTCGTCTTAGAAATACATTTTAACTTTTTTTAACTGAAACTTACTGGCAAGTACTACGATGTTCACAATCCCTGCGGTAGGCTTCACATAGCTCTTCGGGACAAGTTAAAGCTTGGCTGTACTGAAAAGGAACGCCAAGCGGCTGATTCCGGGTGGAATATTATAAGAGCAATCGTGCACCATGTTGCCAGGTAAACGTCCATTTTGCTACTCTACAAAAAATAGCTCTTCGTTTCTGCCTCAGTGTTTAACATCACACGCTGTGAATCTCTTGGTTCTATCGCAAATGACTCCTTAATGTGGTACACAAATTATGCGCATGCCCGTCTCGTTTCTAGAAGACTGTTAAAGTAGAGATCGGAAGGCGACGAACTGCGACTGACGTTGAAAATTACAAACCCACTTCTCTTTCGTGGGTTTTCTTTCTTTATGTTTCTTCTTTTTTAAACTGAACTGTGAACAATGCCCTCAGTTCCAAAACCAGAAGTACCACTTTCCCACATGCCATCGTTCTTCCGTTGAAGAGGACGCGACATTTACTTTAACGCTTTCTTGAAGCGAGAAAACTGTTTGCATACTTTCTATCTTGCATTGAAGATTCAGTTCCGAAAGACCTAGTAATTCTCAGCTCCTTATGTTAAAAACTGAGACGGAAATTAAGAGCTATATTCTGTAGCGAAGCACAACCAAACGGAAAGCTTTTCTTTCAAGAATGTAACTGGTTCCCCTTGCAGCATTCCGCCTTTAACTTCGCAACCGGAGAGGACCTTCGATTTTCGATATACCAACCTTGACGTTGTCGCTGCGACGCTGTGTGTGACACATTATGCACCTTTTGCACAGCTTTTTTAAAACCTTTGCATCCCTTTCTGTTATAGTTTGGTCGCTGGGCAGATTTGTGGCCTGCTTGTTGATCCACCATTCTTCTCTATAACGTCACGTGCCTTCCGTTCATTGGCGTCTTCCTTCCGTGTTCTTTCAACAGCAAGTTTCATTTTCTTGCCTCGTGATCTACTGAGTTCTTTATAGCATACATTTTGTGTCGGCACTCCAATATCTGCTTTCCATTGCTTCGTCGACCGCTTACTTCGCCGCCTGCTGTTGGCATTTCGTTTTGTTTCGTCTGCTTTTTCTAACGCTAGGCGCCTTCAGCCTACAGCAGTTTTTCGTCAATCTGCTTCCAGTTGCTACCATGTGTTTGCTGGAGTTCTTTCTCAAAAGTACTTTGTGTATTATATTTGATTATCAGGAGTACCACGCCTTGTCAAGAGACTGTTTGCTGACTTAACTCTGTTTTTTGGATTTGCACTTCTTTCCCAGTGTTGTGTCCCAGAGTTTCTCCCTTAGCATGCATCTTTTCATTGCTGAATCACTTCACGTTCACGTCGAACTCTCTCGTTCGTGACAAACGTTTCTCCCGTGATCTATGCGTCACGATTGAATCTCGTCAACATTTTGTTGGCCTCACGAATTTTTCCGACTCCCACAAGCTTATCTCCGGGTGCTCCATATATCAGGTAGCAATTGTTTTTACCAGCCACGTTATATGTCAATAAATTTTCCTGGGTGCAGGTGTGCACCTTTTTCGCCGTGACTGTACATGTTGTAAATATGTTTCATTTTTAATTAAGATCTTCTGAACTGTGAGGCTTGGAGCATGGTTCGTTGACATGGGCGTGCTGGCTGATAAGATTTACCGTAAAGGTAGTTAAAATGTATTATAATTTTTTTCTACATTTGCGATCATATCACATTCTTTTAAATGTGTGCATCCTTTTTTTTAATTTGTTTTCGAAAATTCAGCCAAATAATTCATGACGCTAAACTATACCTTTAACATAACTCCAACACTACCACAATTTCGTCAATTTATGGTTATTACAGTTCTCCCGAAAGATGGTAGCACGTCAGCTCTTTTGTTTGCACCCGATTTTTTGCTCTGCACCTTCTGCTTCTGGTGTTTGTCTTGACAATGTGTCTTGTAGTAAAAGCCTGAAAGTTATTTTTGTTTCATAAGTCTTATTTTCTTGTACACAGTCATGGCAGATCGGTGTGTCGGATATCATAATCTGGAAAGCTTAGATTTAAAACTTCTAACAGTCAATCCCTCATAATTATGTTGATCCACTTATACATAGTTTACACTCAAGGTGTTTGCAGACCTGTCGGCGATCTTTAGAATGCAAACTACTAGAGAGATATAAAGAAATTAATTTTGTAGACCATATTGTTGAATATTTATTCTGACAGAATTGTCCGATTTACACTGAACACTGTCTTGCTGCGTTGATTCTGATCATTATGGTGTTCTTCCATGGCACTTAATCAATTGTTTTTAAAATCACATAAACATTTGATTTATTCTGCCTGATAAGCACCTCATCATACATCAGGAAACAAAACTTTTTCGTCATAAAATAATATTTTTGAGTTGAGAATCAAATATTCATAAATGTCCTTTTCAAGGCCAGCGAAATTTGTCATTAAACAATATTCTTACACAACTGACAGTTTGCATGTTTTATAGTGGCTGAAAGTTGGCAGCACCTTAGCCTTTACCCTTCAATCGCAAAGGCAGTGGAGCAGGTGTGGTAGTACAACTATCTCTGCCTTCTCCCGGTTCCGCCGCGCCGTACCTTTGGAGTGTGATACATATCAGCATGGAACACGAGCATTGGTCTAAAACATAAGAATATATCTTATTTTAAACATTAATGTATTTCAATAAAACATATACCTAAACACAACTGAACGACAGTTACAACTATCTAAAATAATGTTTCCTTTCTGATTTCTACTATTCAGTTATTGTAATTATATTTTTCTGTTCATTAAACTATAACAAAAGTCAACCATAAAAACCAAGAACGCTATTAACTAATGCTATTCTTTTAGCGAAAGTATAAGTTCAGAGTCCCATAAAGGTAAAAGTACTTTTTTAGACATTTCAACGCCATAATCAAGATCATTCATAATCAAGATCAGCAAAGGAAGAACACTCTTTGACTTCTTCGACGTCTGTCATAATTCTACGCGCACGAATGCAATTTTGTTATGTGTTTGCATTTTGTTAGGTAATTATTTATATCGCGTACTGAAACGTATCGTAAGAAATGTAGGCAAACCGACAACACATAGAACTGTGAAAGTAGATCACCAAATTTTTAAGGCTTTACTTATTTTTCGTTAAAACAAAATTTCTGGTGGGTTTGGAACCTTTACCGTCTTTGTATGTTTGTCAGATCTGCTTATCCGTCATCCTTTGTATTACCTTTATGCCTTGAATGAGCTTACAGAAACGAACTGTTATAATAGTCCCAAAGAATTAAAATCATCACCGCTTTTGAATTTGAAAAAAATAATAATATATACTAAATGTGTAATTTTTTCTTTATCTGTTAAAAACCCTTTTTGTTTATTCTATCATGCTCGCTACTATCGCCGAAAGCGAGTGGCATAGTTTGAAAACAAAGTTACAGCTTCGTACCCTGTAACAAATTTCCAATAAATCTGGAAGCTTTCGGCTGGTCGCTGTAGACTAGCGTTTTGATATAAGACTGAAGCAACCCAGGAACAGCCACTCCGTTATTTCATTCGCCAGGACAGAACATGGAACCCACGAATTGGCCAACGACCTGGCACTTTTGAAATACGTGCGTGACATTGACGATGAAACACAGCAGAGCGCTAGCATTTCCAGCCTGGCATTTGCTTGGTTTATGTGTTTGTTCGATTGGATATATAAAAAGGTTTGTATTGAAGTACCAGGTACTATAAGTGTAATACATATTCATTTTTAGTGCTGTTAGTTTAGTAACTCCTTTGATGTGTGCAAGTATTCATTTCATATGCATGTTTGAAATGTGTGCGTGAGGTTTTACAAACATCGTCGGAATGCCAAGTAAATTATTCACTAATCTTCCCTTGTTTCAGACAACTGTTTACATCGCAAAAAAATAATAAATAGCTGTCAGGATTTTCTCTTTGTCGTTACATCGGAAAATTGGAGGAAGATTAAGCACCCTTTGAAAGAATAAGCATATGTATTTGTGGACCACATTTCATGTGATGGAAAGCATTTTTCTGTAGGTGATAAAGGATGCCACTTGGAGATTATCTCAGCGTGATAGCATGTCAATCGCTTTGCAATACGTGGTTCAGATGCTGTATAACGAAAACATCCGGATGAAGTTTATTAACATGCTTGCTTGAATTCTATTTCTGCCCGAAAGAAGCAGCACAAATGAGAAAACTGAACCCGTTCGCAATATCCAAAGTGAGCGCCAAATATCAAATTTAATCCTGACAAATATCAATTAAAAAGAAGCATCACAACTTATCTCTTCGCAGTAACTATTGTTCCCGCACAAAATGTGCTACTGATTAGCTGTGTTTCATCATCACAGGTCACGCACGCAAATTGGTGGTATCTGTTTTCACTTCTGACCAATGAGAAAACGGAGCCAAAGTTTCTGAGTTGCTTCCGTCTCTATCTCCAGAAGCCAGCATCACACTAGCGTCAGAACAGATAACTATGGGAAGAGATCTAATGCCCTAGCAATTTGGTTTACATAATAACGGGAAATAAACAACAAACATTAAATTTTTGAGGCGTCTACGTATTTCTCGTGTGTCGAAGCATTTTGTATATGCGTATGACAGGCTCACGCCCAATAACAAAGAGCAAAGGAAGCAGCTACTCATAAACTGCATACGAAGAATTTTACAAACCAAATTAATCATTTTAAATCTGTAACAATATGACTTCTTTACAGATAATTATCTACTATATAAATACAAATTTATTAATAAACTGCACGTTTCATTAAATTTTACCCACGAGTCTATTCCTTCCGCTTGACTGTTGGTTTCCATTTTATGCACGTGCCTTCATCTCTCGGCAGGTGCAAATTCCAGAGTAAATGAAGTAAGCAATTCGAATTTCGCAAATTACTGGAGAACTACGCTCATCTCTAGCAATCTTTCCTTAAGTAAAGACCTTTAAAATATCAGTTTATTCACTCAATGTATCCAATAACAACTCCTCAAAGGGATCGCAGTTCAGCTTTTAGCACACACGAATAAGTCCGTTCTACTAATTTTCATTTTTAAAATAGTTTACCAATTTTCTCATTTAAAAAATCTAGTGATTACAGTGTGCCACAGGGAGTGCACAATACACTTGTGGTAAAGTTGGACCAATCCCTTCAGGAGATATTTTTCCACATAGTGCATTTTTATATTCTTTTTGTCTGTAACTGAATGGCATTTAGTGTCAGCTGCTGTTATACACCAGTCATGGGCGGCTTTAGGACGGTGCAAGCGTTGCCATCTCACAAAGTTCAGCAGGTCAGTGACCTTAATATATCTTTTTTTACTTATTATCATTTTCTTGTGAAATGGTAAGGTATGTAAAAAACCGAACGCCGAATTCGGGTAATAAATTGAAAAATTAAGATATGTAAAGTAGTCTAACAATTCCAACAACAATTAGGTTAATCAGCTAAAGAGTGCGCTAGCGTAGAGCTCTTTGCCCAAGAAGCAAAATATTTATGGGTGAACCTACGAAGACTCAAATAAAGTGAGAAAGTCTTAAAAGCCCGATAATATCCACGTATCCAATACTGAACGGGGAAAAACTAAGTCCAAAAAATCCAACAGGAATTTGGAATACACCATCAGGACCTCCCGACCACGGGGAGGCAAAGAGATCAGCGTGCAGGAAAAAGACTTTTAATTCAAGAGCACTCCGTACGAGTGTTATGGATATTTCTGTTGCCACTTGCTTTGGTCAGCAGGATGGCTGAGAGGTTCATCTGGAAAAGACACGCCGGTGGGAATAATTAATTCCCAAAATTCAGCACACATACAAACAAAGAAAAGGTTGTGGGTGAATCCCAAAAACGATAAAAATGGCTCTGGCGCCACTCACATTAAATTAATATGTAGCCTGTGGTACCACAATTCATTAAGAAGAAAATTTCGGGGAAAACATTTGTCTGGAAATTCGCAAATTCGAATGAAATTTACATTTGATTTCTGCTTAAGGCGATTGTTGATCAACTTTAAAAAGAATATTTTGTTTATTTTTGCATAGTGTATAAAATGTGTATAGGGACGGAAAGTTTTTTTGACACTTACCTTAATAGAAAGTGAAAATGTTCGTTTATTTTAACATGTGAAGATTGGAAAATACATAATACCCTCTGATTTACTAGGAGTATGCTTCGGGGAAAACAAAAAGTACAATTGTATCTGAAGATTTTAGTTGCAAAGATAACAAATTAAGAGTTACTGCTTTTATGTGTTATATTGAAATTTAACAATTTGGAAAATTATAGGAATATTCCTGTTATTACTAGAACACAAATCTATGAGCCCAAAGCTCTAATAATATCAAAGGATACTGATGTCTCCTTCGCAACACTGGCATACCAACAATTTGAAAATTATTTCATCTCAAAAAAGCACTCTTCTTTATTATGTAACGACATTAGTACTGTGTTAAGTGGAGTACATCCACCCTACTTGAAAGTGGATTCAAAGTTCCTATCCTAGTGAGAACAAATAGAGTTACATCTACCGTTGACTTAAGTGAAAAGCTGAGGACGATTTCATAAGCATAACACAAAATATTCTCCCAAATTACATTGATCAAGACAAAAGGCTTTCTGCCAAATTATATTATTCAAACCGAATGGCTTAGTAACATGCCTAGCCAATTTATAACATCGCTGTTCACCCTGTGCTTGTGATCCATAAGTGTAATAACCCATAGAAAATCAGATCCCTCTATTCTTTACGATTAGGATTTATATGTAATAAAATTTTCAAAGTACGTTCATAAAATATTTATTAAAAAAGAGAAAAAAGTAGGGAAAAAGCTAAAATTACTAAAATATTTGATACATTTCTTTTTATTTTTAATAACTGTTTGTAATTCTTTTACTTATGCGGTCATAAAATATTGAAATATTACTTTACACATTTTAAATTAGTTTACTCAAATCCAGGGTTTTCAACTAACTCACAGCTATTACAACTAGAAACAACATAGCACTTCATGATGTCGAAAATAAAGCTCCTGTTATTTTCTCTCAAAATACCTTTAAATTGACTGAACGACCTCTCGAGGTCACATGTGATTGGCGAGAACTTTCAACCCGCTAAATCCGATATCGATAATTCCTTTTATTTTAAAGCAGCACAACTTCCAGTTGAAATTTTTTGGAGTATGCTTTCAATAGTTGCAATGGTTTGTAGGTCTGGATTTTTTTTTACATCTTGTGTTTTATAATTTCTCTATTGTGGCCGGATACATTTCCTAACAGTCCAATCGTCTGACACAATACAAAGCAAAATATTTCAGTCAGTTCACAGGCACACATCGGAAAACTCTGTAATTTGGATGATATGGTTGATTTAAATTTTGGGCATGTCGATTTACTTAACAACTTGAACAGGAAAAACAATCTTCTGACAATGACGTGAAAGCTATCATTTAGGATGAAACTGAATATGAAACTACGAATTAAATGACAGATGACTCAGTCTGCTGTCTTCATCTATCTTGTGAGATGATGAAGCAGGTCTGGCGCCAGCATAGTGCTGCCATCTGTCAGCTTTGATGTGTTGCAAAACTTCCCATCTGTTTGCTTACAGGTTGCTACAGCAGAAAATATTGGGAAGTTTTGTTTAAAAAACTGCCGATTTATGTAAAAACGTTTTTATAAATAATGTGAAAATATGTGTTATAATATATCTAATAAAACAGTAAACATGTAAAAATATTTGATTGCATATTAATCCTAGCCTTATTTATGACAAACGTTGAGGCATACTCTCGTCCGGGAATCCTTCTTGCATCTTTCTACTTCGGATGATTTATTTTCCTTTTCTTGACTCTTTGACACACTCTGTTCTCTTGATTTATCATTTAGTTTCCCTTTTCTCTCCTCTTTTTTACCCATCTCTGCTTCTTTTCTCTTTTGATTTCTTACAGTATTCTATGCAGCATTCTTATTCTGAGCGTTAATATTGTTTCCCTGTAATTTTGTTGCTGATCCCGTGTGAGGTCTTTTTTCTCCAGCCTCTTTAAATTTAGAAAATCCGGGGCTGGTTACCTATATTTACTAACATTAAAATCAGCTCCAGAAGTTACAGTCTCCAACATAGTGAGACGATGAGAAAGGGGCGAATTATCTGCCTGTTCTATATTAAAACTAATATATTTCTCTTGTAGCTTTACACTGTCGCTAGATTTTGATACATCTAAACCCAGGATTTTCACTTTGTTACTCGGTCATTCACCATCTGCTCTTCATTTTCGTGGTTAACTATTACTACTTTCTTTACTTCATTCTCTGATTGCCCATTTTCTGCTGTGCCTCTTCCACTTCTCTAAGATACTGCATCTCCTCAATATCATTGATCTCAGTGACTTTCGAATTATTCCCTCTGGCAATCATGGTAAACGTTCTTTCATTGTAAGTCGATCTTATATGTCCCTCAGATCTACAAATTCTACATGGCATGCTTTCAGAGTCATCTAAATTTTGATCCAGTGCCTAGCAATTATCACAGATAGATGTTTTGCACTGGAATGCAATATGCCTTGGTTGAATATGTATCTCCTGCATATTCTGATCGGTCCTGAATATTCTGATTTGTCCTGCATAGACCTACATTGCTCTTAGTTCCTTAATATACAGAAAGTTAGGTACTGGATCTTTCATATCCATACATCTACGATAGTACCTGAGTATGCATTCCACATGAATTCTTCTCTTTCATCTGGTGCTATCCTCTATCTATACACATTGTAAATTGTGCTATATTTCTCTAATGAACTCATCACTTCCCAGTCAGGAACCTCTGGCGGCAGAAGCTTAACAAATACCCTTTTCATATTGTTACCTGCCTTTGCAACTGTAGAGTTCTTATCCTTCTACACAAAATTTTCCTGTTTACTAACCTTGCCAATACCACTCATGTATTTCTCCACAAACTGGAAATCAGTGTTTCTATTTATTATCACCTGCACGGTGTCAAACAAGACATAGTGAGGTTCGCCTAGGAATTACCATATAGTTCTTTAAAACTCTATCCGCCTCATCCCTGGGGATGGGAAACTGAAGTACCATTCGGTCTTTGCATGGTGTTATTGTTTACACCCACGAAAAATGAAAGGTAAGCCAAATAAGTTACCAATTTCCATGAGCATTTGCATGTTATCCACGATGGACTATATTGACAGAAGTAACGCTATCATCTTGAAGCACCACACTATATTCACTTATTCAACTTGAAGCACAACTGTACGAATTATAAAAAACACACTTGGAGCACTTTTTGACGGCGTGCACCAGTAGAAGATGATACTCCACAAACGTTGATCTCTGTTAACACTTTGACAGCACACACTGTATATATGCTTCACACACACCTCCTTGCTGAAGTGAATTCTAATTGAGAGCGGTGTTGTTTAAGACGAAATCGCAATTTCCGATGTGAGCACACTTTTGTTGCACGCACTGTATTCACCGAATTCCCGCTGGTGTAATACTTACACTGAAGTAGCAATTCACTTCGTTGAACACGATGGCGCTGTGAAATCAATATCCTTCCGGTGAAAATAACAAGTCCTCCGGCTCCTTACTAAAAGTTCGTAAGGCTGCTCGTAGGCTAACCAGCACTTCGAAGTACTTAGTGAGAACCGCACCTAATCTAAAGAAAGACTTTTTTTAATAGCCAAGAACCACTGTTGAGCCTCTACTCACAATACCGATGGATAAAACACCGGGCTCAAAATGCTGTCTTCACGGCCTTTCCAGTAGGTTGGGCTGGCACTTTGAGGTTTCAACAGCAAATTTTCACAATGGAAAGTGAAATGCTTTTTGACTTTTTCCTGACATGGAGAATAATAATGAAAGATGGTCAACTTTAAAATTACGTAAGTTTTAAAAATGTGTACTAATGTTTCTTAAAATACTAATATTTCAATTATACAGTGCTTTCCTTTTGTGCATAGTTCAGACGGGGAAGGACTTGGAACACGAAATAGCAGTCTTCCCTTAAATTTAGATTTTACCATATTCATGTACACGCAGTTCTCTGAACAGGGATGAATCGCTATAAGGAAAGCACATGAAATTTGATCAAATCGAAAGAGAGTGAATACCTCATCGCGTGTTATTTTGTAACATTCTCACCACTTTAGTAGGCTTACGGCAAGAATTTCCTCGGAGGAAAGCCGATATATGCGGCAAATGAAGCTTCACATCAAAGTTTGAATCTTCAGAATACAAACGACCATCCGTCTTCACACGATATATAAAAGTGTTTTATAACGGAATATAAACTTTAATGACAGTTAAAAATTAAAAGCGTGAGACCTTTCGGGTCCTGCCATCAGGTACCCATCCTCAGACGCAATAAAAACATACAGTGTAAGAAGCAGCTTATAAATAGATACATTAATGAACAAATGACGTACAATCAGTCGCCATGAGGTGGATTGCGTATGTCCAGTCATTAACAGCAAAAACATAGTAATTAGTTAGAAGATACTATGCGGATAAATTTGTAAGCAGATATTTCCCAGGTCGAGGGATGTTTCTTGGCAGTTCATCATTACAGCAAGTTTCAGATAATTTATCGATGTACAGGCTTTCAGTAAATAACAGCTGAGGTTTTGTATAAGGAACAGGTAGAATTTTAGAATCGTCCCAAATGGGAATGTAAGTCCCCTTGATTAAAAGTCGGGATAAAGCAGTGGAAATGTGGCCCTATGACCATTACAATGGTCATAGGGCCACACCGCTGTTTAGGAACTTGAGTGACAATCAACTAAACTCTACTCAAATCGCAGCCTAGAACCATGGTCCCAAATTTGCTTAACACCGTTCTGGACTCTGTAAACTTCAGGATATTTCTAAACTGAAGGGCATTATACAGTCACTGCCATACGCGGCTCTGCCAGGTTCAAAATCTTGGAAATTCACAAAACAATTTCTTCTGGACTCACAAACATGATACCCCGTGATCTTCTTTGTAGAGCAGAGGGAACTAAAGTTACTGAAAGATCCTTCAAAAAGAATAGTGAATTAAGCAAAACAGCATGCCATTAAAAATGTCACTCACTGTTGCTGATATAAAAAGATTCATAGCTGTGGTATATTTTGACAGAACAGTTTAATCAATTGTGAAGATCTGCAAAAAGAAAAAGACATCTAAGTTTACTATTGTGAATTACTACTATGGTAATCACTAATGACTGTTTTTTTTTTGTTTTTTTTTGGGGGGGGGGTTGCGTGCATTTATAGCTACATATGCTTAACCATTCCAAAATTAGATTCTTAATGGAATCAATGACCAGTGAATGTTTGTTTACATTATGAACTGTTCTGCATTACTGATTTGCTTATTTTTGGTGTGCGTAGTGAGGGTGGGATGGGTATCTGTCAAAATAAACATAATCAAAGTATTTCTTGCCGAATGTTCTTTTTCTATTCTTTTTTGTTCAGCAGCCCTGATAGGGAGAAATATTCATCGGAGAAAAAACTGAACTTTTTGAGTTATTACCCACGACCTTTTCTGTAGCAAATTAATCTAAAAATTGTATTTCTGATACTTTGTTCCGGTAGTCAGTGCAAAGAATTTTCAAACATTTTCTATGTAGCTTTTTTTTATAATGTCATCAATAAAGTATAGCAACTTAAGTTCCACAGAGCATATGAAATGATCTGTACATTAAATAATGGAACCTGACTGCATTTAATGACCACAATGTGAATACAAAACAGTGTTCGAATTACACAAGGGTCCACTGGTCATTTGCCCGTAAAACGTCTACCGAAACACTGAACTATTGATTTTACTGGCCAGAATGGCCAGTAAGTTTCTTTTTTGTTTTATATTTTGTCACAAGTTAAAAAAATGAATTTCTGTTACTTTTACCTTGCTGTATGATTTTGTTTTCAGGCTGCAAACTTAATGATAGATTTAAAGACAAATGTTGGAGATAATTCCATTGAAATCATACATTATTTTCTACATATACTGTAAATGTGTTTCAATTCTTTTTTATTTGTTTTTACGGACCAATGGTTTGCAAATTCCAGTGGTCCACTAGGCCAGTAAAATATTTATTTCAAATTCTACGACTGCAAAAGAAGCTGAATTTCAAAACCATTTTAATAGCATTTGTCTCTATGTTCCTCAAATTGTAACAATCTGTATGTAACATCTAGTTACTGGTGAATACGTATGCCATTTGCTTATATTGTGATAATGAAGGCAATAAATGGAATAATATTGAGAGACATTTTGCTTTATTAAAATGCTACAAAATGTTGTGCCAAACTTAGCTATGTATAAAATGTAAAGCACATTTTCTTTCCTTACACTTGTTCAGACTAAGCGTTTGAAATCTCTAAAATGTAATCCACTTGTCCCCATCTTTGAATACTTGATTGTTGTTATGTATGTTTAACTAATGCAATTAAAAAAAGCATATATGAAATAATTTGTTTCAGGGAAAACATTTAATGCTGCACAACTGGGCAAGTAGTCACAGACACTGATTAATTCCTAATTGTATGAGCTGGGCTCAAACTTAAATCCCAGATGAGGCATCGGTGGTGTGTTTGTTTTGCAGAACTGGTTCTCTCTCCCTCTCCTAAAAGCAGTGGCCCAAAATTATCCAACGAAAACTGTTTTTAACTCTCAGGGTTATGTGGTCGTAAAAAAACCTCGAAGAAAATTCAAAAACATACAGTAAAGTAATGTGTATGTCAAACCTAAAAGTGGCTAATTTTTCTTCCGTTTTATATCTACAGTTAATTTTATATATATATTAACTCTTATGAGACCGCATAATTATGCGAAATTTACTTAAATGAAAATACCTTTATATTTGCATATACTATAACAGTACTTTTTGTCTTGTTTCTACTCTGACAATCTGTTCTGTTTCTGAAGAATAGGAGTGATATGGTAATCCGCTTGGTATTGTTATAGTACCAAATATACCCATTATTAAAGGTGGATGGAAGCCTTTGTGGAGCTAAGCCATTTCCTGCTTCATAATGTGTAAGTACTTATTAATTATTGTTTTACTGTTTAAAAATCTATTATGATTCAGCCATTTCATAATGTGTAAGTACTTTATGGTTTTTGACATGTTTCAAATTTATTCAGCTTATAGATCTGCAGTTAGCGGGACGTATTAAGAGGACCCTAACATACTGCATTAACAGTCGTGAAGTGAAAGACCTCGATCAGTTAGTCATTTTGTTGGTATGCGACAAAATCAAAATTTTGTTGTCCCCAGAACTGAAGACCTATATTCTTCAAAGAGGTTCCGTAGGGCAGTTAGGTCCTTCGACAGAATTAGGAGATCTTTCTGATTTATACGAAAGTCACGTGGGAGCTATGGGAATAGAAATAGAAAGATGCAAACCCAGTCATCCCTTGGGAACTTATTTCAAAGAAGGTGAATCAGAAGCCGGGAAGAAGGGAAGTTTTCAGACAGGCGGAAATAAATTGAAAAGAAAATTTTCCGGGACAGATCAGAGCGTCGGAAATAAGCCAGTTTACTCAGCGGCGAGGCCTATCGTAGGGAATTCCAGTTTGGATAAGGGAATTATATGCTTTAGATGTGGAGTAGTGGGGCACCGTAAAGCAAATTGTAACCAGAAGGCATCCTAGAGTACTCCCAGATCTTACTCTCAGAATTGGAGGAAAGACACCCAAAATAACGTAAACAGAGTAGCGGTGGGACAAAAGGGAGCCGAAGATGTCTGAGAGAGAAGGATAGAGCCGGTAGAGATAAGCGATGATAAAAGAATGATGTCTAAGGTAGATAGAGTTTTAGGCCAGGAAGTAAGTCCGAGCAAAGTAATAGAAATTCCGGTAAGAGAAGTGAAGAGGGTTAAGTCGGAATGCAGAAAGAGCACCGAAATCCTTATTGACTCATGCGCGGAGGTGAGTTGTGTAAGAGGAGGGTTGCTTGGCGAAGAGCTGTTGGAACCAAAGGGTAGAATAATTTTAAGAGGATTCGATGGTAGTAAGGGAGAGTTTGTCATTAAACAATTGAATCTCCGATTAGATGAAAAGGGTTTAGAAACAGGAGAAGCACCAGAGAGATTTTAGGAAGTGATGTGTGCAATTGTTCCTAATCTGGTAAACAGGGTAATTATAGCACTGGAGGATTACCAGCGAATGAAAATTTAAAGGGAAACGACCCCGATGTGGGCAACCTCGAATGAAAAACTGTTAGAGTTAGGGCATAGGCCGGATGTGCATCCAGAATCTGAGACTGGTGAAGCGCTAATCAAGGGAAGGATATTCTAGGAATTAAAAGCCCTGCGATCACAGATATTTCAGCGGAGGAGAAGCAAGCGCGCTTAGTTGGTGGAACGTTGCTTGAAGAGCAAAATAGCCACAGGATTTTAGCGCTCAGTGCTAAAGCCGGCGAGGAAAATCAGCGAGAGCAGCAGCATGTCGACCAATCAGGGAAGGCAACGACAGCTAGCGAGGGAACAGGAGATAGCGTTACTGATTTGGATACGAGTGAAGCTCAGGAGAGTTCAGACAGACGCTTGTTTACAAAGCAACAAAGGAGGTGTGTGACGTTAGCAGCTGTTAGGAATGAGCCGGAAAATGGCAGAGGTGGTTATCTCTATACGGATGGAATGTTGTATCATCGGGAGCAAGTGTTGGGACAGGTTACGTTACAGTTGGCAGAACCTGAAGAAATCAGGATAGACAGGGAGGGAATAACTCGGCAGCAGCTTAGGGAGTTACAGGAGCTGGTGAGCAGCTCGTAGATATTCTTTTCGGGAGGAGTGGGAGAGACGTCAGTGGGGAAGCACGCAATTACACTCAAGCCGGAAAGCGTACTTCGTACCCAGCACAGGTACAAGGTGCCACAATCGATGGGGAGAGCAGTGGAGAGCCAGATCCAGGAGTTGTGGGATCGCGGGATGATTGAAGAATCAAAAGAAGAGTATAGTCATCCGGTAGTATGCGTGGCTAAGAAAAATGGAGAGGGTCGGATGTTTGTAGATTACAGAATGTTAAATTCTCACACGGTTCCGGACGCATTTCCGATGTCTCATATCCCAGATTTGTTAGCGAATGTAGGGGCAGCCCGGTATATTACTACGCTTGATATGTTAAAGGGGTACTATCAAATCCCAATGGACCCCGACAGTAGAAAGTATACCACTTTTGCAACGCATAAGGGGTTCTATCAATGGAAAGTAATGCCCTTTGGTTTGTCAGGAGCGGCGGCTACTTTTCAGAGAGCCATGAATAAGGTTTTGACCCCTCACCAAGACTATGCGATAGCGTACCTGGATGACGTAGCTATTTTTTCTGGCTCATGGGAGGAGCGTTTGAAACATTTGAAAATAGTAATTGAAAGTTTGGAGGCGGCAGGCTTCACGGGAAATTTGAACAAATGCTGTTTCGCCCGTACGGAGGTGAATTACTTAGTGCACGTGTTCGGCTCGGGCCATCACTTGTCGGACCCCGAAAAGGGCAGGCCATCAGAGACCTTTTGCCCCCTCAGACGAGAAAGGAAATACGTAGCTTTTTGGGATTATGTGGGTATTACCGTGATTACGTACCCAACTTCGAGAAGATAGCAAAACCTTTAACAGATTGCACAGGAAAAAGGGTGGCAGATAGGGTTGTTCGGTCGGAAAAGTTGGAGGAATCATTCAGGACTCTGAAGGAAAATTTGTGTAAGGCACCGGTATTAAACACCCTGGATTTCAGTAAGCAATTTATCTTACACACGGATGCGAGTTCCATTGCGGTGGCATGTTGTTTGAGTCAGAGGGATCAGGAAGGCAACATTAGGCCAGTGGCCTATGCTAGCAAAAAATTAAATTGGACGCAAGCCAGATGGGCGGTCAGCCATCAAGAGGCGTACGCCATAGTATGGGGTTTGCAATGGTTTGAAGGGTGAATTTTCGGTAACCGGGTCGAAGTTATGTCAGATCACAACCCCCTTACATTTTTCACCCGTTCCGCATTGCAAAGTTCAAAATTACAGCGTTGGAGTTTGGCTATTTCCCAATTTAATTTATCCATATCTCATGTCGCGGTCAAACTAATCCTCACGCCGATGCGTTGCCAATACTCAGTTTTAAAGAGTAGTGCAGCGCCAGGGTGAGAATGTTTCACGACACGGTGAAGATCCACAGAAGGTCTCAGGGTGGTACAAGTGTAAATGTTACATAACGGGCGACAGAACGAGCGAGAAGTGATAAAGTGTATTATGTTGTGTCACCCAAGATCGGCGAGCAAGTGAAAAGACTCGAGAATACGGCAAAAGACCGTATCTCTCGTTCATTTGGTGGGGGCCTGTAAGGGTCACCCAATCATTAGTGATTACCATGGTAGTTCAATATAAGTCTTTTTCTTAGTTAGCCAACTGTCTCTTGCTGTGCGAGATTTGAATTGTATAATTACAATTGCATTTGGCTTTCAAAAGGCATCGTATTTGAGTGGGTGAATGACATCAATATCTGTTGGGTGAAAATTTGTAAACCTAAGTTTATCAGCATATTTATTAATGTAAGTCTTAATGTAAGGCGGCGGTTGAAAAACAATTTTTCGGTTGCTATGTGTTTCTGGAACGTGGAAATAGCGATGTATTTATTTATTAACTCAGATTCATTGTTGATTAGTGTTAAGTAAAGCCCATGTAATTCTAAATTCTTGTTTCGGTAATATTGACTTAGGTCTTTGATTTCCCAGTTTAGTTTCTGAATTTGATGTTGTTTAATATCATTCTCCTTTAGTAAGAAATCCTGTTTTGCATTTAGTTCCTTATTATCTCTTTCAAGAGACTCACACCTATTACAAATATCTTTATATTTTACTGCAACAAGGTCAACCATTTTTTTAATTCTGCCAAATCATTTTTTATTTCTGATAATGGTTCCAGTTTCGCGTTTATCTCATCTAATGAGTGTCTGAGATCTTGTTTAACTTCATCATTTGACTGTTAATTTTTTAAGTTTATATCACCCAAGGTAACCATTATGAGCTCCATGTTTACAGTTCCAGTACTGTCAGAAAATTATGCAGCCGCTGTGGATTTATTCGAAGCCGCATTTCCCTTTATAAATGCCATTATATTTAGTTATAATAATAATTACCCAGATCACAAATAAACCACAAATAGCTATTTGAACTTAGTCACTCCTGAATATGTCGGCAGGTGTCAGCACATCCTATTAGAGCCAAGTTGAAGTCGTGTCAGATTATATGTCACAGTTATCAGTCAGGGAATACAAATGTAACCCAAAAGAAGTATTCAAGATAGTAGTAGTGGCATATTAACACACTTTATACACTGGCACATGCTAACAGTCTTAACAGTCTTACAAAGTCAATTGGAAATGGTACTTTAGGTTCCTAAGCTTCTGGACATTCAACTGACATGTATGTAGGTTATAACAGAAATTTACCTTGCTTGAGCAACTTCATTTGTTACCTGGTTCATCTTCCACGTTTGCAGTAGGTATCCTTCACACATGTGTATCCATTAATACTCTATTATTTAAATTTGTAACGCATCACATGATATAATCTACATTGTGAATATATCTGGATTACCCAGGGAATTTAACTGAGAGCGAACCAAAAAATATTATAACAGAAAACATTTATTGAAAAATAAGACGAAGTGTGTGTAGTTCATTAGTAGTGATTTATTAAACGTCGGAAAGAAACGTTGATTTGTGTAATATTTAATTCCGCTTAGTAAGCAATTCGAAGAGTTATATAAAAATAAAAATACGAAGTAAGAAGCCCTACTTACCTGGCACTGGGGACACGCCGATCAGCAATGTCGTTCCCCCAGATGAAGGCTTTCCATTGCACTTCGGAGAGCTAACGTCTGCCACATCCACTAATTGTAGGTGAATGAGGTGCTAATTTATGGTAGCTGGGTGGCCTAAT
The DNA here is from genome assembly GCA_039090855.1 of Macrothele yani. Lineage (NCBI taxonomy): Eukaryota > Metazoa > Arthropoda > Arachnida > Araneae > Macrothelidae > Macrothele > Macrothele yani. The sequence goes on from CM077034.1 coordinate 133,801,444, forward strand.
TCGAGACCACTATCTTTTAAAAGGTATACCTGAAACAGATTTGATTTTTTGTCATTGCAATACTTGGACAACAATATCGAGATTGCTCAAGAAATAACGCAGGAACTAATATAACTTCCTTTCTATTAAATCCATGAAAGTTTCAGTTTACATCGTAAGAGATGATCCTAAAATTTTGCACAGTAATTTCAGTAAATAATTTGTCCAGAAGATTAAAGATTAAATACTCGCTTCGGTCCCTCAATTTATCAAAATAGTACCTTAATATTCTAAGTTATGTTACGTTTTTGTTGACATAAATGGATGTATTTGAGGAACATAATCGGTTATGGAAATATTTTTCAAATATTGCTTTATGGCAGATTGATTCGTTTCTTGTATTGCAGACATTTGCAAACGTTTTAAACCACCTGTTGGTATTAAGAGATATCTGCCGATGGCATCAGCTACTTTCTGTATTACTCAAACTCCTGCCTGTATTGCATTATCGTACAGCGGCAGCTGTTTATATTATAGATTTGTGGAAAGCGTGCGAGAGTCAGTTTGCTTTGGTTTTCATGCTAAGAAGTTTTGTACGTATTCTCTATATAGCGAAAAATGGGTATAAAATCTTTATTAAGTATTACTCACAGGGCACAAATAGGGACTTTATATAGTGAAGAATATTCCGAACGTGACGTAAGCAAAAAGGTGAACGTGAGCAAGACTGCTGTTCATAATACGATCATGAAATATCGTGATACCGGTTAATTTAGCGAACGGAAGAGAAGTGGACCTCCAAAGAAAACAACTCCACGTGATGACAATACCATGAGCCGAATAGTTATGCGTTTTGCGACGAGTTCCTGCAGAAAAATCAAAGCCTTTCTACATCCAAAATGGTCTGATATTAGTATCAGAATTGTTACACGACGTCTTAGCAAAGAATTTGGATAAAAGTCTTAGAAGCCTGCACATAAACCTAGACTAACATCTGTCATGAAAAAGAAGAGACTATACTTTGCGAAGCGTCATCAATCGTGAACTGTTGAAAATTAGAACCAATTTATTTTTCCGATGAATCAACTATGCGTCAATTTGAATCACGTGAAATACATGTTCGACGACCAAAAAGCAAAATGTTTTATGGAAAATAGACCCTTAGAACAGTGAGACAACCGCCTAGTAAAATGATATGGGGTACTATGTGAGCATCCGATAGCGCTTCATTATCCTTTTTACCGATAGGCACTATCATGATTGGTCCTTTTTATATGGACATGCTACTTGAGAAGCTGTTAACTCATGAGCAAGTGCGCAGATGCAAAATCTTTATTCGTGATGGTGCTATATGCCACAGATCAAAGAGAGTAAAAGACTACCTGAAGAGGGAAAACACAACTGTACTGGACAGGCCCGGTAATTGTCTCGACCTTAATCCCATCGAAAATTTGTGGACCATTTGAAAGACAAGGTAGAAGAAAAACAGGCATCAAATATCAAGGTTTGATTGACGTGACGTGTGGTGCAAAGACATTTCAAGTGACTGCGGCAAATCCCTCATTCCCCCATATCGTATTCTGTCTGTTATAAAATCAAAGGTGTCTGTCATAAATTACGTGTGGTGAAAAGATATTTCAAGTGAATAATACAGAACACTCACATCGTATTCTGTCTGCTATGAACAACGAAGGTGGCCACACTAATACTGATTTCGGTCTTTTGGTGTTCAAAAGAAAGTAAGTATTCATCTGTGGTGTTAGTGTTTCAAATATCTCTCAACAGTAATTAGTTGTTCCCCTGAAAATCTTAATTTTCAATAAATTGTCAGGTGGTCTTAAACTTTTGCGAATGACTTTAATTGCATTTATGAACATTTAATGCAATAGTTGGACTGTTCGAGGAGACAGCACGAATATAATGTGGACGCAGAGTTATATAAAACGATTCCATGTATCTCAAGAAATATACAGCAGAGCTTGGTGTATCTATCATTCATTGAGCTGATAAGACAACGAGATAGTGACGAATGCAAAAAGTTTAACTCTCTTTCGTTTTGCTGATGAGTGATCATATAACTACCTTTGCCAGTCCGTCCCTGATGCTTTTGAAAGCACAAACCCATATGTTGAAATATCTGAAAATTGAAATTCTGATTTATAACGAAGAACAGAACACCAATTATGTGAAACACAGTAATACTATACTAGTTACCCGATTTACTGATCACTAGTATAGTGATCCAATAAATTTTGCAGTTAGTGCCGTTTCTGTCTCACCTCCTTGAAACAAAACATCTTGTTGATGTGCGAAAGATTGGAAACGCTTATGTAAATTTTCCTACGCCAATAAATCGGATCACTAGTACAGTGTTAGTACATTCTAAAATTATGATGTTAATTTATCTGGTTTAAACATCGCAGATACCTTTCTGTTGCTGAAAACTTTTCGACATCGAAAGTCCTCGTTGCTACTGAATGGCACTCGAGCATGACCAATAGGTAGGATACCACCCTTACTTATTTAACACCAAGAACCTTTCGAATTTTATTAACCCTTAACCGCACTCATGCAAAACCAATGGACACTCAAAACACTTGTCCTGGGGTCCTCCTGAACCTGACGTTTGCGGTCAAGTGCTAAAACGAAAGCATTTTATTTTTCAAAGGTATTTCAGATTTTCCAATGCAGAGCACAAGCTCCATCCTTTAGAAACACTATTATAACATTTATAGTGGGAACCTGAGACTGATAAGTGATTCAACTTATTTCAATGAAATAAATATGCACTGTGAATATTCATGTGAGATTGATGTTTTGAGTCGCACGCGCTGACCAGGTATAAACGCCATTATGCGGTAACTCATCACCTACGTCAAATTTCCCCGTACACGATCTTCAGTTGCATACAAATGTTACATAGGGGAGCATAAAAGACGGGTTGTCCTTCTGTTCGTCATTCTCTCCCTTCAAGAACGACAGTTCTGCTTCCAAATGTTTGTTTGCTGAAATTTTCGGCTTTCTCATCAGTTGAAGGAAATGTGTGACATTTCGGACGTTTCTTGCTTCGTTCTCCTATCATCAGTTGTTTCAAATCCCTGTACACTGAATTTCTGTTTGCTCTCCTAATATCAACACTAAGCAAGTTTTCCACTGGCTGCTAGAGAGAACATGCTCACAAGCTTATCAGCGCCATTTCTCCGTTATGTCCGTTAATCAGAATCTCGTGCTTCAGAATAGCAGATTGCTCAAATTGTTTCTTTGACGTTTAGGAGATGGTACATTCATTTGTGCATGCAAAAGAAATGAGAGTTTTATCAATCTTTGATCGTGACAAAAGTTCTCCATTCATTACTTTATCAAAAAGGCCGTCAGAGACAGTGAACCATAAGAAGTACTCCGATCGGACTGAAAAGTGTAGTGATGAATTCACAGAAAGGCTTATGTATTTCAGACAACACGGTGATGAAATTAAATTGTTTCAGACCCATTTGAAACTGCTATCGTTCACTTGATCGATAGGTCACTTAACCGAAAATCACTTCGTCGAAGAACTCTTGATCGAAAGATAAATTTTGACCGAAAATTTAATTTCACCGAAAGGTCACTTCACCTAAAAGTTCATTTCATCAAATGGGCATTTGATCGAAAAGTTCATTTCACCAAAGGATTGCTTTTCCTTAAAGTTCATTATATGGAAAGATCATTTCACCGAATTTTAAGTTTATCGAAAACTTAGAATTTTGTTGTTAGAGATCTGTTGGAGTGTGGTTCGGGTTTTTCAAAAAACTGGCCACCTAAACATTATCGGATTGAATAAAAAATACACTTTTAATGTCTATGAAACACTACCCTATGAGTAGGTTTTTCGAAATACAACACTACTTACAAGGTCTAGATCTGCTTAATTGTGTCAAATTTTAAACCTCCGAGCTGATATGAGTAAAGGATGGCAAATCAAGTAAATATTATTTCACTTTTACTCAACCACAAAATATTAATTTTTTAACAGAAGGCCTAGATACAGAGCATTTTAACAGATTTTAACCCTACCTATATTCATAAGCATTACATAAAATGTAATGAAACTTTTTATGTAAACCTTATGAACATGAACACGCACAATTAAAATTTGCTAAAGAAGCCTAAGCCAAGACCTATGGCCCTAAAATTCATTATTTTGTATGAAAAAATGTTGAACATTATTAACTAAAGTTGATTCCTTTGCCTGAAAAAATGCGCTACGTTATTAATGTAAACCTTATGAACATGAGTTCGCACGATTAAAATTGGGTAAAAAGGCCTACGCCTAGGTCTAGGGACCTAAAATTGATTCATTTTGCCTGAAAAATGTGCAATATTATTAATTTTATTTTTTATGTAAACATAATGAACATGATTAAAATGTACTAAAAGGCCTAAGCCGAGGCCCATTGTCTTAAAAAAAAGATTTGTCTTGAATCTAAACCTTTTTCTCTGTGACACAGAGAAATCAAAAGTGCAATTGGAGTATAACCCCCTAACGTTTCGGTGGTCTGTCGGCCGAACTTGCACCATGCTTCAACAGAACCTGTAATGAAATCCAAAGTTTTGGATAGACTCTTCGGGGAAATGACATTTCGATCTAATGAAGTTTTAGGTAAAGAGACCTTTCGGTGAATTGGGCTTTTCGATCAAGTGACTCTTCGGTGAAATGAACTTTTCGACCAAGTGATCTTTCGGTGAAACAATGTTTTCGGTGAAGTGATTTTCGGTCAAGTGACACTTCGGTGAAGTATAAGTCGGTCAAATGAACCAGACCCATTTGAAACCGATGTCATCAATGCTCCTGATATGTTGTAGGTGGAACTAGTGGAGATTAGGAATGACACTGCCATGAAGAGAGCATTCGTACAGAATGATTTGTTAACATTTTATAAAAAATATTTTCCTTTCAGATTCTTATTCAAATGTCTCAAAACACGTCCTTCGATGCATTACACTGTTTGGTAGCCATGTATTGCTGCGAAGAGGTAGTTTCAAGAATAAAATCCATAAAAACAAAATTGAGGTCCCATTTGACAGGAATCCTCGCATCGCTACATCAAGTGTACGGACAGACATTGACTACCTGTGTAAGCAAAAGCAATGTCAGACCTTACATTGGCTGAGCGTTCGGCTAAACAACGAAAGAAAAGGTAATAAATTACTTATATGTAAATTTTTTGAAATTTTCATGCCTAATTTTACAATCCATTTCTCATGATTTAGCTTTAATTTTTTTTTTTATATTCTATACATATATATAAATATACATATTTTTTTACGGAAATCGAAGCAACTGTTGACCTGGGAGTGTTGTGAAAAATCGTCTACCCTTTACACAAAAAGGTTGGACAACCCTGGGATATAGTGAAGTAGAGTGTGATCCTTTGTTATATTCCAATGCAACCATCACTTTCTCAATATTAAATTTCCAAACTATTTATATACACTTGATCTGCAAGAGTTATTTGTACATCTCTACAGGAAATTGTAATGATTTATAACATAAAATGATTGCTCGGATCGCTTGTAAATGCATCAGATTCTCATAGATGGCGCGTCGAGAACTAAGAACATACTATTCCTACAGGAACATAATACGATCTTTCTTTTTATGCCAAAGGCCCTTAAAAAACAATTTATTTATATTTTGTAGCGAATAAAAAACGCTTCATGGTACAAATCGTGACGGAAAGCTAACATTTCTTCAGCGATAGATTACTTGTCTCCCAGATAAAGAAAAAATCATTATCTATGGATAGTATGGCTTAGTCCCACGGATTAAGAGATCGAATGACTGTTGTGACAGACGTCGACAGTTCTGTGTGTATATAAGCTTTTCCAAATGTTGGTACCTACTCCTTCTGAGTAAGTACTTCCAAAGCATGATCAGCTATTTCTCTTTGGCGGTTCTCTTGAAAACTTCCTGAGCTTCAGCTGACACCATTACCCTGGATTTCCGGAATATAATCTCCTGGGATGGAATTCAAAAATTACTGAAGTGGTTGACGGTGTTTTGCGTGAACCCATGGAGACTAAATTGTTTATTTGCGGCATAGTCTTCAATGGTAACTATGTAGTCACTTTCACATGCGTTTCAGTCAGGAACACAAATGTGTCAGCCGTCCATCTTTTATCATAGCAAATTGCTATCGTTATGTTCTCAGAATCTCACACTTACATTTCTAGAACCCAGTACTTCATTATATCCGCTCCATGACATTTACTGGGTTTTGATTTTTTCATTTTCCTCAAAAAGGTGACTGCTGTCCGTTTGAGTTTGCCCTGAGTCCCTCCATTTCTACAATCCAATCAGAGGTTGGAGTACTCATACCGATCGTTATGTTAGTACACCGGCAGTTTACTTGTCATCGTTCAAGTCACCATATTAAAAACATTATCTACGAAAACGGTATGTCAGTGTCATCAACATGTCTCAATGCAAAGCAAATACCTGAACTCTTGACCAGATATGGGCTTCTACTTGCTCCTGGATGGCTTCACTATTGGAGGAATGTTTTTGATAAGAAGTATAGCCTCCCTTCTGAATATCACTTGTGTAGATATTGATTGCTCGCACATTATTAAAAAAATAAATAGTTTCGTTAGTCCCAACCTCTTCAAAGGAAAGATCAAGTTCTGTATTTTTGTTGAAATACAAAAACACAGAAAACACATCGTGAAATGCAGACAGATTGCAAATAAAATCTGCAAGCTCTGCAGCATTCTTATTACTAGTAAGCGAACACAATCAGTTGAACGACGGAGAAGTCACAACGGGCTTATGACGCACACACACACCTTAGAAGGAATTATTTTACTTTAGTTTCGTGTAACATTCACTTAGATGGCTGAACAAAAACTTGGTATATTGTAACGGCAAGTCTAATTTTTAATTTGAAAGCATTAGTTATAATTAAGTAATAAATACAATTAGAGCATTAATTAAAATTGAGTATTAATTATAATTAACGGATAAGGAAGGATCAGTTACAGTTAAAACTGATCTGCTTTTAGTATTACATGTTGCATAGTTAGTTTGCAGTATTTAATTTTTCTAAATTATTTTAATTAAAAATAATTTTATAACAGATTTGGGCAGTTTCCACATATAATAACTTACTAGCAGGAGATCAACTCCTACAGCAATAACAGGTGCTACCAGAATAAGCCATGAAATCAACGTAATTGGTCATCTTGTTTCGACGCGCGAATTGCTGAAGACTAACCATTGCCGAATCGGCGTGTTTGTTTAAAATTACTGTCGGACGTTTAATGACTAAACAGAAATAGCAGATATTTGATCCAAGATGTAAGCATAACACTGCGGTTCCACATTAAATTTAGTACCATCTGTAATACATAGCAAATGAGATATACTGGGTTACCTTCCGTTGGCCCAGCTGTGTAACGACTTACCTCATCTTTTAGATGAGGGTGACGGGCGATATGTTCACCCTTTTTTACTATATCATAGTGGTGTGGTAAAATAATATTGCGGTCAGATCCTCTTTCTTAAAGCCTTTCGGCTTTATATACTTTTGATGTAAAAGAGGTTTGAAAATGAAGTACAAGTTTAGTACTAGTATCTATGAGTTTAAAACATGTTCATTCATACGGTTTTAGTCTTAGCAACATCAAAGCTACATCCTCGGTTTATCGTTTTGTGCCCATGATTTTCATATATCTTATTAGTATTCAATAAAGTAAATGCCATTACTATTCCTTCAAAGCTGCGTAAGAGGAGTTTAAAAACTTTTCATAGTAAAATAGCGAAGAAAAAGTTCAAAAGCAGTAAAATCGTGTTTTCGTTACAAACAAAAACAAAACTTTCTCGAATATGTGCCAAAATTCTTGCCTCTTAAGGCATAAAGCTATCTCTTCTTAGCTTTATCTTTGCACAAGATAAATTTCAACTGCGCACAAGATATGAAATTTAGAGGGATCGTTGATACTTTTTAAAAACGAATGTCTGTAATCTGTATATAATATCACCTAACTTCTATTCTGCTCCTGGTTTATTAAGTTCAATGTTGCTTTAATCTAACGGCTGTAAATAACTTACCGTTTGTGTTACGTCCTTCACACAATAACTGTATTTATTAATAAAGTATAGCCACGAAAAAAACATTATCCTATGAGATGAGTATTTTGAGAAATTCGTAAAAGACGGTAAGAAATCGAAACGCTGAAGGAGATAATTCTAAATTCTTAGGAGATTAAGGAATTTGCAAATGTGGTCAGTTTCTGCACATTACAGAAAAATCAGTAATATATGTGCGGTACTGTGGCATTAAACTAACTGAAGTTACAGGAGCACAATTGATCTGTTCTCGGTTAGTCAGCTGAGTTACAGGGTTTCAAATAACTATGTTTTCAAAGTTTACGGGGTTATCCAACTGATTCATGCGATTTCAAATGACTGTATTTTCGAAATTTACAAATACGAAGTGAGTAATGATACATCAACCAAAAAAATACCTGTCTCACTGTGACTTACCTTAGTTTCACGAGCAACGTTGAGACTGTAATGACTCTTTCCTGCCATAATTTCTCCAGTATGTCGGTTGGCAGTTTCTTCACAGCGGTAAAAATGCTGGTTTTAGAACATACGGGGTTGTAGGCAGAGGTGGCAGGTACACCCTCTTCTTAACGGACCCCCATAAGAAGTTGCACGATGAAAATTTAGGTGACCTAGGTGTCCAGCTGTAGAGCATGAAATCATGTTATCAGCTGCGACTAATCTAAGTGAATTTCAGCTGTGTTTTGATTCTTCTGATGTTTCTTCTGCAATGTGAAAGTTACTATTTTATTCCAGACTTTGTACACATTGCAAGAATTTTGAGATGTGCTGAAATCCCTGAGCACCGGCCTAGAAAACATTGTTGACGTGTTAAACTACAATTTATGACGGGGACAAAATAAATATTAAATTTCTGTATTCATGATTTGGGGCTACATTCCATTTTTTTATCACCCAATTAATGGTACAAGGTGTACCTCATAAGTAGTCACTACTAGTGGTAACCCAAGAATTTCTGTTATCATCCAGATTGCTTTTTATGACTTAGGTCAACATTTCCATCTGCATGTACATAGGGTGATAATACAATCACATGCATTTGTTGAGATATATTTGAAACAGCCCTTTCAGTGGCAATTCAGTCTTATCTAGCTACATATCCTAGAACGATTTTACATAAGTTCATTTCAAAGATAATATTTTATGTAACAAATCGTTCTCCTATGTAGTTATATTACTACATTTGGTTAAGTATATACCTAGGTTACCCAAATAGTATATACTGATTATGCTGAAGTGAACGTTTTATTGGAATGTTACATTTGTATATTCTTATTTTCAAAAAAGTGGAATATGTCACCTGTCTCTACAGAACAGTTTTTCAATAACCGTGGGAAAAAGCAGTTTATGTTTGTCTCCGTATAACACCTCGCGAGGGAACAAACTGTAGATATACTTTCAAATCTGGACCACTCTCCACGATTTACAAGTCAGTGTTTATCTGCTGCCATCTATTGGCCGCAGTGAAAGAGAAACACATGAAAATCTCGTTCTGGATTGATTTTGCTGGCCAATAAAAAGGACCATTTGGAATGCCTGTTGTGTCCCTCCCCCGAATGATTTATTACGACAGAGAAATTTTGTTTCTTCATTAATGGGAAAGTGTGTGCCTGGGAGGGTATATATACAATACATTCGTTACGTGCCAGAAAAGATCTTTGCCGCCCCGGTGGCGCAGTGATCTAAGCAATGGCCTCTGATCATTCGTCCGAACTGGGCCCGGGTTCGAATCCCGGTGAGGCATGGATGTTGTGCCTGTCTTACGCCACTGGCTCTCTCCCTTCCCTGGAACCAGTGACCCTAAATTAAGGACGGGCGACTTCTTATAACCCATTGAGTTGATCACGGTGGTCGTTAAACCTCCAATAAAAAAAAAAAAAAAAAAGTTCTGTCTGATGATACATTGTGAAAAAAATTTGGGGAGACCTTCATCCAGCAGTGGATTGATAATGGTTGACGATGATGATGACGATAAAACCAATATCTGTCTGATGATCCCTTCAAATAACCGGTAAACATCTAAGACAATCACTTCTTTTTCACACCAGATATTTTTATCCGTCAAATACTTCTTTGACTTGCACCATGGTTGATGGTTGAAACCTAAATCTTCTGGGATTACGGAGTAATCACTTTAATTCCGTATGCAAAGTTAGAGGCCATACATTTTAGTTTTACATTGGTTTTTTCCTATGAAACGACTATAATATTTACCATTCAATGAATTTCTCTCATTACGGAGATTAAACTGAATCAGTTTTTTTTGTTTGAAAGTGATAATTCGTATTGTAACGGCGAAACATGCACATCCTGTTTAAAAATTTGCCCATAACAGTTACCACAGAAAAAATGTTTTTGCCAGGGCTTAAAATCACGTTAAAAAGTCATTATTTAATTTTATGTTGTGAATCCTTGACTAATAACAATAGCCCAGTATGTCTGAGAGAAACTGTGTTATGGAGCTTCGGTGTTATTTACAGAAAATTATCCGATTTGCATAACTATCATTTTGTCATTTCACAAATTGCCGTTTCACGGTGGCACGCTGTGCTACTAAGGAGGGTATTCCAACTCTGGCTCTGCTGTTTGTTGTGCTACTAAGCAGGGGATTCCAACTCGGAAAGTGGAGACTAAAACTGTACCAGCGCTTTTAAGGCTGCCCTAGGGCAACGAGGGAGCAGGACGAGGGTGACGATATCCTTAAAAAAGATGAGTGCAAGACAAGGCTGTTAGCTTGAAGGAAAGGATTTAAGGAGGGGAATGTATTTTCTGCGTGTTGGAATCATACTAACTTCAACTGTTGAAGAGAATGTACAAGTTAATCATATTATCTTGAACCAATTCCCTCAACCCTAATCCGCAAAAACATTTGATTTAAGATCTTTTTGTTAGAAAATAAATTTTCTTTCAATCAGAGCGTGTTCCTGGTGCTGGTGGTAGTGTGTAGTGTTTAATATACAGGTATGTAACTCTTTAAGTTTAACTATTTTTATTGAATAGGGATGGACGAAACATTTGCAAAAAATGACGCCAAATATTAGATCCTTTGGTATTCCAAAAAGAACAAAATCTTCTAGACAGTTCCTAAATTAATGAGTATGATGTATCCAGGACGGCAGGGGATATCGCACAAATACTTTGCAGCCTGTTGTAAAAGCAAATCAAATTCTTTCTTTCAGTGTTTTGTGAATAAAGTTGCTGTCAGACTTGCCCCAGCAAAAATACTACTCGCCCACCCTAATTTAGAAGTCCAGCGACGTCTTTGAAATGGAACAGAACCATTTACGGTGAAATTCAACGAACAGATTACAGAGCTACTGTTTGGGCAATTAAAAGAAACATTGGGAATTAAATATTCCTGGACCGGAAGATTTTCAAGGAGGGTCAATTCAATAACAAGTGGATGCCCTGGCCGTTTGTTTATGGCGCATCAAAAGACTCATCTTTTGGGTGGTCGTAAAGAAAACGTATCCTTTTGAATAAGCAGTTGATTTTGATTTAGTTTCAAAATTTGAGAATTTACAATTGCTCTCGGTCCAAGAGTTTTTGGTCAGAAGTTTTGGTTGTGGTTTAGCTTTAGATGATTCTAAAATTGATAAAAGTAAAAGTTAAGATTTAAATTCTTTCTTTGTGATAAATTAGTAATCCTTTAGCGTATTTTATTTTTAAAGCATTTCAAAATTCTTCATTATATGGAACTGATTAAATGGTTTACTTAAACCGTCTACAATCATTTGCACAGACCAGTTTTTCTTTTTTTAATTAAATTTATAAAACTAAGCACGTCTAAGCTGAAAAGCCAAATTGAAATCGAATTTCAAACAGTCAAAAACCAAGTTCCTCCAAGAGAGAGATATTTCCTATCTGAGGTTGAGAGACCCGAACCCTCAGCGCTCTGCGCCTTTTGTCAGGTGAAAAAGAGGAATATTAGATATTTGGGAACAGATTTCCCTGATAGAATAGTACGAAAGAAAAGTATGGAAATATTAGAGGAGAGGGAGTAGACGGTTACCCGTTAAGAAGTGAAGTTGTAAGCTGCCCTACATACTTACCTGTAACAACAAGCCATTTCAAGTGCTATTTCTCTCCGCAGAAAAATGCCCGGTACATCTGTGCCACAGAAGAGCACAGGGGAAAGGAAGGAAAGGACACGGGAGAGGGGAACCTGGAAAAAAAATTATCACACACAGAACATCTTTCCCAGAGAAGAATCGTCTTTGAACTCCGGGTAAGACAAAACTGGCCATTTGCTCAGTGTTGCTCGCCAGCCAATGAGAGAAAAGATTTTTCTCCATTGGTTTACAGAATTTTTTCACTGGTTTACTTTTGTTGATTCTTGACAGGCATGTCAGATTAACCATAGCTGAGGTGGTGTGATCACAAAGTTACACCGATCAAGGTTTCAGATGCAACATTTTGCTCGGCTCTTAAAAGGGCCTTTTTTTTTTTTTTTTGTTTTGTTTTGTTTTTTTAATTAAGGAAAAACAACAACAAATTTTAACATAAAAGGCAAGACCAACAATACCTTGGTTTTTTTTAAGGGCAGAGATATTTAGTACAAAAAAGATAAATCTTTTATGCAACATTTTGCTCGGCCCTTAAAAAAGCCCTTTTTTTTTTTTTTTCTCATTTTAATTTAACTAGGTTTCTTCACATGGGTGAAGTATGTTTTCAAAACAGAGTACGGCTCTTAGAGGATCCCACCCCCCTTTTTTTTTTTTTTTTTTATTTAACGAGATTAATTCACATGTGTGAAGTAAATTTGCAATCAGAGTAAGGCCCTTAAAAGAGCCTTTTTTTTTTTTTTTTATCAGAAATTCTTCATAGGTGAGAAATAACCTCTAAACCTAGTCCCAGTTATTGTTATTTTTTTTGCTAGGGTAGCTATGAATTGGGTTAAAAAATTCTGTGAATTGGTTTACAGAATTTTTTCACAGGTTTACTTTTGTTGCTTCTTGACAGGCATGTCAGAGTAACCATAGCTTAGGGTGGTGTGATCACAAACAGAGTAACCATAGCTTGGGGTGGTGTGATCACAAAATTACACCGATCGAGGTTTAAGATACTCGTTTAGAGTATGCAACATTTTGTCGGCCCTTAAAAGAGCCTTTTTTTTTTTTTTTTTTTTTTTTATCAGAAATTCTTCATAGGTGAGAAATAACCTCTAAACCTAGTCCCAATTATTGTTATTTTTTTTGCTAGGGTAGCTGTGAATTGGGTTCATTTCTGGAACTTTATTTAAGATAGTTTTTGGCCTTTTATAACTGTCAGTTCCTCCAAAAAACTTGGAGTACATTTTATTGTAATCAATTTTCTGCATAATAAACTGAACATTTTGTAATTTCCACTATATTCCAAATTGGACATTAGATTGAATACATTATTTTACGAAATGCGTTTTAAATTTATTCCTTGGTAAATTTCACACAAACGTGGCATTACTATACAGCTAATTAGAATTTATTGGCATAATAGAAATCAAAGTTTCTAAGCTTTTGCACGTAAGCGAGGTGGCTTTTTAAAACAGGAAAGAAGACAAAAAACGTAATTGAATTTGGTAAATTCAGGTAATTATAGGCCTTTATTTAATGTAATTGAGCATTTGAATTTGATAAATCTAAAGATCTCAATAAAAGGTGGAATATAAGTGTAGATAAAAGCTTGTCGTGTATGAGAAAACATTCCAAAAGGAATTTGTTTCTCCTGATACAACATACATTTGAAGACATACTATTGCATTTCTCTTACATGATTTTATTAATGTCTTCATCTGTTCAATGAATATGTTATTTTCTTTGTTTTGTTCAGGCAAATATCTCAAGGACGATGACATTGCTACAGAACTCATTGCAATTACATTTTCCTCACCATATTCTTAATATCTCCCACATTTTTTTAACAATGATGCTGCATTTTCCCAAACTCAGATAATTTATAGCGGAATGATCCTGTGAAATCCGGAAAACCGATAAAAGTATATTGTATATAAAGGAACACCAATGAGTGCATTAAAATGACCAAGTATCTTGACAGCATGTTGAATTTTGCAACTTGGAAACGGGTAAATTGCGCAGTCCTAATTCGTTGACAGTTACTCGCCTTTGATAAATTTTTCAATGAACACCACATATGTAGGAAAATCTGTGATGTATGAATACCTATTTTAAGTGCCCAGTTCCAAGCGCGTTCCAAAATACGCAACAGTAGCGCAAAAATAGTATCCTTGTATTCCACTCTCATGCAAAATGACACCTACAATTATACTACGTCCTCTTCCTTTACTTCTCGATCATCGCGTTACAAATATCTATAATTCTCTATATTATGGACTGGTTATAATGTCAAGAGGCATTTTCTACGCAGAACTGGGGAAATCGGCAAAATGATGAGAGTTTTAGGGAAATACGGAATTTTATTTTATAGTGGCACCACTACGATTTATGACAAGCTGGACTGTAACGATTAAGGTTGCAGTGGAGTATTTCCGTATTCGCCTGGTTTCATCCTGTTCCATCGATATTTTGGTGCCAGAACATGAGAGTAATTTAGCGTCTGTCTCGCGAACCAGTCTTGAATATGAAAGCACCGTGTAGGGAAGAGTTGACATTATACATGAATTTAAATAGTAGGAGTTAAATTCTCACGGCTACGGTGTATAAATTTCATGTTCTTATAATAGAACTATGTTCTTCTGATAACTTTAGCTACAAGGTTTTCCATTAACATTTACATTAATTTACTATGCGGTTCATATCCAGATAATTTAGTGAACGAGATCACCCTCGCACTTCAAAACAGAACCGAAAAGTTTCAACAGTATGCATTTAATCAAGAACAGGAGGTTCAAAATTTGGAATTACACACGTAAATGCTTTTTAAAAACTCCGATTACTATTCCCTCAAAAGATTTTGCCGCAAGCACTCAAACTCAACCATGTCGTGGAAGAGGGGAAGCAGACGCGACGCCGTAGGTTCAAAAGTCTTAAAAGGAAGAACGAACAGAGGTTCTTATAGGAAAGTTTTTACGTGACAGCAATGGAAAATTAGAGGTAGATTATATGCATTACCTTTGGCTGAGGGCTAAGTCGGTGAAAATCTAAATTTCATACTCCGAACTAAGTAATTATTTTAGTTCTGTGTTTAGTCTGTTTTGATTGTTCTTCTATTTAAGTACTTATTTTATTTATAAAGTGCTGTATGTTTTTCTTGTATTTTTTACTGTCAATGCTTTTGCTTTAGGTAACTTACACACCTTTGCAAAGCAAGTAAATATTTTAATTTGTCTAGCATTGCTTTTGCATTGGGTAACCTTCGCTTTTTTTCCGGTCCTTTGCAAAGAAGGCAAGGCAAGCCCTTCAATTTAACTGCCACTGTTTTCGTTTTGGGTAACTTACTCTTCTTTTGTTGCCTTTGCAAAGCAAGAAGAATCCTATTAATTGAACAGAAAAGATGTGTACCAGAAGGCAGCATTAGAATTGTCGGAATGCGCGGGAACGGTTAAGAAGGTAGAGTCCTTTAAATCCACAATAAACTTAGAAGAGATTTGCCCCATGAAACAACACACCAGTCAATAAGTGAGCGAGAAGACTGGAGCCTGAAAGGGAATACTAGTACGGGGCTGTGATACTCGTTATGAAACATAGCTCATCCTAAAAAATGGCTCACCCTATATCCCACACCCATCCTGACGGAGGATGCCCTAAAATAATGTCAACAAGGGTTGTATACATAATGCAATTTGACGCGAGGCGTAAACTCAAGCAGCACACTTTCTGAGAAGCTGGATTCTTCGCTCGACCACGATGTTGATTTGCAAAAATAACAAACATCCAAAGAATACTCAATATTTACCTAAGAATCCAACCTAGTTACCTATTGAAGTTAATTTGAACTTTAAGATAAATTACAAAAAATATCCTCATAATAAAATAAAAAAAATTGAGCGACAGAAGCAATTAATCCGATGATTTCGAGGAAGAGAGATATGTGTTCGAATTACAGGTTCCTCGGAAAGTTATTACGCAAAACTCCTCTCTATAGCGATTCGAAGCAGAAATAGATAAATATATTTTAAGTATAAATAGTAAAAGTATAGCAAAAATAGATAATATTATTCTTGTCATTTTTTGGCTACTGTTCAATGGTTTAAATTAGAAATTTCCTGTTTCGTAAATTTGAGTTTTAAATTCAAGGATCACGTTAATATTGCACAAGACAGTAGTTTAAAAATTGTTTTATTGCTTGAGACAAGAGTTGAAAATAAAACAATCATTTCACTTTCGTCGAAATATGTCAAGAACGCAAAAAACCTAGAATGGTGTTATTTTATTAATACATCCCTACATGTTCCTCTTAACGTTATGGACTTCCAGGTAGATGGTCATGGTCCACAGCTTAGACTCAAACTGGAGAAGGAAGGGTCCCATCTCGAATTCCCAACCGCTTGCAAGACATTCTGCCTAAAGTTCCTTAATTTTAAGGCGTTAGTAAACGAATCATGGTTCGAAAAAGAAAAGGAAAAATTTCTAGGCCAGACCTTGTTAAGGATAGTGAACCTGAGAAGAAAGGACGTCATGTCATTAGAAATCAGGTGCTTAACCTATATAAGAACTTGCATAGTCTTTACGACCCTATTACCTTCAACAACCTTACCCTCGGGGTGGATATGTTAGTCGAAAGACTCCAGTCTTTCTTTTTATCCAGACACAGCAAGAAACTAGATTACCTGAAGTCTTCCCAGACTCTTAAACCCAAAGATTTGACCATTCCCTTCGTCAATATTTCTGACCGAACACTCATCCGAGCGGAAACTAAAGTTTTGGAACTTCGTTCGCCCAACGTTCTGCTTTTGATCGAGACCGAACCCAAAAAGCGTCGTTTCTGAGTTTGAGACCATAATATCGCGAATTCCACAAAACAACAAAGACTTAGAAAGAGACCTATACCACGGAAGCCTATCGAAATGGCGAATTTATTAAAATTGTATTAGTGTTTCTACGCAAGAAGGTAGAATCAGTGAATCATATCCCAAACCGAGAAGGTAGTTGCAAACAAGGACACACTGAAGTGTCTTCGCTATTAGCGCCCTCCGACAAAGGTTAAATAAAGAAAAGCGGGATTAAATATAAAATAATTTTTTTCATTTAATTTATATACTTCTTATTTCATGTATTTAAAACTGAAAACAATTATTTTTTTAGATTACACCACCCTCCATGACGGAATGTTCCTGATTATTTGAGCAAAACTGTAATCAGTCTTCTATATAACAAAGGATCATGACGAATCTCACAAATTACAGACCCATTACCCTTATAAAAATTATACACTAAATCGACACAACGGTATTAAGGGCAAGTGAAAGATTGCAACCCTTAAATGATGTCTTAAACAGCTAATAAGCATACGTTCTAACTGCATAAGACACGAAGCGCTTTGTCAAATCAGTGATCAGAAGCCTACTTTTGCAGAGATGGATTATACACTGACGGAAAAAATCCCAACACCAAGAAGGGGTTGTGTTAGATAAACGACAGTTGGTAGGCAGTGAGAGTACATCTGTAAGATGACGTCTATGCAAATTTTGCGCTCGGCACATACATGTGGCGCTAGTAGCGCCCCTCGGAACATACAAAGCAGGTTTGCGGTAAATACCTGCTGTAACGTTCGTGAGCGTTAGTTATCGTTGAGATTCGACGTAGTGTGTTGATGTTATTCAAGAATGCCTTAAAGAAGACGAAGCAGTCATTATCAACAGCTCACGGAGTTTGAAGGAGGTCGTGTAATAGGGCTACGAGGAGGTGGATTTTCTTTCCGCAATATTGCAGAACGACTTGGCAGGAATGTAGCCACTGAGCATGATTGTTGGCAGCGGTGGTCAAAGGAAGGTACTACCTCAAGGAGACCGAGTTCCGGCCGCCCACGTGGAACTATGGAGAGTGAAGACCGCCTTGTACGGCGTATGGCCGTGGCGGATCGTACTGCGTGTGCGGCAGCAATTCGAGCTGCAGTTGCCGCCACAGTGACACAACGAACTGTTACAAATCGGTTATTTGAAGGATAGCTCCGAGCCAGACGCCCTGTAGCGTGCATTTGACTTACTCCAAACCACTGCCGTTTGCGACGTCAGAGGTGTCAAGCTAGCGCTCATTGGATGATGGAGTGCAGATCTGTTGTGTTTTCTGATAAAAGCCGGTTCTGCCTGGATGCCAGTGATGGCCGTCTGTTGGCTAGAAGGAGGCCAGGTGAGCGCCTGCAACCAACCTGTCTGCGCCCGAGACACACTGGACCTACACCTGGAGTAATGGTCTCAGGAGCAATTTCCTGCGACAGCAGGAGCACTCTCGTGGTTATCCCACGCACCCTGAGGGCACAGTTGAACGTCGGTCTGGTGATTCAACCTGTTGTGCTGCTATTCATGAACAGCATTCCAGGGGGTGTTTTCCAACAGAATAACGCTCGCCCGCATACCGCTGTTGTAACCCAACATGCTCTACAGAGTGTCGACATGTTGCCATGGCCTGCTAGATCATCAGATCTTTCTCCAATCGAGCTCTTATGGGACATCATTGAACGACAACTCCAGCGTCACCCCCAACCAGCATTAACCGTCCCTGTATTGACCGACCAAGTGCAACAGGCATGGAACTTCATCCCACAAACTGACATCCAGCACCTGTGTTTTTTTTTTTTTGGTTGGAGGTGTAACGACCGCCGTGAGCAATTCAATGGGCTATGAGCAGTCGCCCGTCCCTAATTTAGGGTAACTGGTTCCACGGAAGGGAGAGAGCCAGTGGCGTAAGACAAACACAACATCCATGCCTCACCGGAATTCGAACACGGGCCCCTTACGGAAGAATGACCAGAGGCCAACGCCTTAGACCAGTGCGTCACCGGTGCGGCTCCAGCACCTGTATGACACAATGCATGAACGTTTGCATGCTTGCATTCAACATTTTGGCGGTTACACCGGTTATTAATGTACCAGCATTTGACATTCAAAATGGCTCTTCTCGCGCTTACATTAAGCTGTGATCTTGAAACCTTAATCGATTAAATATGTTACCTATGCAAATGTATTGCCGCCATTTCATTCCTCTACAACTATTTTTTCGTGGTGTTGGGATTTTTTTTCGCCAGTGTAGATTTTAGAAACATATCCCTTAGAGGTTTCACAGCCCTTAATTTTGAGTGCCCGGCTCAGCACGGCTCGCCCGACCCAACCAAAGATGTGCTTTCTGGAAGCGTTCCAACCAAGAGTTACTCCGTATCACGTATCTTCAAACAATTCATGCGGAACACTTTGTAGGGGCCCAGGAAGCACATTTTAATTCCCAGCAAGACGTTTTTCACAAAGAAATTCTAAAATTTTAAAATACATTTTTAGTTGAAATGGGAAAATAAATATGCAGGTACTTTGGGTGCATAGACTGTGAATTTGACTTTAAATAAATTTGATAAGATTTGAATTTGAATTAAATTTAAAACAGTTATGCTGGTTAAATGATAACTGAAAATTTAAAAGAGGTCTATAAAATGAATTAATATGAGGTATTAATCGTAATTCGGACTTTTTTGTAACAAGGACTTCACATTAACGGTATCGTTTCTTTTTCCAGAAGTTATATATTAGTAATCAAACCCTCGCTAAAATAATCGACATTCTTAATAATCATGTGCATTTCTACTCAGTTCTTAATGTGGAACAAGAGTCTTATCCCATTTCGCCATGTTTTCCGCGATTCAGAAGACGCTGATGATTTCCTACGCTATCGATGTAAAGTTGCACTATTGAACTGACATAACGTAAAAAGGTATGTGCGCCACTGAGACATGCCGTTTTTCATCAAAATTTCTTCCACAGAAGAGGTTTAAACGTTACTGCAAGCTCTATTACGTAGGTAAAGTTTTACCCCTTTTACTTTAGAGGGTAAGAAAGGCATTATTAACAAACATGGAAAAATATAGGGAAAAAATACTTCGAAAATTTATATCTCCGTTGCAGCAAAGAATGGCGACAGATAATCGTTTAGTAACTGGTTCCGTGAAGCGGAAAACTCTTTATGTAAAATATTTCTCGGAAACGAAAACAGCCCATTGTTTCAGTCTCTGAAGCCAACGAAGTTAAAACAAAATGTCGGTTCAAACTTTAGAAAAAACCCCATTTCTGATTTTCACCTTACTGCCTGACTTGCCGGTTTCGTTCCATCAACTGATCCGTTGAAAAATTTCGGAAAACTTCAATTGATTATCTATCAAGTCTGTCTTCGTTTTGAGAGGAATATTTTTTAAATACAGGAGTAAAATGCTTAGGCTTCCAGCACAGCCGCGGCCAGGTCCTGCTCTATTCCAGATTTTTTCATTTAACTGAAGGAAAGAAAAACAGGTTTGTAATGTATATGTAAAGCCTTGTCCGTAAGAGATACCTAATAATATCGCTTTTTGTGAAGCTGCATAACTCACCACTCAATCTATTGGATAGTAACTTTGGTGAAATGTTCTTTGATAACAAACCAAACTTCTCTGAAGAAGCCTTTGATAACGAGAAGAAATTAAGAAGCTTTTGAAGAATAGGAGACCAACTCCAAAGAAATCATAAGCACTACTGCTAAATTAAATGGCCAATCTGAACGACATGTGATTCTAAAGAGAAGCAGATAATAATTGGCATATGTTTCGAATAGGAAAAATGTAAATGAATAACTCAGTAAGGGAATGTAGAGAGTAGAGAAACCAATTCTTATATGTGTTCATGCAAAAGAACGTAAGCACGCTATAAATCATTGATTGTTTAATAAATTTTCTCAATGAAAATGGGATTTAAAATTGATATGATCACTTATTATTTGTGCCGTAATTATAGAAACCTGTTTATTTAAGAAAAGCTGTCAGAATAATGTTTAGAAATTTGATCTTTCTTGTTTCTCAATATCTTGGCATAAATAGAAAAACGTTATGAGTAATTTTTTTAATCTTTGGGATTGTCACTCTTCCTCTTTTTCCTTTCAACTCAACCTTCCTTTCCCACAGGAAAAGTATAAAAAAAATTGACGGCTTAAAGATGTTCGACTCTGTGTGTCTCCACTTCTAAATGCAGTTTTGAATAAACATATTTTTGGACTGCATGATATTCGTTGCAGAAGTAATGCTCAGTTTCCCCGCTTGGACAAATAGGGAAAAATTACTTTACATCCTGTTTATTGCTTTGGAATGTTGGGTATAGAGTTTGTTACTGCATTGTATCGCGTGTAAGATACTGAGAATAGTTGCTTCTTTCCCTTTTCTCATGTTGCCGTAATAGGCTTCAAAGTGGAGTGACGTTAGAAAGTTGATATCTCATTTTTGAAGTTTCTTAAAGCCGTTCCTTGATATGACTCCTCTTCATAAATAATATATCTCGGCATTTGTTTATTTTATTGATTCACGCCGTTCCCAAAAGTCTTCATAGAACAATATCACAAGCTTCTCACGTATATTTCTTTTAATCCTTTTATTTGAAAAATACACTTTTTCTTTTAATTCTATCTCTGTGATGAAGATGTTCCCTAAACATTTTGAACCTGCATAAGTCAGATTACGGCAGCTAGAGCGAGTTAGACCACATTTATATTTTCGGCAGCTAGAGCGAGTTAGACCACATTTATATTTTCGGCAGCTTTACTGATTGTAGAGAAGTGGTTATTACCATATTTCTTCCGTATTCTGTTTCAATTATCATAAAGAATAAAAAATAAAACTCTAGTCATTTTAAGGAATGTGTAGTTTCACCTCAGACGTCTTAAAAGTATTCTTTTAATACTAAATATATCCTGTTTTTGAAAATTTGCTTAAAATACTTGTTTCGCATCAGAAACAACACAAAGGATGATCTGTTTATACCTGAAAATTTGATGTCAGCTTTGTTTTTCTATTTTTGTTGATTTGTTTGTTTTCTTTATAATGCATCTGAAAAATAATTCGGAACAGAAACAACTTTTAGTAAATTGTTCAAAATATTATTTTTTTATGAAAGAAAGAGATCAGTGTTCCTACTATGCTGGGTTTACCGTTTTTTTTTTCATTCGCCTTCAGATGACACTTAAACTACGCTTGACAACTGACAAAGTAACTTTTTAAATCGTATATTCCGCAGTGTTAAAAATTTGTAGAATTTTGTTTATATCTAAACATTTCATTTTGGAACTTCATTTCCCGGAAAATAGAACATTATGCCATTCTTTGGCTAAGAATTTTAAGGTATCCGTGTTTAGAATTCTTGCAGGCTTTTCCTTGATAAAAATGTATTGTACTTCTCTACTAGGACACGAGAATCTGTATATTAACAGACAGACAATTTTTCACACTCCATAAACCCTCTGAGAAGGTTGTTTCGCCATTAATAATTAATTTCATTGCGCAAGTTTACGCGACATAAACAGATTTTAAAACTGCTTTCTAGAAGGACTAATTTGTGTCAATTAATATTTGAAGTAAATTTCCGCAGTGGCTCGTCAAGATTTGGTAGGTATGGATACTACAGAAAAAGTCTTAACTACAGCCTATATATGATTAACATCATTTAATCAACTACACTGTCGGAAAGTGAAAAAAGAACACCAAGAAGGAATTGGCGGACGATCATTATATTTACATATGTTAATGAGGTGGAGATTACGTAGGTGTGATGTTAATTTCGGGACCAACCGTTGAGCGCTTACGCCACAGCACGGCATAATATGCAAACTATCTTCTATGGTATTTAAGGAGTACGGCGAAGTAAATGTAATCAGTCGTCGGCTTACGGACACATGCGAAGACCCTGAAGAAGCTGCAATGCCTGGACATGGAAGACGTGTAAAATTTTAGCAGTTATCGGACTTTAAGCGAGGTCGTCTAGTCGGACTCCACGAGGCCGGGGGGTCGTATCGTCGTATTGCGGAGCGAATTTAAGGGAAGTATCGGTGGTGGTACGATGGTGGCGTAGATGGTCCGAGGAAAATTCCCACACGAGAAGACGTGGAACCGGGAGTCACAGACGGACTGATGAGCGGACCAATCGACGCATAAGAAGAGCGGCGTGGTCAAGCGGAACATCCAATGCGACGCAAATCCGAGCTGCCGTTGCACCGAAGGTGACTGTGCGAACAATTCGCAACCGTCTACTTTATGCAGGACTAGGTGCATGTGTGCCTCTGGCATGTGTACCTCTGACTCCAGCCCACCGTCAGGAACGGCTGCAGTGGTATCGCCAACGTCTGCAATGGATAACGCAATGGTGATATCTCGTGTTCAGCGATGAAAGCAGATTCTGCTTGGGAGCCTCCGATGGCCGTATGCGTGTTCGCAGACGCACAGGGCAACGTCTCCACATTTCTTGCATGCGCCAGCGACACACAGGGCCTACACCTGGTCTACTGATGTGGGGATCGATCAGCTATTACTCCCGTATACAACTAGTGTTTGTACCGGGTACTTTAAACAGTACCTCCTACATTAAAAACATCATTCCGCCTGTTGCTGTGCCATTTGTAAGGTCGGTCCATCGTGGTGCTTTTCAATAAGATACCGCACGCCCACACACGGCACGTGCAACGCAACATGCACTTCAGAGTGTGAGACAACTCCCATGGCTTGCACGTTTACTGGATTTGTCCAACATTGAGCACGTGTGGAATTTTTTGGGACTATTTTTCAGTTTACCAGCAAATACAGCTGTATTTTGCCATAATGTTTTGATCACGTTATCCTCTGTATTCCGTTATTATGCTTAATAAATTTCGATGGTAGCAGACGTCTCATTCTTGGTGTTCTTTTTTCACTTTCCGCCAGTGTATATCTAGAGTATCTATACCTGAGAAATTTAAACGAGCAACTGGGAAAGCATATCTAACAAATTAATTTGTGCAAATTAGGCAAGAAAGCACTTTTAAAACCTTTATATCCCACGAAAATTTGCCCAATGGAGTTAGTTATTGTTGTCGTGAAAGCCGTGTCTCAGACATTTGTAGACTTTTTAAAACTGTTTTTCCTGTAACATTCTGATACTTGCACCCTAAGAGAAAAGTACAGTGATATATTTTTGTTCATAAAATGGGCCAATGTGATTTCTCAAGACGGAGCCTTAAGTGTTTAAACAAAGACACAAAAAAAAATATCTATTCTCCAGTTAATGTCTTACGAGATGGAATTGTCAGTTTATCATAAAAAAAGCGTTCAGGTATGACGAAACTTCGGCGAAACGTTTTCTTCTGTAATGAGAAACATTGGTTAACATTTCTATGACCTCACATCATTATGTGATTTGTGCTGTATAGTACATAACATAGTAAGAAACAAAGGATTCAGTCGCCAGCATGCAAACCCAACCGGGTGCGTGGAAGACGGGAAAAAGACGTGACTCCGAACGTCCAACCGCCTTGAAAGGAGATATTTTAACAAAAGTTCACACTGGAAAGTAGTAATGAAAATCAGTTAAAACTTGGAGGCATGCATTGCCAAATGTTGGAATGCGAAGTCAAAGGAAACCTGTGAGCTACTTAAATTTGTTAAACTGTTGTTTTATTTTGTTTGATAAGCCAAACGCAGCGTTTGACCCTAATATAAAGTGTGTCTGGGATTATACTGCGATCTGAATGATTAATTTAGTTTTGCTTTTTGTTTATACCATGAATGAAGTTTATTGTTAACTTATTAAATATATTATTTATTTTATTGACTTAAATGAGTGCAGTATTTGTATTTTGTTTTTTTGTCATATTTGTTCAACTGTCACGCTTCTAGTGTTGCTCTTTGCAAAGTAAGTTAATCCTTTAATTTCACTGGCATTGCTTTTGCCTTGGGTTATTTACGCTTTTTGTGCTGCCCTTTGCAAAGCAATTAAACTCCCAATAGTCCAGCTGAATAGAATTGATGAGTTAAGAAGAAAGCATTAAAAATGTCGGAATGCACCGAAAAGCTTAAGGTAGGGTCCTTTAAAGTCACAATCAGCTTGAAGAAACTTGCCACATTGCACCAACGCATGAATCAGTTACGGTGTTAGTGGAATTCATCGTGAAAACGAAGCATCATATGACGCCCTAATATACGTTATGCAACATAGCGGATCCTAAATGATGTTTAACGATATTATGCCCCAGCCATCATAAAGATAGATGCCCCAAAATAATGTCAGAATGCATGATACGTTTTTACGCCAGGCCGAAACTCAAGCAAATTTTTCACTGATGTGCGAGAGTCTACGCTTAATCACTGTGTTTCAGTATGGTATTCAGAATTCAAAACTTTGATTATTATAATAATATATTATATTACGAATATTTTACTAAATAATTTCATATATTGCATGTCGTTAAACAAAAAGCAAGCCACGAATCAGGCACTGAATAAGTTTCCAAACCACATTCTTTGTATCATTTCCGAAAAAAAAAAGATAGTTTTCGAGTACATTTCAGAAAAAAATATTCAGGATAAAGAATTCCATTCAGTGGTAAATAATGCACTTACGGCTCTATCGGGAAAACTGTGCATTATCTACGAAACTGGTTTGTTTTAGGATGAATGAAATCGGTTACATAAAGAAAATAAGGATCACATTTATACGTTATGTAAAACAACTCGAAATAAAAATATCTACTAACGCACACTGGTCACACGAAGGTGATATACGAATATTTTCAAATTGTTTCGCAGGTCTTCATAACAGTGGAATGATTCTAAGAAAGGGGATATTTTTCATTTGAAACAGAAGTGATTATATGCAAAAACGTACAATAAAATTATTTGCCCTATTTGTAAAGATGTGCATATTTTGTAAAAGAGAATGTGCTTCACGACGGAGAGGCATTTTTATAAAGAGTTTAGCAGAAATTTTGAAAATAAGATGTTAATATTGAAGCGTGACTGTGTGGCAACCCATGCGGATGAATCAGAAAGTCAAATGAGCCAATATGCGCAAATTATCCTTTATTTCGAAAGCGAGAGTAATAAATCTTTGTTCCTGACATTCATTATCATAAAAGAGGAATAAAAAAGATGTGTCCATATGCGCTGGAGTTGGTTAACTGTGTATTATATAAAAAACATGATATTCACAATTTCTACAGCAGTGAATGAATGTCATATTGTGCGTTTTTTTTTTTTTACAGCAGGTCTTTTTTAAAAGGAGATACACACAAGAATCTCTTTAAACCCCCAAAGTTGTTTCATAATTGTTGTGTTTTATTAGACGTAAGCGAGGGTGAGGGAAGATGGCGACGTTCATTAGAAAACATTTAGTGAAAGACCTACGTACCTTAACAAGCGTTAATCTTTATATCGAACGGATGGAAGGCGATTTTCTTATAATTTTCCAAAAATCAAAGGAGTTTTTGCAGTTTTTTTGCATATGAAGTTTTTAAATTTATTTCCACTTTGAACAAAAAATTTGGAAAAACAACGAAGTGCTGAATATTATTAGCACATTATCGACGGGGGAGCATAATTAATGTCTCTACAGTTGTTGGCACTAATGGTAAGTGCTAGTGGCAATTTAAAAGTCAACATTTAGTGAGAAATATTATATAAAATAAATCTTACGCAGAATGCTGAAGTAATTTTTCTTGAACGCATTCAAAGTTGGATTAGTATTCTATACAAACAATAGTTGAGCTACACTGGCGGAAAGTTAATAAAGAACACCAAGAAGGAATTAGCTGACGATCATGGAATTTACATATGTTAATGGGGTCGAGTTTACGTAGGTGTGATGTTAATTTCGGGACCAACCGGTGAGCGCTTACGCCACAGCACGGTATAATATGCAAATTATCGTCGGTGGTATTTAAGGAGTACGGTGAAGTGAATGTAATCAGTCGTCGGCGTACGGACAAGTTCGAAGACCCTGAAGAATATGCAATGCCTGGACATGGAAGTTGTGTATGATTTCAGCAGTTATCCAACATTAATCGAGGTCGTCTAGTCGGACTCCGCGAGGCCTGGTGGTCGTATCGTCGTATTGCGGATCGAATTGGACGGAAAGTATCGGTGGTGGTACGATGGTGGCGTAGATGGTCCGGAAAAATTCCCACACGAGAAGACGTGGAACCGGGAGTCACAGACGGACTTATGAGCGGACCGATCGACGCATAAGAAGAGCGGCGTTGTCAAGCAGAGCATTCACTGCGAAGCAAATCCGAGCTGCCGTTGCACCTGAGGTGACTGTGCGAAGAATCCGCAACCGTCTAATGGATGCAAGACTACGTGCACGTGTGGCTCTGGCATGTGTACTTCAGACTCCAGCCCACCGTCAGGCACGGCTTCAGTGGTGTCGCCAACGTCTGCACTGGAGAACGCAATGGCGATCTGCCGTGCTCAGCGATGAAAGCTGATTCTGCTTGGGAGAATTCGATGACCGTATGCGTGTTCGCAGACGCACAGGGGAGCGTCACCACCCTTCTTGCATCCGCCAGCGACACACAGGGCTACACCTGGTCTCCTGGTGTGGGGAGCGATCAGCTATCACTCCCGTACACAACTAGTGATTGTACCGGGTAAGTTAAACAGCACCTCCTACATCATCAACATCACTCAGCCCGTTGTCGTGCCATTTGTAAGGTCGGTACATCGTGGTGCTTTTCAGCAAGATAACGCACTCTCACACACGGCATGTGCAACGCAACATGCACTTCAGGGTGTGAGACCACTTCCATGGCCTGCACGTTCACCGGATTTGTCCCCCATCGAGCACGTGTGGGATTTTATGGGACAACGACTTATCCGGTCTCCACGGCCAGCCACGACCATCCCCGATTTACGCGTCCAGGTTGAGGATGTTTGGAACTCAATACCCCAAACTTATATCCAACATCTGTACGACAGACTCCATGCCAGAATTGCACAGTGTGACGCTGTTCATGGCGGTTCAACCTCGTGCTAACCATGTTATAATAAAATGTTATTTTTCAGTTTACCAGCAAATACAGCTGTATTTTACCATAATGTTTTGATCACGTTATTCTCTATATGCCGTTATTATGCTGTGTAAATTTCGTTGGTATCAGACGCCTCCTTCTTGGTGTTCTTTTTCACTATCCGCCAGTGTATTTAAAAGCTTAATTGGCAACCAAACTAGCTGTCAATTTTCTCTGCTTCTCTTTAGTGTCACATTATCCTTCAGGGTCATCATCCCCGTTAGCAGTAATATTCGTGATGCCCTGTATGTGGGCCTCCTATTCGTCAATGCAGGGGCTTGATTTCATCTTTCTCTGAAATGCTTTTTTCCCGAAAACAGGTTTCAGTTCGCCGAGATTTTCATAAGCTCATTATTCAATTCATTGAGTGGTTCACCATTATATGTCGGAAAGAAAAAGTTAAAATGTCATAATTATCGATCTCTTCAATGGCAGACTTCATATCCATGATTTGCAAATGTTCTTCAGCTGTATTCTGAAAGGAGTATATGCTTATTTCTTTGCGGACAGTGTCTGACTGCTGCACTGTATCATGAGCAGGGTTTTGTTTACAATTGTGTTATGCAACATCAAGCCTATATGCTACTTCCACTTACCTTGCTGATAAATGCAAGTTTTCTACTAAATGAATTGCATCTATTAAAGGGCAGCAGAATATCTGCCTGTTTTTTTCTGTTTTCAACGATATTCCTCACTTGATTGAACAAGATGATCAGGTATGTTGAATTTTACGATTATTCCCACATCCAACATCTGATGTTTTCCTGAGGTGTTGAGTGATACATATTTCAGCAGAAGTTTGACGGTGTTTTTTCATAGTTTCTGTGACACGGAGCATTGTCTAAATTGAGAAAAACTGGCTCATCTCTTCCGGCATCTCGTATCTGCAATAATGTATTTTACCTAGTTGTAATACTCAATATTTATCATCCACACTTTTCAAACATAGCGATGTTTAACGTACATCGCAGGTCGGAAATTAATTCAGAATCGATTTCTTTTTCAGATTTTCATTTCCGTTGAAGGGCTTTTTATGAATTTCGTCTGCATTTGCAAGATGAGGCTCAGTAAATTGCTTTCTTGTTTTGTGCACCGTGAATGATTTTTATTTGAAAATATCTCATAAGGGAACATAGCAAAGAATAAGCCCTTCTGAACATGGTGTACACGTATCTCAGACTCATATTCTGGTATATTGTCCCTTAATTTTCCTTTGTTTATTGAACTGTATTCGCAGAAACTCCAGGAATTGCGTCACCTTACATTTGCTGATAAAGGCAATGCTTAATGTAAATTTTTGTAGTTAACCAATGCTGTTTATAAAGTTTCAAATTCCAGAGGTTCTTCAAACTGCCAGTACTTTTGACCAATATGTTTGTCTGCAAGGCCAGTATCGAATTTATTTGTGCCACCCATATTGCTGGTGCTTCCTCGATTTTATTATGCTTTTCATTAGTCTTATGTTACTGAATCCACCGCACCGACTTGCATCTTATTGTTTAGGATTTCACCCACTTTCTTATTACGAATGCGTTTCCCCAATAAATTGAAAAAAGGGATTGAGAACACATTGCTGGTTTTATGAACGATTTTTTCGTTAAACACACAATTATTTTTTCTTCCATTCCAAATATTTTTTTCCGATTGACGGGGACTTTTCCCGATATCACACCGATAGGTAAGAGCGAGTCACTTGTATTTGTTACTTACCCATACGATAAACCGTGGCGGGATAAAATAAATGTACTGAGTGGTAAAACGCTGTTGTACACTTGATAAATGCAAAGGGAGCGGCATCTTTGTCACTTTTATGTAGAAAGTCAGTATTTAGGACAGCACTGTTATATCCTATCACACTAAAGAAAGTAGCATGCAACGATAAACATCAAATTCTCCACTGTGGTAGGGAAGAGGTATAAAATGTTCTGAACGGAAATATAGTCATACAGTTTTGGAGTATGTTTCTTTTATCACATGAGGTGTATTTCTCAATACAGTTCTCATCTCCAAATTCTGTGCACAATATTTACATGTGAGTGGTGTAAGTAGTTTAGTTTAACTTCGATGCATGTGATATAGAAATGTAGTTATCTGAATCCTTCAGTAAAAACACCAAAATCTAGAGGTTCCTGGAATCACCCTTTAACTCAAAAGACTAGTAGTCCCATTATTGATGACGTTTCACTGAAAACATTTATTACAATTTTGTATACAAGTTTTCAAATGTTCGTTGACTTTCAAAACACATTATTTACGTGTATGTGGTGTAAGTAGTTTAGCTTTACTTCGGTGCATGTGCTATAGAAATGTAGTTATCTGAATCCTTCAGTAAAAATACCAAAATCAAGAGGTTCCCGGAATCACCCTTTAACTCAAAAGACTAGTAGTCCCAATAATGATAACGTTTCACTGAAAACATTTATTACAATTTTGTATACAAGTTTTCAAATGTTCGTTGACTTTTAAAACACATTATTTACGTGTATGTGGTGTAAGTAGTTCAGTTTTACTTCGATGCATGTGCTATAGAAATGTAGTTATCTGAATCTTTCAGTAAAAATACCAAAATCAAGAGGTTCCCGGAATCACCCTTTAACTCAAAAGACTAGTAGTCCCAATAATGATAACGTTTCACTGAAAACATTTATTACAATTTTGTATACAAGTTTTCAAATGTTCGTTGACTTTCAAAACACATTATTTACGTGTATGTGGTGTAAGTAGTTTAGCTTTACTTCGGTGCATGTGCTATAGAAATGTAGTTATCTGAATCCTTCAGTAAAAATACCAAAATCAAGAGGTTCCCGGAATCACCCTTTAACTCAAAAGACTAGTAGTCCCAATAATGATAACGTTTCACTGAAAACATTTATTACAATTTTGTATACAAGTTTTCAAATGTTCGTTGACTTTTAAAACACATTATTTACGTGTATGTGGTGTAAGTAGTTCAGTTTTACTTCGATGCATGTGCTATAGAAATGTAGTTATCTGAATCTTTCAGTAAAAATACCAAAATCAAGAGGTTCCTGGAATCACCCTTTAACTCAAAATACTAGTAGTCCCATTATTGATGACGTTTCACTGAAAACATTTCTTACAATTTTGTATACAAGTTTTCAAATGTTCGTTGACTTTCAAAACACATTATTTACGTGTATGTGGTGTAAGCAGTTTAGTTTTACTTCGATGCGTGTGCTATAGAAATGTAGTTATCTGAATCCTTCAGTAAAAATACCAAAATCAAGAGGTTTCTGGAATCCCACTTTAACTCAAAAGACTAGTAGTCCCATTATTGATGATGTTTCACTGAAAACATTTATTAAAATTTTGTGTACAAGTTTTCAAATGTTCGCTGACTTTTACTGAATTTTTGAAATTGAAATCTGAACAAAACATATGGAAATCATTATATACTCAGTTAAAACACCGAAACGTAACTCTAACACAGTCCTCTCACTTCCGTATGATCTTCGGAATCAGCCATGTGTTTCGATACATTTCTTAGTTCCTTAGGGTTATATTTGCTTTTCCGTATTATTTATGCTTAAAATTTAAGTCACCTGACTCATTAACTTCTCTTTTTGCCTGTAATGTTCATAACATTTTTAAAACACAGTTATTCTAATTTATAGCGGGGAATAAAAATCCCTTTGAATTTCACAACTTTATAAGAAATCAACAAAAACCTGCATCGCATCCGGATTTACACAAATACGTTCGGGTAGTAGAGAGATTCTGTTCGGAAACAGTAAAGCTTTCATTTCCAAATGTGACTTTTATTTCCCAATACGGGAGCCATTTTGCTTCGCTTTAATTTCAACTACTGAGAACAATTAATTAAGTGAAAGAGGACTTCCGCTTTATTTATAACAGGAATAGCCTTGCTAAAAGCGTTCCATTACGTCGTTTGTACCAAGTGAACAAAGAAATTTTGAACTAATTGTTTATACATTTATAATTATAAAAATAAAATACTGTAAATGTTATTGAATCTAGCACTAATTAAGAATACATGTAATTTTCAGAGCGGCAACATAAAAAGTTGATTGAAGTACACCTCTTGTGAATATAAAGCAAACTAGGTATGCAAAAGATAAATTATAGTGATATATTAATTTCAAAATTGCATAAAATATACCTGCCCGTGTAAATGTAACCTCTCACGTATATCGGCTCTAAAGTCTGATATCTCATCTTCAATGACTCTTCGATTGTCTTCTCGACCAAACATGCGAGTATATGTTTCAAATGTAAAACATATTACTGGACCTCGACTGAGGAATTTTACACAGAACGATGCAACATGTATGGCCAGAAGACGCAACCCGTTTGATGTAAATTTCCTTGGATATAAAAATCGTTAGAGGAAAAAATACAAAAAAATGTAGTGACAAATTGATTTTAAAACTATTTTGCGTAAAATGTATCTGCTTGTTGATGAATTAAGCAGATGTCCAGCTTGGGGATCGTTGAAGATTATTTCTTTTATTAAAGTGATCATCTCTCCAGGGCCAGACTGCTCACTAGAGCACTGAACCCTGGGAGCCAACTTTATTTTGTTGCATTACGCAGCTATCCAGCTTGGGGATCGTTGAAGATAACTTTCTTTTACTGGAGTGACCATCTTTCCAGGGCCAGACTGCTCAATAGAGCACTGCATCCTGTGACCCAACTTCAGTTTGATGCATTAAGTAGATATCCAGCTTGGGGATCGTTCAAGACAGCTTTCTTTTACTGGAGTGACCATCTC
Organism: Macrothele yani; assembly: GCA_039090855.1. NCBI lineage: Eukaryota > Metazoa > Arthropoda > Arachnida > Araneae > Macrothelidae > Macrothele > Macrothele yani. The sequence continues at coordinate 133,834,208 of CM077034.1, forward strand.
TCCAGGGCCAGGCTGCTCACTAGAGCACTACTCCCTGGGAGCCAACTTCATTTTGATGCATTAAGTAGATATCCAGCTTGGGGATCGTTTAAGGCAGCTTTCTTTTACTGGAGTGACCATCTCTCCAGTGCCAGGCTGCTCACTAGAGCACTGCACCCTGGAATCCAACTTCGTTATGACGCATTAAGCAGATTTCCAACTTGGGGATTGTTTAAGATAACTTTCTTTCACTGGAGTGACCATCTCTCCAGGTCCAGGCTGCTCACTAGAGCACGGCACCCTGGGAGCCAACTTCATTTTGATGCATTAAGTAGATATCCAGCTTGGGGATCGTTCAAGACAGCTTTCTTTTACTGGAGTGACCATTTCTCCAGGGCCAGGCTGCTCACTAGAGCACTACTCCCTGGGAGCCAACTTCATTTTGATGCATTAAGTAGATATCCAGCTTGGGGATCGTTTAAGACAGCTTTCTTTTACTGGAGTGACCATCTCTCCAGTGCCAGGCTGCCCACTAGAGCACTGCACCCTGGAAGCCAACTTCGTTATGACGCATTAAGCAGATTTCCAGCTTGGGGATTGTTTAAGATAACTTTCTTTTACTGGAGTGTCCATCTCTCCAGGTCCAGGCTGCTCACTAGAGCACGGCACCATGGGAGCCAACTTCATTTTGATGCACTAAGCAGATATGCAGATTGGGGATAGTTGAGAATAACATTCTTTTACTGGAGTGACCATCTCTCCAGGGACAAGCTGCTCACTTGAGCACTGCACCCTGGGAGCCAACTTCATTTTGAGGCATTAAGTAGATATCCAGCTTGGGGATCGTTGAAGATAACTTTCTTTTACTGCAGTGACCATCTCTCCAGGGCCAGGCTGCTCACTAGAGCACTGCACCCTGGGAGCCAACTTCATTTTGATGCATTAAGCAGATATCCAGCTTGGGGACCGTTCAAGACAGCTTTCTTTTACTGGAGTGACGATCTTTCAAGGGCCAGACTTCTCACTAGAGCACTGCACCCTTGGTGCCAACTTCATTTTGATGCATTAAGTAGATATCCAGCTTGGAGATCGTTTAAGTCAGCTTTCTTTTACTGGAGTTACCATCTCTCCAGGGCCAGGCTGCTCACTAGCTCACTGCACCCTGGGAGCCAACTTCATTTTGATGCATTAAGTAGATATCCAGCTTGAGGATCGTTGAAGATAACTTTCTTTTACTGGAGTGACCATATGTAAAGGGCCAGTCTGCTTACTAAAGCATTGCACCCTAGGAGCAAACTTCAAGGGTCTCACATCAGCATTTAGTATTATTATTTTCCAACCTGAGTTGTGAAGCTCGGAAATGTTTCTTTTAGAGTTAAAAGCAGACATTTCTTCTTTTGTTGTTTTTATACCAAATATTTTGATAAACAATAAATTCATATATTAAAGATTGTGAGTCTCTTCTTATGTCTTTTAACACAATACGCATGTCCATCAGTTCGTCTACCCGGAAGCAGCATTGCGGCAGTATCAAAATCTTGAGCAATTCGATCTCTCAAATTGATTTAAATAAAAAAAATCGCAAATCTATGAAGCAACCGGTTTGAAGTGCGAAATACAGTCTACGTTTCCTCTAAAATTACTTTCAGTGTATTTACTTAAAATTGTTTTTTGTTTTTTTCTTCATGAAAAAAATTAAAAACGCGTATTTTAAAAACACCTTTGAGAACAATTTCCTTGCTTTAAAATTCTTAACCGTTAAATGAATCTGAACAGTGTAATAACGAATAGAAGAAGATCAGGACTTATTTGAGATATTAGTCTTTCTCTTTGTTCGTTTGGACCATAATATAAGAATATTTTCTTCTAGACTATAACATCTTCAAAAGTTTTTTTTAATTGGGTTATCTTTCTAACTCACACAGAATGCATTATATTGGTTTTCCTCAAAAGAATATGCAATAATCTTCTTTCAATTTAATCACATACGTACGTGCATAGGGTGTTAATGAAATTAGTGAAATAATGTTTCATTAGGTATAAGAACTATATCTTTCCTTTCATTTTTGCTTTGTGTTCAACAACCATCATGCGCAACTCTGAGCGCAAGAAACACTTGCCATTTCCGTTTTTTGGCGATTTTTTTCCAGGGCAAGAGGAAAGCCAGTGTCAGCAAAATGTGAAGGTTTCTTTTAATTTACCCCCAAAGGAACTATGAAATTCATTGGCAAAAGTATCTTTCAGTATGTATTAATTTAATATTTACATATTTATGGAGAAATAAAAAAGTTCAACGTTTCACCAACTCGACCCAAACTTCCACATACAACATGTAGTCTAATAATTTGTATTTCGCAGAATCTATAGCAATATCTAGTAGCGTAAACGCAACCAAATTTCTTAGGAATACTAACCAATACATGCGAAAGCAATTTCCGTAGGAAAGCGCAGTTGAGAAAGCCACCACAACGAAGGAACCGCCCTTCCGTCTGCGATAGAGTTCTACATTTTGCAAATGCCAAAAAGCGGAATCGAAAATGTTTAATGCTATAACGCAATTATGGAAATCGCGAAGAATTACATATTGTATTTCCGGTAAGAGTTTGATTTTAAAATTTAAATATCAGGGCGACGAAATGTTGATGCTGTATTTCCGGAATTTCCAAGACGGAAATGTAATCAAATTACTGAACTAAGAAATGATTCGTCTAACTTGGCCACTGCACGTTTTGTATATGAAATACACTGGGAATCACCGCCTCTCTTCACAACTTCTCTCTTTTTCATAAATCCATCCAGGAGCTCTGCTGGTATATCTGTCTCTCTTTAATGTGGAGAAGTATTTCTGCGTCGCCCTATCGTTTGTTCCGAAAAGCAACGAACCATGTCCTGAAAGATCAATGTGTTCTTTGAAATAAACGAAAAATGAATACTATTTATTCATTGCTTTATACGTATTTATAGAATATATATGTATCCGTTTTACCCATAAATTTTAGCACGTCTTTTGCAAAAACCTTCGTGCTTGTGTTATCGGTTTCTCCGTCCGCCCTCCTGTCGGCACCATATCTCTGCAACTAATAATCCCATTTAAAACATTATTTTTGCATTGGAAAACTTGAGGGGTGCGAATGATCATCCTTGCCATCGTGTCTTTCTCAAACTCAAACTACGCCGCTAGGGAGCGTAAAAGGTAATGATATCGAATTCATAGTAAATTTCTTTGCATATATCTGCTTTTGATAATCCCACTGAAAATTTATTTCTTCCATTCAATGAAATGTTTAACGAACACTATTTTGGGCACAGCTCTTTTTCAAGTAATGAATAGATTTCTGTTAGTGGCTTAAAGATAAATCACATTTCCCCGACATCTCTGCTGTCACATTTCCGATTTGAAAAATTCTTCCTTCATCGCAAACAGCTCTTGATGGAAAATGTTTCACAAAAAATTTCTAAATTTTTTGTAAAGAACGGTTTGAACACAAGGACGCGTAAGCGTTTGTTTCTGTTTCTGATGTATTTGTAGAAAAATATATGAAAACTTATTGGGTATATTTTCTACCCATATTAATGCAAAATTTCGCAGTTAGGAGCGCTAAGTTTTAATCTGTTTTTCTCAATAACCTGCTTCTAAATGTTTCATTTAAAAACAATTTTCAACATCGGATGTCATTTAGCTTCCGGATTGTTTTATTTCAGTATTTGACGAGTTTTATAGTTCACAGTTCTGCCCTTAGGTGATGTTCGCGTACTTTTTTGTCAAAATGTATCTCCGCTTCTAAAACTTTATTCAGAAAAAAACATTTTTACTGCATGCCGTTCGGTACAATAGAGATTTGGATCATTATCCTCTTTAAATAATGCACAGATTTCCAGCTATGGGCCCTAAAACTGTTTTCTCGCTATCTCTACTTTTGGGAGGCGCATTTCAAATTTTTCTTTTCTTAGCATATCTTTTCCCATGAAGAATATTTTCAAGAATTTTCTGAATTTTACAGCCGATAGATTGAGATGTTGCTGTTCGGTCTTTTAGGACAAAAATTTGGTGGACGATAAGTTGTCAATTTTGCCAGTTTGGAGATGATCAGTAAAACGAATGGTTGTTACTGTGTTGTTTAATGTGGGCAAGAATATATTTTCCCTAAAAATGTGAAATTTCCTGAAAGATGGCTGATACATTTCTAAATGGAGAACAAATGAAAATGTCTTCCGCCAGCGGAGTGACTAATGATTTCTGCCAATAAATTGAAGCAGTTTTTTGAAGAGAGACAAATACTCCAATGCAAGCAATACTCCAAGCTGTAGGTCATAATATTTATTCCCTGATTGGATGAATTTAGGATGATGTCAAGATTTTGGTGAAAACCCCATAGCCGTGCCAGTAAATCGGAATAACATTCCAAATGTTTCTGGATTAGAAGCAGAAGTGTCTCTCCAAATTTGTCATTATTGGAGCATATTTCCTCGCAAAATTTCACTCAGTTCATTTTGAAAATATCAAGAATCCACAACTATTCCCTAGATAGAGCCGTAGTTACTCATAGGAATTTTAACATTTGACTTGTTCACGTCGACTGCTACTTCCTCACATCCAATTCTCTTTCATATCTTGACACTCACTCTACAACACTTACGGGAGTCTATAGTCACAGAGGGGATGTAAGGTGAGGTGCTGCGCAACATCACAGCCTCTCCTTGACAAATGTCAACCCCGCCTTCTTGTGGTGCATCCTGTTCCCACTAAAAGGGCTTTGACGACCGCCAATAGTGGTATAACTATACCATCGGGAGTAGAGAAAATGCTTTCATACACTCCCCAACCCGCTTGGCCAGCGTGGAGAGTTATGACCAAACCCCTCCAAAATGACTCCACAACTCAAATCTTGGCCCTTAGTCTCCGGCAGCTGAAAAGTACCTGGCCAAGGCAACGGCCAGTGCGACATGAAGGAACAGTGCGTTAAGAATCCCCGGAGGACCGGACTAGGCTGCCATCTGATGCTGACCTTGGCTACGTATAATGGACGCTCCCTATCTTCTGATTAAAGGATTCTTGAATTCGAAGAGGAACTACAAATGATCAAGTGGGCCATCGTCGGGATAAGTGAGGCAAGTAGAAAGGGAGAAGATCTCTCTGAACTGAAAAATGGACATCTCTTCTACTATCGTGGGACAGGTACTGGCAGAACTAGTGGTGTTGGATTTATAATAAACAAGAAACTGAAGGAAAAAGATGTAGAAGTTGAGAGTTCCTCTGACAGAGCTGCACTATTCGTTATCCAACTCTCGCGAAGATACAAGGTCCAGATTATTCAAACTTATGCACACAGCACAAGTCATCCTGAAGAAGAAATTGAAGAATTTTATGAGGAAATTCGTCATCTAAATAATAAAGGTAAGCAGCTCTTGAAGATAATTATGGGAGATTTCAATGCAAAAAAAGGGCAACGGCAACAGAATGAAACTTCAGTAGGTAAATTCGGTAACGGCAACAGAAACCAGCGTGGATATACTCTCGTTGAGTTTGCAGAGGCAGAAGCGTTTTTCATCTTAAACTAATTTTTCAAGAAAAAGCCAAACAGGAAATGGACATGGAGACATCCAAATGGGACGACAAGTGAAATTGATTTTATTATGTGTAACAAAAAATTCGTCATAGAAGACTGCAGTGTGCTAAACAAGTTCAACACAGGTAGTAACCATAGATTGGTCAGATGTAAGATGCACCTCAACACTAAACTCAAGCGTAGCAAACTCATAAGACAAACAAAATGTATTGACATAACCAACCTTAAAAAACACCAAAATAACTTCAAGTTGGAGCTGAAGAACAGATTCTCTGCTTTAGAAGGCCTAACATCGGAAGAAGTGCATATTTCTGAAGTTAAAAGAAAAATAACCAAAGCTCTTATGGAAACAGCAACACAATTAGCTGTGTCTGAAAACAAGTTGCATGTAAACAAATTATCAGGAAAAACCAAAATGTTGATGCAAAAAAGAAGAGAGATGAGGACAACTAAAAGAAATGCGACTTCCAAAGTGGAATATATAGAGCTATGCAAGACAGTACAAAAAAGTATCACTGAAGACGTAAGGAAATTCAACTGTGAACTAGTGATGAAAGCAATTGAAAACAACCAAATCCTAAAGATAGCAAAGTGACATCTCAGTAAGGGAAGAAAACAGATTATGGCACTGAGAAAAGATGATGGTCCTGTAACAAGAAATACGGGCTAAGTTTTGATAACAGTGAAAGATTTCTACTCCAAATTATATGAAAGGGATGATACATGTACTCCAGACATCATAAAATGTACCAGTACCACAGTTCTTCCAGTCCTTCCAGCTGAAGTTGCACATGCAATCAAGAACATGAAGTGGGGAAAAGCTCCAGAAGATGGAATTACTATAGACATCATACAAGAAGCAAGTGGAGATACCGAAACAGTACTCGCCGAAATTTTCACTCGATGCCTTAATGAAGGGAAGATTCCTGGGGATTGGAACTACGCTACAATGATTCTGTTAGATAAAAAATTGACATTGAGGATTTTATTAACTGCAGACCTATCAGCCTCCTATCAGTGGTTTATAAAATCTTCACTAAAGTTCTTCCACACCGCTGGAAGGTAACAATGGACATGGCGCAACCGATAGAACAAGCTGGATTCAGGAGTGGCTACAACACAATAGAACATATCCACGTACTTAGAGAACTAATTGAATGAGCGAGGGAATATGAACTTCCATTGTGCATGGCTTTTATCAATTATGAAAAAGCCTTTGATTTGGTGAAACCATCAGCAGTTACTATGGCCCTGAGATCCTGCGGTATTGAAGATGCATACATTAATATTATTAATAACATCTATGAAAATGCAAGTGCAAAGATTTGGCTGTTTGAAAATACAACACACACAAAAATTGAAAAGGGAGTGAGACAAGGTGACACCATATCTCCGGAACTCTTTAATGCAACATTGGAAAATATATTTCAATCACTGAACTGGGAAGAGAAAGGCATAAAGATTAGTGGAGATTATCTAACCCACCTTCGTTTAGCTGACGACGTAGTAATTTTTGCAACTACCCCATTAGAGCTGCAGAATATGATCGAGGAACTTGCTGACAAGAGTAAAGAAGTGGGATTAAAAATGAACTTTCAGACGACAAAAGTGATGTACAATGCTTTTACAAGAAATGAAGATTCATCGATTGATGGGTAAAAGCTGGAGATAATAGACACGTATGTTTATCTTGGACAGCAGTTATCAAGTGAGGCTCACATTGATGAAGAAATTAATCGGCGTACAATGCTATCCTCGAGAGCTTTTGGAAGAAACAGCATAATTTTCAAGAGCAATATTTCATTATATCTTAAAAGAATAGTGTTTGATCAATGCATCCTTTCAGTGCTTACGTATGGTGCAGAGACGTGGACCTTAACTAAAAGAGACATACAAAGGCTACAGACAACTCAAAGGGGACATGGAGAGGTGCATGCTTGGTGCAACTAGGAGAGATAAGAAAAGGAACTGGTGGATCAGAAAAATGACAACTGTGGAAGACATCATGTCAGAATGAAATCCCTGAAATGGCAATGGGCTGGACATACCGCCAGAAGAACAGACCATTGATGGACAGCCGAAATTTTAGATTGGATTCCAAGGGACTGGAAAAGATCCAGAAGAAGACCACATGTTATATGGGTGTAAGAAATTCGAAAGTTTGGGGGGAATAATATGGAGGAGACTGGCACAAGACAGACCGTAGTAGTATATAGGGGTACTATGGCACACCCCAAAATCACATAAAAACTTCAAAAACAGGCATTTTTTGATTTTTCAGACCTCAATAATCATGAACATTTTAAGGCTTTTTATGATCAAAAACACCATATTTTCATTAAGAATAATTGATTTTTGAGTATAAAACAGTTTAAAACATCAAATTTTTAAAAAACGAAATTTCATCCCTGTTTTTCATAAAAACAGAGCATCATAAAAACACACATTTTAAGTCATTTTTGATTATATTTGACGGCTTTTTTGAACAATTGCAATCATTTTGAACTTTGAATAGCTTTGATTTTAAAAGAGCTAAAATGAAAGTATTGAAAATCAATAGAAAAGTTGTAAAACAAACTACTTTGACTAACGTAATTCACCGATGCTGTCACACGTACGGTCATTCACAAACATAATTTTCAAATTGTAGGTCACGATTAAAAACACTTTATTTACAATTAAAAACTAATATTTACACGCGAGATCTTTCGGGGCTGAACATAGCACCCATCATCAGGCTCAAGCGCCGCGAAGCACAGGAGAAGACATTATATACTGTCAAACATGACCCACAATTCACTCTGTTTTCTCAATCACCGGTGATGCCATCAACAAATCGTTAAAGTCCAAAAATATCAAGTCTAAATATCTTATCCTATAAAGTCCTCTTCTTCAGAGTTGTGTGAGGAGGGGGCAACCATTTTTCTCCACTGTCTTAGAACAAATGTCGGGAGTTCAATGTTACAGCATGTTTCCCCATATGCAAGAATGTAGAGGCTCTCCGTAAGGAAGACGGTACGTTTATTAACACTTGAGTTAAGTACCCCAATATTTTCCCAATCTGGGGAGTAGTTTGACAATAAAATATACCAACAGCTTGAAGGAGCCCCCATGCGTTCCCCACTCTCCCCAGTACTGGCTGAGATCCTGTTGTAATATCTTAAAAACCAGGTATTAGTGAATTCGGTTGTTAAGCCTCTGTTTATGATACGATATTTTGATGATGTGCTGAGTTTTTTGGCCACATATGCTTGCCCTTCTGAATCAATTCACAGTCTGTTTGTCTTCTCAGTACCCGACAATCAATTTTACAAAAGAACTGGAACACTCGTGGAATTTACCTTACCTAGACTTCCTCTTAACTAGGGACCCGCCAACGCAGAAGATTAAGTTTTCTGTGTATAGAAAACCTACATTCAATCCATGTATTATACCGTTTTCCTCTGCCCACCCAAAGTAATACAAAACTGCGGCTTTGCGTTTTCTAATTAGACACATTCATTGTCCTGTAGAGCAAGAAAACAGGAACTCTTAACTGTTATATCCATTGCTCGTACATTTGGATATTCAGAAAAAAATTTTGATGAACTACTAAAGAGAGATGCACGACTGAAATTCACAACGTTATCCATGGTGACACGATAGAATAGATTTGTAGGTAGTCTACAGTACAACCCTAACACCATACCTATTCTCAAAAAAGCTTGCATTAGACACCAATTAAATTTTGGAAATAATACCAGAAATATCTTTTCTCTGATCAGAAGTGACTGAGATAGGACCTCCACTCTGCAACAACATGATGTTTGCAGCCTCCCCTAATCCACTCTGACCCTAACATGGCTCCAAAAAGTGTATCGGCTCTACACTTACGACCTTGTCTGTCAGACTGGGGCAACACAGATACGCCCTCAGATCAGGAACAAAAAGCTCTGCACTCACTACTGCTGTAAATCATGAGGGATATTCCCCGTATTGGAATGGTGCCAAGATATTGAATTCCAACGTCGGCAGGTCTACTATATTCATGTCCGAGAGTTTGTTTATCCTATACTACGGTGACTCTTGTTGCAATGAGGATCTGCCGACCTATATACCTAGCACTTGGAGAAGATTGGTTACCACCCAAGAGGCATCCACGGACGAGGGACTTTAATTTGCAGTTGAACACTTTTAATTTAGTTTCTTAAATTATTATGCTTTAATAGTTTGTTTGATTTGTTTTTAGGTCCTTTACTTTTTATTTGGACAAAGGAAAGGGGGGGGGGGGGTTGAGAAGGGGGAATGCCAACAGGGGTGGGGGTATTTGATGGATTTCTTAAATACTATGTGTGTACTCTTTATTTCTGGTGAAAAAAGGGGTGGGGAAGGGGAAGACAGGGAGAGGATGGGATATGTCTGGAACTTGGTACCGTGCTGCATTGTGGGCAACGGTGTGCTGTATATATCTGATGGGCGGTGCTTGTCATGTGGCACTCGGGCCAGTAGATAGAGACATGTGTTTTCCGAAAGCGCTTTCTGCAAAGTTTTTAGACTGTAAATAAATGTTTTTAGTTTGCAGTTTGGAAAATTGGTGTTTTTATCGTACGGTGATACAGCTTAGATTTATATTACTATTAGGCTGTGCAGTTTAATCTTTGGACGATTGAAACGTTATCTCGCTGTTCGTCCAACCAGATGACGTGCTTCCAGCCCATCGCACTCCAACTTCGAATGGTCTTCCAATATTGCAACCTTATCTTTAGATAATTTTTTGGGAAATAAGGGGGCCCGATGCGAATCATATACTGTTCTTTTTCAAAGAAAAAGGGATTGGTTGAAATGCAATCCAGGTAGTAACCTTATAAACTATGCGGTCTTCCCCTTGTTAGAAATTGTGGATATTAACCACGGCGTTTATATAAAGCACAAAAACTGGAAACTAAATAGGTCGCGGTAAAAGATTAAGAACTTGACATAAAGCTTAGGTATTTTCCATAAGACCTATGTAACATCAAGTGGAATTTATTAAAAGTCGCTCACATTTAACGCTCTAAAATTTATACCAAATTACATTTAACTAAGTATAAAAGTTACGAGTAAAACATCGGTTTTATTGCGATAACCTTAATACAAAGCTGTTAGTGATATCAGATATATTCCTTAAAATGGGAACGATTCCGCCTTAAATGAAGTTCAAAAACGTTCACCCAATAATGATAACGGCCTTTTGCGAAATCTATACTATCTTGTGTGCGTTGAATTTCGCAGGAATTATCTAAAAACTCCACGTAACCCAAATGATCTTTATCGTCATATATCTGCTGCATAATTTGAATTCGAACTGCTAGTAGTGATTGAAATTTACCTTAAGTAATTTATTAAAAATATTTAAAATAATTAAGTAATTAAGAAGTTTCTGTTTTAAGTAAAAAGCAAACTTAAAGCTTATGAAAAACGCATTTCTTGATCTGTATAGACCTTTTGTATTTTCAATTTTCATTGCACGTGTGGGAAAAAATTACCATGCACGCATGCATGTTTTAACACATATTCGTAACCGTGGAGAGCGAAATCAGTACAAGGTAAGTTTATTTTCATTTATTTATTTATGTGTGTACATTGTTCTGAGAGATACACATTCTCAGTAGTACTTTAGTCTAATTGGGAGCCTCAAAACATGTTTATATTTTGCAAGAATCTCCTCTCCTTCATGGCAGAAAGCTCTGACTGTCTTGGTCTGTATGTCCTGGAACATTATGCAGATAAATAGTGAGAAAAGATGATATTCCTAATTCCTAATTCCTGCAATTTCAAAATAGACAAGGGGACGGGGAGGCAAAGTTGTTGAAACAACACATAAATACAGAGTGTAGTAGCATTATTAGCATTGTTTTAGTGCTTTTCTTTTCCAAATAACTTTTCAGTATTAATTTAGTATATAGTTCACCCCCCACAATTATTTTTATTTATTTCTCTGTATTTTGCAAAATTAACCTAGTTCATTATTATCATAATTTTTAATTCTCAGTACATTAATTTTGAAACAGTTTGACTCTTTAAATATATTATTTTTTGGATGAAACAATGTAACTTGATAAGAAAATGCTGAAAAACGTATGCAATTTTGGAGGCTGCTTTTACTAATTTTTCGCCGGTTTTACTTTTACAAATGCAAATTTTAATTTAACAGTATGGTACCATATTAACTTATTGTATTTCAGTTATTTTCTGCGTCTCTTTAAAACGGCATTAACAGAGAATTTTGGTATAACCGTTTATAGTCGTACAGAAAAAAAAGCGAGAAAGCGCAATTCCCGAGAAAGGTAAAACAGACGAAATTTTTTTTTCTGTTTTTTTTTTTTTTTCATTAAATTTCGGTTGAAATGCTATGGCATGAAGTAAATTACAGAAAATTAAAATACGGTCTTTAATAAGTTCTTTCTTCAAGCAGTACCACTGAATACCCAGAAATGTATAGTGTTGTAGCCTTCTCGGGTCACAACACCGTCGCTTATCGGGATGTCACAAAATCCACGGCCAATCCCGAAAAGAAAGGTGGAGTGAGTCCCAGGAGCCCACATTGATTCAGGGCACTAGCTCCTGGGATGGGAGAGAAACCGTGCCCAAAGACAAACAGATCATCAATGTCTCACGGGATTCGAACCTGGACCAAAGGTCATAAATGATCTATTATACATATGCTTGACCGGAAGGCGGAAACGTTTGAAGGTAGTTATACTAAGTGATGCCCATTTGTGGTAGGGGACGTTTTTGAAACTATGATTACTTACAAAATAGCGAGGAATGTGATTACTGCGGTAGACAACAAACTAAAGCGCGGACGCGATTTTCCTTGAGTATTTGAGAGTTACATATCTTTACTGATGCCAATTCCGTTATTAGAGCAGTTATGGTTTATCCTGTTACGTTGCGTTTAGTATTTAAATCGTAATATGAAGATTGCATCCTTATTTTTACTTCAAAGGAAAATTATTAATGCTGAATGTGAATTGTCCGAAAGAAACTAGTTTACAGTATTTTTTATGTAAACAATTTTACTTAAATAATGATTTTCATAATATAGTTCAGCTTAGCTACTCTGAATCACAACAAATCGCGAACGGTGGGTGCACTCGCCAGACTAAACAATTAGGCAAGTAATCTCAATTTCCACAATACAATCTCCTGGTCGCAACGATATTTCACTGAGTTTATAAAAGAAATCGTCCCGAGAGAAAGATCAATGTTTTTTCTTTCTTTATTAATGAGTTCAAAGCCTTGTTTGGCTTCGAGGAAAGCACAGCAATAGTGCTTCCTGTTTTAGAGGAATAATTTTTCACTGAAACAGAAAAACATGTCTTACATTATTAGATCAATGAATTCGTCAGAAACACTAGCATGGTCTCTCGTTTTGTATTCTGTTCATTATAAACAAGAACATATGCGTTTTTGGAAAATATTTTTGCCCCACATGAATTTTTATAGCAACATTAACGAAGCCTGCGCCTTCGCATTATGCTATAAAAAACTGTGTTGCAAAAACCAATGCCGAACCGGTGGTGCAGTGATCTAAGGGATGGCAAATGATCATTTGTCCGAAAGTGGTTCGGGTTCGAATCCCTGTAAGGCATGGATGTTCGATTTAAATATGGCACTGGCTCTCCCTTCCCTGGAACCAGTGACCCTAAATTAGGGGCGGGCGACTGCTTATAGCCCATTGAGGTGCTCACGGTGGTCGTTAAACCTTCAATAAAAAAAGCACCCCAAAAAACAGGGCAGCACGAGTGAAATTCGGCTAATATTAAAAGCGCATGCGACGTTTTCGGACTGGATTTATTGATGTAGGAGCAAAATTTCTATAAGGCTAGGACTTCATCTTTGCAAAAAGAGTAAAATTTAGGCTTTCAGCAGTTTCACTGTCTCAGACATTGCTTAACATATTTCGCGATTTGTTCGTTTTAATTATTTGAAGTGACACAAAGCATAATTAAATAATGACGCGCTTTCTGTACTTCATACAAGACATGAAACACACACACACACACACACACACACACACACAAATCCGTACAGTGACACGGCGGTCAGGGCTCTTCGATTCTTTTTTCTTTTTTTTTTTTTTTGATTGGAGCTTTAACGACCACCGTGAGCAACTCAATGGGCTATAAGCAGTCGCCCGTCCCTAATTTAGGGTCACTGGTTCCAGGGAAGGGAGAGAGCCAGTGCCGTAAGACAAACACAACATCCATGCCTCACCCTGATTCGAACCCGGGCCCCTTACGGACGAATGATCAGAGGCCATCGCTTAGATCACTGCGCCACCGGGGCGGCGCTCTTCGATTTGTAGACAGTAGGTCGGAGGACTGTACAGTTTGCTCATTCTTTTCGACTTAAAAATATGCTTTCTTAATACAGTTATATTCTTCGTAAATAAACCTGTTGCACACTGAGAGGATGGCTCTGCTAAGCATTACTATGTTTGCATTATATTTGATATATTATAATATACTTGAAAAAAAAACGTTGATATTTATTTTATTTTGTAATAATTCGTTGGAGCCACAAAACATTTAGAGCGGGGTCGCGAATTCGACACCACTGGTACAGAACAAATACTGTAATTAAAAATTGAAATCACTCTTCATAATCCTAGTATGATGATGACAATGATGATTTTTGTATGTTGCATACAATGCCGATGTGGTGAAGCGACGAAATGTTGGGCACTCTAGATGAGCCGTAAGACATCAGACTAACTTAAACCTTCTGTCTATATTTGTTATAGGAAACTGTTTCTTCTTTTGTTTCTTCTTTTTCTTTGCATCATCAAACAAATATCGCTGTGGATGTAGTCATGTTGACATCCCTAGGGTGATATGGAGGCTTCGTTCCATCGAAGAATTGTACTCGAGGATCATAATGTTTAACAGTTGCGTTCATTCAAAAGTTGTTTTTTAAAGCTTAGAAAGTCTTTTTTTATATGTTACTTTACTGCAATCTGCGCGGCAAATTCAAGTTTTGCTTTTTTAAAATTTCCTGAATTTTTGCTTCGAATATTTCGATCCGCGGTTAGTTAAATCCGCGAATACGGATGGCCGACTCTATTTTAAAACAGCAAATAATTATCTGCTAGTCACAATAGGATGATTGCGGTTTTTACAGCAGAAATATTTTCAAGAAAAAGAAAATCATTTGAGTAAATGTGGCGAATACAAATAACAGTGATCCACTGTTCAAACATTTTCCCAATAGCAACCAGCCACAGCCAAGTGTATTGTTGCTATCTTTTATCTGACTTACGTACTCATACAATATGTTAAAAGGACGTGAGAATTAACTCACTCAAAAGGATACGGGCATATGAAAAACATACACTGTTGGCCACCCAAATTGCAACACCAAGAAGGAAGCATCCGATTGGCCTGAAATTCGCAGCATGTGTCGCCCGCGAGAGGACATTCAAACGATTAATATTGCAGGGCATATGCAAATCATGTACGCCCGGCACGCCACCGAGAAACACTATAAGTGGGGTGCACAGAATGCCGGATGTAAGTAGTGGAAGTGTATGTGCTACCGGACCTGTGTTGGGGAAGATTCCTGATGCTCGTCGCAGAATACGGCAGTCATTCCAGCACGTTTCGGAGTTGGACAGGGGATAAATAGTGGCTTATCGCGACAACGGTTTATCTTGAGACATCGGCGCCCGTGTAGGACGACATCCAGCCACATACAGGCGAGTATGGATCCGCGGGGTGCAGGAGGGCCGGACGGACCGACGTGAGCGATTGCTTTAGGCACGGCACACCACCGAACGAGAAGACCGGCATGTTGTGCGGCGGATATTGACGGCTTGTACCTCCAAATCACGAACGTTTGCGCAAGAATTAGGGTGTGTTGCGCATCAAACTGTGTCAGTACATACCGTTCGGCGACGTTTGCAGGAGCGGGGACTTGTCGCACGTCGCCCACTGCTCGGCTTACCATTGACGTTACACCACCGGCGAGCGCGGCGGCATTGGGCCGTTGAACGCCGCTCCTGGACTACGTAATGGCACGACATTGTGTTTTCCGACGAATCGCGCTTCTGCCTGCAACACCACGATTATCGGATCTGTGTGTGCCGGTACCGTGGCGAAAGACTGTATGACGCCTGCATTATGCTTCGCCATACCGGTCCGTCACCTGGCGTCATGGTTTGGGGTGCAGTTGGATATGACACCCGCACCCCTCTGGTACTCAACGCTGGTACACTCAACAGCCACTGCTGCATCTCGACGTTTTGGAGCCTGTAATCCTCCCTTACCTGAAGGACCTGCCGGCGGCCACTTTTCAACACGACAATGCGGGCCCGCACGTGGCACGCATCTTGCAACAAATCTTCATGGCCCGCCAGGTGTCACTGCTGCAGTGGCCTGCCTGTTCTTCCGATATGTCGTCCATCGAACACGTCTAATAGCTGATCGGTAACCGAGTGGTCCGGCAAGCACCAGCCGTGGCTACGCCTGACGAACTGTGGCAACGTGTTGAAGCAGAGTGGACCGACATACCCTAAACCCACATCCAAAGCCTCTTTTGTTCGATGCCGCGGCGTATTGTGGCCGTTATTGCCAGCCATGGGGGCCACACGAACTATAGATGTCTGCGTGTTCCGCTAGTCGCACGGACCTGAAAGCTCAATCGTTTCATCTTTGTACCAGTTGTTATGTGTCCAGTAAATCTGGATTTACTATCTTGTGTCCGTCTTAATGTTGCATTTTTGGTGGCCAGCATTGTTGATAGCTGCAACTTCAGAAATACCTCTTATTTAAACGGGATTGAAAGAGAAATTACTTTGGTCTCGCGAAAGATAGGACCAAGCATCGCACAAATGCTTTGACTATGCAATTACATAAGTGCCGAAAGTGTTTAATGGCTTGCGCATACAAAATAAGCAATCAGCAGGTTTTCGAGAGCGAAACCAGCTTCTTTATGTTCAAATATAACGGCTGCTGAACAGAATCCTACATGATAAAGGACGAGCTCCAATGCATCCTGTCACCACTCATGCTTAGTGTTTGCAGAAGAATTTTAGCATGCGAAACACGCCGGATATTGGCAGGATGAGACAATAGCAGCAGATTTACCTCTATTTACTTCTCATGTTGACTTCAAATTGAAAATGTCGTCAGCAGTACACACTAGAAAACTAAAAATGCACACTTTTTGTCTGAAAAATGACGCCTGGTCGTAAAAATAAAGTTTTCCGTTACTAAACTTCGATGGACGGGCAATATTGTTGAGTCAACTACAGGATTCGATAGAATCCGGCTACCCAGTTTACATAAAGTCCAGGAGAAATTGCCCTGATCAGCGTCCTGTTTTCATGGAGGGTATTATTCATAAATACCTCTAAATAGCATCTAAATGAATTTATGGAGTAATAACGCATGAATGCTAAGGTTCTACCCTTCTGCGGACAAAATCTTTTAGTGTTTGGCTGTATCGTCGGCGAACGTGCTCCAAGGTGTTCGTGCCTCTTCCGTGAAGATGATTTTCTGGGCTAGAGGTGGTTCTGAAAATGTAAGTGTGTGCTACACTGCTGACCATAAAATCGAAAACAATAAGCTATATCTTACTGTGTGAAGAAAGTTTTTTTTTTCTCAACATACATGAAAATAAAGTTTATCATTGATGTGTTGTGCTTCCGTGGCTTATTAACGCATACCGAAATAAAATCATATGTAATAATATAATTATTTTAAAGTTTGTTCACTTAGTTTTGAATCAATATCATAATAACTTTTGGATTAGTTTACGCACGTGTCCAGATCTCATAAGAAATGCATTATGAAAAACAGAACAGGAAACTTTTTTTTTAAATTGAGGAGCACAATGAATTAGTCATTTGTCTTTGGAAAGTATGTATTCGAAACAAATTTTAATAAAGAAGAATCACGAATATTAGTTTCTTTCCGTTTCCACATAATTGCGGGTACAAAAACAGGAGAGAGAAAAGAAAATGTTTTCCAAGAAGCAAATGTTTAGGTTTCAGATAGCGAAATTATGTAGTACGACACATACATAGAAGTGCTTTGAAATGTAGCGTATAACGCATACATTTCAGCATGTTAAGCTTCTTGTCATTTTTTTTTGAGGTTTAACGACCACCGTTAGCAACTCAATGGGCTATAAGCGGTCGCTCGTCCCTAATTTAGGGTCACTGGTTCCAGTGAAGGGAGAGAGCCAGTGCCGTAAGACAAACACAACATCCATGCCACACCGGGATTCGAAAGCGAACTCCTTTCGGACGAATGATCAGAGGCCATCGCTTAGACCACTGCGCCACCCGGGCGGCTAAGCTTCTTGTTATCATGCAAGAAAGCTCAACGCGTTCTTCAATTATGTACTGAAAAATATTACATGACCCTACTACTCACCTTTCTGATTTATTAGGAGCAATAAAGCTCTTCAGAATGCTATTATCAGATATGATTTCAATATCCAAACACTTTGTCCTTTCTTTAAATTATTTTTTTCCATATTAAATACTGAGCGCATAATATGCCGAAATTACACATAGCAGTTAAAAAGGATTTTTCAATATCATAGAATTCCATGGGATGAAAACGTCTGGCGTTTTTGCAAATTATTTTGTTTGGGGTTCTGTCATACCAATAACTTTTGCTATGTATTTGGCATTCTGTCATGATTTCAGCAAAGCCAAAAAGTCACATGTTCTCCATTTTTTGTTTGTTTACTTTGACATACAATTTCATAAAACAATTTATCAGCATTTAGGATTATTCATAGAAAATTATAAATTGAAGTAAAACCCTTCAGATTAAATTTTCTGGAAAGCTATTTTTATCCAATGAATGTATTCGTTTCACGATATTTAAATGTCGAAAATAACTTTTCATAAGAAACTGAAAAGTCAAACAGCACATATCAATACGTTATGACAATAATCGGTAAGGCTCTCTCATAGAACGTGTCCTAGACTTGTTAAGTTCACATTTAGAACAAAATACACGCACAATTCGCAAGACGTTGCAGAATTTTTTCACAAACACAGTCTAGAATTTTTCCCATAATAGGGAAAATGTTATGTCTGCATACGTTAATTCTCAAAATTCGTATGCAGACTTATTCGTATAATTCTCAAAACACCTGTCTGCATACGTTATTTCTCAAAATTTCCGAATTTGGGCCAATGACAATCCCAACGCGATACATGAAGAACCCATCCATTCACAGAAAATTGGTGTTAGGTGTGGGATGACACGGCTCCGCTTAATTGTTCTCATGTTCTTCGATACAACCATCACAACAGCTGCATATACGGAAATCTTCAACCTCTTTGTAAATTAATTGGACGATGAAGAACTCCCTAATGGATATTACCAGCATGAATAAGCGACATCACACGCATGACACACTAGTATAGCCGAATTTCATTCCTTTTTCGGCGACCGCGTCATTTCGAAGGATCTATGGCGACTTCGTCATTTCGAAGGATCTATGGCGACCGCGTCAGTTCGAATGATCTATTGCGACCGCGTCTTTTCAAAGGATCTATAGCGACCGCGTCATTTTGAAGGATCTATGAGACCGCGTCATTTCGAAGGATCTATGGCGACCGCGTCAGTTCGAATGATCTATTGCGACCGCGTCATTTCAAAGGATCTATGGCGACCACGTCATTTCGAAGGATCTATGGAGACCGCGTCATTTCGAAGGATCTATGGAGACCGCGTCATTTTGAAGGATCTATGGCGACCGCGTCATTTTGAAGGATCTATGGAGACCGCGTCATTTCGAAGGATCTATGGCGACCGCGTCATTTTGAAGGATCTATGGCGACCGCGTCATTTTGAAGGATCTATGGCGACCGCGTCATTTTGAAGGATCTATGGAGACCGCGTCATTTCGAAGGATCTATGGAGACCGCGTCATTTCGAAGGATCTATGGAGACCGCGTCATTTTGAAGGATCTATGGCGACCGCGTCATTTCGAAGGATCTATGGAGACCGCGTCATTTCGAAGGATCTATGGCGACCGCGTCATTTTGAAGGATCTATGGAGACCGCGTCATTTCGAATGATCTATTGCGACCGCGTCATTTCAAAGGATCTATGGCCACCGCGTTTGCTCGATCTGACGCTCCCTGATTGCTTTTTATAAGGATATCTAAAACGGAGATTTCGCCAATAGAAACAGAGAAACCTAGATGCTCTGAAAGCAAAAGTCACCGAAGAAATTCAGGCAGTGACTGCGGATGTACTGATACGGACATTCCACAATTTAGTGCACCGGGTTTAATGCTGTCTGGACGCAAATTGTAGTCACTTTCAGCGCATGCTGAGATGTCATAACATTTCGCACCGAATGAGGTATGTCCACTTCAACTTTGTTGCAATATCTTCATTGAGGTTGATATTTGTAAGAAAAGCCAGTTTCGATAGCGACTGCGACACCCTGTATGAATTAGATGATTTCGCTATTTTTCATAGATCTCTTTTAGGTATAGAAGCGAAAAAATAAATGTTCAGATCCTTCGTTGAAGTAAATAATTTACTAAACGTTTTATCTGAGAACAAGACAAAGAAAATTATGTTGCTTCAAAGCGTTTGCCAAAATCTTCGTTGGATATGGACACCATGTATGACTAATAGTTGTCGACAGGTGCGGATCTGTTATGAAGATCCGCTATTCAGCTCCAGGGCCCTTAATCACGTAGGGGCCCCAGAAGTGACTTTAGTTCACATTGCTTAAAATGTTAGGTCTACTGTATGAGGTGTTTTTAAATAATAACACTACTAATATTAATGATAAAGTGTCATTCAATACGAAATAATAGTATTGTGTTCAGCAGTTGGCAACGCACTATAGAGTGCATCTCGCTTGACCCTATTGTTTTCAGTTGTCAATGGCGGCAGCGGTACCGATGTCCGTATTAGTCCGTACGAACTCAATTTTTTCAATATTGTTACGGTTTGTATAGTTAAAATTAATTTAAAGTGTCTTTGTATTTCTATGGCATTATAAGATCTGCAGCAACACTAAGGAACAAGTTGAAACAAACTACACTGACGGAAAAAGAAATCCCAACACCACGAAAAAATAGTTGTAGAGGAATGAAATGGCGGCAATACATTTGTATAGGTAACATATTTAATCGATTAAGTTTTCAAGATCACAGCTTAATGTAAGCGCGAGAAGAGCCATTTTAAATGTGAAATGCTGGTACATGAATAACCGGTGTAACCGCCAGAATGTTGAATGCATGCGTGCAAACGTTCATGCATTGTGTCCTATTTTCTGAAAGGTTTCTTATCATCGTTAAGACGAGGGAAATTATCATTGTTCCTCAATGTTATTATCACAAGGCCTGACTTACTTTTGGGTACACCTTCCGCATTCAGACCCGAGCTACTTTGCAATGCGACTATAGATGACGACCCGTTATCGCTGCATCGTTTACCGTTTAGTTACGTCGTGAAACTGAGAAAGGAAGTAAATGATATTGTTTTTTGGTTACCCTTAAAAGGGCCTCTTTGAATGGGAACTGTGTCATATCTAGAAAATATTTATTTTAATGAAAGAACTGTGTTTCCTCATAAATATTTTGCTGTCAATCTAGCAGAATAAATGAAAAGAAACTTTATTTGCCGGGTGAGAACTGTCTGATCGCACGAATGAAGACTTCAAATCTTCTTCAGTAGAAAGACGGCAATTCCGTTGGAATAAATATTCCAAAACATGATCTGTCAAGTACATTTTGTGGTTTTCCTGTGTTGTTTTTGTTTTAGGGGAAGTTAGTTGATCTCCACTGCTTGAGTGTGCGCCCTGTTTTCGGATCAACGAAGTTGAGGGAGTGGATAGCGGTTAAATGGTCATAGCTACAGCTTGGAAGGTCATGATAAGCGGCCCACTGATCTGTCATAAAGGTTGTTCCTGGCTTCACGTGTTTTACGATGAGGAGCAGCAATGTCTCTGAGGAGCAGTTGTTGTCAGGGTAGATCTCCACCCTGAATCGTTTGGTATGTCGTTTAAACATATCACGAATCCAGATGCACTCGACGAGACGACGGCAGTTGTACGTACGCTTAGCGACATTCGCTTCTTCAACCTGCAATATTATTCCATCACCACTAAAAGTTCCTTTTTAACTTTGCGAATCTGCCATATACTCAGAGATTACTTCTCTGAAATACTAGAACTAGTGTCAAACGATCTCAGTGAATGTGGTAGCATCGCCATGTGAGGTTTCTTTAAATGCCTCATCGTAAGGCAGTCATTTAGCGAAACAATACGTCAGGATCATGACGCTATCAATAGGAATCTGAGCATAATAGGAATACGTTCCAAGTGTACGGATATATGACTCCGCATTCCCTGAAACGTGGTGCTTCCGACACCTGAACTGTCCTGCACGATGAGATGCATCGATACGAGGAGTCATGTGATGGTCCTCAGATAGTATTCTTGAGGTGAGAAACAAACCCTCTAGTTTAGACCAGGAAATACACATTTCCTCATCCTTGGCAACTTCATCCGAAAACCACTTTCAATTCCACATATTAAAACAGTTTGCAAGAAATCTACAAAAAGCTCAGAAAACACGGACAAATAACTTACGAGTTATCTCCAAAAGAAACACACACATCAAAACCGCTGTGGCACCATTTATAGTTGTTTTAAAAACTACCTCCGGGCGGAAAGCAGAAGTTTAGCTCTTTTTTGTATAAGCGAAGTTACATTTTTCAACATTTTCTAAATTTCTCTTTCAAATCTGACATGGAGAATATACATTAATCCCTTATTTTTATTGCAATCGTTAGTCGTAGACTAATTACTTACAGAAATGCTTATGTGAAATTTGAAATATTTTAAATTGCTTAAGCACAACACAATGCCTAGAGGCCTTCTTCCTTTTTAATAAATAATGTGAATTCTTCTTTCTTTTAATATTCTTAAACAATTTACTAGTATCTGTATCATTGCTGCTATTACTACCTAATTTTCGCAAATTGGTGCCATAAATGTGTGGCGGGAGTGACGATAACTATAGTATTATCACAGTTAATTTTTTTTTAATTTCTGCCGAAATATCTGTTGCGTTAGAAAACTGCATTTTTACTCTTTAGTCAGCATACTTTCTCTAGGAGACCTATAATTCAGGAAACGTGACTCACAATTAATTCTTTGGGGTGAGACCCCTTAGAACGAACGAAATCGGAAGCTGATAGGGATGTCGTTGGTGGAATATTTACTCACCGTTTTTGTTTAGGTCTCCAACAACCCTGAGATTGGCAGCGTTTTGAAGCAGTTGTGTTAATGAGTGATATTTAATTTTTCTTACTAAACGCTAATAGATAGTAAGGTTTAAAAAACCCTCTCACTGAAAATGATCCAAGTCTCAGATGATTATCGGAGGCTCACTGTTCTTATTATCGATCTTTTTTGCTTCTCTTTCTGTTCTTAATTATGCAATATTAAAGGCCCCGCACTGTTCTATTTCCAGCCATGAGATGTAGTGAAAATGCCTGGGCATGTGGTACCCCTTTTCAACAGGAAATCACACACACACTAAGAATATTTTTTATCAGCGCATTGTGTGGCAATAGTCCAAATCAGTGAGGTTAACTGAGGCTGGACTGATTTTAATTATACTGTGTTATTCTTCATTTCAAAAGGTCTTTTTAAACGTTGAGATCTGTAATGATTACAGTGAAATATATCATTGTTTATTAAAACTTGCACTCTGACTCAAACAATTTTGACGTATGAAAGGCAGCGTTCCTTGACATTGATGCCTAGCAAAGGAAAAAGTAACTGGCAAAACGTAAAACTAACAAAAAAAAATACAAATTTTATGTATATTTGATTTTTACAATATAAAAGCTAAAGCTGTTTGTATTTAAAACATCTATTTGAACAGATAACATAATATCCTGGTAATTCATAATTTCGAAAGTTATTTTTAATGTTAAGAAATAAATGAAAAACTAAAAATTTAAAATAAAGAGATATTTGTTTTTTTGTGTCTGATTTTTACTCCACCGTTTTCCCTCTACAGATTTCATTACCTTAAATTTTCCTTGTATCGTAATGGAACAATGACAACGTGAACTTTTTGTACTTCGTACATCACCATCATCAAAGTGTGAACAATTACGCAGGTCTGCAACCAAAAAACTGCACAGGATTTTTGTACTGTTTCTTATAAATTTTTACTCACTGAAACCGGGAAAAATACTCAAAAAAATTCCATCACGTCAGGTTTTCTTTCAAAATTCGTGTTTGTAGTTTCATTTAGAGTGAAACACCAGTTTAACTCGAAATCTGGTATCCTATTCTGGATTCTAAAAATCCCATGCAAAAGTGATCTCTTACTTTCTTTTAAGATATATTAGAGTGAGACTCAAGAATAAATACAAAGAGAAAATGTGCGGAATGAGGGGGGTGGCAGTGGGAAGGTGGCGGGGCAAGGGTAGTGTTGGCGGTGTGAGGAAGCTCAGGTTGATCATGTCCCAACCGGTTTAATTTGTTTATAACGAAAAGTGAAGAATCTTACTGGCTGGGTTACGCATGTTTATACACGTTCTCTAGGGTATTAGGAATAAATATAAACAAGAGTGTTGTCAGATTTGATCATGTTTCAACATGCTAAATAAGTTCAGGATCTAGGTTGCTTTGGTTATGTTGCATAGCTTGTATAGATGACTACTGGATATTTGAGGCTAAAAGTGCCTAGAGAATCCCTCAAAAACAATAATTTTTATCTTTAAGAACGGGAAAAAAAGAAAAAAGAAACTTTTTGCTGTTTCCTTTTATTTATATGCAGCGCCATTTTGGAATTTTTTTTTTATCGAGCCAGAGGAAGAAGCAGGTGTTGCCGACTAAACTGCCCAGTTACAGAGAGACGATCGGCAGACGCGCAGGTGTCAACATAACCTCGTTCGCTCTCGTGTTTACCTATGTTTTACGTGTTATTTCACGGGTCTTTTTGAAGGGGGCGAGGCTAGTTTCCATCTGCTTCACCACAGGAAAAGCGTTTGCTTCTAGATGTACGGAGAGTTAGTGTGTGTACTCAATGCGGGGTATACATACAGCGAGGAGCCACACTCAGTTTACACTAGGCATTCAAAAGTGACTGTGCTCGTGTTTTTAGTTATATATTATGGCTCCAAGAGGTTGTGTTATTACTCCTGACAACTTTTGTTTTATTTGTGGTGAATACACTGTTAAAAGTCAACAAAGAAACATAAGTGGTTTCGTGAAGAAAGTGTATTTTGCTTACTTCAAGTTGAAACTTGGGGATCCAGACAAAGCTTGTGCTCCTCATAAGGTGTGCAGAAGGTGCGAGGAAGATCTCCGTTTGTGGTTTAAGGGTAAGAAGCACTCATTTCGTTTTGGTATTCCTATGATGTGGCGTGAACAGCAAAACCACACTACCGACTGCTATTTCTGTTCGGTAGATGTGAAAGGTTGCAATACAAAATATAAAAAGAAAATATCTTACCCAAACCTAAACTCAGCTATTCGTCCAGTGCCTCATAGCTCTGTAATACCAGTTCCACAGCCATCTTCCAGTTTGGATGATATTCTGAATGATTCTGAGGAAAGAAACATATTACCTCCCCAATACGAATCTAGTTCAGATTCTTCTGTTGATGAGGGACCATAACGTTTTTATCAGCGCGAGCTCAATGACCTGGTTAGAGATTAAGGCATTTCAAAAGATGCTACCGAATTGCTGGGGTCAAGATTAAAAAATAAAAACCTGTTGTCACCCGGAACCTCATTTTCGTGGTACAGGCAATGAGAGAGAAAATTAACTAAATTTTTTTTCCAAAGAGGGAAATCTCGTTTTTTGTAGTCCAATGGCTAATGAAGTGTTTTGAAATAGAATATGATTCATCTGAGTGGCGCCTCTTCATTGATACCTCAAAAACAAGCCTCAAAGAAGTCTTGCTGCATAATGGGAATAAATTTGCATCACTTCCTGTAGGACACTCGGTGCATTTGGAGGAAAACTATAACGATGTGGCAATGATTCTTAAGAAAATAAAATATCAAGAACATCGCTCGATGCTTTGTCGAGACTTTAAAATACTAACCGTGTTGTTGGGCGAGCAGACAGATTATACGAAATATCCCTGTTTCCTTTGCTTGTGGGACAGTCAAATCAGAGATCACCATTGGACAAAAACTGACTCGCCACTTCGAGACGTCTTAATCCCCGGCGAAAATAACATCATTAATATAACCTTGGTTCCTGCTTAAAAGGTTTTATTACCACCTCTTCATATTAAATTAGGGCTTATGAAGCAGTTTGTGAAATCACTGCCAAAAGATGGGGAATGTTTCACATATCTGTCTTTCAAGTTCCCAAAACTGTCTGAAGCCAAGTTGAAAGAGGGAGTTTTTACTGGCCCCGACATACCAAAACTCTTATCGGATCCCCTCTTTTCCGAAACAATGGGAGAAAAAGAAGTGTTGGACTATTTCAAAGACGTAGTGCGCAAGTTTTTGGGTAATACTAAAGACCCTCACTACAAAACCATTGTTCAACGCATGTTGGCTGC
Source organism: Macrothele yani (assembly GCA_039090855.1). NCBI lineage: Eukaryota > Metazoa > Arthropoda > Arachnida > Araneae > Macrothelidae > Macrothele > Macrothele yani. The sequence continues at coordinate 133,860,313 of CM077034.1, forward strand.
GTATAAAGCTCAAGGATGCAAGATGGGCTTAAAAGTTCATTTCTTACACTCCCATGTCGACTATTTTCCCGAAAACTTGGGAGCCCTCAGTGAAGAGCATTGTGAAAGATTTCACCAGGATGTCCGTGATAACGAGAGACGCTACCAAGGACGATGGGACGTCAATTTGCTAGCTAACTACTGTTGGATGCTCAAGCGGGAAACAGAAAGTGGAAAGCGGTAGCTTGTTCGGAGAAGTATCAAAGAGAAGAAGAAAAGGTTTCATAAGCAAAAAGAATGAACACGGAATGTTAAGTACATTTCATGAAGAAATTGTTTGTTTATTATAAGAAATATTTTCTAGTTCATTGTAATGAAATGGTGGTTTTCTCATTATTGCTATGCTTCTTTTTATGCAAACACCTTGTATTTTGCAAAAAAACTATACGTGATGTAGGGAAATGTAGGTAAGTTTTGGATTCAGCACACTCGAAAACATATTTTCCAAAAACATCCCATGCAGCTGAAAAAAATATTTTTTTGCAGACCTGTGTTATCAATACACTGGTGGATGAAGGTCTCCTGAAATTTCTTCAACGAAGATCCGTTTCGCGCTAGTTTCCGCCATGTCACTTTGCTTTCATTCGAAGTTAATTCAAATATCTCTCGTGCTGTCTTCTTTTGGATCCTTTTTTAGCACGTCTTTTGTGAAAAACGATTGTGCTTATCTTATCGGTGTGGCCGTCCGTCCGTCCGTCTGTCCGTTCGTCTGTATACACCATATCTCTGCAACTACTAGTCCGATTTGAAAAATTATTTTTGTATCAGAAAGCTTGAAATGTGCTAAAGATGATCCTTTATTTTGTTTTTTTTAGGAAGAAAAATTTTGCCGCTAGAGGCGCAAAAGCAGATGATATTCAATTCAAAATAGATTTTATTCCATATATTTGCTTCTAAACATCCAATTCAAACTTTTTTTTTTACCTTTAAGACTGTTTTATATATAACCACTTTTTCAAATTACACATATGTTCTCCGCTAGGGGTTGTAAAAGTAAATTTAGTTTTGCCTGATATTTCTGCTTCTAAAGCTCCGATTTGAATTATCTTTATGCAGCGGATACAGCTCCTGACTTAAATTATTATCTATATAAATTCTAATGTTTGCTATAAAACGGTTTGGCCACCAGGGGGTTTTTTGCGTCAGATGATTTTTGCGTCAGATGCATTTGCAGCAAAATATGAGTTCGGAAATCTCGATAGAAAAGTTCTTCCATGGACCGATACTACTCACGTTGGCAAAACTTTTTGGAATACTTTCTTCTGAAAATAATGCATAGTTTATCCGCCAGGGGCATAGACGTATATCTTATTTTTGTCAATATCTCTGCTTCTAAAGCTCCGATTTTAAAAAATGTCTTCTTTGTTGAAGAGAATTTTCAGTGCAACATGTTTTTCATATATTTTTAAAATTGTCAAGTAAGTCATATACTTACCGCTAGGGATAGTATAGGTAAATAGCGCTTTTCCCGGTATCTCCGCATCTAAAGCTCCGATTTGAAAAATTCTACCTGCACCTGATACAGCTCTTGATGTGATATGTTTTGATTGTAATTTCTCATTTTTTCAAAATATGGTTTGGCCACAAGAGGGCGTGAGGGTTAATTTCTAGTTCGTAGATATCTGCAGCAAAATCTGAGCTTCTACAAGCTCGATTTAGAAAATAATTTCGTGGACTGATACCGCTCATGTCGATAAACATTTGAGAACATTTTCTTCTTAAAATAATGCATGGTGTCTCCGCCAGATGGCGAAGAGGTATATCTTATTTTTGTCAATATCTCTGCTCTCTTAATGTCGCATTTGAAAAAGTCCTTCTTTGTTAGATAGCGTTTCCGTTGTAAAATGTTTCTCATATAATTTCAAAATTTTGAAGTAATGCATAGACTTTCCGCTAGGGGGCGTATAGGCGTTACTTTTCAGATACTCGGTAAAAGTTGATTGCGTTTCCCTTGATATCTGTGCTTCTAAAACTCCGATCTAAAATTTTTTTTTCTGCACCGGATACAGACAGCCCTTCATAGGAAATGATTTGCATATAATTTCTAAAAATTGATAAAGAATGGTTTGGCCACCAAGGGACGTAAGAGTTAATTTCTGTGTCTGATGAATTTGCAGCAAAATATGAGTCCTAAAAACTCGACTGAAAAAATTCTTTCTTGGACTGATACCCCTCTCATCAAAAAACCGATTGACAATATTTTCTTCTTTAAATAACGTATGGTATTTCCTAACGAGTTAAATACTGCATGCTATTAATAATGCATGGTTTTTCCTGACATATTAATAATCTCAATCTTCTTAAGTAATGCATGATTTTTCGCTGACGAATTTCTTGTTACACATAATGAAATCAATTTTACTTGTAATCCGATTGGAGGGTCTAGAAATCCATAACCTGTATGGCCTTTTCTTCAAAAAGGAGTTCAACGTGAAAAACGTTTCTGCCTCTTCTGAAACGTTTTTCATGTAAAAGATCGACATCATCAAATGCTTTTAAATTAAAGTTATGCCTTTCAACGGGCTTTTTACGATGAAGTACTTCTCGGATTACAAGTTATCTTGCTTTAAAACAAATTATTGTTAAAAGAAAAATTATCAGTTTTTTTTGTAAAAGTTTCATCATTTTCGTAATTTTCGAAATTTTATGTATAATTCCACATATAATGTCCCCAATAGCATAAATTAAAGTAAATACATTAATTTTTTATATTTACGGGACAAATACAAATTCAGGAATATATGACGTTCACAAGACGTCAAACTGAATTTTTTCAGAAGCACGTGCAAAAGCAAACGGTAGGTCAACGCACTCAAGAAGCGTGCACCACGATAATGCGGCCACTAGTTTACAGAACACCCCATGAGAGAGGTATGCATATCCAACACGTGAAAAGGGTACGTCTGAAATGGGGCTGTCATCATCACCCCTGGCCCCCCTTGTCATTGGGGCTGTGTTCTCATTAGTGACGAGTCATGGTACAACTAAAACACAAATTAACCACGTCTGATGTGTTTCAAGTTAAGCAGTACGCTGACCTCCGACATTAGGGAGATTAACCACAACTATTGTGATGGATTCATGTTTTTTTTTTTTTTTTGATTGGAGGTTTAACGACCACCGTGAGCAACTCAATGAGCTATAAGCTGTCGCCCGTCCCTAATTTAGGGTCACTGGTTCCAGGGAAGGGAGAGAGCCAGTGCCGTAAGACAAACACAACACCCATGCCTGACCAGGATTCGAACCCGGACCCCTTACAGACGAATGATCAGAGGCCAGCGCCTTAGACCACTGCGGCCACCGGGGCGGCGACTTATGGTTTGAGCAAGTATCATGTCATGAGCGGGGACACCGGTACACGTCTTTACAGGACGAAAACTGTATTCTTACCTTTACAGTGGTGACACCTTACATTCCTACATACGAATTTTCAGTGGCACTGTTTCTGCCAGATTCTGTTTTTATAAAAGATAACGCCCGTCTTATAATGTGTCACCTACCAAACAAATACATGGAGAGTTAGCATATTCATGGGACTGAAGGGTGCGCGAGATATCCGATACTGAAACAGATAGAGGATATCTGGGATGCTTTATGTTGAGCATATGCAATACGGCAGTGCCCTCTATTAACCCTTTCAGTAATCTAACGAGCCAAATGGAGAAAATACTCTAACTCTCATTCACAGACTTGCAAACAACATGAAGGCTTATGGTGTAAGCTCGATCACTGTTTGGCGTAATGGCATTCCGTATAAGCACCACGAAATCCGTTCTACTTGCTGCATAACTTTTGGACTGCCATGCAGTCATGCGCATGCTTCATTCCCATGCAGTGATGATATTCTTTTCCTACTATGTATTACTTCATTCCTGGAATATTTAATGATGTTCCTGGTATATTTTTTCTGAAGATCCTAACTTGTTCCTTATCTCAGATATACACTGACGGAAAAAAATTCCCAACACCAAGAAAGGGTTGTGTTAGATAAACGACAGTTGGTAGGCGGAGAGAGTACATCTGTAAGATGACGTCTATGCAAATTTCGCGCTCGGCGCATACGTGTGGCGCTAGTAGCGCCCCTCGGAACATGCAAAGCTGGTTTGCTGTAAATACGCGCTGTAACGTTCGTGAGCGTTAGTTATCGTTGAGATTCGAAGTAGTGGGTTGATGTTAGTTAGGAATGCCTTTAAGAAGACGAAGAAGCCATTACCAACAGCTCAAGGAGTTTGAACGAGGTCGTGTAATAGGGCTACGAGAAGGTGTATTTTCTTTCCGAAATATTGCAAAACGACTTGGCAGGAATGTAGCCACTGTGCATGATTGTTGGCAGCGGTGGTCAAGGGAAGGTATTGCCTCAAGAAGACCGGGTTCCAGCCGGCCACGTGGCATTACTGAGAGGGAAGACAGCCGTGTACGGCTTATGGCCGTGGCGCATCGTACTGCGTCTGCGGCAGCAATTCGAGCTGCAGTTGCCACCACAGTGACGCAACAAACTGTTAAAAATCGGTTACTTGAAGGACAGCTCCGAGCCTGACGCCCTGTAGCGTGCATTTCACTTACTCCAAACCACTGCCGTTTGCGACGTCAGAGGTGTTAAGCTAAAGCCCATTGGAGGACGGAGTGGAGATCTGTTGTGTTTTCTGATGAAAGCCGGTTCTGCGTGGGTGACAGTGACGGCCGTGTGTTGGTTAGAATGAAGCCCGGTGAGCGACTGCAACCAACCTGTCTGCGGCCGAGACACACTGGACCTACACCTGGAGTTATGATCTGAGGAGCAATTTCCTATGACAGCAGGAGCACACTCGTGGTTATTCCACGCACCCTTATGGCACAGTTGTACGTCGGTCTGGTGATTCAACCTGTTGTGCTGCCATTAATGAAATGCATTCCACGGGGTGTTTTCCAACAGGATAACCCTCGCCCGCATACCGCTGTTTTAACCCAACATGCTCTACAGAGTGTCGACATGTTGCCTTGGCCTGCTAGATCGCCAGATCTTTCTCCAATCGAGCACGTATGGGACATCATTAGACGAAAATTCCAGCGTCACCCCGAACCAGCATTAACCGTCCCTGTATTGACCGACCAAGTGCAACAGGCATGGAACTCCATCACACAAACTGACATCCAGGACCTGTACGACACAATGCATGAACGTTTGCATGCTTGCCTTCAACATTCTGGCGGTTACACCGGTTATTAATGTACCAGCATTTCACATTTAAAGAGGCTCTTCTCGCGCTTACATTAAGCTGTGATCTTGAAACCTTAATCGATTAAATATGTTACCTATACAAATGTATTGCCGCCATTTCATTCCTCTACAACTATTTGTTCGTTGGTTTGGGATTTTTTTTCCCGTCAGTGTATGTATGTCAAGTCAGATGAACATTACGAAGACGTCCAACGTGCTTTTAGCGGACGGATCTTCAAATAAATGGTTGAGACCTCATCAATTTGATGGAATTGTGCAATATCGCAAATAAAGGCGCTATTCAAGTTTTATTGTTAAAATAACTTGAATCTATTTAGCAATGGGAGACGAAAATTTGCTTGAATTCCACACAAATGGATAACTGATATATTAGACTATATACCTAAGTGTATGAAGAGCCCCAGCATCTTCATACACTTAGCGTTTTTAATCATGCCAGAGTGACATGGTGGGCGGAAAGTTAGGAAAGAAAACGGCTGTGGAATATACTTCTGGTCACCTTCATCCAGCAATTATTCGATCGTTCTTTAATATGATGGTGATGATATTTTGAAAATGCTAAACCGAAAAATATTAGCGAGATAAACGCTTGTTGCAACACTTAGAAGTGTCTTCTATGCTCATTTTTTGAAACTCCGTTTTAATGACATCTTACAATGGCATATCTAGCAGTTTAATAGGATATCATTCTTTGGTCAAATTATAATCGCGTAAACCATTCCCAACCGATCGTTCTAAGGGTTTGGCTTCTGACCAATCTTCCCATAACCCACGAGGAATTGGTTATTATCTTGACCGTAATTCTGTTTCTTCTGTTGAACGAATTACCTAAATACAGAGGATACTGACAATTAAGAGTCCTGTGAGTTGCTCATAGTGGTCGTTCAAACTAGAAGAAGAAGCAAAATATAAAAACAAAAGCTCATGTTCGAGTTAAGAGAACAGCTTCAGGTTGCCATATGACAAATTTTACTGAATGTATTATTTATTCCAAATTAGAAATTTCCATTCGTAAAACATCAGAAACTGCTGTTAATTATATTACAATCCTAGTAAAAAATTGCTTGAGTCCTCTTCCGTGCCACTATCTACATCGTTATAGAAACAACCGAGAAACAAATGTTTGCGAGGTCACGCTGTGTTTTTCGCGTAGGTTACGTCACCACCAACGCGCGCACAGTCTACGCGTATATGACTTTGTTTTTTGTCATAGCAACGAAGAGCACAGCTGCTACTGTGACGTCATCTAATTCAAATCATTCGCACATGACGTCAGAGATGCGTTACGTCACACGGTCAACTCTTTAGAGATTCGAAAACTTAACATCAGTAATTTCGGTTCTACGCCGCCCCGGTGGCGCAGTGGTCTGAGCAATGGCCTCTGATTATTCGTCCGAACGGGGTCCGGTTTCGAATCCCGATGGGGCATGGATGTTGTGTTTGTCTTACGGCACTGGCTCTCTCCCTTTCCTGGAACCAGTGACCCTAAATTAGGGACGGGCGACAGCTTATAGCCCATTGAGTTGCTCACGGTGGTCGTTAAACCTCCAATAAAAAAAAAAAATTCGGTTCTACTTCATATACCCTTGGTATACTTTATTATGCTGTTTAACATAAAAAGACGAAAATTCGTATTCCGGTGTTCCCAATGACATATCTGTAACCGTTCTTGGGTAATGTTTTGTTTACATCTTTTTTTTCTTTCGTTCGAAGTTGGATTTTCTTTTTTTTCGGATGTATGTAATGCGAAGTCATTTAATTCATATTGTGGTTCATTTGTCTGAAAACATCGACTTTGTTTTGCGTGAGGTTTAACAACAACACTGCAAATATTCCTCCTAAACGGAAAAACATCTGCTGAAGAAGTAGCTTTCCAGAAGAAAGCAGCAAAAAGAAGAGAGGCGGAGCATGAAAGGGCCCGTCTGGAAAGCATGTCTTCAGGACAGAGAGAATGCGATCGGAATCGTCATCGCGTAGCAGATATGACTTCTCAGGAAACTGAACGAAGTCGGAAACGACACCGAATTGCAAACATGATGTCAGAACAAATTGGACAAGGTCGCGAACGACATCCGATTGCAAATATGTCACAATCGCAAATATGTCACAATCGCAAATATAACGCCAGAGACGTGGTGTTACAAATCCGCAGACAAAATCTACGAACTAGAAACGAAGCTGTTCTTGACGCAGGTAACGTTGTAGAACCAAATGTAGAGGCTCATAACTGTGGTTCCATGGACAGTATTTGCGAATTTTGTCAAGCAAAGCACTTTGCGGCACAACACCCATCGGACAAACTTTTTACGCAATGCTGTCAAAAAGGCAAAGTAAAGTTAAGTACTGTAAGATCAGCTCCTGTTATTCAGCAGTTAATGAAAGGACAGCATCAAGATTTGAAAATTTTCATGGACAACATAACATCAATAAATAGCAAATTGGCGTTTGCGTCCATCGGGGGCTAGCATTGGTCCGCCTCCTGGTTACTGTCCCTATTGTTTCCGAATTACCGGACAAATTTACCATCGAGCAGACGTTTTGCACCCAGAAAATGGGGACCAGAGAAAGTTTGTTCAACTGTAAATATTGGACCCGTAAGAGGCTGGTGATCAAAGAATGATGATTAGGGAAAGCGCCGTGTGCAATCGAAGTCTGATGCAAGAGTTAAACACTTTCATGTCTCAAAATAATCCCTTTGCTGACGCACGCAAAATGCTTTATAAATTTGAACAAGCAAGCATCAATGATGCCGCTCTGCATGGCGTCGAACCAGCGAAGGTTCCCATGGTAATTTTTCAAGACCGTGAATCCGACATTAGACGATATAATGTTCCAAGGAGCAATGACGTAGCGGCCATTTTTCCAATTGCTGACGGCGAACCGCCACTTGACAGAGACTTGCTGATCCATTGTCGCCCAAATCAAAATTGTCCAAATAACCGGATGACCGAGAGGATTAGTATTTTATATTCGAACCTTGAATCATTAGAGTATCCCATTTTTTTTCCTTTCGGAGATCAAAGCTGTGGAATTGACATTCCTCTTCAAAGTAGATCAATTGCTCTGCGAAGCATTTCTGCTAACCCAAGAACACGGGTTTCTCAATTGCGGTATTATGGCTATAGGTAATCAATCCGTAACGACTATATTCCTTTTATCTCTGCCGGTAAACTGACACAGCAATATTTAGTTGATGCTTATGTGAAAACTGAAGCCAAATGCCTTAACGAAATACGAAATAATCAACCTCAAGTACGGACAGAAAAATATACCGGCCTTATGGTTCACCTTAATAGTGCAGCAGCAGCACAAAGTTTGCTAGCGGGAAGAGCTATCATTCTTCCTTTCTCTTTCCAAGAAAGCCCGAGAAATATGGCACAGAACTAGCAGGATGCAATGGCTATTGTTCGGAAATAGGGAAACCGACATTACTTTATCACAATGACATGGAACCCAAAATGGCAAGAAGTAGCGGATCACTTGGAACCGGGCCAATCTGCAGAATTTCGGCCAGACTTTGTAGCACGAGTTTTCAAGTTAAAATTAGATGAGTTAATGAGAGGCACAACCAAAAAAACATTTTCTTGGAACACCAACGCCAATTGTACATGTCATTGAATTTCAAAAACGTCATTTGCCCCACGGTCACATTTTGCTAATTTTCAAAGCCGAAGACAAACCCAAGGATCCGGATGCCATTGATAAAGTGATTTCAGCAGAAATTCCCAGTGCTGTAACTTCCCAAGGTTACATGCAATCGTGACAAAACACATGGTTAACGGACCCTGTGGGGCAAGGTACTTAGAAGGAGGAGAGGTAGGTCCACCGTAACCGCGCCTTCTTCCCGCTACTCTTCGCTGCGCTGTGACGTCACGGTGGCCATAAGCAATGCTGTAACGCGTACGGAGCCATACCGAGAAAGTGTCGTGTGCTCTGTGAATTTTCAATCGACATAACAGAGCTTGTTTTGAGTAAATAATCTTTAAGTAAAAATTGTACAAACATCCAACTGCCGCCCCGGTGGCGCAGTGGTCTAAGGCGTTGGCCTCTGATCATTCGTCCGTAAGGGGTCCGGGTTCGAATCCCGGTCAGGCATGGATGTTGTGTTTGTCTTACGGCACTGGCTCTCTCCCTTCCCTGGAACCAGTGACCCTAAAGTAGGGACGGGCGACTGCTTATAGCCCATTGAGTTGCTCACGGTGGTCGTTAAACCTCCAATTAAAAAAAAAAAAAAAAAAAAAAAAAAAACATCCAACTATTTTTCAAAATAGAGTACAAAATATATATTGTATATACTGAAAAAAAACGGGAATATGACATGAATACTGTTCGATGCTTTTTTGCTGAATATCTTTTTTTCTTTTTCGCAAAAGCACACTGCAATGGCTCTTAGGAACTGGGAAATCTACATTTCGCTACGTCGAATCAGTCAATTACCAATTTTATAAAATTAGCAATTTGTTTTCTTTCAGGAAAAAAATACTCTACAGCTTTGCTTACGTTGTTAGATTGCATCTGGGGCGCTAAAACTAATTTTCTTTCTCATGGGGCGTCTTACATTTGTCTGGATCCATTTTATATTATGAAACACCTTTAATTCTGATTTATTACGTTCCAGCAAAGGTCAAATATCTCAGGATGGATGGTTCCACAATACAACGTGTTCCGGATTAAATATACGATTTCGGATAAGTTTAATTAGATGGGGCACATCGGCAAACATCCATATTTTTCGATTTTCATGTACTGTATTTGGAAAATAAGACAATATTGGGGTTACTCCAAGCTGCCTCCAAACCTTGATACCCCCCCCCAAAGATCAGCATCAGCACTAAATAACACGATTGCTCCATGCACTAAATAACCCGATTGCTCAGCGGCTCGAGTTATGTCAGTTAACAGCTTTTGATCCATCTGTTTATCAAAGGAAAAATACAGTATATGGTTGTTTCTAAGCTTTCCAGAATCCTCTCAGCATATCTTCTAAAACGTTACTATGCGGTCCTAAAACTTTATCTGCAGCTGAATCATAACAATATCGGCCACCAACGCTCATTTCACCAAAAGATAAAACTGAAACTTTTTCGAATTCGGTTAGGTGTGTAGCATTCATTTTCATCCCCTTTAAAACGGGCTCAATTAAACCATCGGTAACACAAATTTACCACACCACCGTTTCAGAGAGGAAATGCGTGGAAGCAGTATGTGCATTTTATTTTTGATGGAAAGATATGCTTTTCTAGAAATAAGCATGATACAAAACAAGTGCTTGACTTATATCTACTTCATTCCATTTTGCTGGTCTCGTTTTTGACACAAGAGTTTGAATTTGCACTTCAGTGAAACAATGGCCAAGCAAATTTATGATAGCTGGCCACCTTTCACTATTGCTAAGAAAATTTCTATTCTTGCATTTGCGTTTCATAATTTTAATTTCCGTTTTCAGGCTTCTTTTTTCGAGGCAAAAACATTGTTTTACCATTACCAACAATTTTCCTACATTTGATAATTCTTCCCGTAGTGAATTATTTTCACTCTTCAGTTGCATTATATTTTTGTTCAGACATTCGCACTTCTCACATAACGTTGACGGTATGATAAATGTTGGTCAGGAATGATGTCACTTTCATTGTGACCTATGATTTGACGTTTAATTGGAGATATACTTTCAATTCGATATAATGCAACTTTTTTCTGACCTCTCCGATCTTAAACCGTTCACTTCGAACAGAAGTTTGCTCCTCCATCTGCTAAGGCATAATTTTTGTAGGCACGGCATCTTTTCTCAGTTTTTTTCTGGGAGGCAAGTTCAGCAATTCATTTCTAAAATCTCTCTAACTTCGAGACATCATAGTCTTCTGAACACATTCGAGCTTTTTTTGCATTGAATACAACCTTTCGACAGCATTTCGCTACCCATTGCTTCAAGAAATCTCTATCCGATGAGAAAACATGGTATGTAACATTTAACTTCCTTTCCTTTAAACTGTTATTACGACAACGTGCAGAAGCGTATTCAGGTATTTTCGAGATAGTTGTACAAAGAAAACAAATGAAGAAAAAAAAATGAATGACACAACAAAGCAGGTCTAAAATTGACAAAGAAATGCAGCGAGTAATCGACACTACAGCACAAGCTCCGAATGACTCCGAATGCTCAAGAGATCGTTTATGGGCACTGTGACGCCACAGACCAGCTCGTAGGGTGACAGCTCGCCGGCGGCTAGGAAACAAAGGCGATTGGACCTACCTCTCCTATTTCTACGTACCTTGCTGTGGGGTACTTAACTTGAATTCTCCCTGTAGGACTGACGGGAAATGTTCCAAGAAATTTCCACAAGATGTCCAAGAAGAAACATTGGCAAATTTTAACGGATATCCCAAAGACCGCCGCGGAAACAATGGCAGCGAAATAATTTTTCATGAAAAAACCATTAATAATTCCTGGATTGTTCCGAACAGCCCAGACTTCAGTCTGAAATTTAATATTAAAGTCGAAAGTTGTGCCTCCGTCAAGAGTGTAAAAATCTGTTCAAATACGTATACAAGGGACATGACTGTGCTAATGTATCAATTGAAGAGCACAACACTTTAAATCACGACGAACTTCGGAATTTTATGGATTCCAGGTACGTTAGTGCTCCTGAGTCAGCATGGAGACTCTTTGGTTTCAAAATTCATCATTAATTTCACAAAATTGTGCAAAACTTCAAGCTCATTTTCCTAATGAGCAAATTGTGTATTTTATTGAAGACAACATGCTAGCTGTAGCAGAAAGAGAAGCCACACGCTATACCAATCTAAATGCGTGGTTTAAATTAAATTAAAAAAATGAAAATGCTCGAAACTATTTGTATATTGATATCCCACAGCATTATGTATCTGACGAAACAACTCGTAAACAGAAGCTTGGAAAAAGATCTGAAGGCAAGACTATTGGACGCATGTACACTGTAAGTTTGAACACCGACACAGAAAGATTCGGTTTGTGCTTTTAAGGAAGGAGCCCAAGGGCGAGGATTATAACAAGGAAACAGAAATTTTATTTAGCTGAATATTAATATTTTTCAAAATAAAGTTCAGACTGTGATTTTATAAAAATATTCAAAGAGATTTTCCTTCCAAAGTTTAATAAAAAATATGAGAAATTAGCTGAGTTAGTCAAACAAAGAACAAGAAGGGCCAAAAATAAATAGTTAAATAAAGGCGATAGATTATACGTTTCTGTATTTTATTCATTATAAAAGGGTTTTAATCCTTTACCACATATCACGAGAACGTATTAAACATGATTAATAATGGCCTGGCAATCCAGTTTCTTATCAAATGAGCAATGCTGAGAGTGGGGAAAATGTCTTTATATATATTTTATGATTTATTAAAATTTCGGAAATAAATCGCTTTGGCCTTATAAGGTGGAGCTAGGCCCAACTTATGCTACTGAAGCCATTGTTTAATTAAACGGAACCAAAAATATTGGGTGGGCACTGCCCTGCCAATAAAATTATTTAAGGGGAAAGATTCACGTTGGCCCCCCATAGGCGGCTCTTACGTTGTTTACACTTAATTTCCAAGGCTTACTCCGTGATATGTAAAAGTGCGAAAAAAATAAAATATAATACCTGGTGTAACATTCTAACCGATAATAAAAAATTTTTCATTAGGTTTAAATTCTTAAGATATTGAAAATTTATTATTCTTTATATTTCATTTTGGATAATTATTGCGTATTTTGCTGTGATTTGCTTGCATTTGTCTTATTACATCTGTTTTGAATTTGTGGAAAAAATAAAAATTCGGAATGTTCACGGATGTTGCATGGAGCTGTTTACGAAGGTTGTAGCGGACGTTTTGCGAATAATGTGCCCGTATTTATTAGTATTTGTTATTTTTTTTTGTAGAAGCTGGGTTACTCTCCATGTATTCCAGAAAAGCTTGAAAAAATTTAGATATTTCAAGAACTTCTGTTTACAAAAACATCTTCAACGGTAATATTCGTTTTCTTAGTTTATATGGTTATCAGCGACAACTAAAAAAGAAAAACACAAATATTCATTCTAAGAAAACATGCGTAGCTATATTACATACGTTTCGTGTTATATGCATTTGTTTTCTAAGAAAAGCACTCGTGGAATCATGCTGTTCAACGTTTCCCAATGTGTTCTTTAATTTTCCTCCTGACAATGAAACACAGGTGATACTTACCTTTTAAGCCCAACTGTTCAATAATTTAGTAAAGTCTGAGACGGTGCTTGGAAAATTATCTCATAAAGATTCTCTGAAGTTGGGCTGTTAGTATTCGTATGATGAACAATAGTTTACAATTTCTGCTACATTAGATAAAGGTTCTAAACTGTTTGCAAGCTTACGTTCAAGCTAAAGCACATTTTAAGTCGTCAGGTCATATACATATTAGTGATCACAAAGATGGGGCTTTTTTACCGCTTTTCCTGTATTAAACAATTTTTTTCTAACAGTCGTGCCACTTGAATCTCAAGAGTTCACTCAACAAATTTTATTTTGTTTCAGTATCGTTTACAATTTGACATAATTCTGAATGTTGAAAGCGACCGAAGTTTCACTAATGCTTTCCTACGGAAAATCGTCTGCGTCTGCATTTGGAGGGCAGTCAGGTAAATGGTGGCGGGTACTATTTTCACCGCGGAATTGTATGAACGTAGTTTAAGTTTATTACATGTGATGAGTGGGGGTACAGCGCTTCCTCTGATTTCCCACATTCACGGTTTGTTTCATCAAAGTATTCGAGAAATGTTTCTTTACTCTTTGGTTTTCAGCATCAGAAGCACGCCGATTTTCACATCTGAACCAACATAATGTAAATATAATTTTAACTGCCCACATTTTAGTATAATATCTATTTCTGCCAGTTTCTCACTACACTGACGATTGACGCTTTTATTTTTGATTTAATAATACAACTGCGGCCCCAGAGTTGAGGAACTAACGGTGATTGCGTATCTGATGTCGTTTTCGTTCTACAAAGAACTTGATTGAAAAATTCCACCTCTTCTTTGCCAGAAAAGTAAATAACAACAATATAATATTGTACATTATATTTTGTTCACTTTGCAAAGTCAATGTGTTGAAAGCTAGCTTCTCGTGAAAGGGAAACTTTGGACCATCGAGGGCATAATTATAGGGGCGGAAGAGATTCAGTTCGTTGCAAAATCAGAGGTGGGCATAACCTACGGGCTCCCCGCTCCCATAGGAAAAAATTACTAACTTTCTCCAATAAAAACATTCATGGCAGTCGACTTTAAACGATGGTACGTTTAGCCTCAAAATCCTTACCGGAAATAATAAGGTGAACCGGTGTTTGCCTGTTTAAACGTCTTCGCTAGGTCTGCTATCTGTTGTGATTGAAACAACTTGTAGATAGTCTCTCCAGGATCTTAAGATATGCATATTTCAACGTCATAACAAATAGTATTCAAACTTTATAAACTTAATGCTAATGAAAAATAATTCATTCTTTGGTTGAAGCTCCTTTTACCAAAGTTTACGTATCACAATATGAATTTCAAAATTTCATTTAACATTTTCACGTAAAGACGCATTGTATTTTAGATATGTAAACATTTTCTTCGTGGGCGATCCATTTCTGGTTAGGCTGCGCTTCATCTGCCTCATCTGACGAGTCGCCCATGATTTCCTACATAGCTACCTAGATCGCTTTCCAGAAAACCTCGTTGATTTAAACGAACAGCAATTAGAAAGATTTCACCAGAAAATAAATACGAGGAAGATAAAAATATCAGGGAATGTATGATACCAACATGATGGCAGATTGCTGCTGGAACCTTCAGTGGGGCTGTTTCGATGGATCTTACTCTAGAAAGTTCTAAATTCCTGTGAGAAAGGCTTGTTATATATGTTGAATGACTGTCGTATGTTTTTGGGTTGAAATTAACCGATTTAGTAACAGCTGGTTGTTTTAATTGTATGTAATATTAATAACATCGGTTATTGCGAAAACATAGTATTATCAAAAATTGCATATCATGGGATTATATGGTAGCCGATATTTTTACGGACGACCAGCTGAATCAACATATAAGGTGGCTAAGCCGCACCTCCAAAAGTATAGCTCACAGGGCAAAGCTGATGCCATTTTTGAATGAGTGCCCCAAATATATACAAGAATATGTCTAACTTTTGAAACACCAAAATGTGTGTTGGGCTGTACTATCTTCAGTAGTAAATTTGAAAAATAATCATATATCTTCGTTTAAAGCAATGCAGTGTTTTAAATCCCTTTTGTTAGACATTTTATTATATTCACTCGTCTTAGCATATGTTCGGTCGAGTGCTAATATTATGACAGATGAGTAATATAGGTATGGTTTTTCCGAGCATTTTTTTTATTTTACTCCACGTGTTAATTTACTAAAATGTTTTGTCGAATTATGAGATTTCACACCTATTACGTTGAAAGGTAAAATCTGCTGTTAACTGTGTGACTGTCAGAATTAAGTCTGTAACGCTGTCTGGACTGACTTTTCAATTTTGTAAACATAACGTGTAGATTCGGACAGTCAAATATGTAGTTTCTGGCTTTTTTCGTTATAGTGCAGGTTTCTGGTAAAGTTGTATCTTATTTTTATGTTTTTTCCTAATGACTGCATTTTATAAATTTAATCTGGAATTTTATTGTGACTAAATGTGTTTCACTACGTATGAAGCGAATAAATTGGAATGCACAAGGGATTTAAGAGGCTGTGGTATGAACAGAAAACTAAAAATGAACTTTCCTCGATCGGAGTGGCATTCAAACGCAAAACTCGCTTGGCGATGATCGCCAATCATGTTGAAAAGTATAAGCGTAGTTTCCGATCGCACGTGTCCCAGACTTCAGAAGAATTTAATATGAGGGCAAGCTACTGATAAGGGGGAAAATTTTCAGTGGAAGGCTTAATGGAGTTCGCTAAGAAGTTCAATGAGGAAAGAACATAGAGCTAAGAAGTTCAATGAGGAAAGAACATAGAGCTAAGAAGTTTAATGAGAAAAGAACAAACACACACATTCTCTCATGCTCATGTTTTACATGTGTTTGTGATTCGTCTTTGTGAGGAAGTGAAACCACAGCAAAATGCTTCAATATGGATATATCATCATATAACATCAGTTCAAGGATTAATCAGTTCAAGGTCGATAACTTCTTTGCACAACATGCCAAGTAGAAAACTTCTTAACATCTGATTACGTTTAAAAGAAATAAAAAAAAACTCTTTGAAGCTAATGCTTTTGAAGTTTGAAACTGCGAGTGAGCAGTTACTAGGAAGTAGTGCTGTACGATACACGCCAAGTCGATACACACCAAGTTGGAAACTTTTTTGCAACATTTTAAGTTTAAAATATATTCACAAAACAATTTTCGTAAGACACCAAGTTGGAAACTTTTTTGCAACATTTTAAGTTTAAAATATATTCACAAAACAATTTTCGTAAGCTAATTCCTTACAAGTTTACAGCTGTCAGCGAGCAGGTACTAGGAAACAGTGCGGTACGATACACATCAACTCGCGAACTTCTTTGCATCCGATTAAGTTTGAAACAAATCCGCAAAAGACTTTCGTAAGCTAATTAGCTAATTCCCTTGGAGTTTAGATTTGTGAGTGAGCAGGTACTAAAAACTAATGCGGTACGATACATGCAAAGTCGGGAACTTCTTGGCATCTGATTAATTTTAAGATAAATCCACAACACATTTTTGGTAAACTAATTCCTTTGAAGTTTGACGTTTCTTGTGAGCAAGTACTAGGAAATATTGTGGTCCGATACATACCGTTTCGGGAACTTCTTGGCATTTGTTTAAGTTTAAAAGACGTCCACAACAGATGTTTGGTAAGCTAAAATTTTGAAGTTTAAAGATGAAGTTAAGCAGGTTCTACCAAAATAATGCGAATGACACGGGCGGTGCCGGAAACGTCTTCAAAAGTGTTATCTATATGAAGACCACCTAATATTAATTTAAAAAGATTTAAATCAATATTCAGAAAAGTTCGGTCCTCGTCTCTTCCACGCATTTGTACACAACATTTCAGAAGTCAAGGAAATAATACTGAAACTGACATTAGAGAAAAAAATTCAGTACCTCATTTTCCTCTTAAGTGCTAATAATATAAGAAATCTGTGCATTAGTCCTTTCTTCAGTGAACGCAGTGATAACTGTTCATTGTGTGGCGCAGCCCGTTCAATGCAAAAAAAAACGGCAATGTTTCCCACTAACATTTTACATACTTTTAGGAGAGCAGATATATTGTTAACCTGTTGTGAAAGTAGACAATTTGTTTTGGGGAAAGGTAATTTTTAGTATTTAATGCCTGGGCGGATGCCCCCACACATTCACTCCCACTCACTTTATCGACCTCTGCTTCACAAACATACACACACAATTTTTATGTACGTCTGTGTTCGTTATATGCAAATAAAAAATATTACAGTGAATAAAAACTAAACCATAATAAATATATAATTCAGCTAAGAATGTATCACAAACAGCAGGTTAAGCGTCAGCTGAAGGAGTTTCGCGTTTTGTAATTGCGCAGCCCAAAATAGGAAAACAAATGGAATTCACGATTTCTTTTCCTGCGTAATTTACCATAAAGTTTGTGGCAATAAATGAACATATTAAATTCATCGACTTTATTGGGTATTAAAAGAAGGAAAACTGCACCCACTCCGGTAATTTGAACTTAGAGAGGAACCTTCTTCGTTTTGGAAGAGGATGGAGTGGTTGGGCGGCGTAATAGTCGCCAACATGTTACGCTAATGTTGACCATCACTAAGTCTGTACCCATCACCTTATGACTTTCATTTATGGGCTGTGTCGAAGGTAAGGTACACGTCCCTCCGCTTCCTCTTAATTTAGATGATATGAAACAATATATCATAAAAGCTGTTGCTTGATTTTATGAAGCTATATTTTAACGCGGGTATGGTACGAAATAGGGTACCACGTTGGTTTATGCTTTGTTTCTAAGGGTGCACACCCACTAAGCATCTGTAAGTTGCTGTAACAAAGTTTTAAGTGCCTCCCTACAAAACTGTGCAATTGCTTGTCAAAATCTCAATTAGTTTTTGTTTCACAAAATGTTGAATCTGCTTCTTTCATTCGTAAAAACTCTGTGTATACACATGAGTCGTCCACGTGTGATTAGCATGCATTCATTCATAGTTTCTATCCAAATGTTTTATCTCTAAGCCCACATCTGTAGATATACATTCATTTAAAATGTTTTAAATAGGAATTAAATGTTTTAGAATAGCACAGATCGCAATTTTTTAATGAAATATAACACTACCAATACGTCCTGTGGCTTCTTCTGTGTTTTCACAGTTCATCGTTAATAAAATCTATATTCCCACAAATTTATAGCCTGTCAAACACTTTACGGTTCTGAAAGGCTACAAGAAATAATTAAGAAATACAAGGTTAACTTGTTCCTGTACAGGTTGCAGCGTTACTGCTTTTTATGTAAGGACATTATGTAACCATGTAATCGTAACCATAACAGCAGAACCTGTGCACTGACTTATAAATTTTGGAATACCTGTCTTTGGGTCAGCCGAATCCAATCATTATTGAACAAAAGCAAGTTTTATTGTAAACATTTTAACAAACGTACTTAATCCCATTTAGAAAAACAATAGGATCAACAGCAAAAAAAAAAAATTAAATTTCAAAATTGAATTTCTTTCTGCTACACGATGGAACATTTCGAGATTTCCTTTTTGAATATCAGCCGCGAAATATCTGAAGACGAGTACTGTATCATCAACGTATCTGCACCGAAATATCATACTAAGATTAGTATGTAAAACCCAAAAAGTATATATTACATTCCCATAAAGAATACATTCAGATCGAAATGAAAAAAAGTGGCATTATGTTGTCTTTTAATACACGGACAAGACTTTTTTCAAGCGGAAAAGTGACACTTCCTGCAAGATGGAATGTACCTAGTCCAACAGAAAGTAAAAAATGGCATTATGTTGTCTTTTATCATACGGACAAGACTTTTTTCAAGCGGAAAACTGACGCTTCTTGCAAGATGGAACGTAGCTAGTCCAACAGAAAGTAAATTCATTGTCTGTCGGACTAGGATTGACAAATGATCCATTTTAATGAAACGAAACAGTCTTCTAAGAAACGAAGACATTTCTGAATGAATATAGATGCTCCAGAAGGTTTTCGGAAAGATTTTCCTTGTTGCTGCCAGTAATAAAATTTTCGTTCACGCGATGCCCGTGCTTTTAATTCCATTAGTCTGTGAATGGGCTTACCATTCTAATAATTCAAAGTGCGATTCACAGTATGGTACGTAAATCCCATGTAGTTGAAATCACGGTAGGCCACCGTTCCTAAAATAAAATCCACCCTTGTGTTTCTTGAAAAAAATGAAAAAACAGACGAAAATGAAGTGTATAGCTTTAATCATATTCTTGCGAAGTTTCCCCATGCGTCACCAGTGGACAACTGTGAATTCGGACGGCAGAAAATATCGCTTTGTAAACGAAGACCGAAAACAACGACTGGAGCATTAAAAGCAGAATAACCAGAGTGGAATTAGTTAACACTCCAAATTCTAAAAAAATGCATTGTTGTTTTGGAAATCTAGATGTAGGTTCATAGTCCAGAGAAAGGGCTGTATTAGAACATTTAAGAAAAAAATAATTTTATTTTAAACATTAGTTATATTACTACTTGAAAATCGTTCTAAAAATGTGTAAACATCCATTGCATATTTACGATGTTTTTCAGTAAATGTTCTGCGTATCTGCTCAGTATGCGAGGGGGAATTAAGTTACAAAATTCTATTGTGACGTCATTCGTTTCCAAACTAGCAGAATCAATATATTTTGAATACGTATATTGGTATAATAATATAATAAAACACATTATAAATAATGCTGCAATTAAATTTTGATCGGCGGACATCTGATATTGCATTTTAAAAGCGCATTACGTTTTCTAGTTACAGGTGCTCAAAAAGCGCAGTCAAAATCCTTATTTAGCCAAAATTGAAAGGAAAAGTAGATAATGCTCTGTTTCTTAAAATCATCTGCATTTACAGATCCTTGCTGTACTTAAAAATATACAAATATTTGTTCATCCTGTTCTGTTTTTAGGGCATTTATGTTCGCTTCAAACTGACATGTTTGTCACAAAAAAATTACATGAGCATATAGCGGAAAAATCAAAGCATACTCCAAATTTATTATAAATAGTATGTTCAACCAAACTGGAAGTACGTGGTTTGTCAATCACCTGAAAAATGAATTTTAAACTTCGTGCTGGCCGTTCTTCTTTTGTAAACGCGATGGGGAAGCAAACTTTGTTTCCTTGTTTTAAAGTGTTGCAGCCTTCAAAGTGTACTTCATGTTCCGCGTACCCATAAAATCATGGAAGTAAAAATTCTAATACTTTTCTCAGTGAATACAAATTATAATTAAAGAAAACAATCAGGTGAATTTTCAGTTAAATCACAGAAATCATATCTAAATGAGGAGGACATTTCACAGATTTTTATTTTCACAGAAGAGCCTAAATATGAACAGCCTGTCTTTTGAAAATCAAAGCATTCTACCGTAAACGATGATGTGGGTTATGGTCATGAAGAGGTATAAATTATAACTGATTCAAAGTGCCATTAATTGGTGTAATTCTTTCCGTGTTCTCCAAAAGTTGATGACAACGAATTTTAGCAAGTTCCGCAAAGACCAAATTGTTATAGTTAGACAACTTCGTCAGAGAATTTCCAGCACACCAAGGCTTGTGGGGTGCTCATGATCAGTGGTGGTCCGAAGGGCGAAAGCCACCAACAGCTAGCAAGTTGCGGGTAGAGCACGGCTCATTTAAATACGAAATATTTCGTAATTATGGCGATTAAGCCACCAGATTCCCACGCAGCACCTAATTGGTTAGCGTGACGTTGAGGCTGTTAACAATGATTACTACTTCGGGACAGGTTTCCAATGAGATAACACATACTCTATTTACTGGCATTTCAAACTTCAGAGTATCACATGACGGGAAGCAATACCTGTGCTTTACATATGGGTACCAGACCGTAAGTAATGCTTTGTGTTTTCTTCGCACACATCCAATTTGAGCATTTATACGCTCCTAAAAGCCTTTACTTGTAAAAGGAACGTTCTCCAAGCCCATTACAAAAGTTACAGGGTGTACAAAGTTTAAAAGACGGATTTTCAGAAGAATACTAGGACGACCCGTGTTATTCCTTTTTGTATCAGAGAAAGAGCAGAATACGTGAAATATCCATCACGCCTGCAGTTCTGAAAACTATAATGCCACACATAAGACAATTTCAAAAGATATTCCTCATTCTTTTCCCCTGCCGTGTGATTGAAATCATCTCATTTTTATTATGGAATCACACTGTTATTAGATTCTGTTAGCAGCAATAAAACAAGGACAGGTGCAGGGTTTGACTTATTTATCGAAAGGACTTCTTCTTCGATGATTATTTCACGTTTGCAGATTCAGGGCTGATGAAAGTTAAAAATTCCTCAAATTCAGCTCCAAAACGTAGCTAAAAAATTATCTGATTGGATTGTGATTATTATATTTGAAATGGCCTCACGTTCGTTTTTGCTGACGTTTGGGATAGATCATCCTTCTTCAGGTGCACTATTTTTTTTGTTCAGTTCAACACACGTTCGTTTTTGCTGACGTTTGGGATAGATCATCCTTCTTCAGGTGCACTAATTTTTTTGTTCAGTTCAACACACGTTCGTTTTTGCTGACGTTATGGCTAATTCCTCTTTCTTCAGGTGCACTGAATTTTTTGTAGTTTCTCTTATAATTACATCTTTATGTTTCTGTTATATCTTTTCGTTTCTCTTATAATAACATCTTTTGTTTCAACTTTCAGCTAGGGACTTCCCTTTCAAACTTTTTGCATATATAGTATTCAGAAAAGTGAAACCAAATTAAATTTCTACCATTTTCATTTAGTATTCAGGAAACTGGAAGAAATTGCTTTGAAATTTCTGACTTGTGTGCTTCTCCGTTAAATTTAGAAAAAGGCACATTTAAAGCAAGCAGTACATAACTAGAAAAAAAAATTATATATATATATTTTTTTTTTCTTAAACTATTTCTTTTGCTTTCAGAAATATGACTTGTTACCCAACGTCTTTAACTAGGCCTTTAGAATTCAAATACCACACGACAAAAAATTTCGATTAACATGATGTTTTTTAAACAACATAGTCCAGACTTGAACATTACAAATACAAAATGTGTACATTGTTCTCTTCAGGACATGGCAAATTTAACGAAATATTCTTTATTTCTTCAAATATACTACCCATGGCGGGCAACAAGTTTGTCAACAATTCTCTAATTCGCTGGCTAGTAATTGAAAATTAAAGAGGGTATGACGCATAATTTTGCAAGCAATAGCGCCGGAGTATCTGATACTGCATTCAAAACATTTAACGTTCAAATACCCTAACACTTCTATACATAAATAATTTGCACAGATATAATCTTATTTGGAACAATTAAACTTTTATTGCGTTACCAGTTGTGGAACTTTCTCAGTGAGACAGATGGCGAAATCGCACGGAAAAACCGGAGCAACTGTTAATGAATTTTTATTTTAGAATAATTAGCTGTGTTCCCATAAACTTGGATCGTGGTCGCGAAATTCTCATATTCTTCTCAATACCGTGATTTGGGGACGTGTATTTCGCGGTATGAAAGGTAAGGATTGCTACCAACTTACGGGCAACAAATTTAAGCAACAATTTCTCTAATTCGCTGGCTGGTAATTAAAAATTAAAGAGGGAGAGTAGTATGGCGCATACATTCAAGGGACACCCTCTGATTTTTAGATTTAGTTATTTCTCATTGTTTTGGAAGGCGAAGGTGTCGGGAAAATAATGCTTCAGTGTAGGATTGTGATTTGCGAAACTACATTTTCCTTACACTTCGGACGTTGTTCCACAATTCTCAGTTTTCTTTAGTATGCCGGTTTAGGCTACGTGTATTTCGCGGTGCGAACCGAGAAGGTTCCAACCAGCTTAAAGTACATGTTCCAGGGTCGGCCAATTACCCTCACAGCGGATATATCTCCTCGTTTCGGACAACCCAGTGATCGGAAGAAGAAAATTTTAGAGAATGATTATCTGTCTTCAGTACACTTGGGACGTGGTTCCACAATCCTTATTTTTTTCTGATGTCGTGCTTTGTGCTACGCATATTTCCTTGTGTGAATAGAGAGAATTGCAACGAACTTCAAGAACACATTCAAGGGTCAGCCAATGACTTTCAGAGCCCATATGTCTCCTCGTTTCCAGCTACTCAATCGTCAGAAGAAGTAAATTTTAGAGAAATATTATCTGCCTTCCTTACACTTAGGTCGTGGTTTCTCAAATTTCATATTTCTTCTATAAGCTGTCGCGACATGGACACTAGCAGGCGCCCACGCAAACGTGAGCTAATAGAATGAAACCAAAACTCCTTCGGACACAAAATAAGTTTTAAATTTTATGCAGAAGGAATTGTCTTTCTTCAAAACACTACTTTGATGTGTTGATTTGCATCATTGGACAGTTCTTCCTTGACAGATAATCAATGTACTTGATTTATCATGATAGATACAGAGGTTCCTATTTATGAGGATACAAAAGTTCTTCAGAATTAATAATTTGGAGTAGTGACGCAATTCCCGTACCTAATTTGTCTTTTAAGGGGTAAGCGATTTAGTAATGAAACTCGATCTGTGCAAAAGTTTCGTAGTTTTACACTTTACAACGGCCGAAAGAAGTCGGCACGTCTTCGCTAATCATGTATTGTTAAGACAAGGGCAGTGATCTAAGCATAAAAATAACACCCAAAATTTTAACATGTTTCCCTTTTAAAGGTAAAATCTAAATTTGCAAAGGTGGAAGTACATTTTTTTCGGGAATAGCACAATTTTGCTGTGTGTCAACTACATTATTTAATACCTTTCTAAGTCTATTGTTAAGGATTGGAACCATTATTTCGTAATCGACATTTAGTAGAGTAATCAGTCTTATTTTATTAAAATCTATTTCATTACTATCTTCCTTTTTTAATTTATTTAATATATCCTTGTTTGAAATCACTTGGAATTTCTTTCTGTAATATTTCGTTATACATTTGTGCAAAGAACGCTCCAATTTGTCTTTCAAACCTCTTATAAAATTCTGCCATTATGCCATGTGGTCCTGATAATCCCTGATTCTTTTGTTTTTTAATGACAATCTGTACTTCACTTACTTTTATTTCATTTCCAAACATATTATTTTCCTCTTCTACAACTTGTGGGACGTTAACAAAGTTCGTTAGCTTGTGAACATCTCTGTTTTGTTTCTCCTATGAATTTTGAAAAAAATCTGTTCGCTTCAGAGAGTGTGTTATCAATTTTACTCTGATTGTCAATATAAATCAAAGGTAAACCCATGATCTTATATTTTCTCTTATTTTTTCTGATATACGTTTACCATATTTATTTTGTTTCCAAGTGTGTAATTGGTATTTTTTCTCTGTTATTTAAACCAGTTTTCTTGGTTATTTCTATAATTTCTTTCTTTAACTTAATTATCTACATTGGTTGCAAA
This sequence comes from Macrothele yani, assembly GCA_039090855.1. Lineage (NCBI taxonomy): Eukaryota > Metazoa > Arthropoda > Arachnida > Araneae > Macrothelidae > Macrothele > Macrothele yani. Next base: position 133,885,208 of record CM077034.1, read on the forward strand.
TTTTGAATGTTTTCTTTTATTAAAAAACAAAATTCAATTGTTTTTTCTTCTTCGATTTCTTTTCCTTGTAGTTTTCAACACTGACTCAATTTCTTTTTAAAGTTTACCAATTTCTTTATTTGTTGCTATTTTCTTCAAGCAGCTTTGTTATGTATTAATTTAACTCTGTCTGTGAACTTTCCATTTTCAAGTGCAAGGTTTATTTTCCAAGGCGTTTTACCTCTACTAGTGGTGTTATTTATCTCTATTTTCTACTTTAACATATAATGATCCCAAATGTGCAAAGTTTGTGCATTTGAATGAACTATAACTATACCTTCTAGAATTTTAACATCCTGGGTAAAAACATCGTCAATTCTTGAGGCTAAGCCTCTAGTTTACCTGGTAAATCCTGGAGTTGTTTGTTTCAATGTTCTCTTCTGGTCATGTAAATTATTTGCTAATACCCTTGTTTTGAATGAAGTTCTACTTCCATCGGAGTACTTCGATTGACTCCTTCCTAGAAATACATCGAAGATTGTATTAAAGCTCCCTTTAATAGAAAGGAAGCCATAATTTCCAGATAAATACTAAGCAAGGCTTCTGAAGAAGTCCTTACAATCTGTAATCGATGGTGTGTAAACACTAATTTAACGATTCAACACTCTACCTTTGGCATCAAACTGAAAATTAATAATCTTGGTATATCCGTACAAAATCGTTACACCAATATATCTCGTATTTGCCAAATGAAAAACACACTGATATGATAAAAAAACTACAGGGTTTTTTTTAATTCTCAGAAGCAAGTGATCTACGTGAAAAAAATATATTTGTAACATATTTTATTTTACAAAAATTAAACTGAAAGCAATATAAGTTCTTTATTCAGATACTTCTATGTTTTCAGAAAGGCTCTGTGCATGGTTATGGGACTTCCCAAATATTCCTTGAGAGCCAACGTGTTTTGTTTTTTTTTGTTTTTTGCAGGTAAAGAACAGCAGTTTTCCTTTTAAGTAAGCGCTAATTTCAAATCAGACTTCCATGCCTTTCTCAGCCAAAAGATGTGGAGAAATTCTATTCATGAAATATACTGCGGTATTAAAAATATGGATTTTTGATTCTCTTATTCACATGCATATTTGAAAGCAACTCATGTTGATGTCAAATGACTTATTAATTTTTTTTTCATTATAAAATTTTATTTAATAAATTTGCTTTCATAAAATTAATTAATTTAAGTTTTTCTCCTGTAATGAAAGAGTGTATAAACACACATCGGTATGAAACTCAAAATTAAATGACAAGCATGTTAAACTTTGCTCAAATACGAAGTGAAATTCATTTAACTACATTTTTTGTTGTCCTTTACAACAGGAAAAAACGAATTAACTTGATAAAATCATAATATCGATCTTCCAAGTGATATCTTCTGAAAAATGTAGGCTATGAAAAAATTCGGCTTACTCTAAAATAAAAAGAATAAAGTTAGAAAGGCATGGAAATTGAAATTTTAAGAGTATGTCTTGACAGATCAGGATTTGTTGCGGGATATAGCAACATAGATTATATTTTAAACTCGGGACAACATGCAAACCAGGTTTAAAATGTGCGAACCTGTGGAAAATGGCTGAATTAGTAATTGAAAAAAAAAACATTAGACAGAGCAGGTATCTGAAAGTCTGCAGAACTAACACTTTTGGGTTATGTGCAGAATAAGGCTAAACGTATATCGTTGTTCAATATTTTCGCTAAATTGCGATGAACATACTTTTTACGTGGCTACGATATTCTAATTCGGTTGACATTAAATGTCTGTAAATACTGTTTCACACGTTATAACTTCTTGGATATATCTATACAAAAGGATAACGGAATTATAGAATATTCTGTATACCGGAAGCCATCATATGTACAGGCAATTATCCCAAGAGATTCTACACACAATTGGAAATATAAGACTGCAGCATTCCGCTTTTATATTAAGAGAGCCATGACACACTCATCCAATAAAGAATTGGAGATCAAAGAGCTAAAATGGATTGAAAAAACGGCAGAAGAATTTGGATATAGTAAAGGATTAGTCAAATCTTTATATAACAACATTACGGCCAATATACATCGTTTCGATAATAACATTAAAAAAGAAATACAGCAATATTATGGAAAATTTCCATACTTACCTCCTATTAGTACTATTTTAAAAAAAGAATGTTACAACAACAATATTAACATCGCAGAAACAGTTATTGACAATGGAAGCATACTTACTACTACTAATAATAGATCAATTCTAAATAAATCTGGAGTTTATGTCATTCCAACAGTTACAGATGATAACCAAAAAGACAAAGTATATATCGGAAGTACGCGTAGAAGATTTTTGACTAGATTAAATGAACATATTACGAACTGGACAAGAAAAAGATGAAAAAACTTCATTAATACAACATTGTATCAAAAATCATGTAACTCCTGATTGGACTAACACAAAAATTCTAACATCACATAGATCACATGCCCAGATTCTAACCTCCGAGGCTGTAGTCATTGAGAAAACCAAAAGATACAACTGTAACGTTAATAGTCCAGTGGAGCTTCACTTTGCATGGAGGTACCTTATTGAACAGGTGAGAAAACATTTCAAGAGGGAAAATATTAACAAAAAACATGTGACATCAAATATTACTTAAAAATACAGTTGAATATTTCTACGTAAAAGCTACTAGTATATTTTTGTTTGACTACAGATGGCGACACCATTGATATGTGCAGTTGAACCCAAATCATGATGCGCAAATATCTACACGACAGGGCTGAACATACATTGGGGTTAGGCTGCATACCTAAGCGAGTGAGTGTGGTGATCCTATTGTCCGTGCACCTACCACTGATGATTTCTATAAATTGTAGCAGAAACTAGTTTGGTGCTTCGCATTCGGGAGATTTGTATGTTTGTATTTTCTTTTTCAAGATTGCTTATTTTTGAGGTTTTGGCAAAAGTATAATTCATCTTTGGTTTTCATTATGTATCAGGGTGCTTCGCGGTCAAGATTGTCTCCTCTTCAGGATTGTAGTTCGTTTTTAAAAAAATTCAACAAGGTTTTAATTCATGTTTCTTATTTCATCGATGTTAAAGGATTATTTTGCATTGTAAAAAATTCATCTTGTTCAATTTTATCTGGTGCAGATTTTACAATATCATGAATTTTAACTTCACAATTGAAAGAATTCACATTCTTAGATGACGCACATATGAAGCACCTACAGCCACTATGAATATTGTAAGTATAGATACTTATTATTATTATACTTGACTTCAATTGCCAATACTACGTTAATGTCCTTTTGCAATCTCCCGATAGCTGAACTTGTATAACGTGTGAAACAGTATTTACAGACATTTAATGTCAACCGAATTAGAACGGGCTAAACGATTCTCTTGAAATAATCGATTATTTCGAATCGACCTACTAAAAAGTGTCGCTCGAATTGATTCTTTTGGTGATACTTCCAGTTTGAAGAACGATTCGTCTCTTGGTAATCGATTCCAGTTTAATCGTTTCGTTCGGGTGATTCGTTTGCTTAAAAGAACGATTTGTGTGTGTGAAATGATTCTTAGTTGGATCATTTCGTTCGTTGATAGTTTCGGGTTTAGCAGACGACTTTTTAGTTAAAATTTCTTTTTAATTCTTATACGAACTCGTTTCTTTAGTTTTCATATAAGTTCATTTTGAAACGGTCAAGTCATTTAATGTTTTTGTACATTTCTGAATAAAGTAGGATTTTCTGATCAGAACATGAACCTTACTGTGACATAATGATTAAATTTTGATGTCTTGTGAAAAATATTCATGGCTGATTCATTCTGGAAATCGACTATTTTGCTGAATCAAATTTTTACGGGGAAGAATCGTTCACGAATGTCTCATTTTCCTTATTATATAATTTCGAAAGAATCGAACGACACATCTATCTCTATGGACACATCGGTTTTCTACCAAGAATTTTAAATGAAGTATTAAGAGCTGCCCCGAAGGGGTCGTCGACTCATTCTTGTATGCAGTAGCTTTCATAACACTGAAAACAGCACTAACAACAACAGCATACTTCTCAGTTGAAATCTTATAGCATGTTTAATATTTGGTAAGCTGCATTGATATGTACATGACTTTAAAACACTTGTCAACAATAACATGAGCTTCACTTTCTTCGACAAAACATGACATTTGATTGAATGGCGTTGAGTTCCTTCCCACTTTTATTTCTACATGCGAAAGTTTGAACACTGCAGCGACCAATATTTTTCAAGGTTTTGTTCCGCTAAGCGAATTTCAGTTACTTCCGAAAGCTTCACTGCGCAAAAGGGTGCACGAAGAGACGGAGAAATTATCTTCTTCAGTTTCATGCACATGCAGCAAATCTTCTAATCTTGTGAGAAAAAATTCAACGCCATCGTTCTAAAAAATTATTCATATACAGGTATGTGGGTATTGCATTGATCCGTGGTATTCTATTGACCTACCAAGTGTCTTTTACTTTTCGTGATTTCAATAATCACGAGAAAGTTAGATATTTTCACTGAAGCATCCGCAAACTTTCAACGCCCGAAATATAAACTTAAATTTTCTTTTTGTGTGTTTTATGACCAGTAGGAGCAGCCCACGTAATAATCAGTCCCCAAATGCTTCATTAAAACCACTTACTCAAAGTAAAAGCAAAGATTCACTGAAATCCGTGGCTATCCCACGATTGGACATACGCATCTACATCTTATCACTTACTTTTTTTTATTGCAGGTGAACAGAGCGAAACTACAATGTCCTTTATAAACAAATATTCTGAAATTTGTTTAAAATTTATATTATATTAGGCTGACCTCTTGAGGAATTACAAAAGTATCATCTTATATATTGAAGCAGAAGAGTTAATGATTACCAAAACGTGTTTTCTACTATCACTCTTAATTCAGATTTAATTATTTTAAGTTTAAACAAGATGAGTATTCAATTCTCAGACGACGAAAACATTTCAAATCCAATGCGAGATTCACGGTGTTCGTATTGTTCATTGAAACTTGTTTTCCCGCTGAGTTTCAGGTGCATCCTATGTGATAAATTTCATTCGACGGATTTTTTGTAAAATACCCAGCACACCCTTTGAATACCCGAATCAAGCACCATACTTCCTGTCATCAGAAAAATCGAAATTTGCAACATTTGTAGTCGAGCGCTGTAAACAGGGCAAAAAAAAGATGTAAATAAGAAAATTAAAATGTATTGTAGCGTTAAATATTTAGTTTACAGATCTGTTTCAAGACACGTATTGTAACTGGTAGCTCTTCGATCAGCGTCGAAATAGGAAAGGAACTAAAAAAATTACTCCCTTATGTGCTTGAATGAACACATGAGCAGGCACATTCTGATATTTAATTTTTGGTGGGAATTTCTCTTGAGAAAAAATTTTCTTCATTCAGATACTTGTCTTTTTAAAATAACTTTGAAACGTATCTGACTTCCAACACATCGCTTCACTTTTACCATAAGCAATGAAACAAAGTATTATCTTCTGTAAAAGAAAAACAAACAGAACAATTCTAGCTTTTGGAAGAAATTCAAAATTATGCAGAGAATTTTGGAAAAAAAAACTAACCTCCTATGTTTGACATTAATATTTTATCTGAACACCGAAATTTGTTTAACCGACGTGGGCTACTGAAAAGCGATTTCGATAAAATCAAAGAAAAGGAAAATGGTAAATCATATATAAGGAGTTCCTAATTTAGGTTGAGAAACCCGAACCCACAGCGCTATGCGCCTTTTGGCAGGTGAAAGAGAATCTAAGAGAGTTAGGAGCAGATGGCCCTGATAGAATAGCACGAAAGAAAAGTGTGGAAATATTAGGTCATAAGGAGTAAACGGTTTTCCGTTAAGTAGTGAAGTTGTAAGCTGCCCTACATACTTACCTGCAGCAACAAGCCGTTCCGAGCGATATTTTTCTCCGCAGAAAAATGCCCGGTACACCGCTGCCACAGATGAGTAGAGGGGGAAAGGAAGGAAGGACACGGGAAAGCGGGAACCTGAAATTAAAATAAAACAACACACATAGAATGAGTTTCCCAGGGGAAAATCGACGTTCAAACCGGATAATACAAAACTGGCCGTTTGCTCAGTGTTCTTCTTGGGTCCGCTATTTGCTTCGTTACTCATCAGACAATGAGAGAAAAAAAATTCCCCATTGGTTTAAATTTTTTTTCTCAGGTTTACTTTTGTTGATTCTTGCCTGACATGTCAGAGTAACCATAGCTGAGTTGGTGTGATCAGAAGATTACACCGATCGAGGTTTAAGTTACTCATTATGAGTAAACAACAGAAAAAAAAAATATAAAAACAGCCACAATAAGGGTTTTTATTCATTATTTAGGAAGCCGGTAGTATAAGGGCCAATCATTTTTTTTCTTTGCTACATGTCTGCTTGTTGCACAATTGTGTACAACAGCGGTAAAAATTAAGTCCTGTTTTATTTAATTTTTTTTTATTAGTCAGAACTAAGGCGTAAGAGAGAAAATTATTTAATATACAAGACAAGACAAACAACACCTTGTTAGTTACGGGAAGAGATATTTAGTACAAAAAAGATAAATCTTTTATGCAACATTTTGCTCGGTCCTTAAAAGGGCCTCTTTTTTTCTTTCTCCCCAAAACTCCTGATATTAAATTCTTACTTTCTTCCCATGTGTGAAGAATAACACCAGTCTAGTCCCAGTTATTTCTAATTTTTTAGGAAGTATAACTGTGAACTGGATTCTTTTCAGGAATTTTATTTAAAATAGCCTTCGGTCTTTTAAATTTGTCAGTATCCTTCACAACATAATTAGGGGCCTCCCTGACAAGAGGATTGGGATGCTTCTTGGATTTCTCGTAATACCTTTGCGCAAGATCATACATAGTATAATGTATAGAGTTCATATTTAGCATACTGCGGATAGCATTATTGGATGTTTTTCCATCGAGTCCTACCATCATACGAAGAGTTTAATTTGAAACGAGGTAATATTATTTTTTTGCTGCTTTCTGCAGTTACCCCAGATAGGACAGCCATAAGTAATCACCGGGCTGAAGCATGCTTTCCATCACGAGGTTTTATTTTTATTGCTAAGCCCTTTGTTTTTAATTATATGTGTCGGAGACATCCTCTTAGTTTAAGTGCTTTAGCCAGGGTTTCCTTAATATGCTTGTTCCAGCTCAAATTCTGACCCATAATGAGGCCTAAAAATTTGACATCTTTTACCCAAGGTATTTTTTTGACATACAATTCAATTTCAAAGTCAGGATTGTAATTGTATGTTTTCCGGGAGAACAGAATTGCTTCTGTCTTGTCAGAATTAATTTTAATTTTCCAGTCTAGAAAATAGTTATCCAGTTTTTCCACATAGTATTGCAACATAAATGTTGCTTGATTTTTATTCATGGAAGTATAGGCCAGTGCAGTATCGTCAGCATAAAGTGCTGTAGTCAGATTCCTGTTGTTAAAATTTGGAAAATCTGAAGTAAAAATAGAGTATAGCGTAGGAGCAAGTACACTGCCTTGAGGAACGCCGGTTTCAATTATTTCTTTGAAGATTTCTTCCCATTTATTTTTGCACAAAAAGTTCTGTTTTCAAGATAAGATTTGATTATATGAATAATCCAAGGTGGGAAGTGATGTGCTATTAGTTTGTAGATAATTGCCTCGTGTGGACATTTATGAAAAGCCTTAGCTACATCCAGGAATATAGCCGCTGTGTGCTTCTTATTCATTATTCTTTCTGCACATTTTTCAGTAACTCTCGAGAGCTGGTGCACTGTGGAGTGTTTGTCACGAAAACCTCCTTGAATAAATGGAATAACTGGGTATTCTTCACAGAACTGTTGAATCCTAACAAGTATAATTTTTCAAAGATTTTTCCCATGGTTGGGAGCAACGAAATCGTTCTGTGATTTTCAGGAATTGCCAGGTTTTTTACCTGGCTTGGGTAATGATATTACCTATGCTATCTTCCCATTGTCAGGGAAATAATTTAATTTAACGGCACAGTTGTATATTTTAGTTTGGGTTTGCACATACTCTTTCGGTAATTTTTTCACAATTTTATTGTTTATGCCATCTTTGCCCGGTGCCTTTTTATTTTTGAGATTCTTAATGTGAAACCTGATTTCCCTTTCACTGATGGAGTGGTTTTTCATAGTATGGAGGAACAAAAAAATTGTTTTTGCCCTTAAAAGGTCTCTTGTTTTTTCTTATCTTTTCAGTTTCCTGCGTTCTGGACCCGAGAGAGGTCGTAGCACCTTTAACTTGAAGTTGATGTCCGACTTTTGCATTTTTTTGGTTTCGGACCCGAGAGAAGTCGTAGTACCTTTAATTTGAGGTTGCTGCCTATCGGACGTTTAAGAGGTCGTATCATTTACTACTTTTGGCTGCTGCTTTCTATGTCTTGTCTTCCGATTTTTTTAAAAAGAACCTTTCTGTTTACTTTTAATTGGGGATGTTAACAAAGGTTTTTTTACTCGTAAATTCTTCATAGAGTTGTGCACTTTGGGTGATGACTCTAGAATTTTCTACATCCTCCGCATGTTTAAAATAAGTATCCAGGGCCTTTTGCATTTTATTGGCTACATCAGTGTCAGGGATATCATTTATTTTAAACTGTTTTTCGAGTGAGTTTACAAAGATTTCCACTTTTTCTTCCTCGGTTCCAACTACCGTCCCCTCTGCTTTCTGGACGGGTGTGAGTAATCTGATATTTTTATTTTACAAATTTGAAGTAAGGCTCCACAGGGTCATTTTATTTTTTTTATCCGAATTTTTGGAGTAGTCAATATGTGCTTCCTCCAATACCTGTCCCCATGAACCGTTTTCAAATTTGCTATCTCTTTTGATTTGTCTGTTTAGGTTACTATAAAGGTCATAGAATGTTTTATTTCTAGTTCTTTGCCATTTACTGCGGTACCTATTTTTCTCTTTAATAAGATCCAAAATTTCTTTGGGTAAAAAATACGGATTTCTGTTTTCTTTGGCAGGAGTTTGACAATCCTTCATAACCTTTTTAATCGCAAGGTTAAAAATTTCAATAGCGTTGTCAATTTCTTCTTTGCTATTGCAATCTCCGATTTCTGGAGGTGGTACTAGGTTAATTTTTTTTCATGTTGCTTTAGGTTTGTGACCATTTGGGTCTACCAATACAGTTTTGTCAGTAAATAGCCTCAGATGAACGGGGTAATGATCAGAGGAGAGCGCTACTGCAGTATAAATTTCATATTAATATCTATTATTTTTGAATAGCGCGAAATCTAGCACATTACTAGTTCCTCTTATCGCAGTTCTGGTGGGTTCGTAGGGTGCCTCCAGATCAATATATTTATTTAAGAGATATCTGAAAATATTGTTCCCACTTTTATTAGCTCTAGGACAGTACCAATAGCGGTGTTTGCTATTAAAATCCCCCGCTACTATGGTGGGGATGTCTTCTTCAAAAAGATTGTCCAGAGTTTCACTGGTAACCGTGTGTGACGGATGATTATAAAAGGCCGGAAACTTGATCGGGTTATTTTAAGTTTTAATTACAACCGAGTGCGCTTCTTGACCGTCTTCAGTGTTGCAAGGTGTTTCACTTTGCTCTAATCTATCAATAACCGCAATCAAAATTCCACCGCTTTTGTCTTTCCTATAGATCTTGTAATTGGGTATTTTGAAATTAATTTATCACTTTGCCATGACTCATTAATTAACGCAACGTATTTTTTTATATTTTAAGTAGGCAAAAAATTCTCTGTGTTGTCTTTTGATACCATGCGCATTCCAAATTAGAATGTTAAGGCCATTTGTTTCAGTTACTAAAACTTCATCCTCAGACAAAGAAATGCCCTTAAAAGGGCCTTTGTTTCTTTTTAAGCTGTTTTCCTCTTCGGTTGCTCCCTTTTAGCACGGGGATAACTGGTTTTCCAGTTATTTGGGGAGCGGCGCCCCCACGGCCCGAGCTGACCTTGTGACTGTCAACATCTGATGTCATGCCACCGCTTGTTTTTTCTTTTTGGTGCCGATGGTGTTTGCAGGGACGGCTGTTCATCCAGCTGTTGGGGAGTCGCGGCCCCACGATCCCGAGCTGGTCTTGTGTCTCGCTTTTTCGTTTTTCTTTATTTTCTCCACTGGCTAGTTGCCCGTGTTGTATACTTTACCTAATCGCTACCACGTTATGCACTAACACCCCGGTCTTGTGGTTTTGTTACCCTCCACCACTAACTGTTTAATATTAACCGCTCAGTTCGTAGGTTGCTGAGATTCCGTTTAGGTTCCCTTCCAGGATTTGTCTTCTTTAGATTTCTTTTTTTCTTTTTAGCTGGTTTGGGTGCTAGACCTACCTGCATGTTTGCCGCGTGCGGAGACCCGTGAGGCGGAAATGGGATGTCTGGCGGCTGAGGTCGCAGGAGACCGGATAAGTGCCTCCTGTGTACCAACACTCCTCTTCGACCCCGGCTTCGCTGTAAACGGGAGGCTAGAGACTAACCCACCTCTAGTCAGAAGTCTTGTACCAAGTTGTGTGCAAGCCTTTAGCGGCTTTTTTGTCGTATGGCACGGCAGGGTGAGCCCGGGGGCTGTGGGATCATGCCAAAGGCGTTGGCATGACGGTACCCGGAGGCCGAAGTGTCCGCCGAGTGCGTGTGATCACAGCCAACGGACTATATCTGCAACGTATAAGCTCCAGAACTGTGTCCAGCGTCGTTTTTTCGGCTTGCGGACCTCCAGTTCTCCCTTGTAGGGCTCGGTGGTGGGTGGAGTAGTCTGCAGACGAATCTTCCTTCTTTTTTTCCATGGGTAAACCCAAACATAAACACTCCAAATTTAAGTCACCTGAGAAAATGATAGTTGCAAACGACTCTCCTTCGTCTTCTCAACCTACCAAGTCTCAAAACCTTAAACGTTCTTTAGACCATGACCTGGACCAAGAATGTACAACCTCTTCTTCGGCAGCTGTACCAGTCGCTCCGAAGCGTCGTCTCCCTCGATTGCTGTGACTACGCATGCTACACACTTACTTGTGGAATCCGTCGATCCGAATGAGAGACTGTCCACCAGATCTCCATTTTTCATTTCTAAAGCTTTGAACGCTGCGGTTGGCCCCTTGAAGTCTGTGAGGAAGCTACGCTCTGGGGACCTGCTTGTCCAAACTTGCAGTGTTTCTCAGAGTAACACTTTTCTGCGCCTTTCTAGTCTTCAAGGCATTCCTGTCAAAGTGACACCTCACCCGTTTCTTAACACCTCTCGGGGTGTTATTTCGGAGTTTGATCTCTTGCCATGCAGTGAGGATGAATTGGTGACTGAACTTGCGGATCAGGGTGTTCTTGCTGCACGTCGTATGATGTTCCGGCGTGATGGCTCTTTGCTTAAATCTAAAAATGTAATCTTGACTTTTTGACTCCCCGAAAGTTCCGACAGAAATCAAAGCAGGCTACTTGGTCTGTGCAGTTCGCCCGTACATTCCCAGTCCTCTGCGCTGTTTCAGGTGCCAGAAGTACGGGCATTCACAACGATTTTGTAAGAGTTCCGCTCGTTGCGCTAATTGTGGCTCCGGTGAACATGACGGGGAAGGTTGCACCTCTGCGGCCTGCTGTGTTAACTGCGGTGAGGCCCATGCAGCTTACTCCCGGCACTGTATGAAATGGAAGGACGAGATGGCGATCCAGCGCCTCAAGACCCTGGAAGGCCTCTCGTACCCTGCTGCCAAAGCCAAGTTGGGTATTCCCAACACCCGACAGCGTAGTTTTGCCGCAGTTGTTCAGTCTCTGCCACAACCCGTGCAGCCCTTTGTTCCGCGCCCTGTAGCTCTCGCCGCACTTGCCAAGCGATCTACAGTTGAACAAGCGACACAGGTTGATTTCACCGAGCTCCAGCTTATTCGACCAGCTGAGTCTGCGCCTTCCCTTTTGCAGACGCCCGCCTCTTCCGGTTCCCAGCAGACAGCCTGCACGTGCGGAAGACCCGGCCCTCAATCCGCAAAGGTGTGCAGTGTCCATCAACCTGTCTCGGCCTCAGCGAGGTCCCCACCCTCCACCAACATTATAGAGGACCATGGGGGGAGGAGAGTGACAGTTGGTCCCCGGCCTCAACCAGCATTGCAGAGGAACATGGGGGGAGGAGAGTGACAGTTCGTCCCCAGCCTCAACCAGCATTGCAGAGGAGTGTGGGGGGAGGAGAGTGACGGTTCGACCTTTTCCATTAGTAAATTTATGAATTTTAATAAACTTCATTAACTACCTTTTCTTCGCTGTTTTCTTCATACTCTTTTTCAACTTTTACCAAGCCTGTCTGCTTTTACTCATTTTCCACGCTTTTCAAATTCTGTGGCTGATAGTTCTTTGTCTGGCGCTCTTTGGCCAAACCTGGCCCTTGCGCCACTAAAATCCACTAACCAACCAACCAACCAACCTCTTCGGTTGTGCTGCTAACAGTAATACTATCTTGGGCATTAGTAACAGCGTTTAACCGAAGCATTTCTTCATTGTTGTTACTTACAACATTTTTAACTGCAGTGCTGTACGTGTAACTCGGAGAGACTTTTTTTCCCGCCTCCTTTAATTCTTTGCTAAGCCTTCCAGTGAAGTAATTCACTTTTCTTTTCTTTATAGTTTTATGGGTTTCCTCTCTTTTGTAGTTTTTTTTCCTCAGAAACAGAAATGCCCGTAAAAGGGCCGGATCTTTTTTTATTTTTCTTCCTCAGAGAAAAAGGGAGAGGAAAAGGTTCTGGTGCCCTTCAGAAGGGAAAAGGGTATGGTGCCTTTTAGAAGGGAAAAGGAATATGTGCCATTATTTTTATTTAAGCTGTCTTTCTATACGGCTATGCTGCTATCAGTAATACTATCTTGGGCATTAGTAACAGCATTTAGCCGAATCATTTCTTCATTGTTGTTACTTACAACTTTTTTAACTGTAATGTTGTACGTGTAACTCAGAGAAACTTTTTTCCGCTTCCTTTAGTTCTTTGCTAAGCCTTCCAGTGAAGTGCTTTACTTTTCTCTTCTCTATAGTTATATTAGGTTCCTCTATCTTGCAGTTTTTTTTACCTAAATGTTTTTCCACATCTGCATTCATTTTATCAACCAAATTGGTGTTTTGATAATTCGAGAGATATTTTTGTATCCTTTGCTCTAACAAAGAATTTGGTAAGTTGCTTTTAATTGTAACCTTTTTTTTCTCTCTGTGTAATAAATTAATATTACGGAGATATTTATTGGTCTGTTTTTATTAATTCTGTGTCTTTTATTGCTTCCTGTATTTTGAAGCTGTCACTGCTTTCTACGAGTGCGTGAGGTTCCAAATGTTAGGAATTTTATTTAATTTATTTTTCAAAAAATAAACTGACCATATAAACAAATTCAATTAGGTGTTCTGTTTATTGCAATGTTATATCAAATCGTATCCCTCCCTAACCGCATTACTCAATTTGTGAACGATATCAGTTTACATCGTAGTACAAATCTGCTCGTTCAATTTTTAAAGACGAATCACACAAAACTCTAAGACAAATGTAATTTGTCGTCTTCCGAAATATAAAAGTGGCTGAATTTTGTAGAAACTGGGAAATTATTGATACTTTACTGCAATTTCCCAGACACCCCGATAAATATAGATCGCGTATGTTAATGTAGGCAACTGTTTTTACTTATCTCGCCTCCGAGAAAAATATGAATTAACGTCGCACTTTGTAAACATGAATTATTTTCCTTCTTTCCGAAAGTTCCAATTGATAAAGTCACTGTATTACCTTACTATGTCCCTGCTGATATTAAGTACGGCCACTGCAGCCCCATTGTATCCATGGAAAGGATTCACAGATTTGTTTTTTCATATTTGAACGATGTCATTCAAAATTTGTCGCGAGTAAAAACTCATTTGTTAAAGACTCAAGGTGTGCATGCAGCATGTTCTTTCCTGGGTCTGCTGCAAGGGAAAACACCTAGCAAGCGATTCAGCTTGTGTAAGCAAACACTGCGGTATGCGATTTTTATTTTTATGAAAACACGATATGGTATTAAGCACGAGAGACATTTTGTAGAAACAAAGCGTCTTGCAGAAAAGACAAAATATGAGAAAATATTTTATCATAGCAATAAGTAACCGTGCTTAGCTTAAACGACATTCGATATGATCTTGTTTTAAAGGAATTATTCTCAATACGCATTTATATTACTGCACGTTTATAATATCGCCAAAAACGTAACTATATTAGCTTCCTAAACAGCAAGGCATATTTGTTCACTTCTTATGCAAACCATCACAATCACAACTTTTGAGAAGATTATACGTTGGTATCCTTACAAAAATCCTAATACTCAGCAGTTACCTCTGACCGTGGTGAACAAGAAGCATTTACCGTACGGTTACGTTGTCGTGCTGAAGAGACAATGGATGTCCATTGACAATTTGTGCATATACGAAGCCCATTTCGATATCCATGGTGTTGTTGTCACACACTTCGGAATTCAGAAAATAGAAAATTCATACAATTTGCGCGAGAGTCCGTTGCACGTTCTCAGTGTCACGGTTTGGGAAGGTTTTTACATCTAATTTCATAGAACGTCCTTTCTCGTGAAACGGTTATGCATTTCTTCTTTCATGTCATATCAAATGCCCGCCATGCGCGTTTCTTTTGGGAACCAAAGGATTCCAACAATGCAACAGAGTGAATATCTTGATTAATTTGTACTTCTGACCGATTTGTACTTCTCCTATAAAGGAATCGACTGTCAAGCAATTTCTGATATCACATTTTACCAACAAAATAATAATTAGAAACCAGATTCCCAGAAATTAGTCATCACGAACGCTAGCGACTTTTGGCTTCGGGGACATCTAGAGGACAATATCTATCGTGAAACTTGGTGGACGTTAAAGAAAACACTACGCGTCTTATCCACAATCTTCCCAGTGAAGCACTTCGATCTCTGGTTGAACCTTCTTGTTTAGGTTATCAGTTTGTTGCAGAAACGAGAGATCGCCTATCGAACATGTTCTGTGTTCGCGCAAAATTTTCGTCCTTTCTGACTCAAACGTCGTATTCACTTCACCTTAGAAATCTATGTCAGAATTCCAGTAATCACTCACGGACAGAATTGCAATGTTTAATTCTTCCAGTAAATCATTATTAGCGCGTAGAAAGGCAAAGCTATTTTTACATAAAGTGAAATTATATAGAATAGTTATGATTAAACTCGGAGTTCGAGAAACATTTCGTGAAGACATTCTCCGAAATACTTCCTTTTTAAATGCTCTGCGAAAAGGTTTTCTTAAGCTTGAAAAGCAAAAGTTGATTTAGACAGCAATAAAGTTTTTGGCTTAGTTAAAAATTCACCCAGAGGAAACCACAATTTCTGTTGGAGGGGTCAAAAATACCGTGTTGTGTTCACTCGAGTATTCCAATTTACGCATATGAGAAAATTTGAATTAAGAGTGAATTTCTTTTCTAAAAAATAAGTTACTCCTAAATGTCATAATTTCTCTTTTGCTTCCTTGCTACAGATTCCATTGTGTTGAGAAAGCGAACTGTATTTCCCCCAATATCGCTGGTATACAATTAACGCAACACTAAACTTTTGGCGCACCTGAAATAATGTGTTCCTAATAGTACACTTTTTAGGGTGAATTCAGATATTTTACTAGTTTTCTCTACGACACAGGTTTTTTAGTGACACAGGTTAAATCTAAGAAAAAGGTGTTATATTTATTCGTACATTTATAACACTATTCATATTCCCTAAAAAGAGAAATTTGATTATCTTGTTTTCTGTAATTAGTATTTGGAACATCCATTTTAAGTGTCCATCATTAGTCAGCAAACATGCAAAAACTCGACTTCCCTGCCACCCCTTCTCCATGATCGAGAAGTCTTGGCGAAAGTGCTATCCATGTATGTCGCTGAGGGTCCCGAGATTCTCAGGAAAGAAATCCAAGTGCCTGTTCAAGGAATGAATTTTGAGTGATATATTGCAGCCCATGTCTTTGTATTAATGTATGAGTTTATCCTCAACGTCACGGTAGCTTTGTGCTTTAAAATGTCTCCAAAACGTTTCCGTACCACTTTTGAACATTCTCCACACTGTTCTCTTTTAATCTATGCGGGAATTGAATTTTCTACCTTGTAACGAAGTTCACATTGGAGAGACAACAAAAACGTTAACTTTAAATTTAGCATCCTTATTGAAGAAAACTTTTACTTCGAATAAAACAAACAAAGCATTTTTTTATTCATGACCTTAACAAATTTTTAAAAAATCCTAATTTTATAAGAAGTGAAGCTAAAAACCTATTTTCACGACTGAAAAGTTGCGGATGTGCAACATTTTTCTGCGCATTGTTTTCTGTAGGAGAATCACCCTTTGGACATTGCTTCATGATGTAATGACACTTCTTGGCTCGACTGTCCCTCTCATGCAAGAAACAACAGAATTTAGTATAGCCGATCTACAAATACATTTGTAGAATTAAAAATATATACAAGTAACAGCGCAATGACTTTCAATTCGCCACAGGTGTGCCAAATGTATTTGTAGAATTAATTTTTTTAATATCAGATTAATGTTTTCGTAATACTCTTTCATTTTAGATTAATAAGCAACGACGCAGAAGTAAATTTGTTTCGCTTCTGCACAAAAGGAAGCCTTTCAAACCTGTTTTTTGAGATCAATGAACTGTTGATACTGTGTTGTTTTATCTTCATGAGCAAGAGCACCCATCGCAATGCAAAAGTATGATTTGTTGCAATAAACCAAATCATTTTCCTGAAAATAAAACTTTTTAACCATACTGTTCTGCTTTTGTCTATCTCACCCAAAATGTTTTTCATTTGTTCATAAAAAATAACTCATGGATATATTTTAACGGGTGTTCATAATTTCGTTTTTTAATAGTATGAAATATCTTCCTAAAGGTATTTTCATTTATTCCCGTATTCTTAATAATTTTTTCAAGTTATTACTAATATACCATTTGGTTCAATGTGACCCGATTCGAACACACATTATAATAATTTATTTAAAAAGTTAAAAAATATGCATATTTGTTTTGAATACTTGAACAATGTTAGATAACAAATTCTGCCACAAGCTATGGATTTATCAAACTTGTTTATTCAGGTTCTTATAAAGCAAAACAAACTGATGGACAATAGTGATAACTGTTCTATCTGACAGGACAATACTTACAGGGTCAAAAGGAAAGATATCTTGAAAAATTTGGGATGGTGCCAAAATAGTACGAGATATTCAACAGCAACGATAACAGATATGATAAGTGAATTCGAGACTGCATTCAATGATACAATTCAAAGTGAAATTACAAAAATCACAATAATTGAAGGGGAAAAGTTCACGGAACACAAAGGAAAATTGTAGACAGTGTCATTTTTAAAGAATACATTAGATTAGTTTTACTAGCTGGAGTTTATAAATTATACGTAGATTCAACTTAAAGCTTGTATAATAATAAAACTGGAATTAACATATTTAGTGCAACATTGTCACTCAAAGCATTGTGCACCATATCACGGGTTATTCGTTTCAATGACAAATCCATCTGCCAAGAAAAAAAGTGCATGCATAAATATTTCTGCACAATAGTATCGAGTGTTAAATTTCGAACAATAAGACGAATACCAGATTTTTTTTTTTAAAAGTTTGCTAGAGAACCAAATGTATTAAAGCATATCTATATATTATTTCGTTGTAGCTGAAGGCAATATTCTGTACGATATATTCGTTTATTTCACACACCACAGTTTTGCAAGGTTTAATGAAAACCATGCAGGTGACGAAATTGTTACATCACTAAGGCGGCGACCTGCGGATATCTAATAGTATTTAATAATCTGGAGCTTCCATGCGGATATCTAATAGTATTTTTTAATTTATTCCAATAGGCCTAACTAAAGGCGAAACAAAATTTCTGAAACATTTGCTTTATTCATGGAGTGAAGACTCGAAGATATTTTTATAAAAATAGTTTTATAGATAATAAATTAAAAGGGAAATTTCAAAAGAACAATTCGTACACAACTTGCAAATACACTGAGTATGACATAATATAAAGAAATAAGTTTATGTTTAAAACTTAAAGGCGAATTGGAAAAAGTAAAACGTTGCCATAAATAGTAGCAACTCATAAAAAGTAACTCAGGACCGGGTCTGGGAGCAAGAGCAGCAGCACATGCGTAAAAATGCAGAATTTCTTGTGGTTTCCATGACCTGAGAATTAAGTGTGATCACACACTTCAATGTCATCAGTTAAACGGAAGAAACGGGACTGTGTGCATAACTGTTACACACATTCGTTTGGTTTCTTGTGTCCTGGCAGGGACGAACTGGCCTGCAAAGTACATCTTGTTGATTTTTGTCGTTGTCGAATAATTGGTAGCATTGAGAAGGGTTAAACTGTGATAAGTATGGCCCAAGAGCTCGGTATTGCCCACAGAATAGTATTGTGTGCTTGGTGCACTTTCAAGAATAGAAATACAGCTGTTCGATAGACCGGTGGTGGTGCCCCACCCAAATCATTCCAACTACTGACAGTTATTTACTTTTACGGCCAATGATCGTTCGAAACCAGACAGCTAGTAACCTTTTAAAACAACTGGTCATGAGCACATGATGCATAGTACCGCAGTTTAGAATGTCCAGACGACTACAAAAGGAAAGATTGCTTGTCTGACGAGCAGTACGTTTTGTTTCATTAAAACCTGCTCACCAAAGATACCGTCTACTGTTGTCTAGATAACTAAAGAGCTTGACAGCAGAACACTGGGGAACGGTGCTCTTTCCTGATGATAGTAGATTTAGTCTCTTCGGTGATTCTAGTAATTAGCTAATCTTGCGTGAAGTAGACACTTGGTATCACTGCAAAAACATCCACTAAGGGGACAGATATGGCGGCCGCGGTGCATTCGTATGGGGAAGCGTTCTATTCGAAGGACGTACGGAGCTCCAAATATTGGCAGGAGGTATTGTAACTGGCGCGCGCTACTATAACAAAGTAATCCTTTCACATTTTCATCTGTTCCGAGGTGCCATTGTACTAAAATGCACGTTAATGGATGATAACACCAAAACCCATCGTTCGGTGGCTGTTTATGAACTGTTGTAGAGCGCAAACATTCATTGAATGGATACGCCGGAATATTTCCAGGATCTGAATCCCCTAGAATTTGTTAAACCCTCTGGGAAGAAGCGTTGCGACACAGACACACAGCGAAAAATGTCAAACAGTTAAAGATGGCTTTGACGTAAGAACAATCGATGCTTCCGTAGGAACTGATCCAACCGTCTAGTGCGAACTATGGACCAACCGTGACTAACATGCATCGATGTTCGGAGATATCACATACCCAACTGAAGCCAACTTCTTTCCTGCATTTATGTTAGTGATGTTGTAGTCATCATTTTGGTAAGTAATGTAATTCCTAAGATAGGAATTTCATATATCCAGGCTGTATCTGTTTGACTCTACAGGTCAAAACCTGGTTCGTCCTTAAGTATTGCAATTCAATACATTTAAAACGTTACGTTATGCACCTTAATAAATTACGATATCATGTATTAGACGTCACGAGACACATGGCATTCTAAATTTTGAAAATGCATTCAAACCAGCTGTCGTGACCTTATACGGCAGAGGAAACCATGCAATTTGTTGAGATAAATCTGTGATCTATCGTGTCAGAAAAACCTATAATTCACTCACATTTTCCTCTTCATAACCTGTAATTATCAGCAACTTTAGAACTGAACAATTAATCGTTTTCAATGTTAATGCTGTGACCTAAAATCCCTTAAATAGCTCAAGATATGGTTATTATATTTCATGATGATATTGTTAAAGCGTAAATGTCGCATTTACAATATGCAATCGTTTCTCATGATGCATTCTCAACCGCATTCAAAACACATGTTACACAAATGGAGATGAAATAACACTGTAGGCAGACAGCGAGAAAAATAAAGATAAAAAAAACAATAATAAAAAATATTTTGTCACAGGTTTAAAAATAGCACTAGAATTTTGTGGGATAATTTTTTTAGCGATTGGAATAAATAAAATGGTTTCAGTATACATATGATGTATTTGTTTCTTTTCATCTTATGCTGTTATTATTTATCTTTTCAGATATGGGTTTTCCTTGTTTTCACATTTGTTAAATTTCTATTTGAGACTTAGGATGATAAGCCTCGTACAATCCTATACAAAAGCAGGTTTAAAAAAATTCATAAAGCAAGCTTATCGCGTATCAACTCATCTGAGTTCAGTGTCGATATTTATCAAAGTTACAAGTTTTAATGCTTGCGTTTTATTTACCAATACATAAGTCGCAATAATTATCGAATATTATATAGTAGGTTGTGTTCTATGTTATGAATCAAACACAGCTAGGAGTTATTTTCTTGTTTGTTTCTAATGTATTTCCAATCAAAAAAAATTCTGGTGGCGCGAGGAGCAAACTTTTTATTCCGAAATTGCGGCTTAGAGAAAACAGTTTGGGAACCCGGAGTTAATCGTATAGAATTGAATATCAATATGCGATATAATGGCGCTAAAGGCAAATGCTACTTTAATTCCAATCGGAAGAAAAAACGTGATAGCTACCCTTTTAATTTGAAAGACCATTAGTTTAAGGGTCATTCACAGCGGCTAACAATGCCACCTAGAGTCATTATACAATATGTTTTAACAATATCAAAATTACCGACTACAGATGGAGAACTATCGTTAGTTATGACTGTCGATAGTTTGCGATAGTCAAAAAATAACAATTCATATTTATCGATAGTACTATCGATAGTGTGTTGGCAAAGTTTCTCGGGAGAACATTCGTTTTCCGGGATGACAAATTATTTCTGACAATAATTTTCTTAATTTTCCACATTGTCGAAAAGCTAAGCTCCGATAAATTTGAAACTAACCTTTTCTTCTTTTTTTTTTAGTTTGGGGTTTAACGACCACCGTGAGTCAGTCGACGGACTGTAAGCATTCACCCGTCCCTGATTTAGGGCCACAGGTTTCAGGAAAGCGATACATAAGCCAATGCTGTAAGACAGACACAACCACAACACCTATTCCTCACGGGATTGGAATCCGGACCCATCTCGGAAAAATGTTCAAGAGCCTGCACTTAAATCATTGCGCCACCGGAACGGTGAATCTAGGTTTTAATTATGTCCTTCCGAATTAAGTAAGCAAAAGTCACGTAAAAGCTGTTTTTTTTTCTGAAGAACGAGCTAATACGTGGCTCCTTAATTCTCATTTTATATTTCTATTGTATGATTTCTCTATGTTTCTGTTCACAAAACCTAAAGAAGAAAATGCTGCAGAATTAAATGATAAACTTTTTTTATACAATTTAGCAAAATACGAGCAAAAGTTCTTGAGACAGTGAATGAATACCGGTTTGAGTGCGGCTTTTTCTCCCTTATTGTTTTCTAGGATCATTTAAAACGACAGCGGCTGTATGCCGTCGTTTTAAATTACCCCAAACATTTGACCTATTGCCCGAAGTTTTCAGTTCTTTCTGCAAATACTACATTTTGCGTAGACCTTACACTTATCAAAAGAAAAATAATGTTGCACCAAAGATATTTTAAGTTTACCATTATTACTGATTATTTACTCTCAACAAATAACTGTTTCAGCACCTGACGCGCGTTTAAACTTCCAGCACAAAAAACAAAAAACAGCGCTTTTAACTTCGACTTTATCTCACTGAAAGGTAAACTTTCGCGTTTAGCTTGGTTTACCGTGAAGAACAACAGAGTGCAAAAACCACATACCTTCACAATTTGCTCTTTTGGTTGCAGTTGACTTTAGTTTCGCATTGTCATCATGTATCAATATGGTTGGGCTCAATGTTTTCGACACTAGTAAAAAAAGCATTCCGATCATCGAAACCATAGATAGAAGCTGAACAGTTTACGGCATGGTGATTTACGCCTACAGCATTGAACAACGTGACTTTCGATTATTACGAATACTATTGATGTACTGAGTAGAACAAAACTATCGATACTATCAATAGCGCCATCAATAGTATCTCCACCTCCAGTACTATGGAGGTAGGAAACATAGGAGACGCCTTAACCGCAGATTTCTGAAGCCGACCTGTTAACTGCTGTGATATCCCTCCGCGTGTTTGGCTACACTCTTGGTCATGTCAGCCATAGGAAAAAAATGAAAATTTGTGATTTTTTAGAAGCTCATATTTTTTGTTATACTGGTTTGTCAGCGCAGAATTTTTTCTGTGTTTGACAACAAACTTTAGCTTGTTCATATTTAGTTTCCATGTTATTCTGCGTAGCATTCAGCTGTGCAAATAAATTTAAAAAGAAAATATAAGGTATATCATTTCACCGGTTAGTATCACTTTATTTTCCTTTTACTAGGTTTTATTAAGTTCTTTATGATTCAATCGTCGATTGCAATTTACTGTGAAGAACAACTGTATATTTTGCTGTGATTTGCTTGCTTTTAGCATGTTATGTAATGTTCTAAATTTGTAGCAAAATTAAAGAAGTAGCTAGGTTTACGTAGGTTATACAGATCTGTTTACGAACGTTGTAGCAAATTTTTCTGGAATAGAGTAGGTTATGTAATCGGAGGGTATTCATGACTTAACCACGTTTAAAAGGATGTTCAATATAACTACATTATTAAGTTAATCGTCTTTGAAATAGTAATAACCAACCTATTATTATGACAGTGTTCATATCCAAAAACGTTGCATTTTAAACAACAACGATAGATATTAGGAATTAGCTACATTTACCAAAAGTTCATCTATTTCTTTTTCCTATTTTAGGGCTTGACCAGTATACCAAATTGCAGATTTGACCATTGCCAGTAAATACTCATTATAAACTAATAGACAAGGTGTTTTTGATAGTGTCCTACTAGATCAGGTAATAGAATCGGAGCTCATGTATTTAAAACAGAACATCACAGTACAAATACAGATTCTCTGGATTAGCAGAAGACATTAAAACAGTAACTTTTGCACGTGAGACACTGCACTAACAGTTTCTTGGAATTATATGACAATGCAAAACATTGATGTTAACATCTCCTGATTCACAACAAAACCACTTTGTATGTGAAACACAAAATGATGGTGATACTAAACACAGTAGATGAGAAAAGCGAAAGTTGTAACACACAGGGTGCACAGATATTTGAAAGTTAAAAAAAAAGAATAGAAGTAAGAGACAAATGAACAAGGAAACATTTGAAAGTGACTTAACATGAGTACCTTAGAGTGAAGATTTGCACTTCTGGCTCCTTTCAAGCTATGACCTTTTATAAAAAATGTGTATGCACATTTTGATTTTTGAATAAATATTCTCATAATACATAAAAATACATTATAATTATTGACACAGCAATCATACATGTCTAAATTGCCTGTATTTCCTGTTCATTCCAAAAATAAATTCAGGTCACCCCATTTCTAGTCACTGCACATTTTTGGTATTCTAAAACTTCATCTTCTCTTATTCATATTACAGAGAAGTAAACATTTTAGGATCATCAGTTGCTTTGATATTCCATAAATAAGCTATCAGTCATATATTTCATTCACTTCTGGTATCAAAGGTTTTCTGTACCTAATTTAGTTGCTATTCTGTAATGCATGTACATGTTCTGAGATTAAACATTGTTTTCATGCATTTTAACTCTCTCATGAAGGAGATGCTTTTTCTGTCTAATATTAATTACAGCATTAATGCTCTACAGCATATATGCTCTAATTAAACTTTCCCCCTTGGTTCTCTTTTGATATTTAAAGTCCTTCTTGTTACCTTTTTCTTCCTTTACATGATATCCTTTTTTTTTGGAAAATCAGTGAGATGTAGCTAAAAGGTCATTCCTTGCACAGTGGGTGTGGCATATGTGTTTTGTCTATCAAGACTATTACTTGTCCCTGTTTCCTCAACAGTTTGTAATTTCTTCAAAGCCGAAAAATTTGTGGTAGATGAAACATTCAAACAGTTTTTGTGGTATATTTGCTCACATTTCATGTCCTGATTAGCTCAGTGTATTGATTAGCTCAGCCTGTACTGTTTTGCACATCCGTGTAAATCTCCTGTACCCCATATTTTGATAGTTGTTACAGATTTTCTGTATTGTATACAGTTGAACCCTCATATAACGAGCTCGGATATAAGGAAAGTTCATATATAACGATGTCTTTTGCAGTTCCCTGAATTTTCAATGCCATCGTAATGTTATTTCAACTGGATATAACGAACAACAGTTTTGTCCAAAATCATATATAGCGAAGTTTATGCCTTTTCCCCATTCAACATTTCTCCTGCGGGAGAGTAGCCAATTTCTTTTTTTCTTCTTTAGGATATCTTCAGACCTCTGACTCAGTGAAATGCCCGAAGACTACTAGCCAGGCGGTGTACACTTTTCCTTAATCCTCCTTCACTAAAGGGACCCCCACTTCATCACCTCTAGAGCTTAGAGGGTAAATGATCTGTTTCCCAGCTTGAGAACAGAAGCAGGAATGCGACAAAGGGTCGGGGGGTGGGGTGTTGGGGAATCATGCCAGGGGTGTCCAATGTCAGCGCCTTCCCTTTGGGGCCGTATGTTAAATTCTTAGGAAAGACCAGATAGGCAGACATTTGTCTAAATCGCACTTCTGCAATTCCTAAGCAGGCGCATCTGATGGTTTAAAGCTTTGGAAGAAGCACTTTTTCTCACAAATTCGTTCGTTTAAACGCATCAACACAAGCTGACAAAACATGTCAGTTGTTAAACGAAAAACACTGAGTTTAAGTGAAAAAATTGAAGCAATCAATTTGGTGGGAAAAGGGAAAAATAAGTGTGACGTAGCCAAAACATTTGGCATTCTGGCAAATTCACTATCCACAATTTTAAAAAATAAAGATGGTTTGAAGCGAAAGTTCTCGGAAGGTTCCTTTAGCCATGATAGAAAACGATTTCGTGAAGGTCTTTATACAGACGTGGAAGCAGCACTGTTAAAGTGGTTCCAAGAAGTGAGAAGCAAAAATGTTGCAGTCTCTGGCCCTTTGCTGAAGGAAAAAGCATTAGATTTCGACCGACTTCTAGGAAAACCTGATTTTCAGCCAAGCAATGGTTGGCTTCAAAGATTCAAAGAGCGTCATGGTATCATATTTAAGCCCATTTGCGGAGAGAGTGCTTCCGCGGATGATGAAACAACCCAAAAGTGGCTGGAATCAAGTGAAACCTTAATGTTGCAGTATGAAGCTTGCAATGTTTACAATGCTGATGAAACTGTTTTTTTTTTATCAGTTATTGCCAGAAAAAACCTTAGCTTACAAAGGTGAAAAATGTTCCGGTGGGAAAAACTCAAAACTCCGTTTAACTGTATTGTTGTGCGCAAATATGGATGGATCCGATAAAAGGGAACTTTTCGTAATCGGGAAATCAAAAAATCCCAGATGCTTCAAGAAAGGTGAAAAAATACCAGTACGTTACACAGCTAATAAGAAAGCGTGGATGACATCAGAACTCTTTACAGAATGGTTGAAACAATTTGACACTGAAATGACGAAAATAGGAAAGTTCTGCTGCTCATCGATAATTGTGCAGCACATTGTGCAGCACATTTTTTAACATTTAAAGCGCACGTAATACATCAGCTGCAGGAACCGGACAAGGGAGAGAGAGTAAGTTACTGCAAATGGTTTCAAAATTTTCTTAATTTGCGATCTGATATTCTCTCCATCACATGGTTTACGGATGAAGCCGGGTTTCATCTGTCAGGCTACGTCAATTCGCAAAACAGCATATACTGGGCTGCCGAAAACCCACACGTTATGTGTGAAACACCGATGCATTCACAAAAGGTTGGTGTATCGTGTGCGGTTTCGTCTACGAAAATTATTGGCCCCATTTGTTTCCTCTGAGACTGTCAACACTAACGTTTATTGCTGCATATTCAAGGAATTTGTGGAACAACTTGATGACATTGAATTGACATAGGGCTACTTTCAGCAGGATGGCGCTACGTGTCACACATTGAAAGTCTCAATGGAACTCATAACCAGCTTCTTTGATGACAAATTAATTGCAAAAAACATATGGCCTCCCCGATCTCCGGACTTCACTTTCCATGACTTTTTTTGTGGGGCTGCTTAAAGGATAGAGTTTACAAAAATTATCTAAAAACATTGGATGCATTGCGTGAAACATTCACGACTGAAATTGGCAATGTTACTGCTCGTACTCTACATGAGATATCACTGAATATGGTGCTGCGTGTTCAACTGTGTTTACAAGAAAATGGCGGACAATTCCAACATTTGTTTTGATAAAATGGTTCTCCAATACCACCTGCATAATTCTCAACTTACTGTATGATTTTGTTGTTATTTGTAAAAAAGTTATAAGTAAATCACATGGCACTGGTTTAAATGGATCACCCTGTATATGCGGTCAGGATTTCGTTATAGGTCAGCAAAGTAAAGTGGCACCACAAAATATTTTTAAAAATATTATAGATATGTAGAGTCATTTCGACAATTTATCTGTTACCACACTGAAGTATGAAAATTTAAATATATGGAAATTGCTCGCGTAAGAAACGCATTGCTCCTGTTAGTAACGCATTTTTCCTTTTCTGATATAAGCAGTTATTGTCATTTCATATTTGCAATATAACTAACATTTTTTGTGTACTTCAAATATACGTCAAAACTAAAATATTAAAAATAAAACAGCGTATATGTTTAAGTGGTCCACCACGAAATTTTCTTTCTCTGCAAGAAAATCTTTTCTTTTCTCTTATTTTTAAGTTTTTGAATGAAAATATGAAACAAATTCTGCGCAAGATCTGAATTAAAACACATGTAACTCATAACGATCATACAAAAAAATTCCTGACTTGGAAGCAAAATATTTACTCAGTTTTCCTATCTCAAAGCATAAATTTACTACGTACACTTCTTGGTCTGTCTTTTTGTATGATTGGTTTTGTTTTTCTACTTGGTGCTCACCTAACTAAACATTTGGCGTCAGCAAGTTGGGCACTAAGTATTTGGGCACCTTAAGGGCGATAGAAGTATCCGCTACATGAAGTGAAGATAGACGTCTTCACAGTTTCTTGAAAAGTTTAAACTCCGGAGTAAGAGGATCTTGGAAAATATACGTATGACGGCTATTATTAAATACAAAACAATCTACAATCGACATAAAATGTAAAGAACAAAACATTTGTTTTCAGCTGTAATTTTGAGTTTTGGCACTAACTTTAAATTATTTACAATATTTGAAATTTTATTTGGCAAACGTCATTTATGGTTTTTTTTCTAACAATATTTTTTTCATTTACAAGTATTACTTATCTTCGACTAATTGATAGATATTTTTCTACTGACCGTTTTTAACATGAAATTAGTTCGATGAAATTATTTCGATTGCAATCAAAGTTCTCATAGAATAAATTGAAAGTGTTCCATGAACTCCATTACATACAGTTCAAATTTATATGAACCTATTAATATTTCACTGACCATAAATCTAACAAAAATGTCATCATTTCCTTTAAGTCATTCAAACAATTTGGGCTATAACCAAATACTCAATATATTTAAATTTTGTTGCATCAATCCATGAAAGGTTACCGAATATTGGATACGTGATTAACGTCTGAACCCGCTGAATCAGGACAAACTTAAAACTTAAATTATACAGCTTTAATCCACTTTAAAACGTCATCACTTTTAGCAATAATTATTGGGCACTATAATAATAGTAAAAATATAATGAAGTATTAATAAAAACACAGCAACTTAACGGGACTCATTGCTCTATTTATTTTCCAGATGGCAGTTGTCCAAACTGCAATTGCTGTTATTTCAGTTAATTAGAAAATCTCGTGTTACGAAAGCTCGAAATGTGCATTTGGGTGCGGGTCTCAATCGCATATTGTGTAATAAATAAATGACAATATTAGTAGAACGATTTATGAAAGATGCATGTTACAATTTCACCCAGGAAGGGCATTAATACCAATATTTGCCTCGTAGCTTTACAGCACAATCTCCAATTTTTGAGCATGAATGTACACAAGGTGTGTCAAACGTCGCAGGACACCACTTTATTTCAGGAAGGGGTGGCGAAATGAAATATCTGAATAGCTCAGCAAAAAAAGGGTTAGTAGGCCTATCTTTTAGGCTACTTCCGGAACATAATCGCCATATTGGATCAAGTTCAATTTTTCAAATTGTAAGGGAGGTCATGTTGCATATCAACAAGATTACAAGGTTGCGTTCTATAATGTGTCTCTTCCATTTTTATTTTCCAAGTCGGACGTTATTCTCCGAAAAGACATAATATCGAAGTTACTGTATAAGTAGTACACTACAGAACAAGGTAGATTGCAGCAAAAAAAATTCAGCAGATCGTGTTATTTCAAAGGTCGAAGTTTCGTCAAGAAACGTGACATTTCTACATTTCCTGAAGCGTTGTTATTTGGAACAAGTAGGAGTGGGGTGTTCTCTGCATTTAATAATGGACATTAATAGATTTGAATTGTAGAAGCTGGACAGACCGTAAAATCAGAAATATTATGAGAGATCTGCCAAGCCGAGCACGAGATCACAGCGCTAGTGGGTTTGTTGGGAACAGTTGATTGGTAGGTTCCATTCTCCAATTAAAAAAGAGAGAATTCGCAGATAGGTTTTGATGCGATTTTTGCTGAGCTGCATGGATTTTCCAATGGTTGTAAAAGCGCTCATGGAAGGCCTCAATTGAATATGTAAAATGAGGTCTATGTAGTGGCCGCTGCGCTTGTCCCTGTCCATTGGTCCGCGATGGGCAATTTCTGTTTGTTTGAGAACAAACTACTCTACAGTGGAGTATTTTCTTTCAGGAACTATGACCTCATTTAAAATAACGCATTTATAACTTTACGAAGGAAAATATAGCGATACCTGACGAAAAGTTTTAAAATGGAGAAAGACAGTTTTAAATTGTTCCGAAGTAAGTTAAATTTTTCATTTCCTTAGAAATCTTTTTAGGCGAAAAGTCGATTACCTAATTGGAAAATTAAAATTACATTTTAACTTATGTGATCCGTAAAGAGTAAACTGAAGATCCAGAATGTCGAATATAACCATGCGCAAATGGTATGCAACAGGTAATAACTAGTACATAGGATTTTGTAAGACCTAAAAATGCGTTAAAAGTTTAAAAGGCTTACCAGAATAAAGTTGCGTACTTCACCGACAGTCCACACAGAAATTTGCCTCATACAGTATATTTGTCAATTGTTTAAAATCATTAGCAAGAACTGAAATGGAACAAACCAGAATGTTGTGCTGAACATTGGTGTTAAACAAGATGGGAAAGTGTTGTTCTCCTTGCCTTTGTCCAGGTGTACGTAGACAACACGCACAGGACATGGTTCCCTAAATCTCAAAGAGGCTAAAGCTTCATAGCGAACCTTTATATGTTAATGTGCTACCGCGTCACTTTTATGAAAAAATATAATTGTTTGAAAAAGCAGAATGAGGTTGTGTAGCTTGATACGTACAAGTGCATTGTTTACTTATATTGAAATGTTCTAGAAAAACTCACAGATAAGTGAGAGATTTAGTTTTCTAAAAACATATCGTATTGACAAGTTGTGCCGTGAAAGAATGCGACAGACTCAATTTTCTATTTGGAACTCAAAATTAATGTGGCCGTAAGAAAAGATATTGAGCATCTTATTTTTTGGAAAAATTGCCACCAAAAATACTATTCAAATAATTTCACTTAGGGTGCATTTTTATCACCTCAAATTTGTTTTAAGAGTGAAGACAACAATTGCATTTTTCATCAACTTATGATTTCAAAAATCGTGATAAGTAACTTCTACGTAAAATTACACATAGATGCCTTTACTTGATAAAGGAATATGTATGTTATTTGGAATCCATATGTCGGTGTTTTCGAAGTTTACGAAAAGAAATGTATCTCAACGCAAGGCAGCATTTATAAAACGTCATACCGCATTACCGGTTTGATTTATCCAACCATATTTTCCAAAAGAAATGAATGCCTGAACATATCGTACTTAGCCGTCTCTTGGTCTTCAACGTCAGTAAAGATGTACCTCGCATCCATAATTTACGAAGAGTTTATTAACAGCATCCATAATTTACGTCTGCTCATTAGTTTATTTTCAACTAAAACAAACAAGACTCCCCGACCCTCCAATAGCACAAACATTCCATACTTTTAGAAGAGTTTAAAATTGTAGTTCATTTCCATGAAATTTGTTACCGCGATTTTTGATAAATTATTAAAATTCTCTCCGCCACGCTATTCACGATTCCCTAGAAATATTAAAACGAACTCTAAAAATTGAGCAAAATGATGCCTCATCTTGTATATCTTTCGTTTCCCGAATATCGAAAGGGAAGTCCACTGATACAGGATACACGATCTTTTATAAATAACATAAACATATTTCCTAAATCAACGCTGCTTTTATCTCAATAAACTATAATTTAAATTTTTTGATCTCAGGCTATGAAAACCTTATCGGTGACTCATCGCCTGCAAAGAGGCTGCTCTGCTTAGGATGGCAATGCTACGAGCAAAGTTAACTTTTCTGAGTATAAAAAATTTCTAGTCGAAGATGAATATGGTATTAAGAGTAAGAATTTTTCAATGCCGTGTCTCACTCAAGGAAGTATAAATCAGTATTACACTACCTATCGAATACGACACAGACGTAGACAAAAATCTCATTTCCCAACTACTGCGCTTACCATAATGACAGAATCCAATATCTGCGTTGTGATCCTCGATGAAATCGAGAGTAAACACCATGTCGTCAATCATAAAGCAAACGTAATGAGATATATTGCCACGTAGATCTGGTGATTGCCATGATGTATTAAAAGCGAAAAAATAATTTAAGACAACATGTGAACCAGAAATGCAAACATACAGTGATTTTTTACACACTATTTGCAGTAGTATATCAAAAACAATATTTATATAAAACCTACAAGCACTTAGTTCTAAGATATTTCGTCATGTTAATTAAAATCAAACGCTTTTAATAAGGTTCGTATTAAAGTGTAAGGGCAAAAGTTTACTTTTGAATTCACTCTTTACCAACTACGCATACAACATGGCTTATGCAATGAGAGGCATAACTATTTACATTAGGTAAAGGAACCTCATGTTAGCGTTTATCATTATTGCATTCCATTTAGTATTTTATTCCAAAGTAGTTTTTCATCCATTGACTAGTTCAATCTGATAATATTTTCTGCTGTTATTGTATTAGCGTGATACTGAAAGCGGAATGTTTATATATCAACAGTTGTCTTCGGAATGCGTATAGCGCCATGTTCCAATGGACGGACTTTATTTTATACTCTGGAAGTTATTGTATGCATACAAATGACTCCTTGAATAAGGTAATGCAGTAAAAGTATGAACATCAGATTCATTTGAAAATATATATTTCATATAACTTGCACGCACAAATAATGGAAAATAAATGGTGATTCTAACACTGAAGAAATAAACAAACATGGAGTTTTACATTTTTTTCTCTTTACTCGTCCGAATAAATACATGCAAAGTGTTTAAACCGCGTTTTACAAATTTCAACAAACGGCAAAGGAGACAAAACCTCCATAGCCAGGTTGGAAATCAAAACATTTCATTTGATGATAATAGCAAAAAAATTTGAAATGTTTATAAGGTGTGTGCACAGGAATTTGGAACGAAAAGTTCTGAAGTACAGCATTTACAAATAAATGAATGGATTGATGAAAGTGCAAACAAATACAAATACAATTAAAAACATACAAGCAATATGCAAGAAATGCAGTAAATAGAGTCTGATGGGAAAAAAACATATTTAATACATTTGAAAACAACTCTGTTAACAAAATATAAAATATAAAAATGAATTTTAAAAAAACTAATTTCAACATGTAACTTACTCTTGGTCAAAAGTTTCTACAAGCCTAATAAAGAAAAATTTAAGTTGCAGTCGCTGCAGATTAGACAGTATAAGCAGCAGACCTAAAGTCTCAGGTTACATTACGCTCCTCAAATGGCAGACATAATTAATAAAAAATGGATTGCAGAACGGAATTTTAAATTCGCCGACTGCAAAATTGAAAAAACAAATGTTGCCGATTTACGATGCTGCATTACATCCCACCCCGCGGAATGGTTTAATTTAATTAATACAAGTTACTGACAATACCAGCAATTATCGCCAAGTTAAAAAGAAGGTATACACACGAGCACCTAGCTTGTAACAAATATCGCATGTAAAAGAATGACCCTCATAACAGTAGAGTTGGCATAAAGCATGTGAAAAGGTACGGAATCGGTAAAGTATCTGTCCGACTTGCTCTCGCCTTTGAATTGGCATTTTCAGTGAACCTGGTACTTTGCTGTATTTTATTCTGGTGTGGGGATACCTGGGTTAGCTGTGGTCAACTCTATGGCTGTAAGAAGTCGTCCGTCCCTAAATGGGATCCACGGGTTCTAGAAAAAATGTCAGCCAGGGGCGTAATATTAGTACATCGTTCTTGTCTCACCCGCGTTCAATCCTGTACCCATCTTGGACGAATTGTCAGAAGCCAGCGCTTTGATCCACCAGGATATCCCGTTTCTCAATTAGGTAACAATTATTTTGATTGCAAAAATAGTAGGCTATGGGACAGAAAACCTTATCAGTTGTGAGATTCAGTATGTAAACCATACGGTGCCTATATATTAGGTTTTTTCTATGATTTCAGTAGAGCAGATTTTTTCGCTCTGAACATGTCAAACTTCTTAATTTCGGCTATTTAATTACGTATCAGCTGACCTCAACCCAAAAAAACTGCGACCTTTAGTCAAGAGTAGAGTCTTGAATGCCGTTATATGTGAAAATAACGTGGCCGTGATATTTTAAAGTTAAATTCCCACTGCAAATATTATAATAAATGCTATCTGTACATGGATAAATGCTGACCGATAATAAAAGAACTGATGTCAGTCGTGGTGATTGCAAGTTTCATGAGGCGTAAAATTGTGTTTAAAAAAAACGGCTATATGACTTCTGAGATTTTGCATGCTTCGTTGAATGCAATACTACTGTTTCCGCAGAAGGTAATTTATCCTTTAAACATACATTTATCCCAATATCTCAAAGCTGTCACTGATAGCCGAATCACTAAAATAATAGTAAAATAAATTAAACTGGTTCGGTTCTACAAACAGACACTACCCAGTCCCATACTACGCCAAGAAACAATTTCTATACCTTCATACATTCTTTTTTTCTGGGTACGGATGGCTCCGCCAATCAGATTGATTTACTCTATAACGTAGTGGCTATGGGCAAAAATGACTGCAAGGAGAACGAGTGAATAAACAATTAATTCGACTAATTTTGATAATCAATTCTCTGGATTGTTCAGGACTATCGACTAAGTTACTAATTTTCAGTCGAAATCGGCGATCACTACTACTGTCTATCGGTCGCATTTAATTACTATTTTTCGGATGGTCTGAAGTCTGGGAAATCTAAAGACGCTGGCGTCAGAAATATATGTATTCGTAGCCCCAGATCTTTTGGTAACGAGGTCAGGATGGTTTTCCGGAAGAACTGCACAATGATTTCGACATCACTAATTGCACCTCAGAGTCACTTACATCACTAATTGCACCTCTGATACTCGAGGCGGAGTTACTTTCGATTGATAACGGTTTATAAGAGAAACATACGGCTAAATATACTACAGAAGAAAATGTAAATTTTAGAGATCCTATGAAGAGAGCTCGAAATTCAATTATAAAAGACATAAAACAGAGTTCTGGAAATTCCACATCTAACTTTTTTCTCAAGTTCATGGGGAATTTCCAGAACTCCTTATGTCTGAGTATTTTCTATGAAAAGAGACATATATTTAACATTATAAAACTTTTCATTCAAATATATCTTTTAAAAAGTTCAACTTTAGTAAAGGGAAACTAAGTTCCCAATTGAGGTTTTTAAAATAAAAATCCAACTAAAAAACTGTTGGTTATGGAAAGAAGGGTTTTGTACCATTCGCTTACAAACTATCACAAAAAGCTTTACGATGTGATTTAGAAAGTTGGCTACTATTTATTACATATTTTTAGCACATTACTGTCAGGAAGCGAATTTTAATCCTAGTGTTTACCCGCGGGGGCCAATTCCTGGGTCAAACTGCAACATTTCCGTGCCGTTAAAAGCTTACTACACTTCGTGAAACTCCTGATGCAGTGGCAATACCGATTTACCCTACACATGCGCGTAACATACCAACAGCAGTATTTCTATACTCTATGCAAAAACGTCGTTTGGACATCTCTTTACGTAAAGCCCTCATTGCACTGGTGGCAATATATTCTGGAAAGTTATAAACCAAGCGGTGAAATCAGCCGTTTTCCTCTTCTCGTAAGGTACTTCTTATTCGAGCTCGCAGGCCATCGCTGTGCTGTTGTTATGCAAATTTACATAACACCCTCACAACCGATCCTAAGTTCTCTGTATATTTCATATCAGACATTTTCCTTTCGAAAACTATAACCCTAAATTGTTGAGCCAAATGTATTTACCTCCGACCACCGATATCGAGGTAGGGCCTCATCGGAATAAAGTTCATAAGCTATAAAACCTTGGCTAAGAACATCAGGAAGAAACAGGACAATTTTAAGAGCAATTTACCCTTATACATTGAAGGAAAGCATGTTAACTAATGTATGTTTAATTTTTTTTTTTTGGGGGGGGGGGGGTTCAGAGGCATGGTCCTTAAATAAAATCTATATTCAAGTGCTGCAAACTACTGAAAGAAACATGTAAAGGTGCATGCTCTCCATGAGAGCTAGCCATGATCGCCATGACTAGACCACGAGAGAATGGTGGGAAAGGAAAAGCTGTCACGAGGAATTATATGTATAATAACAGTCCCGGAAAAATAAGTTGTTTCTCAGAAATTGTGTATAGATTTTTTTAATCTTGACTTTGAAATGGAAGTCTGTTTGTCATTACTTTACCAATTGCAGTTCATGTTCAGCAATTCAAAAGTTTTAATTCGGAGGTATAGTTTACTAAACGGGCTCCATATTTTAGATTTTTTAGTAAATCATCCGAAATTTTCAGAAATATCCATTAATCAAGAAATTCTGAAACGTCTAAATCCTGAAATCCAATAAATTAAATAAAATACACAGTAATTTGCATCAAAGGAAAAATTATTTCTTTCAGCAAATAATTAAAGTATGTTTTTTCTACGTGGTAAATTAAGGTTCTCATATTGGGGACAAATAACTTTTTTATCCGCCTTTTGTCTAAAAGAAAGTGCATGCAATTTAGAAAACCTTTCCATCGCATAACAAGATATTAAATCTGAACGGAAATATATTTCTTATTTGTTCAGTGCATTTCCTAAACAGCTATTCTACAGATGTCGGTTGTTTTCTCACACATTCTAATGTGAGGCTATTTAACTTTGATTATGCTGCAACATGAGAAAATGATTTTCGACTCTAGCCTTTACGTAGGCTAATTAAGAATTCTGAAGGAGCGTCCAAAATGCTAAAGAAGCCAAATAAAAATCTGTTCCAAATCGCCGGCTACTTGTAATATTTCGGCCATCAAAAAAAATCGTCAATTCAATTATTTAGAAAAGCACAACAAATCACGCATACGAAAATACCATTCGTTCAACAGTCGAAGCAACGGAGCACTTCAACATTTTTGTACACAATATGTGCCCAAGTTGATGTTCGCAAATGACGCCGTGTTTTACCCTAGCTGTGGAAAACGTTTTTGTCCTGCAGCTGGTAGGTATTTGACATATAATTCATCTCATAGTTTTTCTTTCCATCACTATTTCAGCTGATGTTACATTTTACGGGATGTCTCAATTGTGTGAAATATATTATACTTTCAGTGGTAATGTCCTAATACAGATTATTTTGAAATCCACCGGAAGATGAGGCGAAGTGTCGCAGTGAAGGATGTGATCACACACGGCAGCTGATCTTGCTGACGACCGTCGACATTTGAACCTCTGAGTGATCCGTCTGCAAATTGCGTTTTTAATAGTAACCTAACAAACACAGCCAGGACTTGACTTATTTTTCTCCTTTGAACATAGCCCAATGCGGTATAATACTGTAATACCAAAGGAATCGTGGAACATCAAATGCATGCATGCTGATTATCAAAACCTTAAGTTGAAAAGAAGTTTTATTTCCTCTTGTCGCCTCACTATTTAATCTGCTATCAAGGTAATGAAATGAAGGAAAACTTTTGTTATTAGCTCTGGGTACACTCCGAAAATAATTTCCACATAGCACTTTTTCCAATTTTTAAAACAGATGGTATTACGATTTTGTATTTCCATTAGTTCTGAAGATAGCACTTTAGATTTATTTTATCTAGTTATCTCACTGTTCTACCTGCTGTCAGGGCGAAAACATTTAATAACATTTTTGTTACTAGACCAAGGTATACTCCGACAGTGTAATTCACGTAGCACTTGTCCTAAGCTTTAAAGCAAATGGTATTACATTTCTGCATCTCCATTCGTTCTCGATATATCCATTTGTGCCATCTCGTTTGTACACATTGAACAGTAAGTTTTCTCTTTTGTAATGTCACTAGTTTTCCTGCTACAAGCATATTATCGAGTGTCCTGAATTGCATAAATAAATGGATATCTGCACTTTAGGGTTAAAAACTGAATTTTTAGACTGGCCCTTAGGGAGTGCTTGTGTCAACGACCGTCAGAGTATGAAGCTGCCGGTGCTTCATACTCTGACGGTCGTTGACACAAGCACTCCCTAAGGACATTGCGCTTCCAGTATTTTACAATAGCTGGCTTTTTAGTCAGTTGGAATCCCCAAAATGCTGTTTTATGCAAAGGATAGGAATGAGATAGAAAGACATATATTCTTATCCATAAACTCCAACTCTGACATAACAGGTCATTAACCAAGTATTCGTTTTGTGCGTTTATGAGGTTATTCCGACAATTTAGAAGTATGAAACTGATTGGTGCCTATACAAAAATATAGTTTATTTTTTTATTTCGAGTTAGTTTCTAAAAGAAAATTTAAAAGGATTTTATCTTAACTTTTGAAGGTAAACATTTTTACAGTGGACCTGTGATCTGTAACAACAATATTACGCAAAACAATATTGTGCAATTATAGTGAAGAGTACAAAGCACATAACATGTCAAGACGACCTGCCAAGTAAAAGGCGTGTTGATTTTAAAAAAGCTGTAATCATGCTCCAGGACTTAACATTAAAATTTTTTATATATATTTTATGTTCTGAAGAAACAACTGACAGTTGTTGAATCATTCTGTTCTTTCAGTGAATAGATTTACCTTCCATTTTATAACATTGAGGCATTAATAACAGTGATAATCACATATGTTCTCTTTTGGTAGTGCTAGAATCTTTAACGTATGAACTGATTAAACAAATAAAACATATATTTTTGTTTTTTCCCTGCTCTTAAATTTTCAGAGAGAAGTTCAGAGAGAACGCAGTTTCTGTAGTCACAGTTAATATAAGATGAGTAGCATCTGTGCTGTATCGGGTTTTACATTCTCATATATACCTTTCTTCCGAAGATCTGAACTTGTACGAACTGCTCTCCACGACATAGAAATTATTTAATATATGCCTTTATGTTTAGCCACACAAAACTGTGTCCCGCAAATACCGTGTTTGTGGCATTATGTTATGATATGAAGAATCTACAGATCCTAATACAATGACAGAACTGT
This sequence comes from Macrothele yani, assembly GCA_039090855.1. Taxonomy (NCBI): domain Eukaryota; kingdom Metazoa; phylum Arthropoda; class Arachnida; order Araneae; family Macrothelidae; genus Macrothele; species Macrothele yani. The sequence continues at coordinate 133,923,029 of CM077034.1, forward strand.
AACACTACACAATCAAATGAAAGTCGCCTTTGTAGTAGTATATGCGGACGCCAAGAGGAGAACGTAAGGCCAGAATTTTGGAAACTGCGTCATTGCATATCTTTCAGATCTAACGAAGTCAACTTACAGTTGTATTTCTCTAAAATCAAAAGACTTCGGTATGGTACACAAAGTGAAAATATGATTATGGTAAATAAAGACATTTTCCTTTCTCAAAAAATAGGCGATATGCTCATTTACTTTTCTGGCATAAGTTCCAACATTTATTTATCACTACCAATCAGCCAACAATAACAGAACTTTTCATCGATTCGTGAGACGCGTTTCTGAAAAATGAAACAGCTGAAGGTAGAAGTATCCGAGGGTTGTTATGAGAACTTTAGAAATATATTAAGTTCACCAGAAACATATGAGGAGACAGCAAGGTCATACGATCCGTGCTAATGGTGTATAAAAAATATTTAATCATGCCCAGCCATCGTCTTCGAACGGGAGGTTTTATCAAGAACTTACACTCAAACAACGATCTATATGGAGTTTTAAATCAGATAATAGCACGTGTATTAAACGTAAATACAACGCATTATCAACATTTGAATTGTTGTTAAAAATTGCATGGGTCCAATGTTAACGTATATCATCATGCAAGGTATCAAGTCATATTTCATATTTTTCTCCAACTCAGAGGCTGTGGAAAATGAAGGTCCGTGGAGACGGCAGATTAGACGATACCCCATCACTGCAGACATCTTTTCTTTTAATAATCTCAAGAGTATCCCTGACAACAATTCCCTTATAAGTACTGAAAGTGGCCTTCAGTTTCTTTTCATTCCATATGGGAATTCTTGCGTTGTAAATGAACTCCTTTGCTGAACCAGTTGCTTCTGTTCCTTCACTTATGTCTCTCATATGATCTTTACGTCGAACACATAAATATCATTTTGCCATTCCGAGGTAGAACTTCATAGAAGAGTTCTGGAACTTTAATAGTACCGCGTATACCACGGCGGTATAATCCACTTCTTTGTCTTGTTATTTGCTGTTAAAATCTTACCAATAGGTTTCATAGGCTTTAACGCTACTGTAGCACCATGCTTCCTCAGTGAATTCTTAACATAAAGTGAGAAGTGGGGACGGTACGAAAGGCTGATTGCAAATTTCATGCCTATCATCTCTGTAGTTCACTTGTTTTCACCTTTCGGAGTATGTTGCGAAGTTTGCATTCCGGAAAACCCGCTACAACTCCTTTTTTTATAGCGTTGGAGATTTGCTTGTTCTTTAAATGATGTAAGAGCCCTCCGTATCGAAGATCTAAAGACAGTAATCTTGAACTTGGGAGCTGGGCGGATTGATGATGGGTATACTTGTAGGTTTTGTAGTATACTTGAAAATCTAATGAATGATTAAGTTTTCTGGACAGTAGACATCCAGAAAATGTAACTTACCATTCTCTTCAATTTCCATAGAGAAGGTGATACTGTAATGTGCACTGTTGGTAGTGTTGAAAATACTATTAAGCTCGTGTCTCCCATGTGGCCAGACAAAGAAAATGTCAATACACTGAGTCAAATTTCGGTTTTATTCATCGAACAATGGTTGTTTCTAACGGGTGTAACACTGTTTCAGCTAAGTTACCTGAAAGTAGTGCCATATGGACTCATTTCGCTTGCTTGTAAACTTTATGTTTCTTGTAAACTTAACAAAAAATCACATGTACTTAACAGTTCACGTGTTCCTAATGCGTTATATGTATATATGTTACATAGGAGTTCTTTTGTCTGATTTCAAACTCCAAACGAATCGTTGTTCTAGAGTAAGTTCGCCTAGATAAATCCTCCCGTTGGAAAACGAGGATTTGGCATGATTACAAATTTTGATATGCACCATTCTCGAGGATTTTATGACTTTGTTGTCTCATTAGTTAACAAGATCGTATTTCTAATGGTAAATTACGAGCATTATGTTAAATTCGAAAGTATGGTGCAACAAACCGAGTCAAAATCTTTCCGTAGGAATAACTTAGAACTATTTATAATACTTGGTAAGCTGGAAACTGCATTTAATGGATACTCGTAAAATTTCGAAAGTGCATCCCAAAAGTTTGGTACTACTTATTAAAATTGTGGTTTCTATTCTGCGGTATAGTTTCGTAGTACCAGTCCGCTGCGATATCGTACTGTTGAAGTTCTGGAGATACTTCGTAGTACATGTTTGAAAGTTAATAGAGATTTGTTTTGTTTTTATTGCTGTTGTTATTGCTTTAATTGATTCTTAACATCGGTCCACAGTCATATCTTACTCTGACATCTAGGATTATAGAACTTGATATTATGACAATTACTCTTTGGATTTAACTTTTTCAAGAATTTATTTTCATATATATAGATGGATTAAATTCCCAAATACAGTGTAAGATGCACAGATATCATTCAAGCAGATATTAACACGGGATCAGCTGGCATCGATGGGTTCATATAAGGTATAGTTTATCTATATTTAAAGCGTTGCGAGAAACGCAGAACAAGCAATCTTTTGAAATACGTGATGAATCGATTCATCATGATATATTGTACTTAATTGGCCTTCATTATTTAAAAAAATGCTGTTGATTTAGGTACTTTTCATTAAAACTCATTTCACATGACAAAACTTATGGTTATAAAAAACGCGCGAGGAAAAACACTTTTAAATTATTTGCGTTAATTTAAGTAAGTAAATATATATATATATAAATCGAATAACTCTTGATGTTGTGCAAGTAATTTTAAAAACGGGGATAATAATTTAAAGTATTATGTTATGCATAGCTGCAGAATGCGGAGTTTTACAGAATATAATTTACCTAATTTTACATGGAATTTCTAAATCACCGCCTGACAAATGTAAAGCAGGAGTGGGTGTAATCTCAATAGAAAGGAGGGTTTAAATCTACTGGCATTTTAAAAATTGATAGTATTCCACTAACCGATATTCAACACCAAATAGAAAATTCAAACCAATGCAATTCTGATTTACTGTTTTTCAGAGATTACTGATGATCAGCTTCCAAAAATAATTCTCACCATTAAAACAAGTGTCGGTGTAAGTAATGATGGCATTGGAGTTTTAATGTAGTCCCACTTGTATTAGTCCCACTTGTTGCCTTCCTGAAGACTATAAACAGTTATGTACTTACACTTCTAACTAAACTATACCCAAATAATACCAAAGTACGTGAAACAAACGCTATACTCAAATAAAATATAATTAACACATACCTCATTATAATATTTTTCCTATTATTCTGTCTTCTAATAAAATACTAGGGATAATATTTACATTACAAATCAAATTATTACGGGGATTTAATAGAATAATATTAAGCATAAATATGAAATATCGTACGCAAAATGTCTATTCCCTAGAGTAGTATATTTTCTACACCAAAAGTCCATTCCACAGAGTAGTATTTTTTCTACACCAAAAGTACATTCCCCAGAGTAGTATGATTTCTACACCAAAAGTACATTCCCCAGAGTAGTACCCTCGTCGGCGTGCTGTTGGAATTTCAAATGTTTAACCATTCCCTCGTTTCCACCCTTCTACCGTGCGATGGCAATGTGTCGCCAACTAACGCAACTTCATAAATAGGCGACGTTCCCTTAACAAAAGAATTAAGCAGGATAGCCGCCTATCGTGGTCCAGCGATCCCACGTACGTGTATGATCTATTTAAAATTTTCATATGTGCTTTGTTGTTAGGTGAAGACGTTATACACTGCCGGACAATTGCTAAAGACGGATGACAATAGCAAAGATAGCAACCATAAAATGGAAGGCAGGAAAATGTGGAAATTAGCATACGTGCGGGATACAGTAAGACGTGTTGTGCGTATGCAAATTTTGAGTTGCCGAACTTCTTCGTGACGTCATAGCGCTGATAAGAAATATAAAGGATTTGACGCGTATTGACCGTTGTTATTCAAACGCAAAGTTGAAAAAGAAAGAATCAATTGACAAACTTGCAATTTTCAGTATGTCTTCCCGACATCACCTAGATGATTTTACGCGTGGCCATATTATTGGCAAGATTGACGAAGGGCGAAAAGTAACAGATGTTGCCAGGGAGTTCGACGTCAGCCACAGTGTTGTTTCAAGGCTTTGGAAATCATTTCAAACAAATGGAGATTGTAGCAAACGTCCCGGGGAGGTCGTGTTCGCAGTACGACACCTGCAGAAGATCGGTACATAGTGCTATAAAAAAAAGACACCGGCGCAGCACAGCTAGTGAGGTAGCAAATCAGTTTATAGATGCTACTGGCAAGCGTATCTCCCGAAAAACTGTCGCCATACGTTTGCATGTATCGAAACGGGAAGCACACAACAGTACGCCAGCCGTACTGTTGTGTGCTTCCCGTTGTCCAGACGTCACCGTACCGCCCGTTTGCAATGGTGCCATCAACATTGCAATTGGACTGATAACGACTGATCTGTTGTCCTCTTCTCGGATGAGAGTAGATACAGTTTATCGTCTGATTGTCGACGACAACTGATCTGGCGTGATAGTGGTACTGCATATTGTGCAGCAAACATACAGGAAAGGGACCGATATCCGACATGTAGAGTCATGGTAGGGGCTGGCATCATAATCAATGGCCGTACATCCCTCTATGTGCTTCCAACTGGGAATATGACTGGCCAACGATACATTAATGATGTTCTGCTACCTCATGTTTGCATGTATCGTGGTGCTGTCGGTGATAGATTCATTTTCATGGATGACAACGCAAAATGTCATAGAACAGTCGCTGTCCAGGAGTGTCTTGAGAGCGAGGATACTCAACGCCTCGTATGGCCCGCACGTTCTCCATATCTGAATCCCATTGAAAATGTGTGGGATGCTTTGGGGAGGAGTCTTGCTGGTCGCCAATGCCCTCCAATAAACAAGGACACCCTCATCCGTTCCCTGACAAAGGAATGGGATAAATTACCGAACAGCTGCTTGATAATGTTGTGCAAAGCATGACACGACGTGTGGAATCTTGCATCGCCCTCCATGGTGGCCATATCCCATATTGGCATCTTACGCCGGAACGCCTGCGGACGGTAATTGCATTTTTTTTACGTTTACGTAATCTGCACAATATGGCCTGTTTGTCCCTTGAACACGTACCAAAGCCTTCTGGATTTTACAGCACAAAACTTTGTCTTTCTTGTAATGACCTGGCATTCTGACATTATTTTATTTCACTTGGCATCCAACCACATTTACTTTTTTATGCGCTACATAGCCGTTTATGAGCGCTCCTTAGCAATTGACCAGCAGTGTATTACCAAATGCGGCGTTCCGTTCTGACGTGATGGATTCGGTTCAGTAGTGAAACTAAATTATAGTATTAGCTATTCACTTAGAGCAATTTTTTTGTAGGCGATACTAGAGTTTTCCGTTTTAGTTGAATTTTAAGAAATCACATCAAATGGCGCACACGGTAATACCATTCGTTTTACAGTCGAAGCAATGAAGCACTTGAACTTTCTTTAACACAATGTGTGCGCAAGTTGATGTTCGCAAATGACGCCGTGTTTTCTCCTCCCTCTGGAAAAAGTTTTCCTCCAGCAGCAGGTAAGTATTTGACGTAATAATCAATCTCATAGTTTTTCTTTCCATTATCCCCAAAGCAGAAACACACACAGGACCTGACAGTTATGGTCTATGTTTACATCTCAAGGTTAACGGCAAGTCTTTGAGAGTACTTTTCAATAATCCAGTAAAGATCTCTAATACGTCAAGGATGAAAGTTCAGGCTGTTAGGAATATCCGGGGCGACTCGGAAAAAATAAAGTATTTCTGTGGCCCTAAGGAATTGCTATTGAGTTTTTGATTTATATCTTTGACAATTTTAATTAAGGTTATGAGTTGTTTATTACAGTGTTACAAGTAATTTATTTGTAAGAGTGCAAAAGATATCCTTGATGCTAAATTATTTAAGATATCTGTCAATTGGATATATAAAAAATTTAGCACTGTCATGAAACCTGAACTTTGCCCCGGGGCCCCGGATGTCTTTCCCTGAAGAGTGGTTTGGTGTTCCGGTGCACTTTAATCATAATATGTTTGTATTTATGAAATTTTGGTTCTCTTGTTTTTTGGAATACATTTGGTTCGTTTTAGGATTTTAGGGTGGTATTTGTGTGTTTTATATTAGGATTGTAATTTTTGTGTTTGGTTGACTCTATTGCTATATCATCATCATCATCATTGTCAACCATTATCAATCCACTGCTAGACGAAGGTCTCCCCAAGTTTCCTCCACAACGGTCTGTCTTGTGCCAGTCTCCTCCATGTCACCCCTGCATACTTTCGAATTTCATCCACCCATCTCCCATGTGGTCTTCTTCTGGGTCTTTTCCTGTCCCTTGGAATCCAATCTAAAATTTCGGCTGTCCATCGATGATCTGTCCTTCTGGCAGTATGTCCAGCACATTGCCATTTCAGGGATTTAACTCTGATCATGATGTCTTCCACTCTTGTCATTTTTCGGATCCACGAGTTCCTCTTCTTATCTCTCCTGGTTACACCAAGCATGCACCTCTCCATGCTTTTTTGAGTTGTCTGCAGTATTTGTATGTCTCTTTTAGTTAAGGTCCACGTCTCTGCACCATACGTAAACACTGGAAGGATGCAATGATCAAACACTTTTCTTTTAAGACATAATGGCATATTGCTCTTGAAAATTATGCTGTTTCTTCCAAAAGCTCTCCAGGCAAGTTTTATACGCCGATTAATTTCTTCATCAATGTGAATCTCACTTGATATCTGCTGTCCAAGATAAACGTACGTGTCTGTTATCTCCAGCTTTTCTCCATCAATCGATAAATCTTCATTTCTTGTAAAAGCATTGAACATCACTTTTGTCGTCTGAAAGTTCATTTTTAATCCCACTTCTTTACTCTTGTCAGCAAGTTCCTGGAACATACTCTGCAGCTCTGATGGGGTAGTTGCAAAAATGACTACGTCATCAGCAAAACGAAGGTGGGTTAGATAATCTCCATTAATCTTTATCCCCTTGTTTTCCCAGCTCAGAGACTGAAAAACACCCTCCAAAGTGGCATTAAAGAGCTTCGGAGATATGGTGTCACCTTGTCTCACTCCCTTTCCAATTTTTACGTGTGTTGTATTTTCAAACAGCCTAATCTTTGCACTTGCATTTTCATAGATGTTATTAATAATATTAATGTATGCATCTTCAATACCGCAGGTTTTCAGAGCCATTGTAACTGCTGATGGTTTCACCGAATCAAAGGCTTTTTCATAATCGATAAAAGCCATGCACAATGGAAGTTCATATTCCCTCGCTCTTTCAATTAGTTCTCTCAGCACGTGGATATGATCTATTGTGCTGTAGCCACTCCTGAATCCAGCTTGTTCTCTCGGTTGAGCCATGTCCAGTGTTACCTTCAAACGGTGTGAAAGAACTTTGTGAAGATTTTATAAACTACTGATAGGAGGCTGACAGGTCTGTAGTTTCCAAGATCCTCAATGTCACCTTTCTTATGTAGCAGGATCATTGTAGCGGTGTTCCAATCCTCAGGAATCTTTCCTTCATTAAGGCATCGAGTGAAAATTTGGGCGAGTACTGTTTCGATTTCTCCACTTGCTTCTTGCATGATGTCTACAGTAATTGCATCTTCTCCTGGAGCTTTTCCCAGCTTCATGTTCTTGATTGCATGTGCAACTTCTGCTGGAAGGACTGGAGGAACTCTGGTACTGGTATCTTTCATGATGTCTGGAGTGCATGTATCATCCCTTTCATATAATTTGGAGTAGAAATCTTTCACTCTTGTCAAAATTTCGCCTCTATTTCTTGTTACAGAACCATCTTCTTTTCTCAGTGCCATAATCTGTTTTTTTCCCTTACTGAGATGTCCCTTTGCTATCTTTAGGCTTTGGTTGTTTTCAATTGCTTTCCTCACTAGTTCACAGTTGAATTTTCTTACGTCTTCAGTGATACTTTTTCTTACTGTCTTGCATAGCTGTATATATTCCACTTTGGAAGTCACATCTTCTTTAGTTGTCCTCATCTCTCTTCTTTTTTGCATCAACATTTTCGTTTTTCCTGATAATTTATTCACATGCAACTTGTTCTTAGACCCAGCTAATTTTGCTGCTGTTTCCATAACAGCTTTGGTTACTTTTCTGTTAACTTCAGAGATGTCCACTTCTTCCGATGTTAGGCCTTCTAAAGCAGAGAACCTGTTCTTCAGTTCCAACTTGAAGGTATTATGGTGTTTTTTAAGGTTGGTTATGTCAATAGATTTTGTTTGTCTTATGAGCTTGCCACGTTCAAGTTTAGTGTTGAGGTGCATCTTACATCTCACCAATCTATGGTCACTACCTGTGTTGAACTTGTTTATTGCTATATTAATATATATATATATATATATATATATATATATATATATATATACCTGTGTTGAACTTGTTTATTGCTATATATATATATATATATATATATACCTGTGTTGAACTTGTTTATTGCTATATTAATATATATATATATATATATATATATATATATATATATATATATATATATATATATATATATATATATAGTTAAAATCTAAAAACCAAGATTGAAAGATAAAAACTAAATAATGATATACAAATTAGATATAAAAACTGGCATCGCAAAGCTGCTGACATAAGTCATATACGCATATTGATATATTGAATATTAATTCAAAGACATTCAATGCACACAGACAAACAACCGTCATAATTCCAATGTACAAGAATGGAATACGTGATTATACCAAACAATACAAATTTTGAAGATGACAATCCTTTTTATGGTGTAAACATGACAAGGATGTACACCAAAAACGGGTTGTCATTTTATTTGTATTGGATGGTGTAATCCCGTATTCCATTCATGATATGTCTGCTCCTCCGGGCAATCAGGGCACAAGATTCTTAACCACCAGATTCACTAAACATAAATGCCGGTTGCTTCGACTAGCGAATCCTGTGATGGTTATATTAAAATTATTCTGGAACTTGAGACTTGTTGTTTCTGGGCGGTGTAGTGGTTACCACACTCATGCGTTCAGGGAGACGCGGATTCGATTCCCTCTCCAGAACTACGAAATTTTCAAGTTTTCCGATATTATCTGACTTACCATCCTTATCATATTAACACACAAAAACAGTTTGTCATTTTCAAAATTTCCAATGTGCTCACCATAGAACCCAACTCAAGCACCAGCAACATTCCCAAAGACATTCATTGCACACAGACAAACAAACATCTTTGGTACACACAATTTCCCGAAAGAATACAGACACACACGAAAGAATATATCCCGAAAGAATATTGGACAAACAAACATCTTTGGTACTCACAATTTCCCGAAAGAATATTGTACCTTTAGTTGTTCTGCACCATAATTTTGTTCGTGTGTGCCCGTGTTATTTCGGGAAATTGTGAGTATCTCAGATGTTTGTTTGTCTGTGTGCATTAAATGACTTTGGAAATGCTGCTGGTGCATGAGGGAAGTTTTATATTGTGTACATTAGAATTATGCACTCGAAAGTTTATATATATATATATATATCCAAGAAAAAAACGATATGTTCCTTTGACGGGTATGACGTGAAATACTGTTGGGAATTCTTCAGGTTCTTGTCATTAAGTATCAAATTTTGAATCACCCTCAAATTATGGCAGGATTTGCATTGAATATCTTTGTCATTTACTAATTGCTCGTGTGAAGTGTAGTTAGCAGTTTTAAAAATCTTAAGGTTTATGCCGCACGTTCACACTTATATCATTTTTACCAGTAACTACTAATGGCTGAGATACATAATCTTCAAAAAATAAGCATGATGTGTTGCAAATATGCATCATTATTAATGATTTAAAACTTTTAAAATGCCTTATAATACATGCTGGTGCGAAATATTATTGTTTATCCCAGCAGTTTTTAGTTTATTATCAAAACAAAAAAATGAAAATAATGGGTTGTTCAAAAAACGTTTTTAGTCCTGAAGTTTTACAGCATTAGTATTCCGCCTTTTGAAAAGGTATTGATCATTATGGTGATTTACCGTGAAACTACTAAGGTTGTTTTCTCCTCATGCCCCAGGCTGCTCAATTTCCTAGATATGGCAGCACGGGCGCATAGCCCACTGGAAAGAAGAGGCCCTGAAACCAGTGGTTGAAATTTGACCAAAAAGACCGGATTTTCATAAAATTTCTGCAACTTTTTACTGAAAGAGAATACAGTTTCAATTTTTTTGAATAACGTCTCTTAAAAATCCTTATTGCATTATGTGTTCCAGTCAAAACTGCTTTATTCGTGTGCCAATTTTGTGAAAAAAATGTAAGTGGGTGTAATATTAAATGTTTTGTTGCTATATCTGTGGAAGGTATAAATATAATTTGTTTGCAGTAGTAAAAAGTAATAAATATTTAGAAATAACAGGCTGAAACTGTTTCAACATTTTACATATCACTTTTCGTTTCAGTGAAGGAGATGTTGGGACACAGAAAAAATAAAATTACTCCTTGAAGAATAGTGCGAACAACTTATTTTGTGAAATTTGCAGGACCCAAACTGTACAAATAAAAGGAGGGGGTCATGTTTTAAAAACTAGCTTTGAAATCTAATTTCTCTGGAAAGGAAGGACCCCAAAACCTGCATGCAAGGTAGTTGGAATTCACCTGGCATGCTACCCTGAAGATTTGTACAAGATTTTGAAATGAGTGTACCTACAAAAGTTCTCATATACATTTTACTCATAAAGTTTCTAAACTGACAACAGTCATTAACAAGAAATTTATTTAAAAACCCATTGTGAGGTATATCACTGTTTACGAAAAGTTTTCTGCACCACATCTTTCTCAGGTAACGTTTCCTTTCTCTGAACGACAGGACAAGATAAGCCACTGCAACAACTGTCAGTACCTACATCTCTACAAAAACTGATTCGAAAATTGAAGCAATCAGTCGATTTATGGGTAAATGGGTCAGCAGTATTCTGCAATGATCACCCCTAACTGCAAATCAGGGTGCCAACCAATGTTTCCTTGTCGCAGATAACTAGGTTGCCTCCAACTACCTACTTGCGAATTAGGTGGCAACCAAAGTTTCAATGTTGCAGGTAATTAGGTTGCTTCTAGCTACCTACCTGCGAATCAGGGTAACAACCAATGTTTCCTTTCCGCAGGTAACTAGGTTGCATCTTGATACCTGCGAATCAGGGTGGCAACCAATATTTCCATGCTGCAGGTAACTAGGTTGATTGTAGCTACCTACCTGCGAATCAGGGTGGCAACGAATGTTTCCTTGACGCAGGTAACTAGGTTGATTCTAGCTACCTATTTGCGAATCAGGTTAGCAACCAATGTTTCCATGCTGCAGACAACTAGATTGCTTCTTGATACTTACCTGCGAATCAGGGTCGTATACAATTTCTCCATGCTGGAGGTCACTAGGTTGCTTCCAGCTACCTACCTGCGAATCAGGGTGGCAACCAATGTTTCCATGCTGCAGGTAACTAGGTTGCTTCTAGCTACCTACTTGTGAATCAGGGTGGCAGCCAATGTTTGCTTGCCTCAGGTAATTAAGTTGATTCTAGCTACCTACTTGCGAATCAGTTAGGAAGAACAATGTTTCCATGCGGCAGGCTTATAGTTTGCTTCTAGCTACCAACCTGCGAATCAGGGTGGCAACCAATGTTTCCATGCTGCAAGTAACTAGGTTGGTTCTAGCTACCTACCTGCGAATCAGGGTGGCAACCAGGTGCGAATATTCAGGATGTGCTAGGTGTGCGACGCACACCCCCACAGTGTCGCAATTTAACCAACATTATCGATATTATATTTTCGGATTTGTTTCTAATAAATTTTGCCAGAGTTCATCCTAAGGCTTCTATTGGTGGATAAAAACAATTTCTTCACATAATGTTTTCATTAATAAGAAGAGATTCGTTCAGTAAGCATATCGCATTCGAGCTAGAATCCTTGGGTGTGCTGTACTATATCCGCACATCGGCCAACCATATAGCAGCTGTGGTACAAACGCTCCTCAGACGGCGCTGCAGGTCACGTTCACATTTTTCTGTGGTCTCAATTGCATAAGAGGAACTATCAAGGTATGCTAGCCAAAATCAGCACCGTTTGAGTATCACGCAACAGTCAATTGCTCTTATATTGCTGTTGTTGTTTTTTTCTTTTTATGTATTTCCAGTAAGACTCCCTGAAGTTTGTCCACTAAACTTAATTCCCTTCTGCAATATTTTCGTGAAGAGGAGAACGTTCGTTGCATCGTGCAGTAAACAAAACTCAGTAAGTAATATTTGCAGCTGCAGGCGTGCTATTTTAACAGCGGACATCCCACGACAAATCTGTTTATTTTTTATATATGGGAATTTACTAAAATATTACTGAACGCTGTTTGTTACAGAATATTTTAAAATTCTTAAAATCGATTAAGCTAAATTAATTACATTTAAAATGTTTTTTCTAATAATCCGCAGAAACATCGTTTGCTGTATGGGCATCATAGATTTTAGAAAACAAATGTGCTTTATATGATAAAGGAATCCTTTAAACCTGTATTTTAGGCTCTTAACGAGGAGAGACGTCGCAGACTCATTCAGAATGGGAAGACGGATTGGCTTCCTCTTGTCAGACAGTAAGGTATAAAACCTCAAGTATTCGGGAATTCTCAAATAATGTACTGATTCCTTACACTCAGCGGATGTGGAGATTTACTTGTTTTAGAATAACGCATTCCACCTCGGTGGGTAGTACACAATTCTGGAGGCGTACTGACGGCAGTACGTTTGTTATCAGAGCTTTGTTTCGGGAATTCCACAGGTGTTGAAGGAAAGAAATTATGGGTGATTTTTGTAACGTAGATGAATTTTTAAAACACAACATTTAGTCTCTCGGAATACTATGTGAATTATTGTGAACCACTTGAGATCGGTCAAAGAAAAAATTCCGTCCAAACTTAATTTTGTGCAGTGAAGGCAGAAACTTCTTCGTGAACATATTCTGTCAACCTACAAATGCATTTGTTTCTTCAAAATTGAGGAGCATTAAGACAAGCAACCTCTGAGCGAAATATATTACTATAAAAAATACGTTAAAGTTATGACATAAAAAAAGAAGAAATTGAAACTAACAAGGATGAAACAATATTTGAAACAAAATTACAAATATTGTAAATGTAATTCAGTGAGGTAAATTTCGGTTATGTTAACAGATATTATTTTACATAATGAAACTCTAAATGAGGAATTAAAACAAAACATTTGGAATATATCAAAAGCTTATGAAGAACTGCACTCAAATTGGGATCACAGTACTATTTTCCGAAGATTTCTCTTTACGTTTTTCTTATTTCCAAATGTATGTTCCAAAATGTTTCGCTGTTTTTTATTCTCGCTCGTAAATATATTCTGCTTTACTATTTTCTCCTTATATACTGACATTCTATGAGTCCCTATATTAAATTCACCTTTTAATAAAGCGTCATTATGAATCGATAAAACCTTTTTGAAACGAACTGCAAGTAAGATTTGTATTGATGTTTACGAAAGACAGAAATGTTGGCGCTTCAATACATGGCGCTAAGATTTAGGACATTTTTGCATTTGTGGCTTTTTCAAGGCCTCGCTTATTATGACTTAACCGGTTGTAGGTGAATTTCGAGAGACAAAGAACTGGTGAAGGAATTGTGAAGGACTGCTTAAGATGATATCCAAAGGTAAATTAAGGCTGCGTGCCCTTGTGTAAATCAAGGTCAGCGAAGCAGAATTTCGCAGTGGGGTGCCAAAACAATTTTGGTGAACAAGAAACAATATCCCGTGGAGCTGTGTGTTGCATTCTGACATAGGTATCCCAGCATGAGGGCTTCCTTTAGCTTCTTCAATGTCTGCACGTAGTGAGCACTGTTTATTGTTGCAACACCTGGATGGTGAGTCGAGGATCATCCGTGATGAGGTCTTTCCCTCGTTGCCTGTTGGCATCTATCACATCAGTTGCGGGTCTACCACTCCGTTGTTTGCCCGACACTGAAATTTCTCCCTCTCGAAACCTATTCATTCATCTTTGAACATAACTGATATCGATTGTGGCAGCTCCTTACAGAGCCATGAGTCTTATGTGAATTTCTGGAGCCTTAGATCCCTCGTTTTACAGGAATTCAATCACGAATCGCTGCTTTTATCTCTCATTCATGATCTTTATTTTCCATTCTGAAAAAAAAATGTTCCCACATTGGTAATATATCATAGTACATGTCAGTGCGGATTTCATTAAAATCACTTCAAAATTCCAAAAAAGTTATTAAGATACATACTTAGGTATACAAGGAATACCTAGGTATTCCTTGTATCTAGGTACGTATGTAATGTAAACGTTTATGCATGATCCTGTACAAGTTAAAAATATTTAAATTTTTGTAACGTCAAACATTTTTTTAGTTATTCCCACCTTTATTTCTAAACTGAAAACAAAAATGAACGCAAATATGTATAATGAATGAATGCTTGCATTTTTAACCATGGTATTGCACTATGAGGACAAAAGTGATTGGAAACACCCCACGCGGAAGCAATGATGTACTCCCGCGGTCGGTGAGGTGTAAAACTGCTACGGAAGTACGCTCAAATCAATATCTAGTAAAATTGTCAGCATGAGAGACCTCTCCGAGTTATAAAAGGTGGTTACGTTAGGCTGCTCAGTTGGATGTATTAGCATAAGAAGCATTGCTGATGTCAGACAGGTCGGGAAATCGCCTTTGACCTTGTTATCAACATGTGGAATAAGACTTCACATTGCAGGAATTCAACAAACCCAGGAAGACTCCAGAAACTGCAACCAAGTCAGCTGAAGGTGCTGAAGAGAAAAATCAGGGAAACCAGGGCCCGACAAATGCATGCCATAACACATGTCTCCCAGATGACCATAGATGTCATGGTCTCCACCAAGACACTTCCAAGAGATGCCCATGCACTTGGGGTCATGGTCACCCAGCCACCCATAAACCTCTCAACAAATAACCAATGAAGGCATGCGGCTACAGTGGCGTTGACAGCGCAAGATTTGCTAATTGGGGCAATGGTAGCAGGTGTTTTGCAGCGACGAGTCTCGCCCCAAATGGAAGGAATGTTCGCAGGCAGGTAATGTTAGGCACTTTCCCAACATGGTCGAAAAGAAAGATTCATTTCAGCCCTACATATAATACATCAAAATCTATTGAAAGGAGCTGTTCGAACAGCAGTAGAAAGTTGAGTAAAATGGAGAGAAAGCGAAACTCGGATGAATGACAGAAAAACGAATAGTTTCAAAAAGTTTAACATTGATTGTGAGCAAAACGCACATTGCCAACTAAACTCCGGGCGCAAATTAACGTTATTAGTTGGAACATTGCCCTGATTTCCTAAGCAGGAGGCAAGGAAACGTTGTATCATGTCACTAAGGGACTGCTATTTGAAATAAGAATTTCATTAGATGCAGGAAATTGGCAGTTGGCAAATATATTTTTTGTAATCGGAAGTTTTTTTATTTAACATCAAGGCCCCCAAATGCTGTAAATGATGTTGAATAATTTAAAAGAAAATGAAGGGATAGAATCAAATATATGTAAACAAGGGAAACGCTTAATCAGAGCAGAAACGTAAAGGCATATGTTAAAACCTACGTTGTCATGAAAGCAACGGATTTTAGTTGGAAAAGTAAAGTTACTTCTTTGCCAATATGTTGAGCATTTATATAATCAAATAGCAAAGATGATGTCACCGATTCTAGTGTAGTTCAGCGTGCTACTTCGTTTATTGACTAGAAGTACTGCCACTGCGTAGATCCATAGATATATTATGATGTTATACGAAAGATAGGCGTAACATTACAGAACAAACTGAAAAACAAAGCTATTTTCTTGTACAGATATGATATTTTGATAATGGACGTGAAAGCTAAAGACATCAATTCTAGCAGGTGACCAACATCCATCACGGATACCTCTGGTCAAGGAGAAGGAGTGCATGAAAGAAAATCTTATTAAAACATAAAATAGGTCGGCATTATGATATTCACTTAGAGACGAATGGGAGGACATGTGTTCTACGCTGAATTAAATAAAGACAATCTCACATATCGACATCCAATGCACTTACCGTTTTACGAAAATTCACTTGTTTGGTTTTAAAGCCAAATAGAACTGATCTATGGTTCATTGAGCCCCGCAAGCAGCGCTATTATTTAATCATGATGTTACATACTGGAAGGCACTGGCACTCAGATAGCTAGAGCCACAGACGCAATGTGTTGTCAAAATAACTGTCATTCGCTATAGTGAAAATGGCTATTCCAAACGGTTAACTAATGTCAAAGCCACTTATTGCAACCACCAGCAGTTTGACATAACGCTAAAATATTCTTAAATAAAATACGTCTGCAAATCTGGGTTTACTCTGTTTAATTTTAGAATTCCTAAATGTTCGGCATTTTCTTTCGTGTCTTGTTTATTGTATATCGTTTTAGATTTCATAGATGTAAGTCATTTTTCCGTGTCTTACATCCGAAAAATTTTCACCATGCTATACAAAACCCTCGTCAATTCAGCCATTTTGTTATTGCAGCTGAAACAAATCTGTATTACCAACAAAGGAGGAGACGTGGTATATTTTCTCTCGGCAAATCGCAGAGTGATCTTCACAAAACAGCTGCATACGGATGCCACTCAGACAAGCGAATGCGGCGTCACTTTTTTTTCTGAAGTAAATATATTACTGCAATTTTAGTTTAATTTACACAATTTTATTCAAAATTTGTTTTACCTCAGTTTTCTATAATATTACTATATTTAACATTAACTCATGAGCTACATATTTACTGTATAAATAACAATATGCACTTGATTATCTTAAAAATTAATGATATTAAAAAGTAAACAGCTTAAACTCTCTGGTAGTTAAAGTAACAATACAAAACTTCAGGGAACGCCTTTTCGAAGGCTCACAAGAAGAAACATTTCTGCTTGGGACTGCATCCCTCTGAATTGTGCTCATTATTGTTGCTACACGGTGCTGGTTCATTTGTCACAACTGAAGCCCTTCGGTTGCTCTTTCCCAATAAATTTGTTTTCACATTGTGCACATTTTAAATTGGATACACGAAATAGATTATTTAAGTTCTTTGACAACATGATAGGCCATGCAACAAAACTTACGGTGCGTGATTTATTTTTATTCTTTTCATGATGTAAATATATTTAAATTTTGTACTTCCTTCAACTGCATCGGATGCACAAGTGTTTCACTTATGGGTCTGTGGTGTTTAAAATATGAGGAACAGTTATACATTATTGATTTTCACTTCGAAATTGCCAATAGTGTAACGCAAATCAAAAGTTCAGCTTTAAAAACATATATATACTGCTGGCCACCTAAAATGCAACACCAAGGACACGAGATAGCAAAGCCAGATTTACTGGACACATATCAACAGATACAAAGATGAAACGATTGAGCTTACAGGCCCAAGCGTCTTGCGGAACACGCAGACATCAATATTTCGTGTGGCCCGCATGGCTGGCAAGAACGGCCGCTACACGCCTCAACATCGAACGAAAGAGGCTTTGAATGTTTGATTGGCGTATGTCGCTCCATGCTGCTACCCAACGTTGCCACAGTTCATCAGTCGTAGCCGCGGGTAGTGCTTGCGGTGCCACTCGGTTGCTAATCAGCGACCAGACGTGTTCGATGGGCGACATATCGGAAGAACAGGCGGGCCACGGCAGCAGTGAGACCTGGTGGGCCGTGAAGAATTGTTGCACTATACGTGCCACGTGCGAGCGCGCATTGTCCTGTTGAAACGGAGCCGCTGGCAGGTCCTGCAGGTAAGAGAGGTACTAGAGGCTACCAAAACGTCGGAGATGTAGCGGTGGCTATTGAGTGTACCGGCGATGCGTACCAGAGGGTGCGGGTGTCATATCCAATTGCGCCCTAAACCATAACGCCAGGCGACCGACCTGTATGGAGATGCATAATGCAGACGCCATACGGTCTCTCGTCGCGCTACCGCCACACGCTGATCCTACCATCGTGGCGTTGCAGGCAGAAGCGGGATTTGTCGGAGAAGACAATGTCGTGCCATTCCGTAGTCCAGGTGCGGCGTTCAAATGCCTACTGCCGCCGCACTCGCCGGTGGTGTAACGTCTATGGTAATCGGAGCAATGGGCGACGTGCGACTAATACCCGCTCCTGTAGACGACGTCGAAAGGTACGTGCGACACGGTTGGTGCGCAACACACCCTAATTCCTGCGCTAACGTTCGTGATGTGGCGGTGCGAGCCGTCAATGCCCGGCGCACAACATGCCGGTCTTCTTGTTCGGTGGTGTACCAAAGCTGCGGCAATCGCTCACGTCGGTCCGCCCATCCCTCTTGCACCCACAGAATCCATACTCGCCTCACTGTGGCTGGATGTCGTCCCACACTGGCGCCGATGTCGTGGTACGATAAACAGCTGTCGCAATAAGCCACCGTTCTTCTTCTGTCGAACTACGAAACGTGCTGGAATGACTGCTATATTCTGCGACGAGGCATCAGGAAGCCTACCACTCCCAGGTCCGGCAGCACAACACATTTCCACTACTTACACATCGCCTTTTGTGCACCCTTCTTTTAGTGCTTCTCGGTGGCGTGCCGGGCGCACATGACTTGCATATGCCCTGCAATGCTAATCATTTGCGTTTCCTCTCGCGGGCAACGCATGCTGCTAATTTCAGGCCAATCGGATGTTTACTTCTTGGTGTTGCATTTTGGGTGTCCAGCAGTGTAACTAAAGAATATGTTGTTCGACTTGATGTGTAATAGATATATTAATAAATTGGGTGTTTGTAAGAACTGCGCATTATGACAGGGAGTGATAGGGTCAAGGTGAATGTATAGTTGTATCTTTCGTGTTTTTATTTTTTACTTTATGCATAGGCTGCACGCAATGTTAATTAGTGGTACACTGACAGATCAAAATTAACAAAAATTGAAATATCTGAATATATCACTTTACCAAACGGAATCCACTCAGTCCCAGTGTTACTGCATAATCTCTATTTTCTTAGTGTCAATAAAGTAATTCTTGCAACATAATATAAAAAGGCAAACAAAGATTGTCTGAAATCATTAATAAGTAATCAGATTATTCAAATGAAAAACTTATTTAAAATAGTAAACGTTCATTCATTGGCTGGCGTAAAGATCATATAGATAGAATCCTCCCATTTTCGCACTCTCCTGAGAATGATGTTCATGGATCGACATAGCATACTTTATTTCTGCCTACTGCCTTCAAACAATTTCAACTGGAAACGATAGCTTAGAGGCTCAAAATAATTTTTTTCACCAAGCATAAACGGATTTTTAGTACACTATAAGCGTTTTTGATTGTCTAAATTCACGTTTGAAACATACACACATATATACACTGGTGGAAAGTGAAAAAAGAACACCAAGAAGGAGACGTCTGATGCCAACGATATTTATACAGCATAATAACGGAATACAGAGGATAACGTGATCAAATCATTATGGCAAAATACAGCTGTATTTGCTAGTAAACTGAAAAATAACATTTCCATGTAACATAGGAAGTACGAGGTTAAACCGCCATGAACTGCGTCACACTGTGCAATTCTGGCATGGAGTCTGTCGTACAGATGTTGGATGTAAGTTTGGGGTATTGAGTTCCAAGCATCCTTAACCTGGACGCGTAAATCGGGGATGGTCGTGGCTGGCCGTTGAGACCGGATAAGTCGTTGTCACATAAAATACCACACGTGTCAATGGGGGAAAAATCCGGTGAACGTGAAACCCATGGAAGTTGTCTCACTCCCTGAAATGCATGTTGCCTTACACGTGCCGTGTGTAAGCTTGCGTTATGTTGCTGGAAAAACCACGATGGACCGACCTTACAAATGACAAAACAACGGGCTGAATGATGTTGTTGATGTAGGGGGTGCTGTTTAACGTACCCGGTAGAAACACTAGTTGTGTACGGGAGTGATAGCTGATCGCTTCCCACACCAGGAAAACCAGGTGTAGGCACTGTGTGTCCCTGGTGGATGCAAGAAGGGTGGAGACCCTCAGCTTTGCGTCTACGAACACGCATACCGCCATCGGAGGCTCCCAAGCAGAATCTTCTTTCTTCGCTGAACGCGACAGATCGCCATTGCATTCTCCAGTGCAGACGTTGGGGACACCACTAGAGCCGTTCCTGACGGTGGGCTGGAGTGAGAAGTACACATGCCAGAGGCACACCTGCACGTTGTCCTGCATCCAGTAGATGGATGCGGATTTTTCGCACAGTCACCTCAGGTGAAACGGCAGCTCGGATTTGCGTCGCAGTGGATGTTCTGCTTGAAAACGCCGCTCTTCTTATGCGTCGATCGGTCTTCTCATCAGTCCGTATGTGACTCCCGGTTCTACGTCTTCTCGTGTGGGAATGTTTCTCGGAACATCTACGGCACCATCGTACAACCACCAATACTTCCCGACCAACTCGTTCCGCAATACGACGATACGACCACCCGGCCTCGCGGAGTTCGACTAGACGACCTCGCTCAAAGTCCGATAACTTCTGAAATCGTACACATCTTCCATGTCCAGGCATTTCAGCTTCTTCAGAGTCTTCGCACGTGTCCGTACGCCGACGATTGATTACATTCACTTCACCGTACTTCTTAAATACCACCGAGGATAATTTGCATAATATGCCCTGCTGTGGCGTAAGCCCTCACCGGTTGGTCCCGAAATTAACATCTCACCTTCGTAAACTCGACCCCATTAATATATGTAAATTTCATGATCGTCCGCCAATTCCTTCTTGGTGTTCTTTTTTCACACTCCGCCAATGTATATCATCATCATCATCATTGTCAACCATTATCAATCCACTGCTGGACGAAGGTCTCCCCAAGTTTCCTCCACAACGGTCTGTCTTGTGCCAGTCTCCTCCATGTCACCCCTGCATACTTTCGAATTTCATCCACCCATCTCCCATGTGGTCTTCTTCTGGGTCTTTTCCTGTCCCTTGGAATCCAATCTAAAATTTCGGCTGTCCATCGATGATCTGTCCTTCTGGCAGTATGTCCAGCCCATTGCCATTTCAGGGATTTAACTCTGATCATGATGTCTTCCACTCTTGTCATTTTTCGGATCCACGAGTTCCTCTTCTTATCTCTCCTGGTTACACCAAGCATGCACCTCTCCATGCTTCTTTGAGTTGTCTGCAGCCTTTGTATGTCTCTTTTAGTTAAGGTCCACGTCTCCGCACCATACGTAAGCACTGGAAGGATGCATTGATCAAACACTTTTCTTTTAAGACATAACGGCATATTGCTCTTGAAAATTATGCTGTTTCTTCCAAAAGCTCTCCAGGCAAGTTTTGTACGCCGATTAATTTCTTCATCAATGTGACCCTCACTTGATATCTGCTGTCCAAGATAAACGTACGTGTCTGTTATCTCCAGCTTTTCTCCATCAATCGATAAATCTTCATTTCTTGTAAAAGCATTGAACATCACTTTTGTCTTCTGAAAGTTCATTTTTAATCCCACTTCTTTACTCTTGTCAGCAAGTTCCTGGATCATACTCTGCAGCTCTGATGGGGGTAGTTGCAAAAATGACTACGTCATCAGCAAAACGAAGGTGGGTTAGATAATCTCCATTAATCTTTATCCCCTTGTTTTCCCAGCTCAGTGACTGAAAAACACCCTCCAATGTGGCATTAAAGAGCTTCGGAGATATGGTGTCACCTTGTCTCACTCCCTTCCCAATTTTTACGTGTGTTGTATTTTCAAACAGCCTAATCTTTGCACTTGCATTTTCATAGATGTTATTAATAATATTAATGTATGCATCTTCAATACCGCAGGTTTTCAGAGCCATTGTAACTGCTGATGGTTTCACCGAATCAAAGGCTTTTTCATAATCGATAAAAGCCATGCACAATGGAAGTTCATATTCCCTCGCTCTTTCAATTAGTTCTCTCAGCACGTGGATATGATCTATTGTGCTGTAGCCACTCCTGAATCCAGCTTGTTCTCTCGGTTGAGCCATGTCCAGCGTTACCTTCAAGCGGTGTGAAAGAACTTTAGTGAAGATTTTATAAACTACTGATAGGAGGCTGATAGGTCTGTAGTTTCCGAGATCCTCAATGTCACCTTTCTTATGTAGCAGGATCATTGTAGCGGTGTTCCAATCCTCAGGAATCTTTTCCTTCATTAAGGCATCGAGTGAAAATTTGGGCGAGTACTGTTTCGATTTCTCCACTTGCTTCTTGTATGATGTCTACAGTAATTCCATCTTCTCCTGGAGCTTTTCCTCGCTTCATGTTCTTGATTGCATGTGCAACTTCTGCTGGAAGGACTGGAGGAACTCTGGTACTGGTATCTTTCATGATGTCTGGAGTGCATATATCATCCCTTTCATATAATTTGGAGTAGAAATCTTTCACTCTTGTCAAAATTTCGCCTCTATTTCTTGTTACAGAACCATCTTCTTTTCTCAGTGCCATAATCTGTTTTCTTCCCTTACTGAGATGTCCCTTTGCTATCTTTAGGCTTTGGTTGTTTTCAATTGCTTTCCTCACTAGTTCACAGTTGAATCTCCTTACCTCTTCAGTGATACTTTTTCTTACTGTCTTGCATAGCTCTATATATTCCACTTTGGAAGTCACATCTTCTTTAGTTGTCCTCATCTCTCTTCTTTTTTGCATCAACATTTTGGTTTTTCCTGATAATTTGTTCACATGCAACTTGTTCTTAGACCCAGCTAATTTTGTTGCTGTTTCCATAAGAGCTTTGGTTACTTTTTCTGTTAACTTCAGAGATGTCCACTTCTTCCGATGTTAGGCCTTCTAAAGCAGAGAACCTGTTCTTCCAGTTCTAATTTGAAGGTATTATGGTGTTTTTTAAGGTTGGTTATGTCAATAGATTTTGTTTGTCCTATGAGCTTGCCACGTTCAAGTTTAGTGTTGAGGTGCATCTTACATCTCACCAATCTATGGTCACTACCTGTGTTGAACTTGTTTAGCACACTGCAGTCTTCTATGACGAATTTTTTGTTACACATAATAAAATCAATTTCACTTGTCGTCCCATTTGGATGTCTCCATGTCCATTTCCTGTGTGGCTTTTTCTTGAAAAAGGAGTTCAAGATGAAAAACCCTTCTGCCTCTGCAAACTCAACGAGAGTATTTCCACGCAGGTTTCTGTTGCCATGACCGAATTTACCTACTGAAGTTTCATTCTGTTGCCGTTGCCCTATTTTTTGCATTGAAATCTCCCATAATTATCTTCAAATGCTGCTTACCTTTATTATTTAGATGACAAATTTCCTCATAAAATTCTTCAATTTCTTCTTCAGGATGACTTGTGGTGGGTGCATAAGTTTGAATAATCTGAGCCTGGTATCTTTTCGAGAGTTGGATAACAAGTCGTGCAGCTCTGTCAGAGGAACTTTCAACTTCTACAACTTTGTCCTTCAGTTTCTTGTTTATTATAAATCCAACACCACTAGTTCTGCCAGTATCTGTCCCACGATAGTAGAAGAGATGTCCACTTTTCAGTTCGATGAGATCTTCTCCTTTTCTCCTTACCTCACTTAGCCCCACGATGTCCCACTTGATCCTTTGTAGTTCCTCTTCCAATTCAAGAAGCCTTGAATCAGAAGATAGGGAGCGTCCATTGTAAGTAGCCAAGGTCAGCATCAGATGGCAGCCTAGTCCGGTCCTCCGGGGATTCTTAGCACCCTCTGCCTTCATGTCGCACTGGCCGCTGCCTTGGCCAGGTACATTCCAGCTGCCGGAGACTGAGGGCCAAGATTTAAGTTGTGGAATCATTTTGGAGGGGTTTGGCCATAACTCACCACGCTGGCCAAGCGGGTTGGTGAGTGTGGGATAGCATTTCCTCTGATCCCGATGGTATAGTTATACCGCTATGGGCGGTCGTCAGAGCCCCTTTAGTGGGAACAGGATGTACCACGAGAAGGCGGGGTTGACATTTGTCAAGGAGAGGCTGTGATGTTACGCATCACCTGACCTTATTTTTGATTTATTTGGAATCGAAAACTAATAACGGTATAAATTCAATAAATCTATGTTGAACATTTTTGTAATTCTTTATCTTTTGCATACAGTTTTGATTAATAGATGGCGCCAGACGCATATCATCCTGCAGAGACTGCGTGATGTAACAGCGCCACTTCTAGGTTCGCTTCTGTAGAGAGAGGTTGTCGTAAATTGTGTAGCGCAAAGCTCACCATATCTACATGTTATTTTTTGTGTAACTAGGGCTGCTCCTCTAGCCTCGCTACGCTCTTTTTCCAAAGTAGCGCTCGGGCGCCGCAGCCCGATCTCTAAGTATATCACATGAAATAACAAGGTAGTAAAACTATGCAGTACATTGATTACGATACGCTTTCTAACATACCAGAAATCATTACTCAAGTTATTAGTCAAGTTATGAGGATAACTGCTGTAGAGCAAATCTCGCTCCTATGACCGGACCTTTGACCTCATTTCGATGATATTCAACAGAACTGGTAAAATATACTTCCGAAACAACTACATAAATGTTTGTATCAAACGAAGCATTTTTACGTAAGTTATAACTCATAAGGGCGATGGAATGAATCTCGATCCTTTGTTCTGATCTTTGGCCCCACCTCACCCATTTTCAATAGAGTTCATCCCCAGGTGGTCCCCTACCACATACTAAAATCTCATCAAAATCAAAACCATTTTCACGCGAGTTATCGTGCGGACAGCGGACAAAGCTGGAGCTTTTATGCTTGTTCAACCTACGGTTGGAAAGCGCAAAAAACTGGAAAAAATCATATAAATTACAATTTTTATTGCATTTCTAAGCAAATAAAGCAGGTTATTCCGACGTTTCAGAGCTTTTTTACTGTCGTTAATTTTTGGAAGTTCGGACTTTTGCCGTTTGTACTTATAGCACTTATTTAATTTACCGCTAAGGAAAACAAAAGCGGTCCAAAAGCATTTCCGTAAACCGTTATACTAAACCGTTAAGGTGAACGTTAAGTAATTTTGCTTCCTATACTTCCAATGGAAACACTTTTGTACGCATTTTCTTCACAATTAGTGTGTTCTCAAGGATGAAAATTTGAACATTGATTAAAACAACTTCATATTCCAACTTGGAATACTTAAGATTTTTTTAAAACACATAACGATAATTATATTAAAAATCAATAACTTTTCCTTGGTGGTGTTGGAACCAGAAAAAAGATGGTGCTGCCTGTACTTTGATGGCGTCAGTAGACAAACAAATGTTGGATTGTATAATTATGATTATGTTTTAGAAAATATTAAGTATTCCAAGTTGTAAAATGAAGCTATTTTAATCGATGTTAAAATTTTCATCCTTGGGAACGCATTAATTATGAAGAAAATGTGTACAGAAGTTTTTCCATTGGAAGTATAGGAAGCAAAATCACTTGACGTCCACCTTAAACAACTGAGATAACTTTACCAACAAAACATATGCATAACAAATTCTCTGTGTTACCATGGAAGCAGGTTACGGAACCAGAACGTTCCTCTGTGGTTATCGTGAAGACAGACAAGCAGTTTGTTTCTTCCTTTTACGTTCTTAAAAAATTCTTAAAAATCAGAAAAAAACTTTTTCTTAAATCTTTTTTTGTAAAAAAAGAGCGATAGTTGTAAGTCTATGCTGTAAAAATTGCAATGCGGTATGATTTATATTTTGCCATATACCCGTTTTTTTAAATGGATCCTATCGTGAAAAAGAGAATTTTTTGAAATTTAGAAATTTAATTTTTCGTAAAGGAAATCGAAATTCAAAATAAGGGCGACGTGGTGCAAAAACTTCAGTCATGGTACCAAATGCCTACGCCACTACCGGCAAACTAGCGGACCACATTAGGCTAGCCATCATTTCTGGCACGTACTTGCAGGGCCACTTGTTACAGCTACTGCCTGTGATGGACAACTGATGGCCCTGTTGTGGCATATGACAACTTATGGGGTGCCAAATGTTGAAATGAATTTCTGGCCCTTCTGTTGGCCGCCCGGACATTTTATCGACGGTTCGGCAGCGGCAAAATTGTGCTGGGACATTGCTGGCTGTGCTGGCTGCAAACAATGGCCCAGTGCTGGCCCAGGAAGAACGCTCCTGGAAAAAATTATGATACAGCGTTAAAAGCTGTTAAAAATGATCTATTCCCCATTCTCACGCTCAGTTGAACACTCGCGCATAACGAGATGTTCTGTCTGATATATACCTCAAACTGCGATTGCTTGCCACCATAGTTTTTTGAGGGAAGCATTTACCAGACGTTACCAAGTGTAAATAATTAACTGGCATATATGAATACGTGTTTGAAAACCAACAAAAACGAAATTTTTTCATTCTCACACAACACTCATTACCTATAAAAATATCCCTTCGCACTTAAGGTTCATCTTATTTACCGTTTTTCTTATTGGGGTTTAACGTCCATCATGGACAACTCAGTACGCTATAAGCAGTCTCCAGTTCCTAATTTAGGGGCACTAGTTCCAGATAAGGGAGATAGCCTGTGCCGTGAGCATGAAACGTTTCACTTAACAAAAAGATATATAAATACTTTGTAGAAACACAAGAAGAAATTAAAATACGCTCACTTCTTTATGTATGTTCATTAGCTCATTTTAGATATTTTCAGAACGTAATTTCTCATTAAACAGGTACTCTTCTGATAGTTTAGCTATATTTCGTAAGGAAAAGCAATTGGATCAAATCGAAATATTCCTTTACCATATTATTTTAGGAAACACCACAAAGTTTGATTTGTTAAAGCCTGAGATTTCAGTGTTGGTTTTCTTTTCGATTGTTCGTTTGTTTGTCTAATGAAGCATTTTAATTCTACGAGCATTTAAAAAAATGGGAGTTTTCAATAAATTCAGTGAAACACTCTCATTCCGTATTTAACTACAAAGTCGTTTTAAACACGTCCGTTTCGGATAAATAAATGGTCCGTATTATGAATATCATGTTTTGGCCGATTTTTCAGCACTCTGTGTATCTCTTTGAAATACTTGCTCCAAAGGGTTAGCGCTGCTCATAATGCATTTGCTTGTCTTATACATCTGTATTTCAGTACTCTAAAGTAGTTCTCTTATGTGTTTTTCCAAAGGAAAAGAAGTTACGGCTCATATTAAAAAAAAAACAGAAATAACGGTCACTTCCGGATACATAAGATGTAAAAATGTTCTCCTGTTCCAATCATGCGACTCACCCAAAAATGTTTAACATACGTTAGAAAAGTAACCATCTCTGAAGTTAAAAGGAATAGTCTCGGGGAATTTGTTCTTAATGTGTCAGTGAAATCCTGGTGTATTTCAGATCTTCAAAGGGGCAAACATACGTATTGTCAGCCATTCTAAATTAGTGTAAAAGTAGTAAAATAATTTTTGACATACGTTTCGGGGAAGTAGAGATAGCGAGAACAAAGTTCTGACATTTACGTTGGGCATGTAAAAAGGATACTGCTCCCTAACTTTATTGTACAAAGTAAAAATATTAGTTCCTTAATAGGGTGTACGAAGCGGATTTACATCTGCAATCTGGGAACATGTCAGTACGTGATATCAGAAGCACACA
The DNA here is from genome assembly GCA_039090855.1 of Macrothele yani. NCBI lineage: Eukaryota > Metazoa > Arthropoda > Arachnida > Araneae > Macrothelidae > Macrothele > Macrothele yani. The sequence continues at coordinate 133,950,713 of CM077034.1, forward strand.
AACAGCACTTAGCGGGATAACTGTGAACTATATAACCTCCTCAAATGCAAACCTGAAATGCTGAAGAAGGTAAACAGTGTCCGGTGTTACATTTTTTTAATCAGGTGTTTAGGCGCAGGGATATAGAGTAAAATAGATTAAAAATTTGTAACCCTAGCCTAAATTTTGCAGAATTTTGTAAAGCAAATGTTCGCAAAATGTTATTATAATATGTAATATCTGACCGAAAAGAAATTTTCTCAATCGCTTTAGTGTCGTAGATATTGCTGCTGACATTCTGGAAAAAGAAATGTGATCTTTCGCTGTCTAGTGGCACATTTATGCGTTACGTAATTTTTTAAATAATATGAGGAACCTTTAGCCTTGCACATTTTAACTGGACATTTAGAAACACAGATATCGAGAAAAACAAAATATTTAAGTACGTCCTCTGGTGCGGAACAAACTATTCAATATTTTAAGTAGAACGCACTCCCAAAAGATTTTCCAAGTTTAGCTGAATCGGACCACACGATTTTTTTAAACTTGTATTCAGGAGTTCAGCTTTTGCTGCAAGTCCATCAGAAACAGAAGTAAAATCAGACGCCCTATAGCGGACAAATTATGCTCTGTCAGAAATTAGAAACTCATGCGCAAAGGAAAATAAAAGTCTTTATTTCTCCCTCGCGAATTGCATTTTGACACGGAAATATTTTTCTAAGAGTAACATGTTTATACTTTCAGAAACTTTGAATGTCTTTAGTAATTACAATTTCATTCAAGCAAAATTTTCCAAAATCGAGACAATAGCATTTAGCAGTATTTTTATGTTACTGAGGCACTTTGTTCTGCTAAATTTCTCCTGATTCTTGGGAACCCTACCCCGTTTCAAACTTAAATAATTTGATTGCTCCATGGGCGACAAAAAATTACAGAAGGTGACCCAGAAGTCAGGCGTACGCTGAGCGTGTCTTTTGTAACCTTTACAAACCAAGAAGAACTATCTTCGAGTAATTGATAGAAAAGGGAAATCAGTTAAGAAAACTACGCACTGTAGAACACCATACACACAATTTGTGGGAGAACTCATGGAAATGATTGAGTGATTTAAATATATTATTTGTTATCGTTATAAAATCAAAATAACTTATAAACAGTTTAAACGATTATAGAATACAGCTGTGACTGCTGACTTCAATCTTACGCTACGAAGGCAAGAACAGCTCTGATGATACATTTTGCCGTTACAGCACGTACATTCAATAATACTTGTCAGGAGAACAATGCGTGACGTGATATATACGCATCTAACTTGACTTGATTAAATAAACATAATAACATATGAACAATTTCGTCATTACATGAGATTAACCGGCAAAATGAGGATTGATTTTCTTCACCGTTCATAACGAAAATTGTTCAAAATGCAATTCGCCATGAAAAGAATGAGTTAAAGATATTTTCCTTTCAAACGCATTTCTGGTTCTGGTAAAACTTTTATAAACTAACTCAAAACTATGAGAACAGTAGCTGTAGCACTTTTTGAGAAAAGTTTTATTCATACAAGAAAATATCCTAAATTTTTAGGATCTTCTATTTCGTAACATTCGTAGCAGATGTATGAGAAAGTACAGCTAATACCTACTCATACATTAGCTCTAAAGCTGAGAGTTTTAGGAGCATGAATCTGAGTGCATAAGATTTTACATACTGATAAGTAGCTTACCAAGAAAGATATTTTTTTTCCATCGCAATCTTAGAGAGCGGAAACTCCATTCAATTTGAAATGCATACCTTTGAAATGTAGTGTAAGAAATTGAATTATCACCAAAAATGAAACATAAGCAAAATATTTTATCAGAACAAGGCATAATAATTTACACAGGAATCAGAAATATCCGAATTGACGGTATTTATTGTTCCACACTTAATATCAATCTCATCAGAAAACTTGAAAATTTTCAGCGCCCTGGAGCTCGAAACAGAACCCGCATCCACATGTGTATCAATCACTTCAGAAAATTTCAAGTTTTCTTATGAGATTGATATTACGTGTGGCACAGTAAATACAGTCAATTCAGAGATTTCTGATTGCTGTGTTAATTATTATGACGTATTTTCCCCGTATGAGAGGAATATTTATCCCACATTATATAAGTGCAAAGACTCGGCTGTTGGAGAATACAGCACACATAAAAATTGGAAAGACAGTGAGACAAGGTGACACCATATCTCCTAAGCTCTTTAATGCCATATTGGAAAATGTCTTTCAATCACTGAACTGGCAAGAGAAGGGGATAAAGATTAATGGAGATTATCTAACTCACCTTCTTTTTGCTGATGACATAGTCATTTTCGCAACTACCCCATCAGAAACACAGAGTATGATCCAGGAACTTGCTGATAAGAGTAAAGAAGTCGGATAAAAAATGAACTTTCCGAAGACAAAAGTGATGTACAATGCTTTTACAAGAAATTAAGATTTATCGATTGATGGAGGAAAGCTGGAGATAACATATGCGTACGTTTATCTTGGACAGCAGATATCAAGTGAAGGTCACATTGATGAAGAAATTAATCGGCGTATAAAACTTGCCTGGAGAGCTTTTGGAAAAACAGCATAATTTTCAAGAGCAATAGGCCATTATGTCTTAAAATAAAAGTGGTTGATCAATGCATCCTTCCAGTGAATACGTATAGTGTAGAGACGTGGACCATAACTAAACGAGACATACAAAGGCTGCAGACAACTCAAAGTAGCATGGAAAGGTGCATGCTTGGAGTAACCAGGAGAGATAAGAAGAGGAACTTGTGGATCCGAAAAATGACAAGAGTGGAAGACATCATGTTCAGAGTTAAATCCCTGAAATGGCAATGGGCTAGACATACTGCCAGAAGGACAGTCCATCGATGGACAGCCGAAATGTGAGATTAGATTCCAAGGGACAGGAAAAGACCCAGAAGAAGACCACATGGTAGATGGTTGGATGAAATTCGAAAGTATGCGGGAGTGACATGGAGAAGACTGGCACGAGACAGACGGTTGTGGAGGAACATGGGGATACCTTCGTCCAGCAGGGGATTGAAAATGGTTGACAATGATGATAATGATGATGATGGTGATATAGAGCAAAGTATGTCGTTCAAAAGGAATTCTTCATATATCACTTTTAGAAGCAGCTCGAGAAAATAATCATCTTCTGAATATAAGTCTCTGAGTGAAACATTTTTTTAATTATTTGATGAGGATAAATAACTCTACCATTGCAATAGCAAAAAGCGTAAAATAGAATGCGCAATTTAAAAATCAAAATAATCTCAGATCTGATATTTATTGAAGATAATAATTTAACATATATCTACGTATTTTTAAGGCTATCGCGTACTTAATAAAAGTTCTCTATCTCCCACTGTTTCTCTTCTGCCCATTGTGAAAATCTTGTTTTAGACCAGGTTGGCCTCACAATGCTGTTTTGGATATTTTGAATTTGAAATAAAAACTTTAAATGTACTGTTGCTATTTTAGGAGGTGGGGGTAAATGCAAAACTTCAGGGCCACAATTCACCAGGTTCAGTTCGTTATCTGCTCAAAAGTAACCAAAACTTTCCTTTCCTTAGAATGTTTTAAAATACGTTTTCAGCAATGAATCTTAACACTGCATTTGCGCATATGTGAACTTCTGTGTACATATATTATTTGGTGGGTATTCTATTTGTTTATTTATTTATTTGGGTCTCCGCGTCGGTTGAAAAAGCAACATTTTGTTTGGTACCTAACAACTTAGTCTTTGCTATTAGTCATTTGTCGATTTGCTACAATTAATAGAAAAATAAATAAATTCAAACTCATTCGCCTTGAAACGATAATCCGAATATATTCTATACTTTTTTCTGAACAAACACTAAAACAACTCTCCTGTGAATAATCGTATTAAAAGGAATGTCATAGAAAAGGCATGATATTCCATTCTGAAGGTTCACCGTTATCATGCGGTTGCAAGATGCTCGCTATGTTTAATGTGCATAAGATCCATAATGAAGGTTTATTATAGTTGTGGAGCGCGTTATTGCCATGCATTTTAAGTCCAGTTGTTCTCGCTGTACACTGGTGGCTATCATTCGCGATAACAGCTGATGGACGGACACTCGTTTTTTTAAGTTAGGAGCAGCGTATCAGCAAACATGTATATCGTGTTCACGCCTGTATTTGCAGTACCTTTGATCTCAGAAAAATGGGACTCACGTGCACGTCCTCGTAGAAACGTTGAAAATCCATTCGGTCCGAGAATGAAAACAACAGCATTTTTGCAAGACGCTCCAAAGGCAGTTCAGTAACCAACAGATAAGCATAAGCACAAATTATGGCTAATATAATAATCATGCCATTGGAAAATGGGTGAGAACGTTTCTAATGCACGCCTTCAAAGAAAAGGAGTTAAATGAATTCATATTTTCTAAAACTCTAAAAGCCACGAAAAGGACAAAACGTATTTAAGGAAACGGAATGTTGTAATGTTTATCACACCCGTGACGTAAACAATATTAATCGGTTCTAAATTCTGTGTTAAAATTTTTATACTAATGAGTCGATCTGTATAATCTTTACTTAGAGCTGTTTTAGTCAACTAAAGGTCTGAACCATGTTTTGCATCATTATTTTCCATTTTGTGATATACATCACGCAAATGTAGAAGATTTGGTACTGCTTTAGTTTATATCGATTTTCGTGTATCAGAAGTAACTTTGAGTTTCGAAATTTAGTTATACATACCTTTTAAATACACTACTGGCCACCCAAAATGCAACACCAGGAAGGCAGCATCCGATTGGCCTGAAATTCGCATCATGCGTCGCCCGCGAGAGGACATGCAAACGACTAGCATTGCAGGGCATATGCAAATCATGTGCACCCGGCACGCCACCGAGAAGCACTATAAGAAGGGTGCACAGAAGGCTGGGTGTAAGTAGTGGAAGTGTGTTATGCTGCCGGACCTGTGCGTGGGAAGCTTCCTGATGCGTCATCGCAGAATACGGCAGTCATTTCAACACGTTTCGGAGTTCGACAGAGGACGAATAGTGGCATATCGCTACAGCTGTTTATCGTACCAAGGCATCGACACCCTTGTGGGACGACATCCAGCCACTGTAAAGCGAGTATGGATTCGGTGGGTGCAGGAGGTGGCGGACGGACAGACGTGAGTAATTGCCGCAGCCGCGGCACACCTCGAACGAAAGGGCCGGCATGTTGTGCAGCGGGCATTGAAGGCTCGCACCGCCACATCACATCAGGAATTACGGTGTGATGCGCAACAACCTGTGTCAGCACATACCGTTCGACGTCGTCTGCAGGACCAGTTACTTGTCGCACGGAGAATATTGCTCCGATTACCATTGACGTTACACCACCGGCGAGTGCAGCGGCAGTGGACCGTTGAACGCTGCACCAGGACTACGGAATGGCCGGACATTGTTTTCTCCAACGAATCCCGCTTCTGTCTGCAGCACCACGATGGTCGGATCCGCGTGTGGTGGCACCGCGGATCCGACAAGGATGCCTCATTGTGCATCGCCATACTGGTCCATCGCCTGGCGTTATGGTTTGGGGCGCAATTGGATATGACTCTTGCACCGTCTGGTACGCATCGCCGGTACACTTAACAGCCACCGCTACATCTCCGACGTTTTGGAGCCCGTAGTACTTCCTTACCTGCAGGACCTGCCAGCGGCTACATTTCAACAGGATAATGCGCGCTCGCACGTGGCACGCATCGGACAACATTTCTTCACGTCCCACCAGGTGTCACTGCTGCCGTGGCCCTCCTGTTCCCTCGATATGTCGCCCATCAGGCACGTCTTGTCGCTGATCGGAAAGCGAGTGGGCCGGCAAGCACTAGCCGCGGCTACGCCTGATGGACTGTGGAAACGTTTGGAAGCAGCCTGGACCGACATACCCCAAGCCCACATCCAAAGTTACTTTCGTTCGATGCCGCGGCGCGTAGCTCCCGTTATTGCCAGCCATGGGGGCCACACGAACTATTGATGTCTGCGTGTTCCGCAAGTCGCACGAGCCTGTAAGCTGAATAGTTTCATGTTTGTATCTGTTGTTAAGCGTCCAGTAAATCTGGCTTTGCTATTTTGTGTCCTTCTTGGTGTTGCATTTCGGGTGGCCAGCAATGTATTAGTGACGTATACCATATTAATGGGACATTTATTGAAAAATTTTTCGGAGATGGAGATTTAACTACCACGGTTAGCATCTCGAAGTGCTATGAGCTGACGCCCGTCCTTAATTTTGAACCACTGGTTCCAGTGAAGGGAGATATCCACGCCCTTCATTTCTCACCGGAATTCCAAAGCCGGACCCATCACGGGCGCATGGTCAGAAGCCATTTCTTAGAGATCTGCATCATCGGACTCCATACAACTTTTGGTTCAAACGATGTAAATCGAACAGTTCATTATACAGTATAAACAATAATGTGTAATCTTTGGTATTTCGTAAAGTTTCTGTAAGTTTACTTCTACAATCAAACACTGTCGCCATTTACGTAGCTTTCAGGGTCGCCATTCACTTAGACGTTGAACTTGAAGATTGTCAATTAGTTACTCCTAATACACTCTTCCTTGCATTGACAAATAACTCAGAAAGAGTAAATACGATCGGAATATGTTTTGGCATAACACCAAAGATTCATCTTAAATGCACCGCTATTATTAGCCAAATTAAGGTCGTTTTCAAAAACCGAAACTTAACATACAGAAAGTAGATTGATTAACAAATAAAATTTTATATATGAATAATTTTCAATTAAAAATCTGCATGTTTATACAATTTTGTTCAGTATATTGGATACAATTAGAATTTCCACGAAAAAAAATTGTTTATGCGTCAACTGCCAGATACGTACTATATCAGATATTCCTGAAAAATTGATGACACTAAATGTAGAAGGAGAACTCAATAAAATGAAGGCCAATACAGCGTGTGAGTCATCAATATAAACGAGAAGTATTCAAAACCTGGGATTTAAATTAATACACACAATTGACGTGGACTAAGAGCACCAAACTGAAGTCATCGCTCTTCCCATATTTATATGTGAGTCACGGAAAAATTCTCATCGGTCGCCACCGGGAATCAAACACAGGGTCTTCCAGTTACGCGCCGGTAATACTTCCACTGCACCACAGCGGCCTGGAATTTTTCAGACTCACCTACGACTAACTGCCAAACCACATGGCAGGTTGCTATTTGGTGTCCCGCACAACGCTGGAGATTCACCAGATTTGGAATGCAGCAATTGAACAAATAACTAGAAGGCGAATGAATAATAAACACAGGTTCGACTTCCGGTGACGGCCGATGATAATTTTTGCGTGACTCACTTATTAACGCGGAAAGAGCAATGGCTTCTGTTTGCTGAGATTTATAATTACAGATGATAAAACATAATTTCAGCTATGCTACATTATAAACTTCTAATCAAGGTATATTGTAGTTTTTACTTACTTGTTGATAGCCATAGTATTGGAGTTATTAAATAAAGAGATATGACGTATTTCAATTATATGTTAAAAACTACAGTGTACATAAAACAAAAGGAAATTGCTCTATTAGCATGACTTTTCTAACAACTATGCTACAAACTCAGTGCTTAAATAGTGCACATGTTGTGTGAGTCGTGTAATAAAAAACAAATTTTCCCTCAAATCTAATGTGAACACATAACCTTTTCTGATGACATCGAGGTTCAAATTTGGCTGCACCAAAAGAAAGACAAAAACACTGTCTGGAATTTACCAAAATTGTAACACACACCGGGTTTCGTATGAAACAATATTTTAATTTTGATTATCTAAAATTTAAAATCCACATGTAATTGCAAAAATAGAATAAACGAATTACTTTTAACCGATTGAAAAACCCATTTAAATATCGGAAATAACGCAGTTATATATCAGTTCAATATCGTAAATGTCACAGTATTCCATATAAAAGTGAATAACATATAACTACGAAATGTATAGCAGAGTTTTAACAGTATGTAGAAAGGGAACTTGAAGACCAATGTAAAATGAGTATCATTTAATACCAGTGGTACGGCAAACAGTATTAATATTCCAATATTTCCAAAATTTGTTTCCAAGAGAACACTCCGATATCGAATTAGGATAAAAAAATAGTATTTTCTACTGAGGAAATTAATTAAAATTTTCATTTTCTTTCAGGGAATGCATCAGATAACTTTTCGGCAGGTTAAACATATTAAGAATCATTCAAAACCAAGTAATTTTTGTTTTACCTGCAGTTACAGTAGCAGATATAACGCTAGAATATTTGATTTACGAAATTCCATCGCATTTTATAATCATAAATTTACGACAATTTTGAAGCGAAAACAATAGATAGTGTTTTCCGAACTTGCAAATATGAACAAATGTATGTATGAAGGACAAATTTCTGTAGACACTGACCATATTTTGTTTCTTACATTCAGGCCATGCTGGCCAGAATTACGGGATTGTCAAAAAGTATTACTGCATTCGTTTCTTTACATATTACCCAGTACAAGACTTATTTTACATACACTGACTGGAGTTTGGTCTACATACATAAAATTGTTTATTTGTTTTTTTCTTATTCTTTATCGTCTTTCTTTGATGTGAATGTTTTTCATATATCCTTTACATCCATTTTTGGTTGCTTTTAATCTTTTCAATATTTTTAATTTTAAGATGACGTCTTCCCTGCATTCCACATAAATATCTAAGGAAGGAAGGAGTTTGTGCTTACATGTCCATATGAGAGAACTAATACCAATGCAATTCGTCAATTAGAAGGTATAATACTATACGGCACCTGGCACTAGTCAGGTGCCGTATAGTATTATACCTTCTCTACCATAACTGGTAATCCCATGAACTACTTACGGAGATATTCGTGGGAGACGTCAAGATTCCGTTATACCTGTTTTTTGGGGAAGGGGTTATTGCAAATGCAATAAGCAAGAAGAATTTACGATTTACCAAAAACAGTCCATCTCATCCCAGAACATAAGAAGCAGATTATATCTTTTTACAACGGTTCAAACGTTTAAAGTACATTTGACAAAAACTTCTACATTTTTAAGTTATGCAAAAATGACATCATCAAACGTTATTTTCATGTGATTTAACGCAAAAGATTTGTGACATTTTTTACCAGGATATTGTTGTTGTTTTCATCATAGTAGAAACAATTACACTTTCATATGCAGCAATCACTCCTAAGAAATCTACCTAAAGCAGCTAAGTTTTCAGAGAACAATTCACTCGCCTACTGCTTTCGCCATCTAACTGTTCTGTCTGTCAAACAGACTTCCTAAATATACAAATTCATTCAGCTGGTCAATCTCTGTGTATTGGGCAGATGCGTCATTTACCGAGGACGGGAGAAGGTTTACGGCAAGACACGTTCTGAATGCAGATATGGATGAACAATTCACAAATTATCTAACAGCGTATTGCTACAGCTTCTATTTGAAATATATGCATATTATAAAATTAATTTTTATAATGCCCTACTAAATGCCGTTTTGAATGGTTTTCAACATATACTTTCATTCCAAATTTTTTTAAATGCATTTTGAAGCTATACAATAATTCATATCTGTTTTTCAGGTCGACATCATACTACATATTTTATTTTAAAATCACCTAAATTAATTTTAACCAAATCGCTTCGGTTTGCAATGCACTTATTTTGAAGTAAAATTAGATATGGAACGTACAACAGTCATCTTCTTAAATGTGGAAAACCATTGTATACACTTCAGCATAGAAGAATTTCAAATCAATGTAATTTTATGAATACTAAATTCAAAGAAATTTAAAGATCCAGGAGTGTGCTACCATAAAAAATTTTGAACTAATGTGGGAAATGAAAGCAATGCGAAATGTTACTAAGTTTGTTTACAGGCATGTCAATTTTCGCATTCTATGTGATGCACTAAGTGATATTTTATAATTTTGCATTTATTTATCATTTACGTTATACTTCGTTTCAAAACTTCCACTTCCTTGTTATTCCTAATGTAAATAATACTTTATACTGAACACGGTTCTTGTGTTTTTGGAATCACACCCCTATACAGAACACAAGCTACTACGGGAACCAAATATAAAAGCATAGTATGCACTAAAATATGTCAAAAGATAAATTAAAATATTCAATTCATGCAAGAAACTTTAAAACGTCTTGAAATATCGAATACATTTGTACATTGCCTTTCAGTAGGCTTATGTCACCAACAAAATATTATGTTTGAAGACAAATTCGCTAGCAAAGAAGGCTGAAAAGTTTCTAAAACGCAAATATGCATCATTTTTGTTCACTTATACGGAGAGGTATGATCGTAACGATCAAATGCTCCACCCACTGAATTTTGCATTCCATAAACCAATCGTTTCGTAACATTGACGGCTGATCAGCTGGATCCCTTTTTCGTATACCTTCTTTCCTTTTGCGCAGGTCTACACTTCGTACTTCATATATCATTATACAATGTTGGACAATTGCTAAGGACGGATCATAAACGGCTACATAGCGCATAGAAAAGTAAGTGTGGTTGGATGCCAAGTGAAATAAAATAATGTCAGAATGCCAGGACATTACACGAAAGACAATTTATTGTGCTCTGAAATCCAGAAGGCTTTGGAACGTGTTCAAGGGACAAACAGGCCATTTTGTGCAGAATACGTAAACGTGAAAAAAATGCAATTACCGTCCGCAGGCGTTCCGGCGTAAGATGTCAACACGGGATATGGACAACATGGAAGGCGAAGCAAGACTCCACACGTCGTGTCATGCTTTGCACAACATTATCAAGCAGCTGTAATGGTAATTTATCCCATTCCTCTGTCAGTGCACGGATGAGGATGTCCTTGTTTATTTGAGGGCATTGGCGACCAGCAAGACTCCTGTACAAAGCATCCCACACATTTTCCATAGGATTCAGATCTGGAGAACGTGCTGGCCAGACGAGGCGTTGAATATCCTCGCTCTCAAAACACTCCTGGGCAGCGACTGTTCGATGACATGTTGCGTTGTCGTCCATGAAAATGAATCTATCACAGACAGCACCACGGAACATGCAAACATGAGGTAGCAGAACATCATTAATGTATGGTTGGCCAGTCATAGTCCCAGTTGGAAGCACATAGAGGGACGTACGGCCATTGATCATGATGCCAGCCCATACCATGACACAACATGTCAGATATCGGTCCCTTTCCTGTATGTTTGCTGGACAATATGCAGTACCACTATCACGCCAGATCAGTTGTCGTCGACAATCAGACGATAGACTGTATCTACTCTCATCTGAGAAGAGGACAGCAGACCAGTCGTTATCAGTCCAATTGCGATGTTGATGGCACCACTGGAAATGGGCGGTACGGTTACGTCTGGACAATGGGATGCACACAACAGGACGGCGGGCGTATAGTCCTCCTCACACAACAGGACGGCGGGCGTATAGTCCTCCTCACACAACAGGACGGCGGGCGTATAGTCCTCCTTCATGCAAACGTCTGGCGACAGTTTTCGGGAGATCCGCTTGCCAGTAGCAGCCATAAACTGATTTGCTACCTCACTAGCTGTGCTGCGCCGGTGACTTTTTGTTGATAGCACTATGTACCGATCTTCTGCAGGTGTCGTACTGCGAACACGACCTCCCCCGTGACGTTTGCTACACTCTCCATTGGTTTCAAATGATTTCCAAAGCCCTGAAACAACACTGTAGCTGACGTCGAACTCCCTGGCAACATCTGTTATTTTTCGCCCTTCTTCAATCTTGCCAATAATGCGGCTACGCGTAAAATCATCTAGGTGATATCAAGAAGACATACTGAAGATTGCAAGTTCTTCAATTGATTATTTCCCTTTCAACTTTGCGTTTGAACAACAACGGTCAATACGAGTCAAATCCTTTATATCTCTTATCAGCGCTATGAAGTCACGAAAAGGTTTGGCAATCCAAAATTTGCATACGCACAACACGTCTTACTGTATCCCGCACTTATGCTAATTTCCGCATTTTTCTGCCTTCCATTTTATGGTTGCTATCGTTGCTATTGTCATACGGCCTTAGCAATTGTCCGGCAGTGTATATCATGAAGTTCTGAAGTGTTGGGCAGAAAGTAAACTACAAAATTATATCATGGATTATAGAAAGAAAACGTTCTGCTCACTGCAAACCTTTTGCGATATGTTTAAACATATTGGGGAACGTAGAATCCACTGTAGAAGTCATTGCAACCAGTTTCTTTGTTTTTGCTTTTACAGCAAATAAATTTCTGCTTAATATCGCAAATTTCATCAACGGCTGTGGTTTTTACGGGCATGCTTGAAGCTTTTGGGGATCTAACTTTTAGATTATCTCACTGTGCAAGGAATTTCCGCAAGTCTGAAAAAAAAACGAAAAAAAGAACGTTCTTCTATCCTTACTATGTGCGTTAGCGTTCCTCCGTTTTTGAAACCAATATCACTGAACATATTAGTAGGCTTTCAAACAAGCCGCTTTGTATTGGAAAGCTTCATATCTGAAAATGATAAACCTTGACCTACAGCCTTTTTTCAATTTTCAATGCATTTCTTCCCTGTTAGGAGTCGTAAGACAAAAGGCAGTCCTTTGCTCATACTGTTCATAGATTTCCAGGTAGTAGAAGGAGCAATTGCATGAACTGTATTTGTTATAACATTAATGCTTCTAAATGTCAGATCTGAAGAAAAAATGTTATTTAAATAATATTCGAGTTGCAGAATATTTACATATATTTTTTAAAGAATGAATTCTCTGTTTGCTGGATTTAAAATTAATTTATGATTTTCTAACCATAAGATCTGTCACTGTAATAATGACATTGTATATAATTTACTTGTTGTATATACAGGGTGCATAGGAAAGTCCATTTAACCTGGAATAAAATGCGAACGGAGAAAGGTACAGTTATGCAAGTGACATAACGGTATAGTAAAGCGAATACACCCGATCGAATGCAACCAATAGCAGCACCCTTAAAGGCGAAATGCGGAAGTTAGCCATTGAAAATCGAAAACTAAGAGAAATAGAGCACAATTTCTATTTACAAAGTTGTAGAGCATCAACTAATAAGTATAAAACGGCATTTGTTTCAAACGGAGAAGATAAATTATCGCCTGAATACCCTACAATGTCCGAAATCGATGCGCGACCTTTTGTGTGAACTTTTGAAGGGAAGAGGCATAGGTATGAGTAAATACACACAATGTATTGCATAAATGCGTACTTATGTCAATACAGTTTGATAATGTCAGACAAAAAAAAAAGAAAAAAGCATACTGGCGCATAGTGATAAAAAGTGAATATCGAGTATGTTCGAAGAGTTTGCCATTGCCCACGATACTCATTTGAATTCGTGAAACAAGGTCACAATCTGCATTTGCATACGGCTACATTTGCGAAATGTTAATATGCAGATTCGAATCGTCGCGAATTGATTTCGGACATTTTAGGGTATTCAGGCGACAATTTATGCTATCCGTGTGAAACAGATGTCGTTTTTTACTAATTAATTAATGCTCTACAACTTTGTAATTGGAAATGTGGTTCTATCTCTTTTCCTTTTCGATTTGCAATGGCTAATTTCGCATTTCTCCACTAAGGGCTCTGCTATCGGTAGCATTTGATCGGACGCAGTCACTTTACGATACCGTTATCTCACTTGCATTACTGTACCTCTCTCCGTTCGCAAGTTATTCCAGGCTAAAGGGACTTTCCTATGCACCCTGTATATAATTTACTTGTCACGTGGTGCGTAACACACTACAGATTCTCCTTGATAAATGTCAACCCCGCCTTCTCGTGGTGCATCCTGTTTCCACTAAAGGGGCTCTGACCACCACCAATAGCGGTATAACCATACGATCGGGATTAAAGGAAATCCTATCACAGACTCACCAACCCGCTTGGCCAGCGTGTTGAGTTATGGCCAAACCCTCAAAAATGACTTCACAACTTAAATCTTGGCCCTCAGTCTCCGGCAGCTGGAATGTACCTGACCAAGGCAGCGGCCAGTGCGACATGAAGGCAGAGGGTGCTAAGAACCACCGGAGGACCGGACTTGGCTGTCATATGATGCTGACCTTGCCTACGTACAATAGACGCTCCCTATCTTCTGATTCAAGGCTCATTGAATTGGAAGAAGAACTACAAAGGATCAAGTAGGACATCGTCGGGCTAAGTAAGTTAAGGATAAAAGGAGATCTCATTGAACTGAAAAGTGGACATCCCTTCTATTATCGTGGGACAGATACTGGGGGAACAAGTGGCGTTGGATTTATAATAAACAAGAAACTGAAAGATAGAGTTGTAGAAGTTGAAAGTTCCTGTGACAGAGCTGCAAGACTCGTTATCAAACTCTGGAGTACATACCAGGCTCAGATTATTCAAGCCACTACAAGTCATTCTGAAGAAGAGATTGAAGATTTTTATGAGGAAATTCGTCATCTAAATATTAAAGGCAAGAAACACTTGAAGACCATTTTGGGAGATTTCAATGCGAAAATAAGGTAACAGCAACATAATGAAACTTAAGTAGGTAAATTCGGTCACTGCAACAAAAACCAGAGTGGAAATACTCTCGTAGAGTAGGCAGAGGCAGAAGGATTTTTCATCGTGAACTCCCTTTTAAAGAAAATGCCGCAAAGGAAATGGACATGGAGGAATCCTAATGGATTGACAAGTAAAATTCATTTTATTATGTGTAACAAGGTATTTGTCATTTAAGATTGCAGTGTGTTAAACAAGTTCAACACAGGTAGTGATCATAGAATGGTAAGAGATAAGATGCACCTCAATGCTAAACTCGAGCGTGGCAAGTTCATAAAACAAACAAACTGTATTGACATGACCAACCTTAAAAAACATCATAATACCTTCAAATTGGAACTGAGGAACAGTTTCTCTGCTCTAGAAGGTCTAACATCGGAAGAAGTGGACACATCTGAAGTTAACAGAAAACTAACCAAGACCCTTATGGAAACAGCAACAAAAACAGGTTTACTAAAAACAAGTTGAATACGAACAAATTATCAGGAAAAACCAAAATTATCATGTAAAAAAGAAGATAGATGAGGGCAACTAAAGGAGATGTGACTGCTAAAGTAAAATATGTAGAGCTATGCAAGACGGTACGAAAAACTATCACTGAAGATGTAAGGAAATTCAACTGTGAAGTAGTGAGAAAAGCAACTGAAAACAAACAAAGCCTGAAGAGAGCAAAGAAACATCTGAGAAAGGGAAGAAAACAGATTATGGCTCTGAGAAAAAAAGATGGTTCTGTAACCAAAAATAGAGGCGAAATCTTGACATGAGTGAAAGATTTCTACTCAAAACCACATGAATGGGATGACACATGAAATCCATACATTACAAAAAGTACCAGAGTTCTTTCAGTCCTCCTAGTAGAAGTTGTCCATGCAATCAAGAACATGAAAAGGAAGAAAGCTCCAGGAGAAGATCGAATTTATGTAGACATCATACAAGAAGCAAGTGGAGAAATTGAAACACTACTGGCCGAAGTTTTAACTGGATGACTTAATGAAGGGAAGATTCCTGAGGTCTGGAACAATGCTACAATGATGCTGCTACATACAAATGTGACATTGAGGATCTCAGGAACTACAGACCTCTCAGCCGCCTATCAGTGGTTTATAAAAACTTCACTTAAGTTCTTTCACACCGCTTGAAGGTGACACTGCACATGGCTCAACCGAGAAATCAAGCTGGATTCAGGAGTGGCTACAGCACTATAGGTCATATCCACGTACTGAGAGAACTATTTGAAAGAGCGAGGGAATATGAACTTCCATTATGCATGGCTTTTATCGATTATTAAAAAGCCTTTAAGCCGTCCCAGTGGCGCAGTAGTTAAGCGATGGCTTATGGCCATTCGTCAGAAAGGTGTCCGGTTTGAAATCTAGGTGAGGCATGGATGTTGTGTTTGTCTTACGGCACTGGCTCTCTCTATTCCCTGGAACCATTGACCCTAAATTAGGGACGGGAGACTGTTTATAACCCATTGACTTTCTCACGGTGGTCGTTCACTTCCAATCACAATCATATGACAAAAGACCTTTGTTCGGTGAAGCCATCAGCAGTTACAATGGTTTTGAAATCCTGCGGTATTGAAGATGCATACAATAATTTTATTAATGACATCTATGAAATTGCAAGTGCAACGACTCAGATATTTGAGAATACAGCATCCATAAAAATTGGAAAGGGAACGAGACAATGTGACAATGTATCTCACAAACTTTTTTAATGGCACATTGGAAACTGTCTTTCAATCACTGAACTGGGAAAACAAAGGAAAACATATTAACGGAGATTATCTAACTCACCTTCCTGTTGCTGATGACGTAGTAATTTTTGCAACTACCACATCGGAGCTGCAGAGTATGATCCAGGAACTTTCTGAAAAGTTTAAAGAAAGGGGATTAAAAACGAACTTTCAGAAGACAAAAGTGATGTACAATGCTTTTACAAGAACTGAAGGTTTATCGATTGATGGGGAAAAGTTGGAGATAACCAATACCTACATTTATCTTGGGCAGCAGATATCAACTGAGGGTCAGATTGATGAAGAAATTAATCGGCGAATAAAACTTGCCTGAAGAGCTTTTGGAAGAAACCGCATAAGTTTCAAGAGCAATATGCCATTATGTCTTAAAAGAAAAGTGTTTGATCAATTCATCCTTCCAGTGCTTACGTGTGGAGCAGAGACGTGGGCCTTAACTAAAAGAGACATACAAAGGCTGCAGACAACTCAAAAAGCATGGAGAGGTTCATGCTTGGTATAACCAGGAGAGATAAGAAGAGGAACACGTGGATCCGAAAAATGACAAGAGTGGAAGACATCATGATCAGAGTTAAATCCCTGAAATGGCAATGGGCTGGACATACTGCCAGAAGGACAGACCATCGATGGACAGCCGAAATTTTAGATTTAATTCCAAGGGACAGGAAAAGACCCAGAAGAAGACCACATGGAAGATGGGTGGATGAAATTCGAAAGTATGAGGTTGTAACACGGAGAGTGACTGGCACAAGGCAGACCGTTGTGGAAGAAACTTGGTGAGACCTTCGTCCAGCAGTGGATTGATAATGGTTGACACTGATGATTATATATATATATATCATCATAAACCATATATATATATATATATAGAGAGAGAGAGAGAGAGAATGAAGTAGAAGATTCACGAAGGACAGGCATAAAAAAGACATAATATTAAAAACTCTGTTGTTTCGTCAGGAGAACACTAACAAAGTGGAGTGGCTTTTCTACGTCTGCAAACAGCCTGAAGTTCAAAGGCCCGCAGATAGTGTTCTCAAAGCCATCCATCCATGATAACAAACACCGAATCAGAACAAGTGTTCTGTCCAAGGTGACACAAATAAGGCCTCAAAGGAAACGGCCGGACATCGGAATGAAATCGGTTACAACACCAACAGATAAGAATCGAATTTCAAACGTCACGGTTATAGATAACCTGTAGCACAGGGTAACAAATATGAGGAGTGATTACTGTCGAGTAAATAATATGTAAGTTATGTTGTGATTAGTGAAAGTAGCTGTTAGTGATCCACTAAACAGAATTTATGAGTCCTGTATTTTAAAATTGAAGGATCATTGGTTAATAATGTCCTGTTGTGCCTTTGTTTTGACATTTTAAAGATACCTTTTGTCTGTAATAATATTTGCAAATAGTTTGTGAGTGTTGATTCTTAAATTTCGTATTTCTTATTTATATATAAAGACAGACCATTGTGGAAGAAATTTGGAGGAGACCTTCATTCAGCGGTGGATTTATAATGGTTGACAATGATGATGATAATGATATATATAGTTCGCAAAAGCCGAAATTATATTACCGGTAACAAAATTTACTTAAATGCAAGAACATTTCTCCTTTTTTAAAATAATCTGCACATATTTCACGTCCATGTAAAGTAGTGACTAAAATTTTAAAAATCGTATTAGTTTCACTCATGACTGTGAGTGTTGGAAAGAACTGATTTAATGTTATTCTAATATGAAAAACAATTCTTTCTCATGTGCTTAAAATGCTTTTCTCATCTGCCCATAAATTATTTTTCAAAAATTATTCCAGTTTTTAATGTTCCTACCTTATCTATGTAAAACTTGCTACTAGCACCAAATGTGTTCAACCGAAAACATTGAAGATGCTTCTTCAAAACACGGACAATATAATATACAGATAATGCCTATCAAATTGTTAAGAAAGGGTCAGAGAAGGAATTCAAGATTTGTGAAGACCCAGTTTCTCTCTCAGAAGGGCTGGTTAAAGAAAAGTCTGAGGAAAATGTTCAGTCTGGTAAAATACCCTTAAAACTTTTACCTAGAATGCTTCATCCATCTCTTAATCTAATAAGGAACACCTCAATTCTGTAAAGGAACTTAAAGTGTCTTACATCAAAGCAATCAGAATGAGTTAGTCACTCAGCTTTTGTCTTATGGTATTTTCATATTGCATAATTCCGTCACGTAGTCCCCGCAAATTTCCGATTTCCTCATAGAGTTCCAAAACAACACAGGTAGAAGGCATTCTCCAACAAATCGCTTCGCGCTGCTTTTCTCTTTTTCTGTAAATCTCTTAAGCATTTTATCTGGAAACCCAGGAGGGTTCGCCTCCACCTCAAATAAAAAGCATCTTGCACAAATAAAAAAATGATTTTCTCTTAGCAAACAGAAGCGGCATTCCCCTCCTTTCTGCGTAGCCGCTGATCAGGTCACCTTTTCGCCAAAGGATAAAATTTGGTTCGTTTTTCTAGTTTTTGGTGTGGAAAGGGGGGGGGGACTCCTTTTCTTTTATGTTTACATGAAAACTTAATACG
Source organism: Macrothele yani (assembly GCA_039090855.1). Taxonomy (NCBI): domain Eukaryota; kingdom Metazoa; phylum Arthropoda; class Arachnida; order Araneae; family Macrothelidae; genus Macrothele; species Macrothele yani. The sequence continues at coordinate 133,969,636 of CM077034.1, forward strand.
GCCACTTTGTAGGATTTATTGATTTTGTTTGAGCATTTTAATCTCTTTTCTTCCACTTTTTGAAGACATCTGAGCTAGGGCAGTGATTTGTTTTTTTGGTGCATGAAGCCTGTGTGTTAGTGTTTCCTTCATATTTATTATTCTTAAAATTTATTTTGTTTTATAAGTTTTATGAAGATTGTTTCAAATATTTTCTTGGGAAGGTGGGTTTGAATGTTCTCTTTTTTTCTAAAGTCCATTTTATATATTGCCGATATCAGAGAACCACACAGAAGAAGGATGTGTAAAGTTTATTTTATGAAATCAAAAATCAAACAAGAAAGAGGAAATAAAATACATTAAAAAGGAACGCCTAAACTCCACGGCGAAAGAAAAAGACATCTGAAAAAAGACTGGTGATATAATTTACCAAGGAAGGACGTAGCCAGATTGACAGAAAAAACACGAGGAATGGAGTTGAAAGTTGAAGGGATTTTGAACATTTATCGATTACTGGTTTATATAAAGACGAATTCAGTTAGGTCAACAGTTGGTATTAATATAAGTTCCTATTCTCACATACCTGCGCTGGTGAGATTGAGAACATGCCAGTCTAAAATATCTGGGAATGTGAGATTGTGAACGTGCCCGTATAAAGTCAGGAATTATCTAGGTTCACTGATTTGTTTGAGAATCATGCTTAGTAATTATCGCTCAACTCTCTTTTTATTCAGGTTTCGTTGTGTTAACACATTGCGAAGCTAAAATTTTAGTGATTTCTAAATGCCAGCAGAGAACAGTAAAATGGGTAAATACTTCACTACTGCTACATCCCTGTGTCGCTAAAAGGAATGGATGCTGTAATTCGAAGGGCAAACACACTTTTAGAAAAAAGCAGTGAATAATATTTGAAAATAATGAAATTAACTCTGGCATTGTGTGCGGACACTAATCACTGTACATTTAAATCTTTATTTGAAGATAATATATTCCGATTTTAAGGAAAAGAAAGAACTGCTTTTGATATTATATTTGCCCAAAATCTTTACATAAGATGTACCATATAAATGATGAAATTGCTGATAAATTCTAGGGATTATTACTTTGGTTTTAAATATAAGAATAGTTCAAGGCGAAAAAATAAGAGTTTACCACACTTACTCATTTTGAAATTTTCTGTTTGTAAATTTATAATATTTATCATTGTATAGAAAAAAAGTGCAAACTTTTTAAGACTACATAATTGCGATTAGTGATGACCTTGTAAACTACCAGTTACCCGTATCATCTGAAGAACATTCAGCTGAAAAACAATATGATTGGAACCTTCAGATGTACTTTCAGTAAAACGAATAAATGTGTTGAAATGCGATATTGTATCGCAAATGAAATTTTAAATACAAAATGTTTTAGAGAACTGCATTCAAGCAGTAAATCGTCAGATTATGATGCGATACATGAAGGCAAGAATGTTTTTTCAGAATTTCAGTATTTTTCCCTGAAAAAAAAATATTATCGGTATCACTGCATAGCATTTCCAGTTGTAGTTTTCGGTACAAATTTAATATATAATGTTAACCTTACACAACTTAACCAGAAGTGTGTATGTTTGTGTAAAACTCTATATGCGTTGTTCTTGAGTAGCTAAATACATTTATGTACGTTGAAGCACCTTACATCTAATGTATGAGAGCAATAATATCTGCGATATTTGCAATAGGCTGACTTATTACTGACATAACTAATTCAATGTTTTCAAATCAGACAGTCCATCTTTATCATTCTATTCTTTTAAATTGGATGACGTTTTAAGACGTGGAAATATCGCTGCCATATCGTCCTTTACCATACTTACCTTTTTCTTTTCGGAATCCGGTTTATTCTTCCAAAAGAAAAACATCCTGAAATGGAAGCGTTTATTTTTATCATGTGCAGCCGAAGTGATCAGTTCAAAATAATCTCAGATGTTCCATCGTCTGACAGACTTCTCTGCAAATCTTTAGACGATGAGGGTGAGGTATTAACTGTTTCATTTAAATTTGTGCAAGATTTACTGTCGGTGCAAAACCATGTCTGCGTGGGAAAACCAAATGCTGCAGGAAAAGGATACGGATTGTAACATGAATCTTTAGACGTATAGAAGTGATTTGATGGGACTGAATTGCAATTAGTATTTTGCCATCTTTCACCTGGTTGGTTCAGCATATTCAGAAATAAATGTATTCATATTTTCCCGCAGCTGTTTGATATTTGGAAGAATCTTTTGTAAGTTTTAATGGAATTATAGCCTCGAAAGCTAAACGGACGCTTTAGGCATGTTTATTGAAGAAGTCTATTATTTCAACTACATATCATGTGATACCAAACTCATTGATATATGATCAATCCCATTAATCCCTCATACATTAGATAAATATTGAGTGATTGAAATTAGCGATGACGCCATTTTATATCCATATGACCTACGTTATACAAGAATTTTCTTGAGATTATTTAAACATGCAACAGATGGTACTTGTTAAAATTAGGATTTTGGTAAAATCCCAGTATATTAAAACAGGGGTTTCGCGTTGGTGAAAATTAATAATTTTTGATGTGATTCAATTCAAGAAAAAAAATAATATAAAAAAATCCTAATTATAATACCTTCATGTATTTGCAATGATTTTTGCTGCGTTTATCAATAAGTCCCTCAATGTTTGAGGACAAAATGTCTCTAGGTAACTAGCTTACTATCTATAATTATAAAGTTTGATATGTAACTAAATTATAGCCATCAGAAATTTAGAAATTCTCACTGACGATTTAGATGTAAATATAATTTCTCCGATCACCGTGACATGAGGTTGTGATTCCCCAAATTTTTAACTACTGGGGCAAGGACTATCTTAACACATTAGACAATATTTTGAATTATTATTCACGTATTGTCTAACGTGTTAAGATAGTCCAAAACGAAAGCAATGCAACTACTATGTAGCGTCTCGATAAGATAGGTGTGACCGCCTGTCGGAGATCGTTGACGAACGCGCAAAAGGTCACTCCGTTTTCTATGGCAGATCTCGACTTAGCCATCAATTGCCAAAATGGTAATTCGTAAATAAAAGGCGCACGTGATCACTTAAAAACCTTATTGTTTGTTACTCTGAGTTCCTCCTTTATCTGAGTCAAATTCAGAAATGTTCCTTCCTGTGAGTCAAATTGAGAAATGTTTCTTCCTGTGAGTCAAACTGAGAAATTTTCCTTCCTGTGAGTCAATTTGAGAATAGTTCCTTCCTGTCAGTCAAATTGAGAAATGTTCCTCTCTGTGAGTCGAGAATCTTTTCATTAGTCACTCTCAGTTCCTCCTCCCTGTGAGCCAAACTGTTCATCAGAAAGCAATTGAAACACAATACATCCAAGACAGAGTGGTTGGTGTTGGAAATACAGAGGGCTTAAAAACCTATTACCTAGGATATTTTCCTTAAATTGCTCTCGACAGAAATTAAAGAAAATACTTATACTGAATGTAATACATCTTCATCTCTTGCAACCGACTGAATAGTTTCATTCATAACTTTTGTTCTGACAAAAAAATGTGCATCGAATTCCTGAATGTCCCCAGCTCTGAAAAAAGTTAAGTTTCTTAAATTTTTGCGGCACAGCCCAATCATAATATATTGGGTATGGCAACAGAAATATGCTCGACTAATATATATCTTTTGTTTCAGTTTCACGTTTCACCCACAATTTCAACAAATTCAGGCACTTTTTCGGATATGACAGCTCCAAAAAAAAAAAAAAAATATTTATACAGTTTAACGTTGTATAATTTCATATAGTACTTAGTTTAATTAAACGCGTTTTGTGATCTGTCGAACATCCTTTTAGGAAATAAAAATAAGTTACAAGAAAAAATAATCTTTATCTAGGTTTAAAAAACAAAAATTAAATCCTTGGACTGATTATTGGCTATTTTTTGAGATATTCTAATACTCCCTGAGAACAAACTGCAGTCCAATTGCAAATGTTCAGAACAATATTAATCGTTCAATCTGTTTGAATCGCTCAGTGAGTTCCAAAAACCATTTATCCTTATCAATGCACATCCGGCGTTCGTGTTAACGTATGATCAGTTTGAAACGCTGTCTGATTTCTAGATATTAAGAAGAGTCGCGTTCCACATAAAAAACATGGGGATATCACAAATTGGTGTTTTTCTTTAGACATAAGATTAATGTATGCGACCCAATATTTTAGCCTAATTCAAAATTGTATCAACAGTATCAATACCTGTGAAATTTAACTATGGCATTACGGAAATTTTTCTCAGAAAGTACCGTAACTGATACAAATTAGGTAAGAAAGCAGTTTCATAACCTTCGCAACGCCAGTAAATTTACGATATGATATGTACACTTATTGGCGTAAAGTCCTTTTTTGAGGGTTTTGTATACGATGTAAAATACTTTGCTCGATAATATACTGTATTCCAATACAGAAGTGAAATGGACATTTTTTTGTCACACAATAAGCCACTAAGATTTGCAACAAGGGAATACTTAAGAAAAAATTGCCAAAGACTCACCAAATATTCTTTTATCACAGCAATGTCTTATGCTTGGAAATTTAAAGTTAGAACGTGAGATTTAGGTAAATTATGCTCGACCTAGATTCACGGTCAGTTGTAGTGATTACTCAGACCTACTCAAAGGAGTTAACAAGTATTAAGATACAAATTTTGAAGATGACAATCCGATTTTTGGCGTAAATGTGACAAGGATGGTAAGCCAGATAATATCCGAAAACTTGAAACTTGGTCGTTCTGGGTTGTGTAGTGGTTAGCATACCTAGGCGTTTTCTGGGAGACGCGGTTCGGGTCCCGCTCCAGGACGATGAAAATTTTTAAGTTTTCGGATATTATCTGACTTACCATCCTTATCATATTTACGCCAAAAATCGGATTGTCATCTTCAAAATTTGTATTATATGGCATAATCCCGTATTTCTTTCATGAAGTATTCAGATCTTTGTGCATTTAGGAAAAAGCTGCACATTTTCATGTAAAAATAAGTAATACTTTGAATAATTTGCTAATAGGTTTGAGTTAATCCAATAATACCAAGGACCATCATTAAACTTAAAATATTAACAACACAGCTGACACCACACTTGTTTTCTTTAAGAAACAAACCAAAATTTTGGAGTAGATTTATAAAAATGAAGACATTTAGTTGTAAAACAATGAACATTACTGCCCTAGTGGGAATTCTACGCTTTACTGAAGAAAGTTTTTTTATGATGAATAAAACAGGTAATGAAACAAAATTCCAGTACTAAGAAATTGAACGGTGAAAGATTTTTCTTCAGAAACAGAAATAACTGCTGACCCGCAAAGATGTGAGAAATGTGACTTACGAAGAACCCCATTATGCAAGGAAGAATTTCATCATAGCAAAATAATTCTTGGGCACATATTTTCTTCAAATGAAACGGTTAGAAATAGATATATTGGAAAGCGTGTCTTACAATTCAATGCATCTTGTGACAGTGATGTGAATCATTCAAAGAAGAAAACGCGTGCATAATATTATGCATAACAATGAGTCGTACCACTAGAAATAGTTTTAGAAATTAAATATGAACTTGCAAAGGTCAGTGTTTCTTGACACCTGTTACAGCAGAATGTAACAGATGAAAAGTACCCATTATGCACAAAGTAGCCATTTTTTATACGCTTAGCGTTGGAGCAATAAATACTTGAGTCGATATTCAGAAACACTAAACAGGAGATAAAATTACTTTTTCATATTTTTTGTAACGGGTAAACTATGCACTTTTTATTGTGCATGATGTTTGTCTCTCATTTCCAGGGAAAATCAAACAGAAGGAATTATTTATTATTCAAGATTATGTTTAGCAGCAAACATATGCAGTCGAACCTCTTAAGCTGTCGAAGTTTCTTTCATATAATTTTCTGATTGTAAGCGAGAGTGGAGGTACAGTTAGCTTTCTCATTGTTACAAAATTTGTCCAAAATGATGACCAAGCTAAGCAGATTCACTTTCAAATATTAACTTCTTGTATGATGCAACCCATCGAATGTAGTGAATGTACAGAACAGTAGAACGCTTTTGATTCTTTTACTCAATAAACGTGACAGAAATAGTATTGTCCTTCTTTATTAAATGGTCAGTATTTTTGAGAAAAGCCTTCTATCCACATCATGCTTATCAAAGTAACATGGTGCTGTAGAACTATCACACTCGCCTCCCTGGTTGCCAAGTGGTACAAAGTGTTAATTTTAAATTTCCATTTATTCCTACGTCTGGGTCTGGGTTCGGGGAGCAACATGGATGGTGTGTTTATCTTACAGCATTGGATCTCTTCATTCGCTGCAGCCAGTGATTCCATACTCGATACGGGCGACATCTCTTTAGCTCACTGACGTGCTCACAGTGATACAATACAATACAATTATTTATTGCACACATTTAAATCTTACAGTTATATGAAATTGCAATACACCAGGAGGAATCTGAACACATTGGTTGTAAGGCGATTCCCCCTATCCGATGTAAGAAAAAGAATAAAACATTTGGCATATATGAAAGCAAGTAAGATGGTTATAACAGAAGCACCATTGTTAGCAGCATGCTTGGAGCTACAATTTAATGATAGGGTTGAAATTCGTTATGGAGATCAGGGTGATTTACAATGTAATTTCGCAGAGACAAGGAAAACCTTTTGATATTTTCTAGGGATCTGATGCTCTCTGGGAGATTATTCCATAGGATAACGGCTTTATACAGTATGTTATTTAGACCATAATTAAGTCTAACACACGGCTGACATTAATCGTTAAACCCAAAAGCATAAAACAGGAACCAAAACGTTTAACGAACGTGTGTATTCATAGAAATGTTATTTCAAATAATCGGTGTGATTTAAATGCAGTAATTCACTCTTCGAAATGAAGCGACGATCGATCAAATAAAGCGACTGGGGAGCGGAGAAGGATGACAAAGGATCCATTGCGAATTTCGTTAGGAATTCCGTTAGCTGGAAATAGAAAAAATAGATCTGCTCTTTGAATATCGCATGGGATCGACACCACACATCCGCGCCAGGTCATCTTCCAACTCCACCACCAACGGCAAAATGTGATGAAGACTTTTTTGAATCACACGTTACTCTTTCCTATTCCAATTTGCAACTTCATCCATGGGCACTTTACACTAGAAACATTCAGCTCAGCACTTGCGTTTTTGTCCAGTTCCGCTAAGCAACGGATTGACAGAGAGCGGTCCACTCAAAAAAAGTTCCGAGACTATACCGGTATACAACAAGGTACTTACGTTTCTTAAGTCTGGCTATGTTCGCCCTCAAAGTAGTCTCCTTCGGCAGCCATACACCGCTGCTAGCTGTTTTGCCACTGTTGGAACACTCCCTGGAAGTCCTGTTCGCGAATCGTGTCAAGCACCGTTTTCGATTCGCGCTAGATCTTGTCCACGGTTTCAAATCAGCGACCCTTGAGCTTCAGCTTGATCATCGGGAACCGAACAAAATCGCAGACGGCCAAATCCGGCGTGTAAGGCGGGTGAAGAAGGGTAGTCATGTTGTTGCGGCTACAAAGCTGGCGTGTAGGCAACTCTCTGTGAGCTGATGAATTGTCGTGATGGTGTCGGAAGAATGCCCCTGCGCCACATTTCACGTCGTTTGAGACTAACATACTCCCTATGACGCCGCAGAAAATCGCAGTAAAATTGTGCTGTGACGGTCTTGATCTGGGGGACGAATTCACGGTGCATAACCCCGCGAATGTCAAAGAACACGATGAGCATGATTTTGGTTGCCCTCCGGACCTGTCGGGCCATCTTCGGTCCTGGAGATAACGGGCTTTTCCACTGCGACAAATGTTGTTTGGTCTCTGGGTTGTAATCGTAGACCCACATCTTGACCGAGATCGACACGGAGCGGCTTCTGTTCGAGGTTCAGAATCTTTGGCACAAACTTTGGAGCAATGCGATGCATGTTCAAAACCGACGTTTTAATGTCTTGTACTGTTCCGTATCACACATTGACAACTGTAGCAATGCCTTGAATGGTTCTCCGACTATCCTCATGCACCAGTTCCCTAATTTTGTCCACATTTTCGGGGGTTTGCTCGTGGATGGTCACCCTGACATCTTGTGGCCTTCCAGTGCCGTTCTGCAGCTCTTGAAACGCGAGAGCCACTCAAAACACCTCGTACGTCTCATTGCTTCATTGCCATAAGCCTGCCGCAACATTTCATGCTTCTCCGTTCCCGATTTGCCACGTTTGACGCATAATTCCATGTTCGCTCGCTGTTGCAGTTTGCAGTGCATACCAAAATCGCAACTGTGTTCTGCACGTGGTCACCGAATATCGTATACCACAGCTCCCGATGTTCACAGAACGACGCCCATAAGCACAATGATTCGTGAAGTTGACTGTCCTCGATTGCTGCTCGCCCATTCATGTACTGCTATCTGCTGGCTCGCTGCGTACCTAGTCTCCGAACTTTTTGATCAAAATACATATTTGGATGTTATATGGCAACTGAAGATTTGAAAATTCAATTTGATTTCAAGTAGTAAGGACGAACTGTATAGTTGCAGGTAGAATTAGATAAAGAACTGCAAATCACTGTATGAAAAAGTTACTTCCTTTGAAGTCAGTATGTAAGGCACTTTTGATTTATATAATTCTGTGGGATTTTTTTTATTTTTTTTTTATTTGTGCCTGGCATCAAAATGAAATTGTTCAGCTGCTAAACGTGGCATTTTGTTAAAATGTTTTTTTATGCGTGATGGTAGCAGCATAAGGCAAAAACTCTCATTAAATTTTTATTACGTAATTTCGTACATCATTGGAAATTCTTAGCTTCATATTTTTTGTTGGTAAAAAAAGTTCAAACATGTGGTCCATAGTTTTTCCGGTTTTCTCATTTATGCATTCAAATAAAAAATGTATTTACAAATTTGTAGCAGTAATGAGAGTTACCGTATCCAAATGCATTATGTTTTTAATCTTTAGAAAATATGCAATAGACTACTGAAAATGCATCACGTTATGCAAGTAGCCGGTTCTAAGAGACAATAGAAACAAGTGCATAAAAGAAAACCTGGGAGACCACTCAAAAACAGTTTATAAGAGAAATTTACCTTCTATTTCGATACTTGTTTGAAATTTCTGCTCAGTCCCTGAGTAAATATAAATATCTCAAGCAATTTTTAGAGATTTTTAAAATACAAATGTACAATTCCAAGTGAGCAATAAAAATACATCTTGAATTTTTATTTTCCATTACATGTTTACCCAATCGATGCATAAAATGCAATAAAGCAGATCTTTAAATTTAAGCAAATTCAGTGTTTGTACATCAGGAAATTTGTTTCTTTCTTATTGATGATCCATTGAGAGGTCTTTGAAAGAGATTTTCATGCCATCACTTTTAGAAACCTGCTTTTAATAAAACATCAGGCTCTTATCACCATTTTCATAAAAGCTGGCAAGTAGAATTAGTTCTTTAGTTTCTTTTATTTGGTTTTTATAAGCCTTTCAGAAGTGCATTATGCTGGGCCATTTGTATATTTGTAATAATGTCTGATCAACATAAGACAAATGAAAGGAAACGTACTATCTGTGACATTATCGAAGACGTTTACATAACAATTACGTGACATGGATGCGTGAGGAGAATGAACAGGCATCTTATAGGCAAACGACATGAGGCAAAAAAAATGCATATTGAAAAATGAATATCCTGTTTAAATATCATGAATTAGGTGGAGAGCAAGACTGCTTTGTTTCGCAATCTGTTCCATATATTTGAGAAACGAAATTCTCCTGGATGTGTGTGTTCGATTCCCGCTCCAGGAATACGAAATGTTTCGTTTTCTGAATGAAGTAAATACATGGAATACAGTGAAAATATGCCAATAATCGCTGGCATATTCCTCTAGCCAAGATTTGGTGATTAGGGATGTGTGCGGAGGCACACCAACATGAAATCTATTCCGTTATTGTGGGAGATTTGCTACTGACATTCTTAATGTACTTTGACATTCTTTAATAAACGTGAGATAAATTTCACTTAATGAAACAGTAATTGAGACACCTATTCAAACTGAATGTGTGATTAACATAATATTAAAATTTCTCTTTTTTAAATTTAATACTGCACATGGAGTCCTTATATCAAATTCTATCTGGAGGTTTTATTTGCACATAAAGGATAGAAAAGGTGAAAGGATAGGTATGCACACACACACGCAAATATAATTTATTTAACAGACGAGTAAAGCTTTCATCCGCAAAACAATACCCAAACACTGCGCCACTAGGTAAAAAGCGGCGACACACCCGAAGTAAGATTTGGTACTTGAGCCAATATACACTACATTTACTGGCATAAAAAATTTACATGTCAAGATCTGCCAAAATATATTTGCCAGTCCAAGACAATACATGTTGGAAAAGAAAGTCGTTATCTGAGAAGGTGCTCGCATCATCTGGCGTACGATGTTGGCAACTTCATATCAGATACTAGTTTTAAGAGTTGACATCGCAAATTGACAATCACAAAAGTGACTTATGTTTTTAAAGATAATCGATATTCGCTTCTTGGCAGCGTAAGGTAATTTTTTCCCGCCGTATACCGTCTTATAGTAATTTGCCAACTAAAAGAACGACAACGTCAACATTGTGAATTTAATTTATTGGGAAAAACAACTAGAATTATTTGGACTTCGGTAATTCTGATGTCATACTGAACTTAAAGATTGTGTGTCTGGCACCTTGTAATGCATTGCTCCGGTGTTCTTTGATTAATTATTTAGAAAGAGTAATGGTGGTTTTTATAATCAACTCCAAAATTAAATATATATTTTCATTTTTTTTTCTTTCGTTTCAAGGTATAAGAAACTTTAATATCGTTACATAACGGAGCATCACTATTTTAGGCTACTTGTCATAGGAAAAGTACAGAGACAGTGCCATCTGGCAAATACATCACCCATTCCTCATACGGAATAAAGTGCAAGACCATCTCAAACGAATGAGTTTAATTAGTTCTTTTAACCACTAGATCCGAGAGACATCGATACGTTCTTTAAATGTTCTGTCTTAATCTTTGACTTGATCTCGGGTTTTTCTTCAAACAGGTTTATTTTGTAAAACAAAGGAAATGTGTTGCATGTTTCAAGGACGTACATTATTATTCATTATAGATATGTTTAAATAATCATTATTGAGATTTCGTTTTGACTTGTCATGGGGTCAAAAATGAATTTCTCTTTAAATGTGCTTGTAGTTCTGAGATTTTTTCATATGGAAGCATGAATCGGTATTTGCAGCTCCGGTGGCGCAGTTGTCTAAGCGATGGCCTCTGATCATTCGTCCGTACGGGGTTCAGGTTCGAATCCCGGTGAGGCATGGATGTTGTGTTTGTCTCACGGCCCTGGCTCTCTCCCTTCCTTGGAACCAGTGACCCTAAATTAGGAACGGGCGACTGCTTATAGCCCATTGAGTTGCTCACGGTGGTCGTTAATCCTCCAATAAAAAATCGGTATTTATATCCTCTTTAACGCAGTGGGCATAGAACATGCTTTCCACCATTTGTCGGAGTTGTCTGGGGTTCGAGTCTATGATAAGCCATAGGTGATATGTTTGTCTTAAAGAACTGGCTATCTCTCTTCTCCCGGAACTTGTGATAGATATATTACTAGGGAAATCTCTTGATTTGGTTAACTATTTTCTTACAGGTTGTGCTGAGTTCTGGGCTCCGAATGTGGTCACCAGGGATTTCTCTTACTCCTTTGGATTAATGGTGGCGACTGGTCTTCTTTTGTCGTTGGTGCAATGGTTTCCAAAATTTGGATCCGTTTTTTCTTCTGATCCTATGACCTCGGTTGTTGCAATATATTTGTTTCGCGTTCATTTTCTCAAATGTCTTACCTCCAAATTTACGTAGTGACGTTATAGACATACGGTCACATACTACCTTACTAAAGATATGTTTTATTCAATTCAATTCTTCTGGAAACAGTGGCCCTAATTTAGGAACCTACGACTTCTTATATTCCTTAGAGCCGCGCAAGGTGAAGTTAAGTTTAAAAAAATATATTACATTTCTCACTTTGCAGTTGCATATGCACTAAAGTTTTTCAAACTTGAAGTAAAAGCATGAACACATTTAATTGGCTACGTGACTCGCTACTTCAGCAATATCCTTAAATCGAAATTGCGTTTTTCGAGATTGTAAACGAGTTCCACTAAAATACAACTCCCCGGTTTTAGTGAATTTCTATAGAGTCATTCATTAATTTGCTTCTTGAAATCCCACTTCTGTACCAGTTTTTTGGACATTGTAATAAATAGGCATGTCATAACATAAATGTGTCGCCGATGTGTAAATCTCCATTCCCATCTATACCTTACTTTTCTACAACTTTCGTAGGAAACCAATGTAACTATCCGTATAAACAATTTGCTTTCAACATTTTCAAATTGCGTCACTAATTTTCTCTCTAAACACATTGAATATTTCGCTATCCATTGATACAAATTTACTTTCGGTCGCACATAGTTCTTTCTCCGCGGAAAATCTATATTTTGTTTAAAAATTAATGTTCTTATTCTCCTGATTCTAAACACATAGGACATGTACAACACTTGTATTTGTTTCAATGAAGCGAAAAATTGTTTTCGCACATAATGGGCAAGCAATTAGTTTACCATTTAGGGACTGTATTTAAATTTCATCATTGGTTTGAGGAAGCATTACAAAATTAAACTATTCTGCTTTTGCGTATTTAATACGTTCATCCATATTACGCAAGACTCAAAATGAAACTTTACAAAGTAGAAAATGTGGAACCGGGATACGTTCCATATTCGTGAGTGCAAATTATCCAAAAATGATCAGTGCTCGTGCGATAGGATAGTCAACATTTTGTACCATTCGAATAAATTGTTGCTATTATGTATATTGTATTCACAATCGACAGAGCTGAAACTGAAAATGTTTAGAATACGATTTTTGTTATTTTATGAGATCCAAGAAATACACTGACAACTGAAATTTGGTTGATAATTAGCAGTGCAATAATCTGAATACTCCTTTCTTGCATTTAATTGCACTTTTGATTGGCAGAACAGGCGTTTCCTTCATAAGGAGAGACTCTCACCATTCGAATTCTATTTCATGAAAGTTACTAAGAAAAGTCATAAAACGAGAAACTTCCCTCTTATTTATTTAAAGAATTTGTTTTTGTTGGGGAAACATCATGTATTTTTTGAGCCATTTCTTAAAAATTTATTTTAAAGTGAGAGTGTTAAGAAGTTTTTTTTATTGAAATAATAATGCTTAACTAAGCGAAATTTTTCATTAAAATGTGTAGTTTATCTCAGCATAATATCATAATTGTCTCTTAGGTGCTTTGCATGTTACAATGAAGAAATTTGTAAGTAAAAGCATTTGTTAAAAACAATATTGCTTATAATAAACGTATAACATAATACTGATACATAATATGAAGCCTAAAAAACATAATAATACAACAAAGCATTCATAGGCGAGGAGTAAGGCAGAAATTATTTTTATAATAAATGAAGAATTATTTAATACTAAATTGTACTATTGTAACAAATATAGGTTTTATGTAAAGAAAATGGGATTTAGAGAATATCCATAGTAATTCCTATTTATTAGGACAGTCATTCTCCTTCAACGGGGCTGAGGTTTCCAGGGATGCAGTCGTGACTGTGGCGCAGTGTTGTAAGCGATGGCTTCTGACTCTTGGTCCGAGATGGATCTGTATTCGAATCCCGTGAGGCATGGGTGTTGTGTTTGCCTTACAGCACTGGATCTCACCCTTCCCTTGAGTCAGTGGCCCAAAAGTAGGGACGGGCGACTGCTTGTAGCCCACTGAGATGCACACGGTGGTCGTTTAACTCTCAATCAAAAAAAAAAATTCTGTTATGTTGGAAAACGTTTCAAAATTAATGCATTGCATGATTTTACTAACTTGTTTAGAACGTCGTTTTAAAAAAAAAAGATCGTATTTATGTTATGGGTTCATCCCTTCGTCTGCCTGTGCACACCTTATCTTTGCAACTCTTAGTCCGATTTGAAGTATTCATTTTGCATTGGGAAGCTTGAAATGTGTGAATGATGATCCTTCATTTCGTTTGTTTTTTTACAATGTGCAGTTTTGCCGTTAGAGGGCGTAAACGCAGCTGATACGAATACAAAGCACATTTTATTACGTATGTATTTGCCTCTAAACATCCGATTGCAACACTTATCTTACCTTTCGATTTCATTTATGACGAAAAGCATTTCTGGTATAGTCAGTTTTTTAAGTAACACATAGATTTTACGCTAGGGGGCGTAAAAGTAATTTGCATTTTCCTCGATATCTGTACTTCTAAAATTCGGATTTGAAAAATTCTTTCTTTAGTGAGTACAGCTCCTGATGGGAAATCTTTTGAATATAATAATTTTTAATTTTTGGTAAAGAACAGTTTGGCCACCACAGGGCGCAAGTGGTAATTTCTGCTTCTAATGTATTTGTAGCAAAATCTGCATTGAAAACGTTCGTTCGTGGACCGGTATCACTCACGTCGATAAATGTTTTCGTTTTTTTTTCTTTTTAAAATAATGGATAGTTTCGTCTCCAGGAAGCGTTGATATATAACATAATTTTGTTAATATCTCTGCTTTAAAGAATCGGAATTGAACAATTCCTTTCTTGTTGCATATGTGTTTCTGATGCGAAATGTTTTTCATATAATTTTAAAATTTTTAAGTAACTCATACTTTCCTTTAGGATGTAAAGATAAATTGCGTTTTTACAAATATAGCTGCTTCTAAAACTCCAATTTGAAAAATGCTTCCTGTATCACACGCAGGAAGAAAATAATAAAATATCAACATTTCAGGGACAAAATGAACTCGACTTCAAAAAAAAAACACAAAAAAACATACAGAAAAATATAAAATATCAACATTTCAGAGACAAGATAAACTCCACTTCAAAAAAGAAAACACAAAAAGAACTTAGAAATACACAATTCCGGCATGACCGAGTCGTCTAAGGAAAATTATGTAACAAATTGTAAAATCCGAGGTTTGTGTTAAAAAATATGTTACCTTACATTAGAAAATTGCTTCATTATGGTACATGTTTAGTATTGTAAATCATACCTTAGATGTTAACGGCCATATATACGAAAAATGTAGTATAATTAATTAAAATATTGAAAGAGTTGAATTATGATATAAAGCTTTCTTTTACTGGAATCCGTTTAAATAAGTTTTAATTCTGCTGGTGAACGCTGACTTAAAATAACGTAGAGCATTTTATTCATGATGTCTAATTTTGTAATTAGCTCATGCTGTGTATTATAGAATTTAAAAATAGATACCCAGGAGATAATTCCTCTTCGTGGTTTGACACAAGTAATTTGGAGATCTGTTATCCAATGCCGTAATTCTTTTATGAATCACAAACACTACGTGAACACCCACCTACAATTCGGTTGGACTTGTTAATAAGTCATTCGTTTTACATAATATAATTTGGTAAAAGTCCATTCGTCTTGCATAATATAAATTGGTAAAGTATTCTTCGGGTATGTTATGATCAAGTACTCAACTTTTCACTTACTTCAACTGCCAATAGATATCGCACCGTCCTTTCGCACTAAGATAGGAGCTCTGAAACCACTTTTAAGTTGGATGGATATATTCTACTTAACACGGTAGAAATCCGTTGCCTAATGTACTTTTCAGAAGAAGTAGTTTTCAAATTTTTTTTTATCGCCGCATAATGTTAAAACAATCTGAAAGACACAAACCTGCTTTAACATTAATAATGGGTTTGGTTTATATATCACAGTACTTGTCATAGCAGGGATATTATTGTCATAATTTACCAAATCACTTAGTATTAATGTATGTCATAATAGCAGTAACTCTTATTTTGTCAATTTACCCATAGTTGTCTACTCAGAGGCGAATTTACATGCGTACAATGCATGATTTATACTAGAGCTCCTGCATCTGACCTGAAGTTCGGCAAAAGTCAGTCATGTGACAGAATTATAGATGTTATAACAGTTGCGTCGCAAAGAAAGTTATTGTTTCTGAACAGTAACCAAAACTAATCTTTCGCCTTTAGATTTACGGTTTTGAAGTTCAGTGTTCGCTCACTTGTAAGAGATTCTATCTAAAAAATTAGGGCCCGTAAAAATTTTCTTTCCATTTTTCTGTTTGAAACGAGGTACCTTCGTGGGTGCACTAAGAATAAGAATGGGAGAAACCAAAAGATACACTGTTTTTAAATTATGTAGAAAGCAGTTTCCAAATAATATTTTGCAGAATGAAACTCTTCATTTGTGAATAAATATGAAAAACAATTTTTCCCCAGTTTAAAAGGGCACTCATTTCAGAATATAATGTAAATTATTACCCTTATCATATCATTTCCTCTCATTTTATCTTCTTGTGGATAACATTTCACACTACAGCACATTTAAATTGATTTAAAGCTTTTCTTATCTCACCCACAAACTCAAACACTCGCAAACGTGCGTGGATATTAAATCACATCAGTTTTACTGATTACATAGCATTATTTTTTCAACTAAACATTTATAGATACGTAGGGTGATGCATGAAATTGCTGACAAAACTAGTTAAGAAGTAGGTTGAAAAATTACCTTTCAGAAGAAAAAGCTGATGTTTTCCCATCACGTATCCCCATACATTTTTCAATTGATGGGAAAACGTTTTAGATGACCTATACCTATATTAACCTTGGGCAGCAGATATTGAGTGAGAGTCACATAAATGAAGGAATTATTGGACGAATAAAACTTGTCTGAAGAGGTTTTGTGAGAAACAATACCATTTTCAAAAATGATGATGCCATCACGTCTTAAAAGAAATTGTTTAATCAATGCAATTTTCAGTTCATACATATGGAGCAGAGATATGGAATTTAACTAAACAAGACATCCGACGACTGCAGCAACCTAAGAAAGCTTGGAGAGTTGCATGTTTGGTGTAACCAGGAAAGACAAGAAAAGGAACTCGGAGATAAGGAAACTGACACGAGTGAAAGACATCACGATCAAAATAAAATCCATCAAGTGGCAATGGGCTGGACATGTTGCCAAAGGAACAGACCACCGATGGAGTACCGAAATTTAGAGATTGAAAACCAAGTGATAGGAAAACATCCACAAGAAGTTCACATGGGAGATGGGTGAAGGAAATTCGAAAAAAGCCGGAGTAACATGAAGAACAATATACCAAAATATGTATGTAAATAAGTACATCACTTGTAAAACACACGAGACTCAGCTGAACGATTAGCGAATCCCATTAAATCATCTGTCAAATCGCTCAAATTGTTTGCTACTCTAGAACACATTACGTTTTAAAGGGAAAAGGCGTCACTAACCTTAAAAAAGCAAAACGAAACACAAATGACGGACTGATTAATAACTGTTGTCTACTTGGTTTCTTCAACATAATGCAAATTTGTCTGGAAAATATGAGAAACAGAAATAGGTGAAATTATTTTAGTATTGACTCCAATGCTATAAAATTCTGGATCACTTGTTATTTTTCCGACGCTGATCACCTATTTGGATCACATGAGTGGGAAAATGTAGGTTTTGGTACAATTTCTCCCAAACACTTCAAAATCTTAGGTGTCTCTTCCTCCGTGTTCTGTGAAGCTGCCTAATTTGCTCCCCAGTCCTTAGCTGCTTGCGTCGCCATTGGTGGATATCGGGTAGACCATTCAAGAAGGTGCACTAATACAAGATATTATTATCCGCCTTCAATTATATTTGACAAAGTTTCTATTCATTCCCACCAGACAGATGATTCTGTAATGTTTAATATATTCGACCTGTCTGGAAATAAAATCTTACTTACGTCACTTCTGGCTCTGCATCCATTTGTGAGATATCAAAATTCTAACAGTTGCAATGAAATATATATATATATATATATTTAGGGAAGATGATGGTAAAATTGCGAAAGATGAGATTTTTTTTTCGAAAGTCCATTGTTTGAATTTGCATTTGTTTAGAGAGATAGGCACTGTTTTTGCTGATGTTCCATGTACTTATATTCAACTTAATATGTTCTTTGACGCAAAACTACTTCTAAATTCCAAACAAAAATAATTTATATAACTCGACGATCAAAGAGAATAACAGAAAATATTAGGAACGTATTTCTAGATATGAGTACTACAAGACCCAAAGCCGCCCTGGAAACAGCCACAAATTGAAACAAGTTAGTAAAATCATTTCAATGCGTTAAATATGATACGCTTTCCAACATACCAGAAATCATTACTCAAGTTATAAGGATAATGGCTGTAGAATAAATCTCGCTTCTATGACCTGACCTTTGACCCCATTTCAATGATATTCAACAGAACCGGTAAAGTATACTTCCGGAATAACATTATAAAGTTTTGTCTCAATCGAAACATTTTTACGCAAGTTATGACGCATAAGGGCAGTTCAATGGATCCCACTCCTATGTCGTTACCTTTGATCTCATTTGTCTCATTTTCAATAGGGTTCGTCCCCAGGTGATTCCCTACCCCATACTAAAATTTGATCGAAATCGATCCACTTTTACGCGAGTTATCGTGCGAAATGGCGGACGGTCAGACGGAAAAAGCTGGAGCGTATACGCTTCTTCAACCTACGGTAGTAAAACGTAGAAAAGCGTGGAATCGGAGCACAATTCAGGAGGGCTATAACATGAATTCGAGAATATGGGAGAAATCGCTACACACCAGTGTCTGTAAAGAAACAAATGATAAGCTTAGTTCGTATTCAATTGGCAGCCGTGCGCTGGCCAATTGGGAGATCTATTGAGACATCTCTTGTCTGTCTAGCGATGCTAATCACCGAAACACTGACACTGCGATTTTTGTATGTAGGACTAAAAGCTGTCTCACACTACGTTGGATATCTTTAAATATTAAATGAACAGGTTCGGGCGAGCGCGTGTTTCTGGCGGTTAATTGTTCGTATAGATAAACATGGAGGAGTAGAAGTCGCAACAAACTTGTGGAAAAAGACTATTTTGTATCAGCCCTTTACGGCTATATTAAAAGCGCAACACAAAACGTGATTCCATCTGTATTCATCTTCACGTAGTTAACGGATTATTTGCGGACTATATGAGAACAAGCACGCATTTTTCGTTGGATTGGATAGGACGAGGTTATCGATAGCAAGTATATACTTAAGCAAAAATATACTATATTGTCAGCTCCCATATTTAATCTGTCTCTCCTCTACAAGGGACGACGCAGCTGAGGATATATCGGATCTCAAGATAAACAAACAGTGGTTTAAACAGTGAAAGTCATTATCTCCGATCTTAAGAAATGCGTGGAGTTGTGTTCCTCTACCGGTGGACGATACAGATCAGGATATAACTCATCAGAAAATTAAAAATCAGATCCACGATCGGAAGCCTATACAAATACGTTACCAGCAAACATCACTGATTTTCATAGAAAAGAAAGCGATCTTTTCAATTGACCTCAAAGCTGGCCACCACAAGGGCCTCAATACAAGATACGATGTACATTACTTTGGCTATGATAGAAATATAGGTGTAAACCACACCGAAGTTCAGGTGAACCCACATGATAAATTACCCTGGAAAATACTCTTAGCAAAAAAAATCGGCTTTAATAGTTTATATAATAATCTATTTAAACTTTTTTTTAGATAATATTATAGTCTTCTTTTTACTTTAAGTTTACATGCTATTTCACTTTTCATTGTGCTATTAAATTACCTGTTACACACTACTCCAATTTATCAATAAACGAACGCATCAGTCAGATTTTTCGCTTTTCTGGAATAAGTTTTAAAAACCAAAATACAACTGAGCATTAACAAGAAAATAATATATATTTTATGATCAACACGTAAAACAAATCAGCTTCGTGCAGTTCACGTTACGTAGTAATATGCCTACATGATTTCCTTTCGCATCAAGAGTAATTTAATTATAATTCTTGTTACCGAGGTTACAGCATCCCGTGTCGAAGCAAACAAACATACTAACATTAATCAAAATCACCGGTCTTTCCGAAACTGGATAACAGAAATATAAGGCAGCCTCAGATGTCTGTCGGACACGATTCTATCCGTTACGGAACTGTCTTACAGGAATCATATGAAACTCTCGGTCATCATTGCGCCGATAATCTTTTCATCGCCAAAAATAAATGGTAAATGCCAATGTGTAGCAGATCCTTGATTTATCCGACGCTCTTTAATTCGGATCTCTGATCTGCCCAACAGAACTGAGAAAAATCAAAATTCAATTACACTCATCAATTGAAACCTTTTCTTATGTTATGTGTTTTCCCTTTCTCCTCTTATTTATCACTCTAATGGCTTCTTGTACAAAATGCTTGTGTTTTTCACCTTCGCAGAAACTGTAAGAAACCAAAAGCGATGTAATCTCTTTAAATTGAGCCTGACTTAATACAACGTGCACTTGCGTGTGTGTGCGTTGGTGCGTGCGTGCGTGCGGGGATGAGTGGTGTCGGATAAACAGCGACGAAGGCAGTTTTGCTGGTGTCATCAGACAGCCGCGAATATCTTCAATTTCTGTGTCCTGCCCCAGCGGCTTCTTTTAGTCCTCATGTCGCCAAAACTGCGGACTTGGTATACTGACACCCGAGCACCACACATGTCCCATTCATGACAAACCGTTGAACTCGCAACCCATCACTGCATCGAAGCTACATGCGTTGTAACATTCGTCGCCCACTGTTAAGTAAGCAACAACGTTAGTGGTGTGTGACTACGATTCGTCAGTGTTGTGTGTGTACACGAGTTCGTAAAAAGGCATTGATTCTTTTTCAAGATATAGTTCATGTTTTTCAACGTTCGTGTGAAGACGTGCATCAGCTTCAAATAATTTTTAGCTTTCACAAGAATGAGTGGGCCGAGCCAGCTACCTAAACGACGATAGGCAATTTTACGAATTACATAAAAACCGGACACAATTAATAAACTATAGGAACGGAAGTCATTTCACAAATTAGCCATGGAGTGGTATTTTGGCAATGAAATTATACGTGGCTTCGAGGAAGAAGAGGAAAAAACTCATGAAATTTGCGCAAAACTATAATAAAAGAGCAATGCCTAACACGAAACTGCTGTTTAAATATCGTCTTATGAATTCCTTTATGCTCTCATGGTTAAATGAGTCAATCAAAAACGATCAGAAGTCGTTCCTATTTCGTGCCCAACATGAATGGAAAAAGTATTATATTTCCCCAATGATTCCAGCGTTTGAGGATTCATTTGAGAAACACCTTCGTGGACACCTTCGTGGACACTTTCGGGTGTCCACGAAGGTGTTTTGTGTAAAATGTTTGTAATGGCATCTCCATAAAATTACAATAAATGTATTTTCTAAACCGGAAATAAAATAATTTCGCCATTTTCAACTACTTACATGTGCTAGGGGGTTTTCTTTACCTACATCTCGCTTTAGTCAAAATGTCGAAACAAACTTGATGTAGACCAGTTCTGAGACGATGTCTGTGTTCTGTCGAAGCGATTATTGATGCACTTTGTTCTACTAAATATGCCCCAAAACACCACAAAATTTGTGATTTTTTTTTATTCGTAAGTATATAAGATAATCACAAATATCATTATAGTTGTTTTTCTATATTTATTTGTTGCCATTATAAATCGTTTATTATTATTATTTAATGGAGGTTTAACGACCACCGTGAGCAACTGAATGGGCTATAAGCAGTCGCCTGTCCCTAATTTAGGGTCACTGGTTCCAAGGAAGGGAGAGAGCCAGTGCCGTAAGACAAACAAAACATCTATGCCTCATCGGGATTCGAACCCGGACCCCTTTCGGACGAATGATCAGAGGCCATCGCTTAGACCACTGCGCCACCGCGGCGGCTATTGGTTTTAAGAATGTTTCCTACTGATTTCCAGGATATTTTATCATTATTATATATTTTATAGTACAGTAGGTACACTTTTTGTTGATAAAATAATGTTATTTTTACAATTATATTCCTCGGGTAACTTTTTATAATTTAGTTACAGGAATAACTATTAAAAATGTAACTTCTGTGATAGAAACCGTAAGTACTGGAAGCATTAAAGAATATGCGTACAAAACTGTTATATTACTTATTACATGAACAGAAATAGGTGCCGTTGTTCGCGATAACAATATAATGTTGAAAGGGGTTCACAAGTCAGTAAAGGTTATGAACCGATGATTTAGGGTATCATCAGGCTGGCTCATACGTTTTAAGAAGCTGTATAGTCTTCGAGAGATCCATAATAAAGGCGAAAATTTAAGTGCACATTATTCAGCTACGGGATCATTCATCAAAAAATTTGTTGAGTAGGTGAAAACAGGATTGTCTCTGGATCAAATTTTCAATGCACCGGAGATGGATTTTTATGGGAAATTCCTCCCGAGTTAAACCCTAACATCGCAGCAAGAGGAAGAAACTCGAAGTATTAAACCAGCAAAACAGAGAATAATTGAAGGGTAAGGGAAGATAATATGCGATGTTTATATTTTGATATTTTCGCTGGATAGTTCATTATTTTGGTTGTAATGAGTACTACGTGGCTGTATAATCACATCGGGCTAAAAAGTAACAGTGTCGTCTAAAATTAGATTCATAGAATCGGCTTACTGCTTAAAACAAACGATGTCCACGCGCTAATGGGAAAGCTCAAGGAATTCCCCTACTCCCCTGCGAGAGGATGACGAAATGAGATTGGGAAGTTCACCCGCGATTCGAAGTTTTGACCTCTCTATATAGGTTCGGTCAAGAGCTTTCTTGATTGGTTGACGGACTCGCCTGGCACGACTGAGCTTCCGCTCTGTTGGGATCTCTGGTGTTCCTGCAGAATTTTACTAGCAAAGAAATAACTACCCGGTTGATGTAAACGTTGCGCCTCGTATTTGTGGCATCTTACAGTGAGTTCCGATGTTGAGAGTGCAAATGAAGAGGTGTAAGAAAGCCAAATGAGAAAATTGGAGGAGCGATAGATGTCATAAAAAAATTGAGACTCCAATCCCATGAGGTACGCCAATATTACAAGGCTTTTTGGAAAAAGTCCTAACTGTTTTGAATAAACTACTGTTGATTCAAAACACTTTAACCATTGTTGCACATTATTGTTAAAGCCTTCAACACTTTGTATACCGTTGATGCTCAAAACTAATATTTAGCAGGGTTAATTGCAGTATTACCTGTTTTCAGACGCAGATCAAGACAGGCCGAAAGTGAACAGTATTGTGATGCGTCTTATCCTTACAAAATCAAAGTGAAGAGAGGTGATGTTCATAAAGAGATAAAGTTTTGCAGTACCGCTTTCATTAATATTCATGGCATAAGGAGGGGTAAATTGTTTCATATTCAAAAGTCTCTTAAGAACTTAGGAGCGTCTCCTGTCAACAAATGGGGAAAATACTCTTAAAAACATCATAAGTTGACTGAAGATGTGAGTAGCAAAGTGCAAGAGCATATTACTTCATTTCCGAGCAGGTTGAGATGTCTGAACGTCTTGCAAAATCAGTACAGCACAAAATCTTCTAATTTCCGCTGCAATTTGTGGGAGTCCACTGATGTGCTCTGGAAAATGATTTACTGCATTTCCCGTAAGAATTTGAGCAGCACATCTGTTAGTTTCAGTTAAGCTAAGATTTACTAGTTGCATCATTAAAATATAAGTTCAACAACTCCAAAGAGTTCTTCATGTCAGGAATATATGCTCTTAATCCATTGGCTCCTAAGAATGAAAATCGCAGATGATAGGTGTCAGAATTGATTAATTTGTTCTACACCATTTCTTAGCTTCTGAAATTCCGCAAATTTCTTCTGAATCAGCTTTCCTTTCCTCACTGCTACTACTGCTGGAGGAGCTGGAAGATAAATTCAAAAGACAATCTGAATCACTGTGGCTCAACATTTTTGCATCAAACATTTACGAGATTTTTGCACGCATGTGTTTAATTATAAAATAAGAAAACTCGTGGATCTGAAAGCCAAAAATGTTGATTTGCCCCAGGAAAAATGTATGATAATCTTTCTATACGGAGGGAAAGATGTGTTAAGCTGTAAATCAGGAGCTCAATAGTCACAAAGAATGTATTAGAAACTGACCCACACGTATGCAATAGGAACTTTCATTTAAAAAGATGAAATTTAAGGCGACTGGAGAAGTAGCCTTCTAAACACAAAAGATAAATTGGAGATTGCGTGTACACTTCCCAAAAAATCTATGCTCCTGGGTTTCAAACGCACCCACAGTGTCAGCGGTTAATCCGTAGGATCACAATGCGCGCATTCCATGCGTGAAAGCCGTTGCGCGAAGACGTCACGGGAGTTGCGCCTCATGCGGTCGAACCGCTTTCCGAACAACAGGGAGAAAACGAGTCTCACGCGACCAAGCTGTTACAGACAAGGACGACCTTTAACGCGCTATACTCCTCCAAACAGGTCAGAGTGTTAAGGTATTTACGCTCGAAAAATTACGCGCGATACCAGACAATTATCTTTATCTACTGAGGAATCGGAATTGTTATTTCTGAAAAATAGATCGATAACGGAGAATCTGTGACTTTGTGCAATCGAGAAAATACTGTGATAGTCATTCGCACTTCTCTGCTTTGCGTTAGTTAGCATAATTATTGTTGTGTGGGGCGTGAGTAAAATATGTTTCTTTGTGTTTTTTGAATGTTTTTCATACATTTTCTTAAGGAAAATATGAGGAAATAACTTTTCCTAGTAAATTATGGTAACGATAATTTCCTTGATACCACATTTCTACAGTACGTGAGTTCAAAACGAAGCTGCTTGCCCAATAACATCTTCACGGAATTCTCAACAGGGATTTTGTAGAAAGCCTGTAATGAAGTCATTGGAAAAGCTTATACATAGATCTTATATATTTCACAAATTACAAACACATCTTTAAAATTCTCATTCTTAAGTGTTCTAAAGCACACAAATTATGTTGTAAACTACTGTCTACACTCCGAAATATAAGAATTTCAAATCAATGTAATTTCCAAGTAATAAATATATCAGAAGAAGCTTGAAGATCCAGTCCTGTGCTACTCTATGGTAGATTGACCTACTTTGGAAAATGAAAGCAAAGCGACCTGTTGCTACCTTTGATTTCAGACTTGAAAAAATTAGTATTTTTGCAATTTTACACATTTTTAGTTTTTTGCTGTATACTTATTTTTTAAACTTTTACTTCAGTTGTATTCTACTGGTATATTACTTTGTGCTGGATTCGTTGTTTATATTCATGGAATCAGATACCCAAAACCATATTAAAAAACAAAACAAAAGATAGAACACAATTTTCAGAAAAATATGGAGATAACAAATTTAATTTATTTGTTCATAATTATTTTTAAAATATCATGGTGAACTGCTTTCCTTACACTTCGCATTTCAGTAGGGTATATATGATTTCAAATGAACATCTGCAGTTTCTATTAATGTATTGACATACAGTATTCGGAGCCTAAATCGCTGCGGAGAGGACTGGAACATAACATAATCCACAAATATGCATCATATTTGTTTACATATACTGAGAGTTTTGATTTTAAAGATATAATCATCCGCCCAAGGAATGTATAAACTCCATAGACCAATTGTAAAGGAACTTTGACGGTTGAAAAGGTAGATACATTTTACACATGCGTACTTCTCCTCAGTGGAATTCTGGAAAACTCTCCTGTCACGTCTTTTTTGTAATGGAGGTCTACCGCGTCGTTTCTTATCAGATTTGATCCTAGTACACTAGCATTTGCATATTACATTCCAATAAACGACACCCTCATGTGATGAAATGTTACAGAATGACTGATAGCTTATTTGACACCGTATTTTCAATCAGTTTTGGCAATCAATTGATCCTATCGATGAAGACATATTGAATAAATTATCGTGCTATTGTCTCACCGAAGCCCTGCGGACGTATCTATAGCTCGATCTGCAATAACCTGATCGCTTACGACCTACTTCATAATGGATATATAGATGTCTGAACTTTAGTGGCAAGGCAGCCTATCTCAATTTTACCTGATTAAAGTGTCGAAAATAATATATGTTAAAAATCTAAAGATATTGTTGAGATGAAACGTTTGCAATATTATGTGAATGATATATTGTCTCATTAAATGTTTATATTCTCAAAAGGTAACGCAAAGGAATTTTCCCAACCCGAATTTGCAGATTGTCTAAAAATACTGCTAAACACAACTTTAAAGACTTTTTGTACAGAGGATGAGTCGAAAGTTTGGCAACATTTGGATCACTTTATGTCTTCATTCGTACCTTTACAACGAAAGCTGACAAGCATTCAAAGTATAGGAAATCGTGTTGAACCATTTTAGCCATCTGACTATCAGTTCTTCGATTCCTCGTCGGTGCCAGTTCTTGTTCTTTGAGGAGAAGAACTCCTTCACCCCAGCTGCCACCTACTACCGGTTGTTGAGGTGTCGCCTGCAAAGGAAGTGAGCCATGAAGCGCAGAAAGTATATATCCGACGGAGCCAGGTCCGGACTATACGCTGGGTGTAGCATCAGTTCGATGCTCTCAAGTTCCTGGAGTTTTACCAGGTTTGTTCGCGCAGTATGAGGCCGAATGTTGACCTGAAGTGGAAGAACGCACTTTCTGTTCACCAGCCCCAGGTAATTCTCCTCCAAAACAGCATACATCGATCAAGCTGTTCAGAGCACGGTTTGGTGTTGATGACCCGACCGTTTGGAGCAAATTCCTAATGAATTATCCCCTCGAAATTCAACCATTCGCTGAGAATCACCTTGTGCTCGAAGCGCTCACGTTTGGCAGCCGGTTCAAGAAGCTGGCCCTGCATGAAGCACTGTCGTTGTGTGTTTGGATTACGGAAATCGACCCACATTTCAACGCACGCAATAATTCTCTTGATGAAATGTAATTCGCGCAGGTTCTGTAGGAGTTTCGTGCTCACTTCTACTAGGCGGTTTGCTTGAGCTGGCGTCAGTTTGTGAGGGACAATGCGGCAGCTCCTGAAGACCTTGCCGACGTTCTGAAGGTGGCACTCCGCGGTGGTCTGGGACATGCCCAGCTCACCTGATAATCTCCGAGTGCTTGTTGTTGGGTTTACCTCTACGGGCTGGCTCACGGCCTCCGACTACCCTCTTCTGATCGGCGAGGTTTCTGTCCCCTGAGAGATATTTCTTGAAACATCTGGTTGCGGTGCTGGTATCCACGGAACATTCGGCTTTCGCATGACAAATATTTGTGGTTGCTTGAACAGCGTGATGGCCGAGTTAAAACTCGTAAAGCAAAAATTCCCTAATTAGACGATTGTGGTTGTTCACCTTTTAGGCGTCCGAAGCAATAACAGAACAAGCACACGTAATGCTGTTCACAGCAACGATTTCTATTTTATATCCTTTTTGACGGACTACAGTGAGCGTCTTGAACTTGATTAAACACGTGACGTACTGGCCTCAGCACATGAGTTTGTGGAAATATTGCAAAACGTTCGACTCACCCTCTGCAATTTCAAACACATTTGTCTTACAGTGAGAACTCAATTTAATCGCAGTCCCTAAACTCTTAAATGCAGAGAAAAACTAGGTGTTTCATACTGTTCTGCAGCTTTGATAGTTGCGATTTTTTTTGTTTTACTTAAATTTTCTCAAGCTGAATATCTGACATTGCATAAATGTTTGCTTATAGACTTCGACATATTCTTTCCTTCTGATTTCTGCTGCATGGTCCTGTAAAATCTTTATTGTATATAATATAAAATTTCGGATTCAGTTACACAAACCAAATATTATTGATATGTGTTTCTCCAATTTTGCAGCAGCTGCGTACCAGATGTGGTCAAAAACATCCTAAAGAATTGCTGTCTCTTCATCATAAAAAATATACTTCGTTGAGTTGACATCAAGCTATGAAATAAAAAATATATATTTACATATCACGATACCTAAATAATTTTCAGGTTCCCTTTGTTTTATCAAAATTTTATACTTGGTGAATTTATTCTTAAAGACTTGCTTAAAATTAGAAAATTCTGCATGCAAATTTCTGCTTTGTCAAGCGCTTTACCATTGGCTGGGAAGCATACCAAGTCTTAAACACGAAACACATCAAAAACAATTCTTCTTTCACTGATGTTTCAACATAATTCTCCTTCAATGGTATTTTAAATTGGAACATTTCAGTTCCTTCCTTACAGAAGTCTGACGACCAATCAATACATATACCTACCTTACTATATATATATATATATATAATATTGTTTCTTGAAGACATTACTGTGAGTTTTTTTGCTGTTGAGCGGCGTTGCAGTATAATATATACAGTATTTTCCTAATGGAGGTCATGTCACAAGTCGGAAAGTGACGGTTTTGATTCTGGTAGTAACAACGTTCTTTACAGTTTGGTTCATATCCGAATTCTTCGCTTATGTTTCATGCACATTTCATCCAGTTTTTCTTTAAATGACGAGAAAGCCGTGAGATCAAACGCATATTGTGCCAGAAGAAGAAATTCTTCCAACTACTGCATTACAGAACGAAATCTGGAGGCTCAGAACTTTGGCGAGAGAAACTAACACTGCGGACAAAGCCGTGAAATACCTGGTGTGACGAGAACACCTGAAAAAACATTTGATCCTGTGAGCAGTGCGAGGACTTTTGTAGCTTGGTTTCTTATCCGGAATGAATTGATAAGAAAAGGTGGAAATCCAACAGATGTCACTTTCCTGTCCAAAGTATCAGGTGTCATAGTTTGTCGAATAAAGTCACTTATATTTGAATACGATCGTTCTCTTTGCCTAGTGTTGGTGCCACGGCCGTACACGTAAACTCATTCCCTATGAAGTAATCGTTTGGAAGATGTCACAGTCATTGATTGGTGCAATTCCTGTCATGAAAAAGGCGGTACACACCTTCCGCAAAATCGGGCACGTACTGCAGGAATTTATTAGAATGGTAACCGTATTATTGTGGAAATACACGAGAGTAATTTCTTTCACAGAAAATACCACCGGGCCCAGTACAGGAAAGGACATGGTTTTCGGTGGCATTGAGAGAGGATCTGGGAAATGCTTTATGCTGAAGGCGGGCGATCATATGTTGTACGCCTATCGCATAAAACGTTTCTTCACAGCCGACCATGGTCACGTTCACATAATGTCTTTTTAAGGCCACACTAGTATCGTAGGTTGCAGGTTTTGCCGGAATTCTTGTAGTCACGGTACACCCTTTCAGTGGTCGTCCGTGAAAATCCGAACTTCGTTAATACCTCCGAAATACTATGGCCCATCTCATGAGCGCCAACAATGACACAGCGTTGAAAATCGCTTAAATCATTATTACTTGTTATTCTCATGCCGAAAACAGGTCTGACAGCTGGCAAGGATGTCTATCGCTTTGTATACGCACTAGCGGACGTAACCGATTACGCGCATAAGTAACGTTGCTATGTATTTTGCATAAGCCCGTCTGTACCAGTTTTTCTGGCACTTCAGTGTATACATAGTCATAATATTTTGAGTATAATTTGTTGTACATTTCCTACTTTTTGAATTATTGTCGAAGCTGTGTTATTCGGAATTCCATAAATTAACGCCAAGCCTTTCTTCTTTACCTTAAGACTGTCTTGTACTTATCGTATTAAACCCACTTTTTCTTTAGTGGTTGAAGTTTTAAGCTTTACCATAGATATGTTTTCGTTCGGAAATGAAACACTGGAAACGCATCAAGTAGGCAACCAGACAGCTAATGCAATGGTGTGTGTAAATCCGATGCGTTTTGTGGTTTCGTTGCTGAGGTTAAAGGATAGGTTACTTACTGCAGATGGTTGAGAAGAGCAGAAGAAGTGAAAAGGATGTAAGAGAGAGGAGATCGGGGCATTAGAAGCATAAAACAGGTAAGTTCAAACCCTTTTCATATGACGGGATAGAGAAGAGGGCGGGTCTTCTACTCCTCTCTCATTCTCATACTCACCCACACACACGTCATCCGACATTAGCGAGAGATGCAATAGTATGCGTAGCTTTCAATTTGAAAAAAAGCCTTGTAGACTGCGTTGTAACCTCTGATTTTTCAACAACATGAATGATGCAGAAGTTTGACTTCCGATGAGTAATAATCAAATTATCGAATGTTTTTCCTATTAAGTTTGATTACAGACCTTTGGCATCTTGCACAAACTTCGGCATAAGCAGAAATTCAAGATATTCAAGTTCGAGATATCCAGAGTTACCTGTATATCTACCGGGTATACAAGCCAAGACATACAACACACTATTTCGGAACTGTCAATGAATATGCTACATGCTACTGTAAAGTCTTATGTCAGCCGTAAGCTGTGTGATATTGTCTCGGATGACAAACATATTGAGCATTTGTAATTGTCAGTAAAATATCGAACGGTTTGTGTTATTTCTTTGCTGTTTTCTTCATTACCATTTTCACATTTAAACAGGCATTCCTATGCTATACTCAGGTTAAACTGTACCGTTTTGTCGGGCTAATAACGTACTTTGGATGTCGGCCTTCATTTGACAATATCAGCCATCTGATATCGACCATATAGTCATCTATTACAACCATCAGTGGAGCAGCCCGTTCTTGCAAAGTAAATTTCTGCCAACCCTCTATATATATCCGTCGACAAGGCCAGGGCAGGCCACTCGTCATTGCTGCCAGAGGTCGGCGTATTCTATATTTTCTTGTCCGCCAGGAACAGGAGGGTTTCTGCGCGTGATATACCCATAATTTCAATTCTGGGTATTTGCCCAATGTGTCCGAACACACAGCTCTTCGAGTGCTCTTAGATATGGGTCTCCGCAGCGGCAGACCCAATCGTGTGCTTATGCTGACAGAAGTTCACCGGCGTCAACGCTTGCAGTGGGTACGTAATCATCGGCACGAGACCATGGAAGACTGAAAGAGGGTTTCATGGACAGACCAATCTCGTTTTCTATTATGTCATGTGGACGGATGATCTCGTCTTCGACGTTTACCAAAGGGAGCATTCTTACCCGGATGCCCTGTGGGACGAATCTTGGATGAAATGCTTTCTTGGTGAACACTTGGACCGATGAACCATGTAGGGCTATCTCTGACAGCTGTCACGTACCTGAGCATCGTGGCTGACCAAGTACTACCTTGTACGGCGACTGTGTTCCCTGGAAGACATAGCGTCCATCAACAAGACAGTTATCCGTGCAACACAGCGGAGAAGGTCCAGGATTGGTTCCAAGACATGAAGAAGAACTCCATTTATTGCCATGGCACTCAAATTCGCCAGACATGAATCATATCGAGTATTTGGGGTTTCTATTGGAGAAACGAGTACGAGGAAATCACGTCAGTCACGTACAATAATTTCCGGGAACTGCTGGATTTTCCGCTGGGGAGATGGTATAAAATATCAAGGGACACCTTTTCTTTTTTTTTTTTTTTTTTTGATTGGGGGTTTAACGACCACCGTGAGCCACACAATGGGCTATAAGCAATCGCCCGTCCCTAATTTAGGGTCACTGGTTCCAGGGAAGGAAGAGAGCCATTGCCGTAAGACAAACACAACATCCATGTCTCACAGGGATTCGAACCCGGACCCCGTTCGGACGAATGGTCAGAGGCCATCGCTTAGACCACTGCGCCACCGGGGCGGCCAAGGGACACCTTCCAACATCACGTGGAATCTATGTTTCATGGGGTGAGAGCTATTTTGGCGGCAAGAGGAGGACCTATATCACACTCGGAATGTGATTTTAATATTTTGGCTGATATATAGATATATAGATATATAAGAATAAACGGATATAAATACAATAAACGCAAGAATATATCTGAAAGAAATATTTGAATGAACGTGGCCAGTATCTGGGTTGCATGATATGCAGCATGCCGAAGAAATTAGCGAATATATGAAAACTAACAAGGAGACAGAGGGAATATCGAATATATATATATATATATATATATATATATGAATCTCACCAATCTTTTGGTGAGATGTAAGATGCACCTCAACGCTAAACTTGAACGTGGCAAGCTCATAAGACAAACAAAGTCTATTGACATAACCAACCTCAAAAAACACCATAATACCTTCAAGTTAGAACTGAAGAACAGGTTCTCTGCTTTAGAAGGCCTAACATCGGAAGAAGTGGACATCTCTGAAGTTAACAGAAAAGTAACCAAAGCTCTTATGGAAACAGCAACAAAATTAGCTGGGTCTAAGAACAAGTTGCATGTGAACAAATTATCAGGAAAAACCAAAATGTTGATGCAAAAAAGAAGAGAGATGAGGACAACTAAAGAAGATGTGACTTCCAAAGTGGAATATATAGAGCTATGCAAGACAGTAAGAAAAAGTATCACTGAAGACGTAAGGAAATTCAACTGTGAACTAGTGAGGAAAGCAATTGAAAACAACCAAAGCCTAAAGATAGCAAAGGGACATCTCAGTAAGGGAAGAAAACAGATTATGGCACTGAGAAAAGAAGATGGTTCTGTAACAAGAAATAGAGGCGAAATTTTGACAAGAGTGAAAGATTTCTACTCCAAATTATATGAAAGGGATGATATATGCACTCCAGACATCATGAAAGATACCAGTACCAGAGTTCCTCCAGTCCTTCCAGCAGAAGTTGCACATGCAATCAAGAACATGAAGCGAGGAAAAGCTCCAGGAGAAGATGGAATTACTGTAGACATCATACAAGAAACAAGTGGAGAAATCGAAACAGTACTCGCCCAAATTTTCACTCGATGCCTTAATGAAGGAAAGATTCCTGAGGATTGGAACACCGCTACAATGATCCTGCTACATAAGAAAGGTGACATTGAGGATCTCGGAAACTACAGACCTATCAGCCTCCTATCAGTAGTTTATAAAATCTTCACTAAAGTTCTTTCACACCGCTTGAAGGTAACACTGGACATGGCTCAACCGAGAGAACAAGCTGGATTCAGGAGTGGCTACAGCACAATAGATCATATCCACGTGCTGAGAGAACTAATTGAAAGAGCGAGGGAATATGAACTTCCATTGTGCATGGCTTTTATCGATTATGAAAAAGCCTTTGATTCGGTGAAACCATCAGCAGTTACAATGGCTCTGAAAACCTGCGGTATTGAAGATGCATACATTAATATTATTAATAACATCTATGAAAATGCAAGTGCAAAGATTAGGCTGTTTGAAAATACAACACACGTAAAAATTGGAAAGGGAGTGAGACAAGGTGACAACATATCTCCGAAGCTCTTTAATGCCACATTGGAGGGTGTTTTTCAGTCGCTGAGCTGGGAAAACAAGGGGATAAAGATTAATGGAGATTATCTAACCCACCTTCGTTTTGCTGATGACGTAGTCATTTTTGCAACTACCCCATCAGAGCTGCAGAGTATGATCCAGGAACTTGCTGACAAGAGTAAAGAAGTGGGATTAAAAATGAACTTTCAGAAGACAAAGGTGATGTTCAATGCTTTTACAAGAAATGAAGATTTATCGATTGATGGAGAAAAGCTGGAGATAACAGACACGTACGTTTATCCTGGACAGCAGATATCAAGTGAGGGTCACATTGATGAAGAAATTAATCGGCGTACAAAACTTGCCTGGAGAGCTTTTGGAAGAAACAGCATAATTTTCAAGAGCAATATGCCATTATGTCTTAAAAGAAAAGTGTTTGATCAATGCATCCTTCCAGTGCTTACGTATGGTGCAGAGACGTGGACCTTAACTAAAAGAGACATACAAAGGCTGCAGACAACTCAAAGAAGCATGGAGAGGTGCATGCTTGGTGTAACCAGGAGAGATAAGAAGAGGAACTCGTGGATCCGAAAAATGACATGAGTGGAAGACATCATGATCAGAGTTAAATCCCTGAAATGGCAATGGGCTGGACATACTGCCAGAAGGACAGACCATCGATGGACAGCCGAAATTTTAGATTGGATTCCAAGGGACAGGAAAAGACCCAGAAGAAGACCACATGGGAGATGGGTGGATGAAATTCGAAAGTATGCAGGGGTGACATGGAGGAGACTGGCACAAGACAGACCGTTGTGGAGGAAACTTGGGGAGACCTTCGTCCAGCAGTGGATTGATAATGGTTGACAATGATGATGATGATGATATATGAATGGTGAATTACAGAACGTAGAAAATCTGAATTAGAAGACCAGGCAGCTCAGGAGATGATCAACCTGGAGGAGTGGCTTTTCTGGTAAAAATAAACGACTAAGAAAATGCCAAAATGCCAATAGCCGTCTGACCATGCTCCCGAAGCCACTAAGCCGCCATCCCACTTCCAAAAAAAAAATGAAAAAGAAACCTCCCTAAAATTACAAGAACTGTAAAGTTAGGGTACTGTGACTTACCAGATGGCGGGTTGAATCCTACAGCCGCAGAGAATAAGGCGACTAAAACTCGAGAGAATGAAATGCATACGGAAAGAACAAGGAATTGGAGTAAATGAAATTACAAGAACTGTAAAGTTAGGGAACTGTGACTTACCAGATGGCGGTTGAATCCTACAGCCGCAGAGATTAAGGCTACTAAACCTCCACAGAATGAAATGCAAACGGAAGGAACACGGAATTGGCGTAAATAAAAGTTAAACCAATAAGGAGTGACTGCATTGACCGAAAGAGGCGAGCGTAGTAATAGATGTAAGACTGTGTATGTAGATGTTCTTCAAACACAAGGGACCTGCCATGTGGCACTTGGTATTTTTCTTATTGCAATGAAAATTATAACGTCCTGTGTTAGTTCAGAATGTTGTTATGCAAGTTTGAGGTTGGGGATAATTAGTTGATTAAATTAGCGTTTGGGAAAATGAATAGGAATAGTATTAGATTTAAACTTATTGACTAGAATGTTGGGGTTCTTAATAATATTTTTATATGAGAACGTATTTTTATTACTATGTGAAACTGAGATATAATGACGTTGCGGTGTATAACAACGGAGACGTTATAATACCAGTTGGTGAAGAACTTGTAGAAAAAAGAGCCAATTCAGGAAATCGGCTCTTTTGCGGAGACCATGCTTTCCAGAAAAGATTAATTTGCAAATGACTCAGTGGGAGCCTTAGTTTGTTGATTCTTTCTTTTGGAATGAATCGTTAGTGACTATCACATCACTAGATTCAGGGGCGGGTTGAAACCAGCTAGCGTAAAGTACTAAAATGTCTGTTTTTGCACAATACCAAGCTTTTTGTGCGTATATCTTCTATATTGTACAATTCTTCATCTACATATGAAATATATACGCTGTAAATTAATAATTCCGTGCGTTGACTACGCCAAGAACAAGGCTTTATTTTGCGGCAAATTGAATAATTGTATATTGTGATGATTTCGGATTGTTCCAATGATTGAGAGACATTTAGTCATGTGTAATCATAACACATCATCCTCTTAAATTCAAGTGCATATTTTTCTTTTTCTAACATATAGTCGCAAAAAGGGGTGGAGTAGTGGGTTTGAGGGAAAAGGAGATTATCATTGGCTCAAACTTGCAGCTTCATGAGCACGGCATGGTGCCACCCTTCTTACCGC
Source organism: Macrothele yani (assembly GCA_039090855.1). Classification (NCBI taxonomy): domain Eukaryota; kingdom Metazoa; phylum Arthropoda; class Arachnida; order Araneae; family Macrothelidae; genus Macrothele; species Macrothele yani. The sequence continues at coordinate 134,005,298 of CM077034.1, forward strand.
CCTGAGTAATTCACAATGGGGCACACCCTCCAAGATAGTCAACATCCTAAAGATATTCAAGAGAGCAGGAGAATATAGCATTTTAGCGGCTAGTGTTTATACTTAAATCATGTGTAAATTTCGGTCTTCACGATATGCAGAAAGGTATCAATTACATAAAAATCTGAGGTTCGGCACCCTATCTCTTATTTTTTGTCTTGTATTTGATATCTCTCTAATCTTTTTTTTGTTCTCAAAATAAATATTTTTTTGTTATTTCGAAGCTGGAAGACATGCAGTTCAGTATAAAACCTTAACAAGTTAGAGAAAAAATGATCCCATCTCCAAAAAAAAAAAAAAAAAGCCTTTGAAAAATAGCATTACGACAAGACCATATCGTCTACATGTAACTGAGTAACACGCTGTAAATTCCACGTTACAGTTTAAGAACATGTTTCCTTACACTAGAATCAATATTTCATTATGATACATTTATGGAATTGTAGACCGAATATCAGAAGTTGCCGGCAGTAAATAAGAAAAATAAGTTATAATTAAGGTTTAAGGGTGCACATGCTAATCCAGAAGTATTATTTAAGTCTGTTGAAGGAAGTACTTGTTTTACTGATGAGTACTGAACAAAACATAAAGCACAAGCGTCTTACGGCCCGTGAATAATTTTGAAATTAGTTCCTGCCATGTGATGTTAAAATGCAAAAAGGATTCCCGGAAGACAGTTTGCCTCATCGTTTGTCACAAAGAATGGACAGATGTGACATTCTATAGAATATTGCTTCTATGGATCACAAACAATGCTTGAACTGCGAGCTTTAATTGGGCTAGACGTGCTGATGAGCCATTCGCTTTGCAAAATATAATTTGGTAGAAAAGCATTAGTCTTGGGCAATGAAATTTGGGAGATTATTTTTCTGTTATTCTTACGAATTTATCCTCAGCTTTTCGATTACGTCAATCGCCGGTAGATGTAGATCCGTCTGTTCTCACTAACACTAAGTTGGTTGGATGTACAGACCAAAAAAACAACAAAACAAACGAGGCCCCTCCCCCTTTTCTTTAGAATCATTTTCCGCAAATAAACAAATAAGGTACCATTGGAAAGCACTCGAAATGAACTATCACGTGATGTGAAGAAAATGCTAATTAACATGTTATTCAGTTCACTATCTCCGAATTTTTCCATACAAGGGGTATGTTATTTTATGCGCGTTCTATTTAGCACATGGAAAAATTCCTAAATCTTAAATATCGTCCAAATTGGATGATTAAGAGCGAACATACACTAGCGGAAAGTGAAAAGAGAACACCAAGAAGGAGACGTCTGACACCAACGAAATTTATACAGCATAATAACGGAATAGAGAGGATAACGTGATCAAAACATTATGGCAAAATACAGCTGCATTTGCTGGTAAACTGAAAAATAACATTTCCATATAACATGGTTAGTACGAGGTTGAACCGCCATGAACTGCGTCACACTCTGCAATTCTGGCATGGAGTCTGTCGTACAGATGTTGGATGTGAGTTTGGGATATTGAGTTCCAAGCATCCTCAAACTGGTCGCGTAAATCGGGGATGGTCGTGGCTGACCGTGGAGACCGGGTAAGCCGTTGTCCCATAAAATCCCACACGTGCTCAATGGGGGACGAATCCGGTGGACGTGCAGGACATAGAAGTTGTCTCACACCCTGAAGTGCATGTTGCATTGCACGTACCGTGTGTGGGCGTGCGTTATCTTGCTGGAAAATACCACGATCGACCGACCTTACAAATGACACACCAACGGGCTGAATGATGTTGTTGATGTAGGAGGTGCTGTTTAACGTACCCAGTAAAAACACTAGTTGTGTACGGGAGTGATAGCTGATCGCTCCCTACACCAGGAGACCAAGTGTAGGCACTGTGTGTCGTTGGCGAGATGCAAGAAGGGTGGAGACGCTCCCCTGTGCGTCTGCAAACACGCATACCGCAATCGGAGCTCCCAAGCAGAATCTGCTTTCATCGATGAGCACGACAGATCGCCACTGCGTTCTCCAGTGCAGACGTTGGCGACACCACTGAAGCCGTTCTTGAATGTGGGCTGGAGTCAGAGGTACACATGCCAGAGGCACACGTGCACGTAGTCCTGCATCCAGTAAACGGTTGCGGATTGTTCGCACAGTCACCTCATGTGCAACGGCAGCTCGGATTTGCGTCGCAGTAGATGTTCTGCTTGACAACACCACTCTTCTTATGCGTCTATCGGTCCGCTCATCAGTCCGTCTGTGACTCCCGTTTCCACGTCTTCTCGTGTGAGAATGTTCCTCGGACAATCTACGCCAACATCGTACCACCACCGATACTTCCCGTCCAATTCGCTCCGCAATACGACGATACGACCACCCGGCCTCGCGGAGTCCGACTAGACGACCTCGCTCAAAGTCCGATAACTGCTGAAATCGTACACGTCTTCCATGTCCAGGTATTGCAGCTTCTTCAGTGTCTGCTCACGTGTCCGTACGCCTACGACTGATTACCTTCACTTCGCCGTACTCCTTAAATACCACCGACGATAATTTGCATATTTTGCCGTGCTGTGGCGTAAGCGCTCACCGGTCGGTCCCGAAATTAACATCACACTTGCGTAAACTCGACCCCAATAACATATGTAAATTTCATGATCGTCCGCCAATTCCTTCTTGATGTTCTTTTTTCACTTTCCACCAGTGTATTGCAAATAAATTTAGATGGGGCATTCATATATCTGCATCTGGAAAACACACCTGGAATATTTGCTTCCCGGCAAGAAGAGTGCTAATGCTGGAAAGACTGCGTCTTGCTACAGACGAGCAAAGGCCCACGGACAGAGTTCCTTTACGCTTGCCGTTTTCTTTATAGCAACTTCATTTATTCGTGTTAATGACTTGAATTAATATTAGAATAAACATAATGTGGTTTTCTAATAATGGAACGCCGAATCTATGCAAGCTGAAATTTGTTTTGAACATTCTTGTTTCCGATCATTACACCTTCTCCAGGCATTGAGTATTCGCGTATCACTGAAAGGTTGTTTCATAACAGAAAAAAAATGAAGCAGAACCACGAAATCCGATTTTTCAGAACGTCTTTTGTGGAAAAAGAGGGTATATGTGTTATTGGGGTGTCAGTACGTCCGTTTGTGGGCACCATATCTTTGCAACTATTAGTCCGATTAGAAAACTTCTTTTTGTAATGGGTAGCTTAAAATGTGCGAATGATGATCCTTTATTTCGTTTTTTTCTTGTTTTGTTTTTATGATGTCAATTTTACCGATAGAAAGCGTAAACGCCGATGATATCGAACTCGAAACCCATTTTATTACATATATTTGCTTATAAACATCCGATTAAAAAACTCTTTTACCTTTCGATTCCATTTATGTTGAAAAATAATTCAGGTATTTTTATAAATTGTAGCAAGTATTTAATTAACATATTAAATGACTAAATGTTGAAAAGCAATTCAGTATTTTTTATAAGTTGTAGCAGGAAAATTAATTTTAAATAATTTTTCCCTATTACTTGTGAAAAATTGGCATCTCATTTTACTTGGCCCAGGGCACTGAATTGTTTACACATGCCTCTGTGCATTTGCCAACTTGATTTCCATAAATATTTGACTCAGTTTTGCAAGTAAACCTAGTTTATGTGTTCTTGACATTGTAGAAATTAAATAATTACATTAGACAAACCAAAATTATTAATGCAACATCAGTATATATGTTGGAAAAGCAATCTGCGCTTGTCCTTGATTTATAATGTAACATTGTTACAGCATAATATTTGATTCCAGTCTTGATATGGAAGGAATGAATGGGTTCGAAGAGGTTAAGGTTATAATGGTGTACAGGGTTCATACATATTTACAGAACATAAATTCTGGGGAAATTGTGTGGAAGGAATATTTTTCACGTTATACATGGAAAATGCATCATTATTAACACAGCATCAGGCATTTCTGAATTGCCTGTATTTACTGTTACACATGTAAAGTTCATCACATCAGAAAACTTGCAAATTACATCAGCCTGGAACCATAATCGAACACTTATCTCCCGATATCCATTTAAGTATACTATTGGTTACACCACCCAGAACGATCAAGTCCCAAGTATAAGAGTCTTAACTATCGGAGTATTCTCTGACAACTTACAAGTTAAAGCAAGTTCTGCTTTCTCGTAGCGTTGTTAAGTAAATTTCCAGTCACTCATGTAAATTGTGTGGAAGAAATATTCTTCACATAATAAAAAAAGACATTGCTCCTTCCATGTTTATCAACACAAAGCAATCGAAAAAGTGTTATAGGGCCCCTGCTGGAATCCTACCCAAGATCTCTTGATATCTACCTAAGTGCGTTCCAAACACATTCTGTAAGGTATCCAGAGATCTGGGATATGATCCCAGCAGTGGCCGGATAACAATTTTTCGGTTACTGGATGTTGATACAGGGCCGGTCACAAGTGCGGGGGGGTGAAGCGGGTGCAAGGTATCCAGGCACCGGGATTTTCAGGGGCCCCGGTAAATGAAAAGAGGGGGTGGTCATGTGTAGTAATATGCCGTTATCGCATAGTACTTCACATGATGCTCTGAATGATATTATACTGTATGGTTTTACACTGATATGCCTTTTACAATCCACATAATTTTTAAACTTATTCTGTTAATATTCCATTTTGTACTGGACATGATACTTATGTTTATGGAATCACATACCCAAGAGTAGTAAATGCTGCTACAGAAAACCGAAAAATTAAAGTTGTCACTATAATATAAAACTATACAATTAATATATTCATACACTTTGTTTGGGCACTCCGAAATCGGACAGATTTCATACCAGCGTCTGGAGACAGACAAAAAACAAAGTCAGGAAAATCCACTCCGTGATCTCATTGGCCAGGAGCCAAACGCAAGCCACCAATTGGCGTGCGTTACGTGTGATGATGGAAACACAGAAGAGCAGTAGTTTGTTTGGCTTTGATACTTTCGATGTGGCTTAGTGCTGTTAATCCTAGCAAATTCTCATGTGAACGTCCGATGGATATAACAAGGTTTGTATTGAAGTACCAGATAATACTATGTCTTTAATACATATTCATTTTAGTGCTGTTCGGCCTAGCAACTCTATGTGCAAATATTACCTTCATATGCACGTTTGAAATGCTTGCGTGAATTTTTACTCCCATCGAGAATGCCGTCTCAAGTTTTGCAGACTGTTGTCTCGGATATCTTTAGCAGCTATATAGTGCTTTTATTTTCAATCAGACTTGTTTATCGCAGTGTTTGTTCACGTTTGAGTTTGTGGCTTTGCACGTGTCATTATCCTATGTACACATTACCACCAATAGCGTAATATCTTTAGCAGCTATATAGTGCTCTTATTTTCAATGAGACTTGTTAATCGCAGTGTTTCTTCACGTTTAAGATTATGGTTTTGCGCGTGTCATTATCTTATATATACCGTGGTTCGGAGCGGGGTCAGGAAAATAGGGAGAGTATCTGAAAAAGTAATGGGGAAACTAGAGCCCTGTAATTTTTACTTTTTGAATAATTTGTGGAACAGAAACACTGTGTAAGGTTATTAACCAGCCACTCAGGATTAACGGTGCGCGGACCAATGCATAAACATGAATATCGATTTTATCACAAAGAACAAATTCAACAAGATATATTTAAATTGTAAGGTGAATAATTAAAATACTTCATAATCATTCGTTTTACTTTCAGTTGTTTCTGAAGTGCCCAGTTTTTGTCAAATGACTGCTTTTAAACTTTGAACAATTGATGAGTTAAACAAATCACCACTCTTCATCAGAAACATCACTTGCGCTTAACAGGCTCAGCGTAAAAAGAACTGCTTGGGTTTGGGAAGTTTCTTCGTGCGCTCTCGTTTTCTTCTCCTCCGATACTGTGGTCCACTTGGACATTTGTGACATTTTGGAAATGGATGTCGTTCGCTTTTATATTAAGGTGTTTACGCAGTGAATGACATATAGACATGCTAACTATAAGAAAGCACTAACAGCAATATCAACATTTAAGTGTTTTGTTCAGAATAAAACAAAGCATTTGAAGAAATTATCCTCGTACACATCGCAGAGCTGCGGCTGCTGTGAGTAAAACACGCCTGTCGTGTTGGTAATCCTAGGTGATTGACTGTTTTAACGCATCCTTCAAAGGGCATTCCCATATGGTTCCACGCTTTTTCTAAGCAGCACAGAGGGAGAGCAATTTGGAGAACGGTCGTATTATTTACAACCCATTGCAGAGTGATCGCATTACATGCCGGGGCCAAAGGGCCAAATAACCTGAATCTGCAGGGTATCCAGTGTTTAAAAAAAGAAATTTGACATTTATTTTAAACACAATAAGTATAAAATGTTATTTCAGCTATTTGTGACCTATGTTACAAAAGCTCATACTCTTCTGCAATTGTTAAAACACTAAAACAAAGCTCGAAACACATCAATAAAAAGGTACCAGAGCCAGCTTAAAACTTTTATTATATATTACCTAATAAACGCTAGCATATTTTTACGGCTATACATAGTGAAATTTAAAGATATAGATCGAAAAATGTAGCCACCTCATCACTACTCAATGCGATGTTATGATTTCAGTCGTTTGACTGCGTCTCACCAACATGGCCTTGAAGGCTGTGACGTCAGAATCGTGACGTTTCGCTGGCTTCATTTTAATCACACGGAGGGAATGACGGACCCTTACTCCATCTATTCTAATTCCCCTCTTTTTTTTAGTGTTGTAACACTACCTCCTTTGCGTTTCTGATTGCCACTAACACTAAATATACAGTTATTATTTTTTTTAATTTCAACAATTGTTTCATATAAAACTATGGGTCTCATGGATCCTGTTTGAAATTAGATAACTTTAACATCTCGTAGCCAAGTCAGTGGTTCAGATCGGTGTAGGGTTTTCTTAATATTGTTATTTTCATCGTAAAATGCTTTACATGGAACTCAATTCGCATTGGAACCTACCTTGAATGTACTTTTACATTTTCTTTACAAGGGTATTATTGAAAGTTAATGTGAATTTCTATTTTCTGTTTGGCAAAGCGTTAGATAAACACGAACCACCTTCTAAATCTACAGCAGGCACGTGCAACTTCACCAGGAGCAGGTGCCAGATAGCGAATTTTACATATTTCTGCCGGCCATCCGTATGATGTTATTTAAAAATCTTAAGACGTAGGCTTTTATTTGGCAAACATATCTTTAGTTTTCAATATTTTTTATTTGATTTAAGATAGGTCATTAGCATAAAAAATGTAAGAGTAGATTAACAGTTAAACACAAATTTCATAGGAGCTTTTTTTTTTTTTAATTTTTTTTTTGATTGGAGGTTTAACGACCACCGTGAGCAACTCAATGGGCTATAAGCAGTCGCCCGTCCCTAATTTAGGGTCAGTGGTTCCAGGGAAGGGAGAGGGCCAGTGCCGTAAGACAAACACAACATCCATGCCTCACCGGGATTCGAACCCGGACCCTTTTCGGACGAATGATCAGAGGCCATCGCTTAGACCATTGCGCCACCGGGGCGGCGGAGCTTTTTTCATCTATTTATTATTTAATGTTTATTTTAATGAATAGAGTTTTTTAAGGTCACTACGAACAAAACATAGGTAAAGCTTAAGACACGTCAGATACATTCAATGGGACGTTTGGTACTTCATGTCTCTCACGAGACGTTCTGTGTTCGAGAAAATAACTGAAGTTGCAGCACGCAAAGTGTTTTCTTGACCTGAATCCGTTATTCTAGTCCTCGTTTTAAATGTAAAGGAATTTATTCTTGAAAAACAATATGCTCGCAGAGACGATTATAACAAAATAAATCTAATGTAAAAATCGTAATGTGGCACAAGACATTAATATACTTAAAAATTATAAACTAGTATATTTAAAATTTCATGAGACATCCATTCAATTCTGGTCTTGTGGGCCGCCATACTGCTTGCGTGCACCAGGCACTATGAACAATGGTGGCACAATGGCGTTATCCCGCCCTACAGTTTGTTCGCTGCAAGAGTCATCGGCCTAAAGCTTTCTTCTTCTCCCGTCAATCAAACAGAACTGCACCTGTCGACGAGCTCTGAAATCCAGGAGTCCGGCCCACATGCTTCTCTCCCCGTCAATCAAATGGAGACGCTGCTACCGACGTGCTACCATCTGTCGGTGAGATTCTTCAACATGGCGATATCTAGAGGACACCCTCTCTTTGATTACGGATAAATTGAACAGTACGCAAGTCACTGGTAGGGCTAGATTCAGTATAATTTGTAAAAATGCTCAATGGCCAGATGCAGCCCGACGGGCGTACGTTGCAAGGGCTGTTCTACAGTGATAGTAAATCAAAATAAATTTGCTGAGTCTCGATACTACGGTTGTGCCGCACTGATTTTCAGCTGTTCATATATGCTTTGATTAACTCCGTTTTTGTTGACAGAAAGGAAATGAAATTATCCACAGTCTGCGTGAACCCACAATGCTAGTATCAAAACCTCAAATGATAAATATTCTTCTTTCTTTTACTCAAATTAAATAAAAATAAAAAAATATTCTGCATAAAAAATATCGTGCCAAAATAAGGATTCCGTCTTTAAAATACCAAACGCAGTGCTACCTATTCTCGGGTGAGGTAAGGGGAAACTAACAGCAGAGGAAAGGCAACCCGTCTTACTCACTCAGCTTCCAAAAAGTCATTTAGGTAGATAGAAATGATTTATATTAAGAACGGGGGTGAGCCTTCTTACTTTGTGCTTTTCAGTTGTTCATATATCCTTTGATTAACTCCGTTTTTGTTGACAGAAAGGAAATGAAATTATCCACAGTCTGCGTGAACCCACAATGCTAGTATCAAAACCTCAAATGATAAATATTCTTCTTTCTTTTACTCAAATTAAATGAACATATAAAAAAAACTCTGCATGAAATATCGTGCCAAAGTAAGGATTCCGTCTTTAAAAGACCAAACGCAGTGCTACCTATTCTCGGGTGAGGTAAGGGGAAATTAACAGCAGAGGAAAAGCGACCCGACCAGTCTTACTCACTTAGCTTCCAAAAAGTCATTTAGGTAGACAGAAATGTTTTATATTAAGAACGGGGGTGAATCTTCTTACTTTGTGCTTTTCAGTTGTTCATATACCTTTGATTAACTCCGTTTTTGTTGCCACAAAGGAAATGAAATTATCCACAGTCTACGTGAACCCCCAATACTAGTATCAAAATCTCAACTAATAAATATTCTTTTCTTTTTACTCAATTTACATGAAAAACTTTTTTTTTCTCTGATTGAAATATCGTGCGTAAGTGTACTTTGCAAACTTTCAATCTGTCTACCATGTCGCGATAGGACTATCCATAAATATGTGTCGTGACGAATCCAAAAAATGAGTACGCTTTGCTACGTGGCCGTGTAGATTGGTATGTTCTCCGAAAGGCAATAGGAACACCTTACTCTTTTTTCTGTGTTGTTTGGTTTCGTTGTAAACATTTCTGTTCCTTGTTTAAATACTTTTACTACCACTCGACTTTAAGTAATTTTTACTATTTAACATATATATTTTTTCATGGATATATTACTGTGCGACTTGCGACCTGAACGAGTCAAACTGTAAATGTCAAAAATTTGAGTTTATCAGTTCTTTGTCTTTCCAATTTCACTTCAGAATAATTCCTTTGACTGGATACCACGCGTCTAAATTGATGGTAAAGGTTTGGATTAAATATACTTGAAAACATTTCTTGACATATAAGTAATAGGGTACAATACATTGCTAGGTACCGAAAAATCATGAAATGTGATTTCTACCTGTCTGTTGTTTCTAGTTTGAAGTATGATTTATTGATAAAATCCACCATTTCTAATTTCGAATTTTCTGTCAATATGACATGCGACATATCCATGTTTTTAAACAATAAATACGATTTCCTTTTTAATTTATGGAACAGAAATTCCACCAATGATTTTACTGGATTTTTCTACTTTTCAGGTACGAAAGTCGGTAGAAAGTAACCGGAAAAGATAGAAACATATATACTGGGAAACTATATACCCAAAAATAGTGTTTCAGTTTCGCGACACAGAAGCAGCGGGCTTAAGATTGATTTTTCTGTCACAGTTACAACGTTGACAGTTCCACCGTTTATCAGAGACAAAATATTTTTGTCACTCTTTAAGACAGGGATGACGAAGCGGTAACGGAATGGCGAGTTTGTAAGAGAGCTTTTGCTTACAAATATCACACAAAGCAAAATTCCCATCAGCGACGGTGAATTAATTCCACATCTCACCGGTTTTTCTACGCTTGGCGTCAGGCATTCTATTAATTGGACGCTGAACAACTTTAAGATTTTATTTTCTATCAATTCCGTTCTTAAAGATTCACTCTGAAGATACCAACGCGAAAAACGGGTTTCTTCTGAAGAAAGCTGGCATCGCTAGCGGCCTCTGTGATGTTTCAAGAGAAACGGCGTGGTGACATGGTTTCCTTGGATCCTAAGCATTGCCCTGACACTGCTAACAGTGACATTCTTATCAGTGACTTTGGAATTGTTACTTCTTGCCACTGGTCGTAATGTTGACAGGGATTTTTTCAATACCGGTGACAAAATAACAGCTACGTGATTTCTGTAAGTATTAGGGGTATCCAAAATTTCCGCCTTTTAAGGAGAAAAGAGATAAGAACAGTCAGGAACCCAATACACATTTATTTACCAAAGCCTTGGTCTTCAGCATCAATGACCTTTTACTATTTCAGAGTCAATAAATGAATGCCCTTGTGACAGAAGTTCTCGGTTTTGATCTGAAGAACACAGTGACGAAATTTTCCACCTCTGGAACTGTAGTGAAACGCTGTTGGGCTAAAGTATGTTGCATAGAGCGAAACAGTTTAAAGTCTGGGGGTGCAATGTCTGGGGAGTACGCTGGGTGCGGGGAAACCTCCCAGTGTAACTTTTGAAGCGTTAATTTCGTGGTGGCACCGACATGTGGTCTGGCATTATCGTGTAACAGGACGATTGGGAGGGTGTCCTTTACCTGTCCATGGGTGTTTTTGCTCGATTGCGGCGTTCAGTTTCATCAACTAATCGCTAAATCGTTGTGCAGTGATTGTTTCGCCCGGTTTCAAAAGTTCGAATAACAGCACATCATGCATATCCTACCACACTGACAACAGCACCTTTCTCCCATGGATATCTGTTTTCCAGTGGATGTTCACGGCTGGCCTGGGTTGACCCAGGCTTGCTTGCATACGTGGCTATCGTAATAGACCCATTGTTCATCCCCGGTGACAATCTTTTACAAAAAATTCTTGTCTTAAAACATCTTCAGCAACGACATGCAGATGCCCAGTTGTTGACCAATTTTACTTTCCGTTAAAGCTTGCGGAAAACACTTAGAATCCTCTTGGATCTTTTCCAAGGCTTGTAGACGCCGTACCTTTCACAGAGGAGCTATGAATTACAGTACAAACAACGTTATGCTATCGGAGGGTATGTTTTGCCGTGCTAAATCTCTGATGGTTTTGAGCAAGTTCCAGATCGCTCTGGGGTTGTGGAAGAACTTTAACATACATATTTTTTGTCTTTTACGATTTGATTTTTTTCTGATTTTTAAACTAAAAATATATTTATTTTGTAACTAAAGGTTAATGTTTCAAGTCAGATTACTATCCTAATTCGAGGCCAGTGGTGTGAGAACGCTGTTAAGATAAATTGAGCATGAAAACCATCTAACCACTACTGAAATGTAACTGTAACCCATGTATTTCCAACAGCGATCTGTTTTACAACGCATAATTTTGTTTTGAGATAGCCACCTACGATGCGATGCGCCTTTACAGAATTTGTTCATGGAACATTTCAGAACTATCCCAGCTTCAAAACAGTGCAGATGCAGGCAAACTTTCTGCTGCCGCATATCGTTCAAACCCAATAAACGAAATAGTCAAAGTTGGGAATCCCCGAGTATCGTGCTCGTGAACATAAATCATAGGTATCTGTGGTTTCCATCATATTTAAGTTAGTTAAAAGCGAATATACATCTAGATTTACCAAAGCCTAACTAAATGCTTTGTATAAAACGTCTGGAAAGAACCGAATGTTAAATTCAAATGAAATCGATATTTAAATATGTAAATAATTTTAAAAATATCAAACTGAAAGAAAAATTAAAACCTTTACCTGAAAAATGAATAAGAACATAAACTAATAAAACTAGGTAAATACGTTTTCATATATAAATAAATAATTCTAAAAGGCTTTCTATATGGCATATGGTTCAATATCTGTGCTATAATATGAAGTAGTGTTATACAACATTAACGTTCCCAGGTACAACAAATAATCTGCCACCTCAGTCTTCAGAACTTAATATTATGGAACATTTATAGGAATATCGAGAGAGACATTTCACATTACAAACACATTTTGGAAAATCACTGACACAGTTGGAATTTATTTTAAATGAAGAATGGATCCAAATTATTTTATCATACGTGAATGCCTTCCATAACTACTAGTATGTTCCAAGTCGAATTGTTTCTATTCTGAAAGCCCAGGGCGGGACTGCATTTCATTAACAAAAATCAGCTGCACCAACAGTAGTTTTTCTACTATTTTGGTAAACATCCTGCGTTTTAAAGGTTGTACATTTTGTAAATATATCAAATCCTGGGAACAGTCCTTCTATTGTGTATTGTGTAAAACACAGAAAACATTTCTTTGTAGCCAAATGTTCAATATTTCTGAAAATGTTAGCCTAGCATTTGTTACATTTTTCAGTGCAAACTGTTAAAATTTTTATCGGGCAAAAGACGCCTTTTATAGCATTGTCATTTTTTCCTGTTGATATCAAATGCTGAATGTTATCCTTTTGGAAATGCAATGCAATTTGCAGCGAAACCGTAATAGCAACTGAAATCCTCCATAGGAATTATTTTCGAGAATAAAATAAAGAAACATTGTAAAGAAAGCTCTTGAATTCCCTCAAAACTTCAAAGAGAAACAGTGTTCCCTTGAGGCATAACGGGTTACAATAACGCTAATTATTTTCGGATGTGTTTCGCCGAAAGTGTCCGAGTGTAGTGCTACAGGAGAAGACAGACAACACTAGAAGTCAATAATTTTTATATTAGTCCCAAAAAATCCGTAGAACTAAAACGGCGCATTTAAAATTTGGATTAATTATCTTTGTCATGTATTCGTTTTGACCGAAAAACTCTTCTTTGTGTTCTATCAGTCATCTTGTTGAAAATGATTTAAATTCAAAATATTTTTTTCCAAATGTAGAAGCAGTATTTTTGAAATTGTGAAAAAATTTTAACCAAAAAATATATTTTGTACACAATGTAACGAAAACATATTATAGACAAATTAATGTAAACTTCGAAGCAGCAAATCAGACTTTGTAGTACGCGTCCTGCGTTCACAATGGGAACATAATTCCGTTTCGTTACACATTTTCTTTACATTGAATTTTTTTTTATTTCCGATTTATGTTACTACTCTCGTGTAAGATATCTAGCATAAAAAGCGAAACATATCAATTCAACACATTGTAAAGATTCACAACTGTCTTTCATATAGTCACTGCTTTTAAATTTTAAACCCGTTTTGAATTAGTTAAAAAACATATAATTAAGTTTAAGTTCTGAATTTGGTTAACTGGTTGTTACAAAATATCGCCTAACATTTGTGTTGGTGTATACGTATACCCGGAAACACGCAAGATCTTTCAATTTTATTAACCGTTGAATCATTTAGAAAGGCTGGATAGAGTGCATTATTTGAGTAATTTTGTTGCAAGGATGTTGGATAAATAGTGTTCTACGTGTGAACAATCAAGAAAATGTTTTGTCAACAAAAGAAATCAGGAATGTAGAATTTATTGAGTCTTATTTTTTTAACACCTCCAACAATATACTTTCTGTTCCACTTCATTTTGTGCTTCTGTTTCTCAAAAACAAAAGCTTTCTTTCTCGACAATAGCACCATCTGCTTGTTGTTACACTGTTGTACATAAGGATCCAATCACATTTGCAAAATGAACATTTCATGGCTCACGCGTTCCGGAAAAACATAACGAAACACATATGTTTTAGAGATGAAACCATTCGTATTCGATAACCACAGAATCCATCCGTCTCATCGCTTGAGCAATGGTCTGAGTTCTAGATCCTGACCACTCGTCAAAAATGAACCTAGATTCGAATTCCGGTGATGCATGGATGAAATGTGTTTCTTACGGCGACGGACTGATTCTTTCCTGGAGCAAATGGCCCTAAATTAGTGACAGGTGACTGTTTGTAGCCGATTGAGTTGCTCACGGCATTCGTTTAACCTCAATTTAAAAACAAACCCTTTCCATTCCAGTAAAAGTTTTATAAAGTAATAACATAGACGGCTGATCATCAATATTAGCTTTCTACATGCGAACCCCCCTGCAGTGGTCAATAAAAATTTCATGGTACAGTTCTTTTCCAGGTAACTTGTTACGAGTTCCGTGCGGCAGTGCCGGGAACTGCAGTTTTTGTTAGGTATAGTTTTTCTCAGCATACCTGTGTCGCTCGTGTTTGTACTAAGCAGCATATTAATGAGTTTCTAAATTTTGTCCTTTTCCTAAAGATAATAAGGATATGTCAATTTGATCATTAAAAAACGCAACGTGCGTTCAATGGCTGGCCAAGTTACACACCAATTTGAAACTGTAGTTTCGCTTAAATATTTCAAAAACATAGACAGGCGAAACTTATCGCAATCATGTTTTCGGTGAAAGCGACTTTATCCATAACCTTTGAAATCCGGGTGCATTAAAATGCGAAAGACATAGACTGTTCAAATTCCTGTTCTATGATAAAAACGAAATTTCTCGTGAAGGCAGAAAAACCTCGGTTTTTTATAGTACATTGAATTCGCAATTAATATATAATATATTTAAACAAAAGTATTTTAATTTTTTTCCTTTCTCATATGATGTTGTGCATTTTGATGTGTTTAAATCATTCATGCTTACTGCCAGAGTTTTTAAAAAATTGAAATAAAATGTGATTATTTTATCAACTATAAAAGACAATCAGTAAAATCCTGAAGTAAATTACCTGAAATCCTATATTTGAAAATGCTTCGTATTTCAAATTTATTTTCATGCCAAGCAAATATCTACCACAAAAGGAGATCATTTACAAATTATTGTTCAAAAACAAAACGGTAAATTTCATTTAAAATTCATTGTTCAAAGAAAAGAACAGTAAAGTGAAAAGCTTTGATCTAGATGTGTCACCTGTAGTTTAAGATTTGTTAACGAAAAAGGCGTAAATATGATTTCAAAAATCTTATTTAATTCAAAGCAAAAGCAATAAGGTCGCGGATCAAAACATTTTAATAATTTTCTGTTTAGTTAGAAACATTATAAAAAAAATTGTGTTGATTTGATACTTAATATAACACCATTGAAGTAACAGCATGGAGGTGTACCTTCCGAGGGTCGCTGTTTTTCCGGCGGTGTCATATCAGATACTTCCTTACCGTTACCATGGAAAAACATGGTCCTGTACTTTCAGAGGGTCGCTCTTTGTCCCTGAAGGCATTTCAATCATTTAACGTTACTATGTAACGTTACATTATTGTGAGACATGTGGATTTTTGCAATTTCCATTTAATATATTCAGGCGAAACTGCTGTGATAAAAAAAACAGAGTTATTTTGAAAATCTGGATACCTCTAGCGAAAATTTTGGACTTCATGAGATTGAAGGTTAAATGTGCTCCGTGCTCTAATTTCGTAAAGATTATATGATATTAGCTAAATAAAATAAGAACAGTATCATGTTTTGCAGGTAGTGGTTAGGGGTTACGCACATTGCCTTGCAATGGACTAACGATATTGATTATACCAGCAACAAAATGAAGGAGCAACTCAGTGCTGCCGTCTCACGACCTCTTTCCGGATATTTCATTTTTATAGCATGAACATTTGATGCATACACAGATTTCCACGTGCACTGTAAATGCGTTGATATTCTTTGAAACCAAATAAAAAGATACCAAGGAAGTTATACATTTGAAATAAATCGACAATCACAGAGGCCATGGATTTTTCAAAAAATCTAGATCTGTGACATTAAATCGATAAGTACAGAGCCGCGATAATATTATTGATTGAGACATCATATTGCTCAATTTATTCAGACAATTTCATTTACAATTTATTGTCTAAAGTAAAGAACAGTTAAGCGAAGTGCTTTGATCTATCTGTGTCACTCTTAGTTTAAGATATTTTTATGAAAGTAACGTTACATTTGACTTTAAAAAAAATATTGAATTCAAAGCAAAATCAATGATGTCAGATCAAAGCATTTCAATGCATTTTCTTTTTAGTTAAAAAAATTATAATTAAAATTGTGCTCATTTGTAAGTTAATATCACACCACTAAAGGATTAGAGTAGTCCTGTACCTTCAGCAGGTTGCTTTTTATCGCCGAAGATATTTGAGAATTTTTTTTTTTTTGGAAACATGAATTCAGTTATGCATTTACAACCTCATAAACAATTCTGAGCATCGAAAGACACATTTCAAAAGGCCAGAACCTGAAATTGCTTAGCTGTCACCACTTTGAATGTAAAACTGGTAATTTTATGGCCAAACCGAAAGAAACATGTGAACCAAAAAACAAATAGATTTTCAATTCCTTAAATAATATAGTAGTATATTATAACAGAACGCTAAGGTGTGAAACTTAGTCATCAAGGTCTACGTTTTGCCGAATCATTTTTGTTGACGTCACATTTGGTGTCACGGAAAACTAAAGGACACATTTTATTTTTTGTAAGTTTCTTCCTAATACGTTTCAGTAAAAAAATATATTTTTTAACTTTCATGCTACAGAAGTAATTTAAATTTTGTGATCTCGTGTAAGTGTTTTGCTATTCAGACAAATGAAAAAGGAATATTTCTATTCCTTTCAGTATAAAATCAGCAAAAACCAGCTTCATAAATTCTGACACACTTTTGTTCTGATCTTATTCTATTTAATGCATGTGAAAAGTTTTTCTTTAGCTAGGCTAAAATTTGAAAATTGCTTTGAAAAATCCTAAAATGCTCAGAACGTTCACTAGCACCACGGGAATGCCCAATTTCCGCGCTAACAAATAGAGATTTTAGAGCTGCGTAATTTTTAAAGAAATGCCCTACTGGTAGTAAAAACAATTTTTTAAATTTTCCTTCAAATTGTGTTTTGGATTCAGAGAGGTTTGTTTTCACAAGACAAGTTTTAGTGCACTTACTTTCGCTTCAGATGACAATTGTTTATCAATTTTACTTTGAAATTTTCTACTAATCTTTTAATTGTATTTATTTATTTTGTTCCACATCTGGGAGTGGAAAGTATTATACGTAATATATATTTCTTTAACACACAAGGATGCATTTAAGAACCAATCATTCTTGTTTATGGTTTCAGGAACGCATTTACGAATAACAGTTTCAGCATTGAAAGCAATTTGAATGTCTAAATATTGATTTACACATAGATTTTGGAAAACGTTTGTTATAGGAATCAAGTGTGCGAGAGACTTTTCTCTTTCCGAGTCCGTATTAGCATCAGGGAGCTCCCAGTTCATCCAACATAAGATGCAATGTTGCCGAAGAAAAGCCTGCATTCCCGCAGTCCAACACATCGGCTTGCTTAAAGTCCGCCAGCTCTACTTTCCGGTGCCGTTTGATTTGACGAAATTATGAGTTACTGCCGCAAGTGCAGCGAATCGAGTATGACAAACGGTCCTGTACGTCCTTCTTTGATGTCTCATGTGGGACAGCTACGAGTAGATCATTGGCACAAATCATTTGCATGTATACTGCTATTGTTATCGTTCCAATTCCCTGACTTGTCCTATCCATTCTGCAAGTTTGAATACAATCGTACACGTTTTTCCAGCTGCTGCATTTGAAAACAAGCAGCATTGAAGTTTTTTGTCTTTTATTGTATCTACCTTGTTATTTTCTGCTAAATTTCTATTGAACTTTTTGTTCAAACTTGATAGATAAGATTTGTAATCCGTATTACGCAGTACCTTTTTTTAGCTTTATCCCCTCAAAACCTGCGAGAAAAAATAAGAGGGAGACACCATCAATTATGTACATATGAATCTTTTTCACTTTTATATTCGTAAAATGTTTATGTGTTTAAAAAAAGTTCTTAACTTTAAAATGTACTTTGTTTATCAGTCTCTTCATTTCGCCTTTAACAACATAATACCCGAAAGGCATTTAAACTTAAACTACCACGATCGCCCGTAACTTCCGTGTAGCCTTTAGAGCGGGAAGGGTTTCCACTGCCTACCTGTTCTTTGAATTTACACGGCTTCTGCGGATTTCGCAGCAGTAAAACTCAGTCACCATATTTGTCACTAAACAAATAAGTAAAGCAGGCGTTGCCAAGATTTCAGGAACCTGGTCGTTAAAGGGTTAATAAGGCATGACAATGCAAGAAAATGCTTTTTGTACAGCGGTGAGTAGCATAGTGTTCAGATAAAAGTTATCTTATATTACCGTCTGAGAGAATAACGGAACGGATTATGACTTCGGCAAACGACTTGATGCTAAGGGTAATTTAGTGCTATTTGTTCTGATCTTTGTCTTCCGCTTACTAGACATAGAAACTAGGTAGGATGCAGCATACATGAAACAATCCAGTGTTGGGGCGTTGTTAGAGGTGGGCCAGAGGGCCTCCCCCGAATATTTTTGATTTTTTTTATGTTGTGGGTTAAAATGCGACATGCATTAAAACAAACGGTCACATTTTGTCGAAATTCATCAACTTACATTGGAAAAAATATTTTAATTTTTTATTTTATTTTTCATTAATTTTTATTTTGTTCTGTTGGATTTCAAGAGCATTTACTTTTTATCGCTCTCCATGGAAAAAAATTCTGTATATGCCCCTGAATGAGTCTCCTGTTATCCACACTGTAGCTTTATGTATTTCCCTCCAGGAAGTTCGTTGTTTACTTCCCTGTAGAAGGGTTGTCAAACTTGCATCCCTAGAGCCATGAAAATTGAAACTGCTATGCACTCTTCTAAATCCTTATTTTAAGCCTCTTATCGTGTTATTATGGCCAAGGGTGAATGAGGAGGATGGACAAAAATTCACTAAAAGAGGGCATTACAAATAACTCTGCTGTTGTGTGTAATACTAAGTTGAGGATTCCCAAAAGGACAGAATTCACTGAGGCCATTACAAATAGCTCTACTGAGTGTGTATGCTACTAAGTAAGGGATTCAGCACCGAAAGTTGTTTCTCTATTCTAAAAAAAAGTAAGTGCCGCCGCAGCTGCTGCTGCTGCCGCTGTTTTAGAAATTTCGCGACACTCTTGCTTTCCTTGCTGGCAGCACAAAACGTATTGGACATAAAAATATGAAATTTACATCGTTTTTAGAGAATTATTTTGAGAACACGCTGAAATAAACCGTTTCTCGATACTACCGAAATTTCAAGAGCAATTGTATATCCAATTTAAGGTAAGCAAAAAAGGGCTATCATGTCGAGTTCCGGACACACTGACAGCAACAGAAGCACGAAACTTTGTAGGCATGTAGTGCCATGACCGAAAATTTGCACCTCGTAGCTCTTTTTTACGCTTTCCAACCGTAGGTTGAAGAAGCGTATATGCTCCACCCTTGTCCGTCCGTCCGTCCGCCCTTCTGTCCGCACGATAACTGGCGTAAAAATGGTTCGATTTCGATGAATTTTAGTATGTGGTAGGGGACCACCGGGGGACGAACCCTATTGAAAATGGACAATTGGGGTCAAAGGTCACGACGTAGGAGCGGAATCATTCCATTGCTCTTATGTGTCAGAACTTGCGTAAATATGGTTCGATTTCAATGAAAGTTTGCTATTTGGTAGGAGACCGCCTGGGGACGAACCCTATTCAAAATGAGTGAAGTGGGGTCAAAGGTCAGAACATAAGATTGGGATGCATTCCATTGCCGTTATGCGTCATAACGTGCGTAAAAAGTGTTCGATTTCGATGAAATTTCAGTATGTACTAGGGGACCACCGGGGGACGAACCCTTTTGAAAATGGACGAAATGTGGTTAAAGGTCAGGATATAGGATTGCGATCCATTCCATTGCCCTTATCCCATATTATTAAGGTGGACTTCTAGTTATTTTGCTTCCTATACTTCCAATGAAAAAACTTTTGTAAACATTTCCTTCACAATTACTGTGTTCCCAAGGATGAAAATGTGAACATCGATTAAAATAACTTCATATTATAACTTGGAAAACTTAATATTTTCTAAAACATAACCATAATTATGTTAAAAATCAATCCCTTTAACTTTGGTGGTGTTGAAACCAGAGAAAAGATGGTGCGACCTGTACTTTGATGACGTCAGTGGACAAAAAAATGTTGGATTGCATAATTACGGTTATGGTTTAGAAAATATTAAGTATTCCAAGTTATGAAATGAAGCTATTTTAATCGATGTTCAAATTTTCTTCTTGGGAACGCATTAATTTTCCAGAAAAAAGATGGCGCGACCTGTATTTTCATGACGTCAGTAGACAAACAAATGTTGAATTGCATAAATATGGTTAAGTTTTAGAAAATATTAAGTATTGCAAGTTATAAAATGAAGATATTTTAATCGATACTCAAATTTTAATCTTTGGGAACGCATTAATTGTGAAGAAAATGTGTATAGAAGTTTTTCCATTGGAAGTATAGGATGCAAAATTACTTGACGTCCACCTTAAAGTAGCAATTCTTGTATGTATGTATGTACATTTTATTTTGAAAACGGCTCTAAGAATTTGATGAAAGTCGTTAAACTACCGTTTTCTGGTACTAGAAATCGAATTAGCTTGATCTCGACTTTAGGAGAATTCGTTTAGTGGGTTAAATAACCACCCCGAATTATAACGTTTTTAGTGATGGCCTTGTTCCATTAATGTTACCAATGCTTAGAAATCTTATGACGTCATTACCTCGCCTTTGAGAATGTTGGCGCGCGGTCACGCCATCTGTCTCATTACGTCACGCATTGTGTGTGGATCCTATTAAAGTTTTATGACGTCACACTTGCGGCAAGCAGATGGTCGCGATTCCCATCTGCCTCATTACGTCACGCGTTGTGTGCGTATGTCGGTCCGCAGGATAACTCGCGTAAAAATCGTTCGATTTCGATGAAATTTTAGTATCTGGTAGGGGATCACCTGGGAAGTAACCCTATTTAAAGTGATCGAAATGGGGTCAAAGATCAGTACATAGGAGCGGGATTCCTTCCACTGCTGCTATGCGTCATACCTAACGTAAAAAAAGGTTCGATTTCGATGAACTTTTAGTATGTGGTAGGGGACCACCTGGCGACAAACCTTATTGAAAATGGGAGAAATGGGGTCAAAGGTCAGGACATAGAAGCGGAATCACTTCCATCGCCATTATGCGTCATAACGTACGTAAAAATGCTTCGATTTGGATGAAATGTTAGTATGTTGTAGGGTCTTGCCTCGGGACGAATTCTAATGAAAATGGGCGAAATGGGGTCAAAGGTTAGGACACAGGAGCGGGATTTATTCCATAGCCCTTATGCATCATAACTTACGTAAAAATGCTTGGATTGCGACAAATTTTTATCATGTTCTTTCGGAGATATACCAAACCGGTTCTGTTGAATATCATCGAAATAGGATAAAAGGTCAGGGCACAGGACCGAGATTTATTCCACAGCCATTATTCTCATAACTTGAGTAATAACTTGAGTAATGATTTCTGGTATGTTGGAGAGCGTATTATAATCAATGCGTTGCATGATTTTACTAAC
This sequence comes from Macrothele yani, assembly GCA_039090855.1. NCBI lineage: Eukaryota > Metazoa > Arthropoda > Arachnida > Araneae > Macrothelidae > Macrothele > Macrothele yani. The sequence continues at coordinate 134,027,162 of CM077034.1, forward strand.
TTGTTTTGAATTGCGATTTAGTTTACGATAAATTAAATTTCTAAATTTCACAAAATTCTCTAATTCGCGATGGCATCCATTTAAAAACCCGGATACGTGGCAAACTATAAATCGTAACGCATTTCAATTTTTACAGCATAAACTTACAACTATCGTCCCCATTTTACAAAAAAAAAATCAAGAAAAAGTTATTTTCTGATTTTTAAGCATTTTTTAAAGACGCAAAGGAAAGAAACTAATGGTTTGTCTGTCTTCAAGACAACCACAGAGGAACGTTCTGGTCTTGTGTCCTGCTGCCATGGTGAGGCAGAAAATTTGTTATTCATATGTTTTGTTGGTAAAGCTAACTCAGTTGTTTAAGGTGGACGTCAAGTAATTTTGCTTCCTATACTTCCAATGGAAAAAACTTCTGTACACATTTTCTTCACAATTAATGCGTTCCGAAGGATGAGAATTTGAACATCGATTAAAATAGCTTCATTTTATAACTTGCAATACTTAATATTTTCTAAAACATAACCATAATTATGCAATCCAACATTTGTCTGTCTACTAACGCCATCAAAGTACAGGTCGCGCCATTTTTTCTGGTTCCAACACCACCAAAGGTAAAGTTATTGATTTTTTTTATAATAATGGTTATGTTTTAGAAAATATTAAGTATTCCTGTTTTTAAAATGAAGTTAATTTAATCGATGTTCAAATTGTCATTCTTGGGAACACACTAATTGTGAAGAAAATGTGCCCAAACATTTTTCCATTGGTAGTATAGGAAACAAAATTACTTGAAATCCTCCTTAACGGTTTAGCATAACGGTTTACGGTTTACGGAAATGCTTTTTGGACAGCTTTTGTTTTCCTTAGTGGTAAAGTTGGTGAGTGCTATAAGTTCAAACGACAAAGGTCCGACCTACCAAATATTAACGACAGTAAAAAAAACCTCCGAAATTTCGGAATAACAAGCCTTATTTGCTTAGACAAGCAAAAATAATTGAAATTTATATGAATTTTTCAGTTTTTATTTCATGTGATATACTTAGAGATCGGGCTGCAGGGCCGGAGCGCTACTCTGAAAACGAGCGTAGAGAGCCTAGAGGCGCAGCCTCTAGTGCAATACAAAAAAACACTCCTTCGAGCTGCAGTGACAAAATAATGCTACAATTACAGGAAGTGTGTTAGGCCGAGAACCTTTCAGCATCCCCTCGTACAAAAATACAAAAAAAAAATCAACCACATTTCTAGTCACTAAAACATCTAGAAACAAACATGTTATTTGCCCCATGCACGAGCGGTTGAAAAGTTACGAAAATTGAATTGTGCCCAAAAAATTATCTTAACTGAAGGAACATATCAGATAAAGCGATTTTTGTATCAAATAGTTAGAATCAATATAGAGGAATACATGATCTAACTTTACGCCCCCTAGCGATATAATTTCGAATAATGGAAAAGTAGAAAATGTGAAAGGCATTCTTCACAACAAAAGCTATTTTAAGAATTTTTCAAATACGTCCCTGCGAAGCCGAGAAAGAGGTTGATATTTCCGATCCTAGCGCGTAAACCGCGCACTATTTTAAAAAATATATTCCCCTATCTTTATTGTAAGGAACGGCACACGGTAAGAAAAGAAAAAAAGTTCACAAAAGTATTTTTAGAAAGAGAGATACAGCATCAAAGAGGAGCACACACGACTACCACCTAGGGTCAGAACTGAACTACAAAACCCCACGAGTGGTTGCGAAGTGTTCTACAAATTAAATATATACGGCGTTAAGATTTTTAAACCCGACTTTTAAAAGCAGAGTTATTATTAAAAACCGACAGATAAAACATCCACGCCTCACCGAGATTTGAACCCGGACCCTTCTCAGACGAACGATCATTGCGCCACCGAGGCGACGTTACTAAGCTATGTAAAATTTAATTGGAAAACAAGCTTCAGTACTAAAAATAAGAAATATTTTGCGTCTTCTTTTTTTTACTGCATATAGCAAAAAAAAAAAAGTCGGGAAGCGTTTAAAACCCATCAAATTGTATAATAACTGTTCAATATTATATAAAACTGGTTAACGTAACTTTGAACAGACTTATTTTAAATTTAGTGAAGTTATTTTTCGTTCAGTAACTTGTGACCAAAATCCTTAGAGGCTCTCTTTTTTTTTAGAGAAATTAAAACCTATCCAGTTCCCCTACAGAATAGAGAGTCAGCTGTATTTTCGAACGCAACGCTAGTATTCGAACCTAGACAAAACTACTACAGCTAGGCGGTTTATATCGTAGGGTAATTTGTTAGGTAAAATAATTTTCATTGTTTGAAGTGCCGAAAACGTTACAAACCGAGGAGAAAGGATTATGTGCGCCAAGCTACCCTGTGGAAATCGTGCACGAAGCGACCTTGTTATACGAGACGTATTTTAATTGTAGATGAAGCGACTCTGCTAAACGAGAAGAAACAAACCGTTCATTGTTTAAGGAGGTAAAGACTTTGTGTCCACATTGGGTTCCAAAGTTAATAAAGGCCGCCTCCGAAGCAGCCCTTATAAAAGCAGCTAAAGAAGTATTTCATGATGCAACACTCTCCGGTTGCAATTTTCACTTCAGTCAAAGTCTATGGCGGACTATTCTAGATCTGGGACTTACACAACTGTATCAAACCAACGAAGAAATAAGAATACGTAAAATGTGTGCTGCTTTGGGGCCCACCTACCTGTAGAAAATGTTGAAGATGCATGGCTGCTTATTATGAATGACGCTTCGCAGAATGAAATGTTAAATTTATTTATTGACTATTTTTGTTAATCAATGGATGGATAATCATAAAGTTCCAATTCAAATGTGGAATGTACATGGTCAGCGCCATAGAACCAACAACGCCGTCGAAGGATGAACTCAAAATTAAATAGCATGCTTATGGGCGGATTTCCGGCTAGGCGCACGCCTAGAGCCTCACTGTTTGATGGGCCCCGAAAACATATAATTGGATTTTCAGTTTTGTTTTGATTTTCACGGAGGACTGAAGCAAATCCATCCTTAAACCGACTACTTTGTATTGGTAATTGACATTTTACTTTCTCATATTAAAGATAACACTTTTTTCTTGATGTTACTGACATTCCGAATTTTCGAGTTGTCATCGATGTACTTATTTTGAAAAGAACGGTTAAAATAATTTTGAGTCCATTTTAGTGGTTGGTAAAAGATATATTCACACTTCCCACACTTTTCATTGTTTAAAGCGAATACTTAACTGGCCTGCTGTGCTATAAATTACTTTCATGCTACTTCCAGGTAAGGGAACACATGATCCAACCTCGGGCAAAGTCATCCAGATGTTGTCTACTGTATCGCCTGTTGGCCATATCACACGGTGGCAGCAATTCGACGTCGTTCAAACCGATGTACACCCTGCAATAGCTTTCACCGAATCACTGAGGGTACACCGCCCGTGTGCTTTATACCCTTCCGACACCCCCCCTACGTCATGCTGCATATATGCACATGCCGTGCCGTACCGGCATGAGCATATATGCAGCATATCTCCTGAGTGGTCATTCGGTCGGTTCTGCCTGCTCGTTACGCTGTTACGCTAATTTTACCTCTTCCTCCTTAATTTTTTCACACCAGTGTTATATATGAAAACCTTAAGCATTTGAGAAAATTTTAAAAGTACATTTTTGTAAAACACCACTGAACCTCAAAGAAAGGATGTCGAAACTGAATGAAAAAATATCTTCAAAGTACACAAAACGTTAATTGAAAATCAGTGTAGGGTCAACAGTTCATTGCTTACGTGTAGATGGGATATCTAAATTAAAATCTGATTTCTTTGTAAATTAATTTAGATACAGTTTTGTCCAAAATCTCTTTCGTAGGCGGTTGTCGGCAAGTGTGATGTGGCATTATGTTTCACGGCCGCAAACTACTGCATGTGTTAGTAGGAGGCAATGTGAATGCCGAGCCGTATAAGAACGAAATCCTGAAGCATTATGTCAGATTTTTTCGCGGAGATATTGGACCTCAGTTTCTTTTAATGTGTGATAACTCTCTTACGGACAGGACCCAGTTTGTCAATAATATCCTATGGAAGAAACATGTTTAGAGTGTTTACAGGAAGGAATCCGTTCCTGAACTCTATAGATCTTGTCTGGGATACTCTGGGGCTACACGTTCCAATTTGCCAGCCTCCTCCCAGATCCTTTCCGACTAATTTACCTGCCTCTTCGCCGAGTGGAGTTCTTCATCCCAGTGTTCATTAATTATGCTTGTGTTTTGAAACCTACATTCTTCGTTGATTTGCATTGCGGCTCTTGTTCTTGTGGAAGTACATGCCACTCTGGATTGTTGGAACTTTTAGTTGTGTTGCTTTGCTATAGCAAACATGCATCGTGTTTTTTGCGTTTCTCGTCTTATTTGTTCTTGTTTTTGGCTTTTATTTTCCTTGCCTCTTTTTTATTTTCTTTTGTCCTAGATTTTAAGGATGCTCCTATCACATAATTTTCCTGATAGGGGTGTTCTTGTACTTTTGACCCTGTTCTCTGTTGTCGGATTTATCTCTCTGCCTCGTTTCTATCATGAATTTGCGGGAGGGTAAAGGGTTCCATGTCTTCTTTCACAGCTACTGTTTCTTTTTTTTTTTTCTTTTTTTTTTTTTTGGTAAGGTTTTCTAATGTTTCCGTTTTGTACTATTTGCTAATTTGTTACTTCCCCCCTTTTACTGCATTTTCTTATTCTTAACTCTTCATCACGTGTTACTGCTCTTGCCTGCATTTTATGTTCTTTGCCTTATGACTTTTCGTTATTTGGACTTTGCAAACCCACAAAGTCCTTTTGGGACTTTATGAGTTTTCTGCCCGTATTGCGATTGTTCCATGCGACTTTTGATATGTTGTCATTGTTTTACCTCACATTGTTACTCTTTCTAAGTTTTTATGCGAATGTATCATTGGACGACTCTATTCTGATTTTCTGCACATGTAGTTATTGGCATACTTTGAGATCTTCATTTTATTTCATGCACCTGTTAAATTTCCCTTAACTAATCAAGAAAAAACTTAATATCTGATTGTCTCGAGAAGTGATACTAACCCACACCCACTTTTTTAGATTGACAATATGACTTGTACAAATGTAACCTCGTTTAAATACTTGTGATCCATTACAAATTAGAAAAATATAGTCCCCTCTGAAATAATGGCTAGATTACAGTCTGGAAATAGAGCTTATTTTTCTATGCGTCATATTCTGTCTTATAAAACACTAACACGCACACACTTAAAATTGAACTTTATACAACCTGCATTAGATCCGCAGATTTATATGAAGCTGAGACCAGGAGCACAACTGCCCATGACTTCAATATACTACAACTAGTTGAAAACAAAATACTTAGAAAGATTTTTTGTGCCCATTAGAGACAACGTAAGGAGAGTGTGTAGAAGAAGACATAACATTGAACTATATCAAAGCAATAATTCACTACTGATTCTCGGCGAGTTGAATGTTGCACGACTTAGTTGGATGGGCCATGTCGAGATAATGGGAAGTACAGTGGAGCCTAGCTGGCTTATCGATTCACGCCATATTGTAGGAGAACAAGAGGACAACCCGACAACGATGGAGGGACAGCGTGCAGCCTGACCTGGGAGAGATTGTTGTGACGGTCTGAACCGATCGAGTGGAGAACAGGGGGAGTGGAGGATAATTCTGCTTGGAAGTTCAGCAAGCTGATGAAGAAGAAGTTAAATTTTCCTTTGTGTTCTTCGTGACTTTTCCTGTTTGTAACTTATATCACACGCACGTTTTTTGTTTTTATTACTGCGCCTGTGTTCCACTTTTACGCATGTATTACTGTCATTTGTTTCGTTTACACACTTAAAAGAGTAGCGGATTTTCTTCTACCTCAACATTTTAACCTCATCAACAGCCTGGTTGCCGGTATGTATTGCTGTTGTAGGAGTTGAATGTCTGTACGACGTGATCGTCTTTCTTATTATGACATGTTTCGTGTTTTAATCTTATATTTCACCTTAGTGACATTTACAAATGTGGCCCTGGATACCCAAATTGTGCATATACAGTACTAGTGTGTCATTGTAAAATGTTTATTAACATCATGATTACGCTTCTTCACATCCCAAACGTCTTTACCAACTGCTATGTTATTTTCTTTGTAATCACATCGAATGCCTTCTGGACAATTTTGATCACAAGTTTAATTGATGTATTGACGTTATTTTCGATTGTATTAACCCGAAAGATAAGGTGGAGAAATGTATTTTTTGGAAACATAAATATTTAAATGATTTAAAGTAAAAATATTACAATAATTATCGATTAAAATGGGAATATCATTCGAATGCATTCTGATATGAACTAAAATATTTTGCCGCAGATTTTCGAGAAAACATTAATAGGGAATGAAGAAAAATATGAGCGGTGTTCTTCAAAGTATATAGAACAAACTCTTCCCCCTTCGCCCTCCAAAAAAAGAAGAAACGGGCGGTTATTTGCAATCGGCTGAGCTTCATGCACTTGGCTCAAGCGTCATCTGTTTAATGCTCGTACTCAAAAGTTGTTGAATAATTTACAACCGGATCAAGGTGAGAAAGAACTTAATGTTCCCAGGAAAAACAGCTTGCTTTTGATTGTACAATATATTTTAAAGCTGTTCATTTAAAATATTCTTCCAATAAAGCCATAGGACATTTATTCCCCGCACATGGCCGAAATCCCATCCAAACAAGCACTAGGTAATTCTTTCCCGTTCTGCAAGATAATAAGAATCAGGTAGATAACACGAAATGGTCACAAAAATGAATTTTACATCCATATTTTATTCCGAATTCTTTCTTTTGTCCTTGCAAAATACATCCCAAAAATACATACATAAAGTTCACCTCCTACTTTATTTCAAACAATCCGTTGATGTAACGAAGGTTTCTGCAGCTTCCGTTACATTGAAGCTATAGTCGAAAGAAAGAAAAAAGGTATTTATAATTGTTAATACAATCTGAAATATGCACGTGCGTCATCATGAGTATAAAAAGGGTAGTTTCTCAACGCCAGAGAAAAAAAGGCATTTCAGTTAATGCGAACCCTGTTCTATTTGAGGAAAAACGTTTTCTTGTACCAAATAGAACAAGAAACAAACAAGAGCAAGATGCTTGAGCGTGTTTGTTTTCTTAAACTTTAAATTTATGCAAGACACAGAATGTATTGCAAATCACATATCATTAAAACACACAAAAAAGGAGAAATGAAGTACTCTTAGTATCGTACTTCACCAGAATTTTTTTTCGTCCATTATTTTAGCGGCCCCGATAAAAGCGTGATTCAAAGGGAAATATTCGTACAGTATAGTAAAGATCATAGGCGTAGCATCTACTCATAATGCGTAGAAGTTGGTAGGTACCAACAGAGGAATTTGGAAGCAAGCTTAGCTTGAAAAATGGATTATTTACGAAACAACTTTCAAGGTCTACAATCTTGCGACTTTGATATTTAAAGTAGGAAGATACTATTTCCGTGAAATAGGTTTTCTGCAAATTAAAAAAAATATCTATTGAAATGCGAAACATAAAAAAAAATAACTTCTGGGAGTATCCGCTTATTAAGAGCAAATCGTTAGGTTCAAAATGCTTGTATCATCATTTCCAACATGGGATGGCACAAACGTTTGCGGAAACTGATAGATATCACTGATTCTCCTGTACCGGCCATATGTAACCAACCGTAGGCTAAACAATATTCCAACCAAAGTAATCTCTTTCTCTTCAAACGGAATATTTATATCAATAGTATTCGCTTCATTTTCCCAAATAATATTTATATGAAAATCCTATTGTATAATTTCCGGCCGAATTCAGGATTGCGGTATGTCAAAGTGCGCATCAAAGTACGTCTTCATGTGAAATTTCAGGAGCTTACATTTTTCCTCAGTATTTACAGTAGCGAACAAAAGTATTCGGCGAAACACTTTTTCGACCATATTATTTTTTCTGCTGGACCAAATCAGGTCATTTTGGGATATGATATGTGTTATTTAGTTGTAAACATGACCCATTTGCAGATAGATCGGAAACCTTCAACACAGATCAGGTACCCTGCTTAATCGCAAAGATCATACAAACTGACCAACAAATTAGGTGTATATCACATTCATTTAATGCAACGATAACAGAAAACAAGTACGAGAAATTGACAAAACAATAACTAATACTTAGTGGGATAACCAGGAGACTTAATAACAGCTGTATAAATGGCCGGCATCGAGTTCACTAGCGTCTCGACGGTGACCTGCGGAATTCGCGCCCATTCTGCAGACAGCTGGTCGAACTTCTGGGCACTAATCCGGCAGATTTTCTTCGCACATCGTCTCTCCACTTCCTCCTACATATGCTCGATGGGGTTGAGGTCTTGAGATTGGCTTGGGTAGTCTAGATGTGTGACCTATTGCTGTTGGAAGACTGCCTTCGCTACTCTGGAGGTGTGATTCGTGTCGTTGTCTTGCTGCATGATCCATCCGGGTGGCATGTTCTGGTTTGCCCATGGGAAGACATCGTTGATGATCTAGTTCGTTTAGCTCTGGCCGGTCATTATTCCGTCAATCTTGATGATGGGGCCCATTCCATTGCGAGAGAAGGCGCGGTAAACCAGGATCGATCCTCCTCCGTGCTTGACAGTCGGCTGAATGAATTGGGGTTGAATCTCTGGCCACACGGACGTCGTACGTATCAGATGCCATCACTTCCGAACAAGTTGAACTTGCTCTCGTCGGTGAAAAGCACCTTAGTCCAGTCCGCCGCGGTCCAGTGTCGATGACGGCGCGCGAACGCGACTCTGGCTCGTAGATTCTTCATTCCGAAGAGTGTTTTCTTGGCGGGGCGTCTTCCATTCAATCCACCAGCAACGAGACGACGGAAGATGGTCATTCGGCTGGCGTTCAGGACGTCGCTGTCGCAGAATTCGGTGGCGATGTCCACAGCAGTCACGGTGGGATCAGAACGAGGTCGACGGAGGTTGCGCCTACCTGACGCAACGTAGTGGAAGGGGCCTGCCACATCGCGGACAGTTCTCGACGGTTCCAGTCTTCTTATAACGTTGCAGGATAGAGGATATGGACTGATGTCGGATCTTTAGGGCCCCCGCAATGTCGGTGACGCGCATTCTGGATGATTCCATCATGTTCACGGCCGCCTGGCGTGCTCCAACAGGGATCTCCGCCTTTTTACCCATTTCTCAAAAACTAAGATTGACTTATTACCACACTACACATCAGAAAACTCACAAAAATCACAAGAAAAACATTAATACATGCAGCAAACAAATGGGTAATAATTGGCGATTCTTGAATATGGCCCATTTCGACAGACAAATTCGCTCTGAGCGAAATACAAACTACGCGGCATTGTAACCCACGAATCAACACATATCCTATCCCAAAATGACCCGATTAGTTCCAGCAGAAAAAAAATTATGGTCGAAAAAGTGTTTCACCAAATACCTTTGTTCGCTACTGTAATGGTGCTAATTAACGTATGTACATGAAAAAATCTGTCAAAATGGTACTCGCCATTGTTTAACACGACCTGCTTCCAACATCTGGCAAGATGTTATATGCCGTCCCTGTACAATCGTGGCTTCTTTTTATTAAATAATTGTGTAAGTGCGGGTTTCACATTGTCCCGGTTGGTGTTGGGATATCATATGTGCTCTTTCTACACTTCTGTGTTGGCTGTCGCTTACAGTCTTTGCTTTCTGAAGCATAAGTGCCACTGACTTAAGCCAACTAGGTCCTGCCGTTGTGTCCCAGTGGCCAATGTGCGCCATGACAGGGGCTTCGACTTCGGGTACTTCGTCAACGGACATTACTATATTTCAAACCCAATATAAAGGAACAGGTGAAATCTGTTAATCACCCGTATTTAGTTGATATTTTGTCAGCCGATGATTAACAAATTTTTTTTCATTTTTTCACCAAAAGCACATTTATGAGAAAAGATAAATTAATGAACTGGTTTACACTTTCGTAAGTAAAATTAAGTAAATGTGTTCACAAATTGCAGTGACTATTAAGTTCGATTATCAAATACAATTTAGGTATTTCTCCATACAGGTGCAGATTTTTTGAAACATGCAAGCATTTTTCATAACCTACTGGAATTGCGAAACGTTTGGCTAAATTGTTTACAAAAAATGTGGTTTATTTTATGAGCTTAAGGAATGTATAAAAAAAGGCTCTGATTAAAAATTAAAAACAAGTAACGGATAATAACATATGACAACTATTTCGTGAAATCTCTTGCATTCAAACCACCATTCAACATTGTTCGTGTTCTCAAACCACTAATATGCAGACTTAGGATAAGGTAAAAAATACAAAAGAAAACATGTTTAACGTCACCACACTTATATAGAAATAATAATGGAAGGTCTATTGGTCTATACATTATATGTTTAAATTTCAAATCTGAGCATAGTGTTAAAAACTATAATGTGCTTAATTTTGCAACGTTTTAATTTAATGCACATGCGTCAGCGGCTGAATTCCTTGGTTTAGTACAATTAAACCACAGGTAAATAAAACCAAATATTTTCAACATCCGAAATATCATTCCTTGGGTTTCCACGTAATATTCACTCTTCTCATGCTAAGTAGAGCAAAAATTTCGCCAGAATATTTTTACCCCAGGCTAAGCGTGCAGGGCGCGATTTCAACACATTACAAAGGTTTAACGATTTAGGTTACAACATTGCATATCATCGAAATGGGGTCAAAGGTCAGGGCACCGCAGCGAGATTTATTCCACAGCCATTATCCTCATAACTTGAGCAATGATTTCTGGTATGTTGGAAAACGTATCATAATCAATGCATTGCATGATTTTATTACCTTGTTTTTTTAATTCTCACTCCCTGACATGAATATTGCAAGGATTTAAAACCATTTTCCTTTTTTTTTAATTTTACAGCTTCATTGCTGATATTTCAATCTGTACTCTCTACTTTTAACCTGCATAAATCAGTGGTTTTTTGGACGTCTCCCTGATCAATCAAAGAAAGTAGTTATGGGACTCTCCTTAAGATAAAAAAAGAAAGTTTTCAGCATATTTTTGAATGAAAGGGAACTCCGGACGCGCAATATACCATTTATATTCCGTCTGGCAAGAAATCCCTTACTCCAATACCGACATGTACAAATCCCTTTAATTCTGGATAATATTCGTTCAACATATCAGCATAACAACTGTGTGCAGAAGAATCCGTATGCCGATTATAAAGAGATAAAGCAATACGTCATCACACGTGTCTGTTTCATTTGCATGTACTAACAGCTATAATCTGTGCTATATAATCTAATAAAAAGAGTAATAACCTACGAATTCAGTGAATCCGGAAAAATGCAGTGATACAATCTTTAAATACTTGAATAGGAAAGGCTTTTGCATGACACACGTTTACTACAGTACGTAGTTATTCCAACAAAGTAGAACCAAAGCTAACATCAGCTCAAACCGCAATTCTTCATAATGTATTATATTTAGAAGCCTAACGAAACGCAAAGGAAGCAAACTGATAAACCCTGATTCTAAAAAGGTACTGTTTTTAAATATTAATGTATTTCATTTTCCATACATTAAACTAAAGATGAATATTTCTTCTTGCTAACAACGACCTTTTATGACGAATTACTTAACAAACGCTATGGAACCTATTAAAATATCATTTTCTATGTTCAACATTTCACAGTAACAGGTACATAACATTTTTTAATCCTTTACTTCTCGTTCACCTCTGGAATAACTGCGGTAACGCATCATTCCTCTACGTTATTTTGGAGTGTGTAAATTCTGATACTAATTTATGAGAGACATGTCTGTATTAAATTATGGATGAAGTATATGTTGAATTCGAATGCGTTACTTAAGTAGGTTTTGAATTTTATTACAATCTAAAAGCAATAATAGCGAAGCGTGTACGAATGAAGAGAAAATAAATTGCTAACACAAATTTATCGAAACCGGAAATCTTCGATACAAAAAAACAAAACGAAAAAAGTCAAGAAAGGATAGAAGGGATGCAGCTTAAATATCCAGGAATTTCGACTTTCCCAAAAGTAGAATTTAAGTCTTTTGATTTGTGAACAAAGGGTGTGTTTGCCACGTGCGTCCCTTGCTTTGTTTTATAGATCAGTTTCAACTGTGGCACCCACTTTCCGGCGTTTAATTCTAAAATCCTCATTTTTACAGTAATATGAATTTTGTAGACCAGTTGCTTTTCAACAGGGCATTATTACATTATTATAATAATATAATTATTATTATAAAGAATTACCATTATTCTTCAAAAGAAAAGAGAAGCGTAAGGAATCTGATTCCTATAATAGATTTGCCGTGACCGCCGCGGAAAATATCATTACAGCCAGCTTTCACTTTATGTATACACTGATGAGCTATTGCATTATAACCACCTATTTAATAAGCTGTAGTACCCTTTTCGCCAGCAAAACAGTTGCCACTCGGCGAAACATCGATTCGGTGAGGTGGCAATTTATATCCCGTGGTATGTGGTACCACAATATCAACAAACAGGTCTTGCAGTTCTCGTATATTTCCGGGTAGTGCTGATTTAGCGCGAACCCGCTTTTCCAAGTCGAACCAAAAATGTTCGATTGGGTTCATGTCAGGTTAAATTTGAGGCAAGGGTATAAACAAAAAGTCACAAGCATGTTATTCGAACCACTCCTTGACGATTCTGGCAGTGTGGCATGGCGCACTATTTTATTGGTGATGGTTATCACCACCCAGGAACACAATTTCAATGAATGAGTGAACGTGGTCCACAGCGATGTTCAGATACCTGGAAGCTGTCAGGGAATGTTGTATTGAGATAATGGGGCCTAAAGTGTCCTGACAAAACTTTGCCCAGAGCATAACACCGCCGCATCAGGCCGGTTTCCTCTCAACAGTGCATATAGGCGCCATAGCCTCAGTTGGTAATCTGCATATACGCACTTGGTCGTCTGCGTAATGCACCAGTGTCTTGATTCGTCAGACTAGGTTACCTTCTTGCGATCATCCAAGGCCCAATCTCGATGATCTTGGGACCATTTTCATGCGTTGTTGGCGATAACGTGCAGTGTGTTTGGGGACCCGGGTGGCTCTTCAGCTACGCAGGCCCATGCGCAGAAGGCGATGTACCGCATGCTGTGATACATTGTCCGGAACACCACTATTGTAGCTGCGGATGATTTGTCGCACTGTGGCCCTGCGGTTACTGTGAACAATGTGCGACAATCTCTGCTCCCCTCTGGCATCAGTGAGTTGCGAAAGACACACTGCTGAACGACGGTTCGCCGTTTGGCCATATGTGCACCACTTTTGATACGCACTCGCTACACCGGCACGTGACCAAACTGCAAGGCGCGCGTTTCCTAGATCGTAGTTCCGAGGAAGCGTGCACTAACAATATATCCTATATCAAACTCCGATACTTCGTTTTCCTTTGCTATCACAGGTGTCCAATTACTTGTTGGTAGATAGTGTATATATATGCTGAGAGTGAGAGAGAGGGAGAGAGTTTCGAATATAGTTCAAATCAAATTTGTCCATGTACAATATTTTTCACTCTTCTCCAATTCTGAATTATACTTCCCATCTCAAAACGTTTTACCCTTTTCAAATTCTGGTCCACTTCAAAACGTTTTAGTAGTACACAACTAATTGCTGCTTGGTGAAAAGCGAGTTTTTTTCAAGTGATGCCTAGTGAAAGGCGAGTTGTTTCTTAATTTACCACTTCGAACGATGAGAATTCGAATTAATAAGTATTTAAAATATTATATAAATTTCTTTAACAATAAACTGAAACATGGAATTTCCAGAATTTTTTTATTAGAAGCATATTGTTAGATGAAATAATGCTAACGTTTACTTTTTGAAAATGTTAGCATTATTTTTAATATTTACTCTATTGAGTATTTAAAATATTATATTAAAGTTACTTAACAGTAAGTTGAAACACGGAAAATTCCAGAGTATCTTTTATTAAAAACATATTGTTAGATAAAATAATGCTAACGTTTACCCTTTGGAAACATTGTTCCGTAAATAAGTGTACTGAACCTTTTTCGGAGACTATAAGGTGGATGCGGAAGGGAATTTCAGAATTATTTGAGAATTATTTGAGAATTTAAAACTTCCGTTTACACAAAATTGTTTTCCAATTACCTTCATCTGCTGGTTTAACGTACACCGAGAGAAACTGGATTGGCTATAAAGGTTGCCATTATTAAATTCGGGTTTAGTTCCAGAAAAAGAAGATTGCCATAACCGTAAGACGAACACAAGATGCGTGCTTCATCCGGATTCGAACTTAGACCCTTCTCGGACGAATGATGAAAAGCAGGCGCGTTGTCCACTGCACCTTCGAGGGGGGGGATGTAGTGGATAAACTAAAAGGTGTTATTAAAAGGTATTAAAACCAGAGAAAAGAAATGTAATTGAAAATAAAATGTTTTACTAAATTATGGGATCATCTTGCTTCCTGAAATGGAAGCAGTTTTCATATGTTCTGCTGAGTGTTTAAAATATATTACCCTTTGATAAAGAAATTTAAACGATTAGAAACTTTGACCCATTGGAATGTATTACCGTTTGAGACACGAATTAAAGCAATTACTTACCAGTATTCCCCGAATTTCTAAATGCCAGACACAGGTCCCATACAGTTTTGCATCATCCGTATACCTCACATAACTGCTTTCATCAAATGTCAACGTCGAAAGAAAGAAACGAATTCCAGAACTTTATCTCAGGGCCAAAGTTTACTGCTTCTATTGTTTCCATTATCCCCTTTCGAGAAGAAACATTGTTCCAGTTTATTGAGACGCTATCTGTTTAACATTCATTCTTAAGTCAGCATGGATGGTGTGGGTTTTCTTTGACACAAGCTGTCTTCCATCCATGGAACGAGTGTTCCCAAAATAGGGACGGCAGATTTCTTATTGGCTACAAATAATTGATGATTTGGGATTTAACTGTGGCCGTAAATTCCAAATACAAAAATGGTTTGTAGCTTCGCTGCAGAGTGTTTAACAAATATGAATCAATTTTGATATTGATATTTTGTGCATTAGGGTTTTTAATGTACGCCAAACATTTGTAAAAGGTACACTTGGTGCAGATTTTTTTATGAATAAATTCATAGGTTTTAAACAATTATATGAAATGTAAGTTTTTCGATTTTCGAAAAATTTACACAAAAACACACAATACAAAATAAATACAAACGATGAAATATAATACTAGTAGTACACTGCTGGACAATTGCTAAGGACGGATCATAAACGGCTATACAGCGCATAAAAAAGTAAGTGTGGTTGGATGCCAGGTGAAATAAAATAATGTCAGAATGCCAGGAATTTACAAGAAAGACACTTTATTGTGCTCTGAAATCCAGAAGGCTTTGGAACGTGTTGAAGGGACAAACAGGCCATTTTGTGCAGAATACGTAAACGTGAAAATAATGCAATTACCGTCCGCAGGCGTTCCGGCGTAAGATGTCAATACGGGATATGGCCACCATGTAGGGCGATGCAAGATTCCACACGTCGTGTCATGCTTTGCACAATATTATCAAGCAGCTGTTGGGGTACTTTATCCCATTCCTCTGTCAGTGCACGGGTGAGGGTGTCCTTGTTTATTGGAGGGCATTGGCGACCAGCAAGACTCCTCCCCAAAGCATCCCACGTATTTTCAATGGGATTCAGATCTGGAAAACGTGCTGGCCATAGGAGGCGTTGAATATCCTCGCTCTCAAGACACTCCTGGACAGCGACTGTTCGATGACATGTTGCGTTGCCGTCCATGAAAATGACTCTATTACCGACAGAACCACGGAACATGCGAACATGAGGTAGCAGAACAAAATTAATGTATCGTTGGCCCGTCATAGTCCCAGTTGGAAGCACATAGAGGGACGTACGGCCATTGATCATGATGCCAGCACATACCATGACACTACATAACGGATATCGGTCCCTTTCCTGTATGTTTGCTGGACAATATGCATTACCACTATCACGCCAGATCAGTTGTCGTCGACAATCAGACGATAGACTGTATCTACTCTCATCTGAGAAGAGGACAGCAGACCAGTCGTTATCAGTCCAACTGTGATGCTGATGGCACCATTGCAAACGGGCGGTACGGTGACGTCTGTACAATGGCATGCACACAACAGGACGGCGGTCGTATTGTCCTTCTTCATGGAAACGTCTGGCGACAGTTTTACGGGAGATCCGCTTGCCAGTAAAAGCCATAAACTGATTTGCTACCTCACTAGCTGTGCTGCGCCGGTGTCTTTTTGTTGATAGCACTATGTACCGATCTTCTGCAGTTGTCGTACGGCGAACACGACCTCCCCCGTGACGTTTGCTACACTCTCCATTTGTTTGAAATGATTTCCAAAGCCTTGAAACAACACTCTGGCTGACGTCGAACTCCCTGGCAACATCTGTTATCTTTTCGCCCTTCTTCAATCTTGCCAATAATACGGCCACGCGTAAAATCATTTAGGTGATGTCGGGAAGACATACAGAAAATTGCAAGTTCGTC
This sequence comes from Macrothele yani, assembly GCA_039090855.1. Lineage (NCBI taxonomy): Eukaryota > Metazoa > Arthropoda > Arachnida > Araneae > Macrothelidae > Macrothele > Macrothele yani. Next base: position 134,043,775 of record CM077034.1, read on the forward strand.
AATTGATTCTTTCCCTTTCAACTTTGCGTTTGAACAACAACGGTCAATATGTATGCGTCAAATCTTTTATATCTCTTATCAGCGCTATGACGTCACGAACAAGTTCGGCAATCCAACATTTGCGTGCGCACAACACGTCTTACTTTATCCCGCACTTATGCTAATTTCCACATTTTTCTGCCTTCCATTTTATGGTTGCCATCGTTGCTACTGTCATCCGTCCTTAGCAATTGTCCGGCAGTGTATATAGTGAAGATAAAACACTGCGAAAGAAAGAAAATCAATAGACACTAACAGAAAACCGAGTGGATGGAAGAATAATTCTGTCCTTGTCTATAAGACAAAAATATATAGAATTCAGTTCGAAAGATGAGCCTGCTTTAATTGATTTTGTAAGACTACTATAACGTAGATTCCAAACATAGAGCAACGCAATGTACGTGAAAAGACAAAAGTTAACGGAGGATGTCGTGTGATAATCGTGTAATGATAAATGTAAATAATTTGCTTAGCTTGAAGTAGAAGAAAGGAACACACCGGATTGTGGCTGGCAGAGACTTGAAACTGACTAATGAGAAAGTCGAAATCATGCATAGTATGGGACGAAGAGCAAACTTGACATGTGAGGCAGAACATAACGGAAGGCATGCGTTACAGGTTTGAACATGATAGGTAGGTATGGTGCATATTAGATGGTGTAAAGCAATAGTAGCAGTCTGACGATGGTTGGAGTAAAAAATTATGTAGAGTGAGCAGTGTTAAAGATGCCCGTATAAATGTGGCCAGTGAATGTCTATTGCCTTACAAGACGCTAAAGAAGAATGGGCAGATGTCCAATTAATTTCAAGATTCGGCTGATGAATTCTAGGATTCTGAGTTGGTGCTGCGTAAAACAACGAAGGGCGACAAAAGTAGCGCACAGAGATATTTATCTAATTGCAGGTTGCAGTTTGGCAGACCACGAGTTGGAATAGCACAGTACAGCTCGGTTTGCCTTCATCAGGTAACGCCGGTGTGGAAGGCACTGTGAACGACGGCACAAAGATGTCGCGTTTGTTATGGGCGTCTACGAATGAAGAGCAATGCAGTGTAGTCCGATTTTTGTCGGTTCAACGTAAAACTCCGACGGCAATTCAAACAGAAATGGTCGAAGTGTATGGCGATGGTTGCTTGGGCCACAGCAACATCTAAAGGTGGTACAAGTTCTTTGCATAGTTCCGTGGCAACTTTACCGATTCGTCACGTTCCGTCCGACCGGTAATCGCGTCAACACTTGCTGTTGTGAGAGGCAATGAACAGACAATTCTGAGAGACTGGCGGATCCATTTGCGCACATTGGCACTGAAGTTCAACATTTCGTGCAATATAGCGTAGAATATTGTGCATGACCAATTGCAATTTCCCAAAGTAAGTGAACGATGGGTGCCCAAGAATTTGACAGGCACCCACTCGGGAGATAGACTAAGACTACGCAGGAGATAGACTAGGGTCCGGTAAGGTAGGGCATGCGCATATATGCAGCATGACGTAGAGGGGAAAAGGCGAGTGTCGGAAGTGTATAAAGCACACGGGCGGTGTACGCTCAGCAATTCGGTGAAAGCTATTGCACGGTATTCATCGGTTTAAACTACGTCCAATTGCTGCCACAGTGTGATATGGCCAACAGGCAATCCAGTAGATGACATCTGGATGACTTTAACCGAGGTCGCGTCATTGGGAAGTTGGAAGAAAGTCGAAGTGTGACTAGTGTGGCAGAAGAGTTCCGGATTGCTCACAGCATCGTTTCACGAACTTAGAGAGCTTTTCAAATGACAGGTACAGCTGTCCGAGAGTTTAGCAGAGGTCGTCCACAAGCAACCACGGTGACGGACGACAGGTATATTTTCCTACCGGCGAGAAGAAACAGACGGCAGACAGAGGGAGAAATCGCAAGGCACATGCAACAGACAACTGGACGTCCGTTATTGCGTTTTACCGTGGCCAGGAGGCTGCACAAAGATGGTCTATTTGTACGACGACCAGTATACGGTGTGAGCCATTAACGCCTGCTCACCGGAGACGGTTGTTTCTGTGGTGCCAGGAAAACAAGAACTGGACACATCAGCAATGGGGTGGAGTTCTCATTATGGACGAGAGCCGGTTTAGTCTAACGAGCGATTCTGGACGTATACACATCTGAAGAGAGCAGGGAACACGCAATCACACCTCCAACATCATCGAAAGTGACCGGTATCGAGGTGGAGGAGTTCTCGTTTGGGGCGGTATCATGATTTTTAGCCGTACTGATCTCCACATCTTCCAAGGAGGTTCAGTCACTGGTGTCTACTATTGTTCCGCGGTTCTGCTGCCTCACATGCGTCTGTTGAGAGGTGCTCTGGGTCCTTAGTTCCTCGTAATGGACGACAACGTTCCACCTCATCGTACAGTGGCTGTCGCAGAGCTGTTATAGAATGAAGATATTCAACGAATGGATTGGACTGCAAGGTCCCCGTACCTAAACCCAATCGAACACGTGTAGGACTTTCTCGGGAGACGCTTGGCAACACGTCACCATCCGCCAGCAACGATTCCGCAGCTGCGGTTGGCGCTACAAGAGGAATGGGCTGCGATGCCACAACAGCTCCTTGACAACCTCGTCCTCAGCATGGACAGACGTTGTAAATCCTGCAACGTCGTCAGGAGTGATCATATCCCCTACTAAAGACTATTTTTCTTGGCAGCCGCCTGTCACACTGACGTTTTTGTCTTCTGTCCAGTTGTACTCGAAGCTACCTTTTCAATAAAGTGCCTTTGTATGCTTTGGATTCCTTGTTTGGACGGTTTGCTCACTTCTCCCATATTCTTACATCTTGGGGATCTTATGGTATGATTTGTGTCGATGTGGAACACTTCTGCAAGACGTTACATTCGAAAAACTGTCTCGTCCATAATTTATGCACGCCACTGTATAAAGACCACGCAAGCGACTTGAAAACCGACTGAGCGCAGTTCTATTTCAAGGTGCGGGACAGTCTCTGCAGTAGAGTTTGTTTTTTACGATATAGAACATTTTGATGACTGTAAATCGAAATATATTTGTTTCAGCTTGAAAAATTGTAGAGTTGCAACTGAAATTTCTCTAGTTTCATTTCAACATACGAAAATGGTTTGCGGGAGAAAAAGACCAAATTTGTAACTTATTGCTCAAAAATAAAGCGGTACCGTAAATGTACATGACGTGGTGTGAAACACCTTACAATCACACTGTACAACGCGTGATTTGTAATAACTGAACTAAGTGGTTCTCTAATTGAAACACTTTGACTACTTAAAGGCGACATTTTTTTCAACAACTTCCTACTATCCGGATGAAATCCTAAAACAAAGTTTAATGAATATTTTTTTCTTTCTTACACATATAACTGAATATCGTGACTTGATTCACTTTCAGGATAAATATGCATGAACAAAGGAAGAAATTAATAGCAAAATATTTGGCTATTAATTATTGCTTAAGAAACACAAGGCATTGTATGCAATATGGAATATTTCTACCCTACTAAATAGAATGTAAACTGAAAAGTGTAAAATGGGGCGTCACTGCTGTTGCTAGTCCCATTTGTTGCTAAAACACATAAAGGATAGGTAATGGACTTAAATTCTATATATAAAGACTTAAATTCTATAACAACGGTGCAAGGAAATGACATACACTCATCGCAAAAAAATAATTGCACCCAAAAGGAGGGGTCGGATTGCAATGGAATTCCTGCGGAAGGTAAAGTTTATCAGGAACAATAACAGATTAAACATTGAGACTGATATGGTCATCATTTATTAAGCTAAATGCCAATAAGAAGTAATCCTCAGTATGACGTTGGGCCACCATGTTTACTCACAGAGCATGCCAGACGTCTCGGCATGGAATTGTACAGGTTCATAATGGTGCTCTTGGAAACGCCATTCCACGCAGCATCAATTTTCTCTTGCAGTTGCTGCAGATTGTGCGGTAGGCGTGGAGTGTGGATAGCGCGTCCAATAGCATCCCAAACATTTTCAATCGGCGATAGGTCCGGCAATCCGACTGGCCATGGTAGAGCGTCAGTACCTTTAAGACAAGCTCTCGAGTCAGCAGCAGTATACAGACGAGCTTTGTTCTGACCGGTTGTATAAGGTCGTCCCGTTGAGCGTGACGACCTTATACAACCGGTGCACCGGAGTGAGCGTTCAAAAAAGGTAGATTAACTGGCTGCAGGACCTCATTAACGCCACTTTGGGCTGTCAAATTGCCTGTACTGAAAACCAAAGGTGGTCAGGCATTGTAGGCAGTTGCACTTCACATCATGACACCTGACGTACTGCACGTGTGACGCTCGAAAACAAACCGTTCATCTTGACGCCGACTATGGTGCCTCCACACACGGATTCGTTGGTCGTCCCCTCCAAGACGAAGGTGGGACTCGTCACTGAAGATCACCAGCTGCCATTCTGAGTGGCTCCTTAAAATTTTAGTACGATACAATTGCCGTCTTTGGCGACGACGCAATGGTATTAAGGGCAGCTGTGGTAACAGTGCGCGCGCTTGTAGCCCTACGTCGTGCAGCCCCCTGCCGATTGAACTGACACTAATCGGACGATGCATGGAGGGCACCACTGCTTCCTGAATAGCCAAACTCGTGGCTGTTGGTTCATTTCACGCACTTCGTACAACCCGTCGATCCTCTCTCGTTGGTTCGTCTTGGTCTCCCAGGACCTTCTTGTCACTGCTGCGTGACTTGTTCTATCCACTGTTGCCAACAGTGTTTTATGGTGATATCCGCAGAACTGGTATGGCACAATACCGCGATAGGACCATCTTGCTTCCTGGAGTACGATGATGCGGCCCCTCTTGAATTCCTCCAACTGCTCGAATTGTTTCCGGACTTTTCTTCGAGCAGAACGCAACCAGCAGAACAGCACGAGTTAGAATGGCAAGCACGCTCAACGGGACGACCTTATACAACCGGTCAGGCACTTCGCTACGACACCTCCTTGCTGGCGTCAGACGCTCGGCCGAGCGTGATACTAGAATCATTTGCATGTCACATGATTCCAAACCTACCTTCCAGGTTTCATTCCTGTCGATAGCTTTCTTCTGGATGCAACTATGTTTTGGCAATGAGTGTATTTCCTACTTTATATGAAATGCCGTTATTTACGCGTATTACTCTGTCTTGGTTAATGCGTGCGTGAGTGCGCGCGTATGTGTTTGAGAAAGAGCGAGAGAGAGAGAGAGAGAGATTGAAAGAAAAAGACTGAGATAGAGAGTGAATGAAAGAGATATTCAGTGAAAGAAAAAGAGAGAGTGAAAGAGAGAGGGAGAACATAGAGTGAAAGAGAGAGTGACAAGAGAGAGTGAAAGGGAGAAGGAGATAGAGAGAGTGAAAAAGAGAGAGAGATTGACAGAGAGAGTGAAAGAGAGAGTGAGAAGAGAGAGTGAAAGAGAGAGCAACAAGAGAGAGTGAAAGGGAGAGGGAGATAGAGAGAGTGAAAGAGAGAGAGAGAGATTGACAGAGAGATTGAAAGAGAGAGAGAGAGTGAAAGAGAAAGATTGACAGAGAGAGAGAGGCAGATTGGGGTGCAATATTTTACGGTTTGCTCCGGGCGCAGAAATGAATAGTTACGCCCATAGTCCAGCAAACTAAAACCTACTACCCGGTGTTCATACAAGCTTCCTACCTTAAGTTGTTCTCTCTCGAGTCTCTGAACTCACTCTATCTTCGTCGCGAATTGCCAACCAAACAGACTTCCTACCTAAGCCTAACAAATCCTCGACATCCTACTCTGGCCTCTAGGAGCTGCTCCGGTGATTTTAAACATAATGTCACTCTTCGTTCACACCGGAAATGGGCTTGACCTCTGACCTGACTACGCTCTGAAAAAAAAAAAAAAAGCCAACTCGTGGAGCAAAACTAACTGAGTATACGTACTGTATGTATGTACATAATTACCTCCTCGGATAATACATACATAGCAAAAACGTACACTAAAGTACGTGTATGTGATAGTGAACCGAAAATATTATTTTAAACATAACACAAGCACAGACGAGAACACGTTCTTCCACAAAAAAAAAGCATATGTCGTACTTTACATAATTATGAAAAAAAAAACAAGATTAAAATCACATCTAAGCAACATATTTTTTTTTTTTTGATAATTACGTGCACCGCAAAATATTTTTTTTGGCCGTATATCGAATTTTTTTTTAGCCGCAAATCGAAACTGAGCCATGATTTAAAACGGCTGTCATAGCGAAAACGCCTATAACGAACGGGTGTTATAGTGGAAAGCCCTATAACGAGCGGCCGTGTATCGAGGTATCAATTTACATGTCCAATGGTATGGACGAAAGACGTCTTCGCACTGTAATAGAGTGCATATGCCTTTCTGTTAACTTAGTAAGATATATTTAAATTTGTGTGCCGTACCCTGATAATCCTGGCAGGTTTGCCATGCTACTGTTTCAAACGCAATTTTCAGCCGGTCACCATAGCTTCGGATAATTGAACTTCTGTACTTTCATTTATTACCTGTAAAATGTGTTATTTAAGTAAAATTATTTTCCTTAAGTTTTGGATACTATAAAAACAATTATTAAGTAGCTTTTCCCTTTTAGATGCATGTTCCTGAGGCTACAAGAAATACATGCAGTACTCGTAGATTTATTTTAATGTGAGTGTGGAGCAGCTGTTCCTAACAGAAATCAAATGGATATTTCTGTGAGCAATGTATAAAATGAGAAAATGTAAGACAGTAGGCAAAATCTTCGATGTTTCAAGAAAGACATAATTTTCGGTTAAATATGTGCTTAAGAAGAAATTTTGGATATCGTCACAACGTTTTTACAAAAGGATAAAAGCACTCAAAGTATGTGCAGGAGAAACAAAAATTTGCCCTTAACATAGAAAAATGTATGACCTCTTGCGATAAATGAGGTTTTCGAGCCAATTGCCGCTCATACTTGTTAATACACTGACGGAAAAAAATCCCAACACCACGATAAAAACGTTGTAGAGGAATGAAATATCGGCAATACATTTGTATAGGTAACATATTTAATCGATTAAGGTTTCAAATCACAGCTTAATGTGAGCGCGAGAAAAGCCATTTTAAATGTGAAATGCTGGTATATTAATTACCGGTGTAACCGCCAAAATTATGAATTCAAGCATGCAAACGTTCATGCATTGTGGTTGGTTGGTTGGTTGGTTATTAGATTTTATTGGCGCAAGGGCCATGGTTGGCCAAAGAGCGCCAGGCACAAGACAAACAGACAAAATTAAAAAACGGAGCATAAATCGCAAAAACTGGCTGACCAAGTAAAACCGAACCATGAGTACGAAGGAAGGGCCAAAAAAGACAAAGAAACAAACAGTATGAAAAACATGGTACAATGGTGAGAAACAAGCCGATTAAGTAAAACTGAGGTTGGTTGGTTGGTTGGTTGATTTTAGTGGCGCAAGGGGCAGGTTTGGCCAAAGAGCGCCAGACAAAGAACTATCAGCTACAGATTTTTAAAAGCGTGGAAAATGATTAAGAGCAGACAGGATTGGTAAAAGTTGGAAAAAAGGATGATGAAAGCCGTGAAGACAAGTTAGTTAATTGGGTTTATATAAAAATTTATTAACTTACTATTGTAATTATTATAATTTGTTTTTCATTTAACACAACTACACAAAGGATGAGTCACAGGAGGGGGACGAACCGTCACTCTCCTTCCCCCCACACTCCTCTGGAATGCTGGCCGAGGGCGGGGACGAACTGTCACTCTCCTCCCCCCCATGTTCCTCTGAAATGTTGGTTGAGGCTGGGGACGAACTGTCACTCTCCTCCCCCCTATGTTCCTCTATAATGTTGGTTGAGGGTGGGGACCTCGCTGAGTCAGAGACAGTTGCAATGTTGGTCAGGCGGACCGCGACAGTTGGATGGACACTGCACACCTTTGCGGATTGAGGGCCAGGTCTTCCGCACGTGCAGGCTTTCTGCTGGGAACTGAAAGAGTCGGTCGTCTTCAAAAGAGAAGGCGCAGACTCAGCTATCTGGAGCTCGGGGAAATCCACCTGTGTCGCTTGTTCAGCTGTAGATCGCTTGGCAAGTGCTGCGAGAGCTACAGGGCGCGGAACAAAGGGCTGCACGGGTTGTGGCAGAGACTGAACTACTGCGGCAAAAGTACGCTGTCGATTGGTGGGTATACCCAACTTGGCCTTTGCAGCAGGGTACGAGAGGCCTTCCAGGGTCTTGAGGCGCTGGATCGCCATCTCGTCCTTCCATTTCATACAGTTGCGGGAGTACGCTGCATGGGCCTCACCACAGTTAACACAGCAGGCCGCAGAAGTGCAACCTTCCCCGTCACTGGAGCCACAATTAGCGCAACGAGAGGAACTCTTACAGAAACGTTGTGAATGCCCGTACCTCTGGCACCTGAAACAGCGCAGAGGACTGGGAATGTACGGGCGAACTCCACAGACCAAGTAGCCAGCCTTGATTTCGGTTGGAACTTTCGGGGAGTTAAAAGTCAAGATCACATTTTTAGACTTAATCAAAGAACCATCGCGCCGAAACATCATACGACGTGCAGCAATAACACCTGGATCTGCAAGTTCAGTCACCAATTCTTCTTCACTGCATGGCAAGAGATCAAACTCCGAAATAACACCCCGAGAGGTGTTAAGAAACGGGTGAGTTGTCACTTTGACAGGAATGCCTTGAAGACTAGTGAGGTGCAGAAAAGTGTTACTTTGAGAAACACTGCAAGTTTGGACAAGCAGGTCCCCAGAGCGAAGCTTCTTCACAGACCTCAAGGGGCCAACCGCAGCGTCCAAAGCTTTACAAATGAAAAATGGAGATTTGGTAGACAGTCTCTCATTCGGATCGATGGATTCCACAACTAAGTGTGTAGCATGCGTAGTCACAGCAAACGAGGGGAGACGACGCTTCGGTGCGACTAGAACAGCTGCCGAAGAAGAGGTTCCACATTCTTGGTCCAGGTCAAGGTTAAAGATCGTTTAAGGTTATGAGACTTGGTAGGTTGAGAAGACGAAGGAGAGTCATTGTCAATAATCATTTTCTCAGGCGACTTAAATTTGGAGTTTTTCTTTTGTTTTTACCCATGGAAAAAAGGAAGAGAATTCGTCTGCAAACTACTCCACCCACCACCGAGCCCTACGAGTCAAGAAAATGACACTGGACACAGTTCTGGAGCTTATACGTTGCAGATATAGTCCGTTGGCTGTGATCACACGCACTCGGCGGACACTTCGGCCTCCGGGTACCGTCATGCCAACGCCTTTGGCATGATCCCACAGCCCCCGGGCTTACCCTGCCGTGCTATACGACAAAAAAGCCGCTAAAGCCCTGTACACAACTTGGTACAAGACTTCTGACTAGAGGTGGGTTAGTCTCTAGCCTCCCGTTTACAGCGAAGCCGGGGTCGAAGAGGAGTGTTGGTACACAGGAGGCACTTAACCGGTCTCCTGCGACCTCAGCCGCCAGACATCCCATTTCCGCCTCACGGGTCTCCGCACGCGGCAAACATGCAGGTAGGTCTAGCACCCAAACCAGCTAAAAGGAAAAAAGTAATCCAAGGAAGACAAAACCCTGGAAGGGAAGCTAAACGGAATCTCAGCAACCTACGAACTGAGCGGTTAATATAAAACAGTTAGTGGTGGAGGGTAACAAAACCACAATACCGGGGTGTTAGTACATAACGTGGTAGCGATTAGGTAGAGAATACAACACGGGCAACTGGCCAGTGGAGAAAATAAATAAAAACGAAAAAGCGAGACACAAGACCAGCTCGGGAACGTGGGGACGCGACTCCCCAACAGCTGGATGAACAGCTGTCCCTGCAAACACCAAAATAAAAAACAAGCGGTGGCGTGACATCAGATGGTGACCAGTCACAAGGTCAGCTTGGGCCGTGGGGGCGCCGCTCCCAAATAATTGGAAAACCAGTTATCCCCGTGCGGGGTCATGCATTGTGTCGTGCAGGTGCTGGATGTCAGTTTGTGGGATGGAGTTCCATGCCTGTTGCACTTGTTCGGTTAATATAGGGACGGTTAATGCTGGTTGGGGGTGACGCTGGAGTTGACGTCCAATAATGTCCCATACGTGCTCGATTGGAGAAAGATCTGGTGATCTAGCAAGCCACGGCAACATGTCGACACTCTGTAGAGCATGTTGGTTTACAACAGCGGTATGCGGGCGAGCGTTATCCTGTTGGAAAACACCCCCTGGAATGCTGTTCATGAATGGCAGCACAACAGGCTGAATCACCAGAACGACGTACAACAGTGCCGTCAGGGTGCGCGGGATAACCACGAGGGTGCTCCAGCTGTCATAGGAAATTGCTCCCCAGATAATAACTCCAGGTGTAGGTCCAGTGTGTCTCGGCTGCAGACAGGTTGGTTGCAGACGCTCACCTGGCCTTCTTCTACCCAACACACGGCCATCACTGGCACCCAGGCAGAACCGGCTTTCATCAGAAAACACAACAGATCTCCACTCCGTCCTCCAATGAGCTCTAACTTGACACCACTGACGTCGTAAACGGCAGTGGTTTGGAGTAAGTGGAATGCACACTACAGGGCGTCTGGCTCGGAGATGTCCTTCAAGTAACCGATTTGTAACAGTTCGTTGTGTCACTGTGGTGGCAACTGCAGCTCGAATTGCTGCCGCAGACGCAGTACGATGTACCACGGCCATACGCCGTACACCGCGGCGTATGTCTGTGGCGCATACAGCGTTTTTCGTCTGTATGGTTAATTTTTTTTATGCAGCCTAATGAACTGAAAGATTAATTAAAATAACTGAATGATAGAAAAAAAAAGTAAATGTTCTTTTGTAAAGCTCATTCAATTGTGTATAGGTCAGTGTTTGATTAAAACACATTTCTTAAATTTTTAAAATAAGATTTTTCCTTATTTTTTAGACCGATTCTCTCTTGATATATTCTCAGCTGTATCGCACTCCCACTGTATGGCAGGGTCGGAAATTGGCCGAGAAGGTTGTATTTCCAAACCTTGTCCTTTCTGCGCGATTCATAATTTAGAGCTAAGGGGCTGCAATCTATCAGCCGCTATGAAAGGTAAAGCCCCTCAGTTGGGTTATTATCGTGATTCACAACTATGTTATCTGACCCTGAAAAGGACCTCTATGAATGTTAATTGTTCTTCTACCCAGAAACATTTATTATGACGGAAAAGTTTTGTTTCCTTATAAATAGGAAGGTGTCTATATGGTGGAAAAAAATCAACTGATTACGTGAATTTAAAATTTGTTGATTATGGGCCAGGGAAAAACTGTGTGATGATGAGAATCAACACGACAAAACAATGATCTGAGTAAATACGAGAATTCCGTAAGAATAAATATTCTAGAATATGTCCTGCTAAATGATTTTTTTTATTTCCCTCTATTAATTTGCTTTTGAGGGGGCACCAATATTTCTCGCTCCTTGAGTGTCAGCCTCTGTAAATGGACCAACTTAATTGAGAGAGTGATTGACTGTTAGATGTCGAAATCCTAAGCTTCTCAGGTTCTAGTATGTGTTACACTGAGCTGTCATGACTGTGCACAGTAATAAAGGCCGTATGAAAAAAAAATTATGGGCTTCCGCTACAAAGCAAACTCTTAAAACACATATCGGAGCTAACAGCTGCTAAGCGAGAAAGGGAATGCCAACGAAAAAGCTGACGTGATCTGTCAGGAGATCTGCAATCATGATAAATCGCAGTGTTAACCAAGTTTGGAGATATAGCTCGCAGCGAACATCACTGAGGACAAAACACATTTCAAAATGAATAACCATAAGTTTAAATGGTAACCTAATCATCCGCAAAGTGGTACGGGAGAATTTTGGAGGTAGTGTTCATATTACGAAATGACGCCCGAAAAGACGCAGTCTGAAATGGAAAAGAAAAGAAAAGGTATCGGCGAAGGTTCCGCAGGAATACAGGTATCACTTCAGCTGTGCCTCTCTTTTGTGTTATGAGTTATTTTTGAAAAAAACGTTTAATGTTCAGGCGGGGTCGTAATTTTTCTTTCCATTGGGGAACAGAAAATGTCTTTAAGAGAGCAGTGTAGGGAGTCGCTGTTCATTATTTCTCCTACGTTCACGACCTGAAGCCAGATCTGTTGGATTTTCATTCTTCCGCATTGAAAGTAGTGGCTATTTTAAGGACATGCGGTGACAAAACAACGTTCGAAAACACTTATTTTATTATGCAGAAGCAAAACGTGTTCTTCTCAGTAACAACACATCTCAAAGATCTTGGGAAATTCAAAGAAGCCTTCAAAGTTATTCCATTTTTGGTTGGATGACTTGCTGTAGTTAAGATATATATATATGATCTTTTTAAGTTCTTTAATCGCTAAAAGACACCGAAAATAATTTGTAGCTATTCTCCTGCTGTCGATTATCATTTTTTCTTCCTCGATAAGTATCGAAAGCCCTTCTCACTCACTCTCGCTACACATGAGAATAGGTAACATTGTGGTGTTTGTCTAATAGATTCTTCGAAGTCAAAATTTTTAAATGTACAATATACACTGCTGTCCACCCAAAATGCAACCCTAAGAAGGAAGCATCCGATTGGCCTGAAATTCGCAGCATGCATCGCCCGCTGGAGTACATGCAAACAATTAGCATTACAGGGCATATGCAAATCATGTGCGCCCGGCACACCACCGAGAAGCACTATAAGAAGGGTGCGCAGAAGGCAGGGTGTAAGTAGTGGAAGTGTGTTGTGCTGCCAGACCTGTGCGTGGAAATCTTCCTGATGCCTCGTCGCAGAATATGGCAGTCATTACAGCGCGTTTCGGAGTTTGACAGAGGACGAATAGTGGAGTATAGCGACAACGGTTTATCGTACCGAGACATCGGCGCCCGTGTGGGACGACATCCAGCCACAGTGAGGCGAATATTTATTCGGTGGGTGCAAGACGGACGGACGGAAAGACGTGAGCGAATGCCCGAGCCTCGGCACACCACCGAACGAGAGGACCGGCATGTTGTGCTGCGGGTATTGACGGCTCGCAGCGCCACATCACGAACGTTAGCGCAGGAATTAGGGTGTGTCGTGCAACAACCTGTGTCAGCACGTACCGTTCGACGTCGTCTGCAAGAACGGGGACTTGTCGCACGGCGCCCCATTATTCCGATTACCATTGACGTGACACCACCGACGAGTGCGGCGGCAGTGGGCCGTTGAACACCGCACCTGGACTACAGAATGGCACGACATTGTATTCTAAGACGAATCCCGCTTCTGACTACAACACCACAATGGTCGAATCCGCGTGTGGCGGCACAGCGGCGAGAGAATGTATGACACCTGCATTGTGCATCGCCATAGAGGTCCATCGCCTGACGTTATGGTTTGGGGCGCAATTGGATATTACACCCGCACCGTCTGGTACGCATCGCCGGTACATTCAACAGCCGCCGCTACATCTCCGAAGTTTTGGAGCCCGTAGTCCTCCCTTACCTGCAGGACCATCCAGCGGCCGCGTTTCAACAGGAAAATGCGCGCCCCACGTGGCACGTATCGTCTAAATTTTCCTCACGGACCCCCAGGTTTCACTGCTACTGTGGCCCACCAGGTGTCACTGCTACCGTGGCCCACCTGTTCTCCCGATATATCGCTCATTGGACACGTCTCGTCGATGATCGAAATCGAGTGGCCCGGCAAGCACCACCCGCGGCTACGCCTGATGAACTGTGGCAACGTGTGGTGAAAGCAGCCTGGACCGACATACCCCAAGCTCACATCCAAAGCCTCTTTCGTTCGATGCCGCGGTGTGTAGCGGCCGTTATTGCCAGCTATGGGGTCACACGAACTATTTAAGTCTGCGTGTTCCGCAAGTCGCACGGGCCTGTAAGCTCAATCCTTGCATCTTTGTATCTGTTGTCATGTGTCCAGTTAATCTAGCTTTGCTATCTCGTGTCCTTCTTGGTGTTGTATTTTGAGTGGCCAGTAGTGTAGTAAGAGTGTTTAGCAGATTTTAAAAAGAAACGACTCGACGATTCACCAATCCTTTAAATTCAGAGACAATCAACTACGGTTGATTCTATAAATGTGGTATCGTATTTATGTGTACTGGAAAGAAACCTAGAAATAGAAGAACCAATAATTGCTTCAAATAACATCGAAAATGTGTCCTACTAATTTTAAAAGCAAACACGAAGAAAGATGTTCAATATGCTTTCATGCGCTAATATTTAATTTTGCGAAACCTAACGCCTACAATCACTGCCCAAAAACCCGCATCTTTATTAGCGGAATGAAAAACAGGCCCTTCCAGTCAGTAGAAAATCTGTCATTTTGCAGTCAACATCGTCGTTATCCTGAAATTATTTTACTCGGTTATATTCTTGATATCCAGTATTAAAAAAAATGTATATAAGTCCTTTAAGCGGTAGTCTCAGTATTTTATTTAAATAAACCCACGGATTTGGCTCGCTCGCATCGGTTAATAGAACCTGTTGATTTATCTTTCCACTGCTGATAGGTGCCGTTACATCTAGTCGAGAGGGGTAAGTTTGTACCTTGCAATCAATGTCTTTCTAGGCTTGGAAGGACATCGCCGTGCATCGGACGAGCACGTTAAGTGACGGCCCCCAGGTTGGACCCACTGGTTAAATGGGTATCGTTTCCTATGCCCCTCCTGAAATTCTCTCACTCCTCTATGTGCAACATCGTACTTGTACGGTGGCGCTATCTATTGTACTCTAATCTCACTACAAACTGCTCTGTCAAAGTTGCTAGACTTGCTCTCATTCCTTCCGTTTCGGTTTCTTGCCCAAAAGGCGAACTCGCTGTAGGTGGCTGGGACCTAAAATCTACTGACTGTGGACGGAATTCCTGCAAGAAAATGACGCTTGCTTGTTTGGAATCGTTCCACAAATAAGTGATTGAAAACACGCATTTCAATATATTTGATGTACGTCCTAATAATGGGATCGAAGGTCGCATCGTCTTTCAGCGCTGATAAGTCAAAAACTCGGGAGAACATCGTTAAAGCCCCGACCGTTTCCCTATGATTCTAGAAAGCCCTCAGTTTATCTAGATTTCTAGAATTTAGGTCAAGAAAAGCACAGAGCATTTTTTTAATTCTAGAAAGCAAGCAATTTCTCATCCTATGCACTCATATTCATAAAATACAGAATACCTGAAAGGATTAGAGGTAAGACTTGGAGTTTTACACCACACGCTAATCAGGCATTTTCCCTGAATTGGTTAGCACTTCAGTTTAGTAGGTGCATGCGTACAGCTTAAAGGTGAAGTAACTTAGCAGACACGGAACCGGCCTTTTTCTGTTATACGCGCCTCGTGGTCCAGTCGGCATGTCAGTGCTTGATCAGCAGTGGGTAAGGATACCTCGTCGTCGCGTAAGGCAGTCATATAGTCACATCAGCGGGTTCGGCAGACAACTCGTTATCGCCGTGAGGGACTGCAATGTTTCACTCAGGGAGATTCTTAGTAGTGTAGGGCTCAGTGTGTCCATCTTAACAAGTATGTGCAGAGCATTATATTACAATGAAAGTCGAAGAGACACTAAGGAAATGTCCTGAACTTTGTACACTGGCAACGACGATGAACAACCGTCATCTCAGAGTATGTCTTTGAATGACGGTTCGTCATCAGCAACAGCGTTAGTGCAATGGTTGCGAACTCTGACGTAAGAGTCCATGAGAGCTACAACAGTACCTCGACGGTTGTTACAATCCGAACTGCTGGCTCATGGCCCCTTTTTAAGCTACCCTTGACACCACAGCAGCGGAATGCAAAGCTGCGATTGTGCATCGAATGATGGGAGTAAAATGTCTTCTCAGAAAAAGTACGTTTTTCATTAAGAGAAAATAATGGCTGCATCTGTGTACGCGGAAGACAGGGCGTCAGGAAGACGGTATTCGCTCGAGGCATACCACACTAACACATGACTTTTTGGCCTGATGTGTTATCGGGTACGAATGCAGATGACCTCTCGTGACGGTCCGTACCATCAGAATGAATGCGTACCCGGTATTCGAATTACATTCTAGAGCTGGTTCCGCTTCAGAACCTGTACTACGCTGCCGGGACCTCATTTCAGCAGGACAATAGAATACCGCACGTTGCGTGGCAACACGTTGCTTCTTCGTAGTTATTACAACATTCCCGTTTTGCCGTGGCCAGTTAGATCGCTGCATTTATCACCCATAATAAATCTCTATGACATGCTCAAAAGACAGGTGCAGCGTTACGACCGTCCGTCAGGAACTTATGATGAACTTTGGACACGAGTTAACACAGTATGAATGGCTACCAGACATGACACCAGTCATACATTATTTGATTCCATGCCTCAGCGCTTGCAGCTGGTAATACAAGCTAGAGGTGGCCACACCTATTATTTGCTACATCGATGCATCTCGTACGTATGAGACCGAGGTGCCAATCATTTGTTCTGTGTAGCTTAATGAATATATCAATTAAAATTCAAAGTCAGAGCTCCATTCATGTGTTGCGTTCTGCATTTTTTATGAACATCACTGTATTGTAAGTGATGCACAAAAGAAAATTTAAATACTTGTAAAAATTTATAAGAAAAAAAAACTGAAATATTTCGTGTTATTTCGAAGACTAGCGACTACGGTAAGCCAATCTGAGGGCAGTAGGCAGTCGGTTGTATTTAATATAAGCGCATCGGTACCACGAGTGGGAGATTCAGTGCATACAACCAACGCCTCATCCGGATATACAACCTAGACCTACCTCCTTTTTTCTCAAAAAGGATGTTTTTATTCCCAATTCCTTTGTCAATCGCGCTTTAGGTAATCTTTCAGCCTCGTCTCATTTACCTTCAAGCAGCGGATTACCATCCAACTCTTCTTAGAGCAGATGCGCTATATTACACTCTCTTGCTTGTCCGGCGTCTATGGGATAACCGGCACCATTTACGTATATGCTTTGCTGTAATAGTAATATGGGTTTATATGTTCCATCCAAAGCACGAGGTCTTCACTGAAAATATCGTTCTTACCATTTGATTTTATTTATTTCGTTTTGTTACCAAGACACGTGCTGCTTTTTGTACAAGATATTTCGCACCGTCTGTTTGCTATTGAAATTCCAAATAAATTTGTAAACGTATTTATATGTGTATTACTGGCTTAGACAATTAAGTACATATATTTTTTTGTTGAACACACAAATTACCTTATTATTCCTTGGACACTCCAGATAGTTTCACACTACTACTGATTTTAGTCACAATCAAGCCCGAGAAGAGCGGGAGTGATTTGTCACAATTAGCTATCCATATGGTAAACCGTTTAGGCACGAAATAAATTCACTGAACGGTAAAACGTAAAAACATGGTTGTTGTTAAACCCCCACGTCCACCGGAAAAAATGCACCGAGTAACTGGCAAAAACATACATGTTTTACAGCAATGTAGCGCTAAATAATTCATGCGATAGAAATCCAGTAATCCACTTCTTCGAGCGAAGTGAAAAACAGAGAAACAGGGACCCTGACGAGGGAAAAGTTGTGACAAACGGTTGATGTGTATGTTTCATAGGAAATTATGTCACCTGTAAATATAAAGAATGAGAACAGGAATTGCGGTTGTTAGGACGGCGAAGTGACGTTTCCTCGAGGAAAAGTTCATTGTGCAGGTATTCGGAAAACCCCGATCCACAATAACTCCACATGAAAGGCTACGGTGAAGCTTTAAAGAAGTAATTCGGAATGATAATATTTTGATATTCCATTTCCCTAGAAAACGCAGATATTTTTTTCAAATTTAGTACTTCCTCCTGCCAAAGATATTTTTTAAACTCACTGAAGCAGACTAGTTATACGAGAAATAAAAGATGTGCACTTTTTGAGCGGTCGAGGGCAACTTAACACCTGTCTGGTCATTTGTGTCAATTGTATTGATTAAGACCTTTGGCAAAATAGTTGTATCGATACTAGGTTTGTTCGGCTGAGCAAAAACATTCACCCAAATATTCGGCAATTGCGTGTGCCGAGATGTAGCTAAATATTTTATGATGTATCTCAATTCTGATTTCATTGTTTTAAATAACACTAAATGTTAAATATCTCCAAGTGAAGCACTTTGTATGATGATTTACGAAGTCATACACTCGGTAAGATTAATTACGCACCGAATTATGTCTAATAAAATAAAGATTTATACCGTCTCGGTACGTTAGATATTTTAATTTTCGCTAAAATACACTAGCGCTTTTGAGACCTTTACATGGTTTCATCATCAGGTGTAAAATAAGCCACAATTCCTTTCAAATACACCCTACACAATGCTCAAATCACCCATGGAGGCCATAACAGCAAGCAATATTTCTTACATGATGGTTATGAGCAGCAACAATAAACCTGTTATGAGTGTTCCTGCTCAAAACCATCATGTAAGACATATTCCTTTCCGTTATGATGAAACCATGTAAGACATATTGCTTTCCTGGTGATAAAACCATGTAAAGGTTTCGAATACGCTAGTGTATTTTAGCGAAAATTAAAATAGTTAATGCGCCAAGACGGTGTAAACCTTTATTTTATTAAACACTAGAAGTAACACAATTCGTCCGTAAGTAACCTTTTTCTAGGACACCCCCCCCCGTGTTCAATTTCGGCCCCGGCATGTATGCAGGTCAGGATCTCATTGGCATTGAATTGTCTCTTTATTGCTGGAGACAAATCATGCATGCTGCTTTTCCTTCTTGAATTATTATTGTACAAAGTAATTTCCTCGCACAATTCTCTCTTTAAACATCTATGTAATAATAGAATTTGTGTGCTAGGTAATTCATTGTAGATTGCAAATTCAAGTCATAATGCATAGCTCCAGTCATAGATAAGATAAAATAGGTAAGAAAGAAAATCATACTGGTCAACTTAAATGAGTGATGAAATTATAATAGAAAACGATTAGGAAACTCTAAAAGGAAGTGAGTACTACACTAAAATATACGCTATGCGGCAGTGATCTTCAACAATAGGTCCAAGAAAAACCAATTAAAAAAAGAGTTCCGATGAACGAGTGTAGTCATCTTAAACAATGATTTTCATAATGATGATGTAAAACATTAAGTTTTTGGTAAATTATTTAAAAACAAATTTATGTATATCTAATTCTTAAAATGTATTTAAGAAGAGTCACGTGATGTCAATTTTAGTTATGCTTCTGAAGAAGCCCGTAGAAAGATCGTGGTATTAGAAGACGAGATGGACAAGCGGTATACAATTTAAGTGTTACTTGTTAAATTGTTGATATTTTAAAGCCCTCTAACACGCACATACTTCAGGTGTTCTCGGCAGCATTAATCTCACGATGGGTGATTGTATCAATAAACATTGATGCAAATATTGCTCAAAAAGTTAAAAGATTTAGAATATCATCAAAGTGCGGTTTAGCATAATTAAGTGCAAGACTGCCGTACGAACAAAAAGAATCGAGCAGTAAAAATTCATCTCGTTGGGCTTCGTTGTGGAACGCATAACACACTGGATATCCGCGGAAACCCCTGAACTAGGAAACAGTGCTTGGCCGCTGAAGAGTATTTCCGATCTGAAAATACCAATTTAGCTGATCACACTTCAATGATTTGAAACGATTGTTTTATGGAATGTATCCATTGGTAATAAAATGGCGGAGGGTAGTTTTTCTGAAAGAAGGTGTTGAGATTTATGATAACAAATATGACATTTTTGCCACTTCTTTCACATTTCAGTTACCGCAGCAATGATACAGCTATCAAATATTATGCCTTAATAAATTACTATAGACGCAATGCAACTTTGGTTTAAAATGAGCCACCAAAATTGGTTTCCGTAAATGGATTAGCAGCATATGGATTTACCCGTTCAGAATTATCGTAACCTATATAATTAAATTTTTATCAATAATTTACTGGAAGTTATATCGAAATTGTGTTTTTTTAGTAGTATTATTCCTAAGCTCAAGTACAAATATTACAAAAATCATTGTGTGTGTACTCAAAGTTTAAAAGAAAGTTCAATGAAAAATTAAAAATAACTTATTTATTGTGAAATATAATTATTTGAAACATCATTTTATAATATTAAACCGGACTTACATGATAAAAGGATATTTGAAGAGGAGCGTTGCTTTGATTTCCTGGGTGGATTAAAATTTCACAATGTCGCACATTCATTGATTTTCTATTTTCTTTCATATTTGTTGTTACTATAATTCCATTTATTTGAAATTCCTTGTTTTCATACGGTGTGAGTAGTTTAAAATCTTGTAATTTTGCCTGATTTACGAATATGTTTTTCTAGGACAATGTTTCTTAAAGTGTGGTCCTCGGATCAGTGGTTGTCCGCGGCGCACTATTAAATGTACCGCGGGATGATTAGGAAATTTCAGAAGATTAATTAATGAAATAATATACAACGTACGTTCAATAAATTTCAGGACTGACAACGTAAATGATGTAACCGGAGTGGGATAAGAATATCACGTGTGTACCAGACGACAGCAGCCCTTGGGAAATTAGCGAACAGATGGGAAAAGTTTATACCGGTGCCGACAGGCGGCAAACGGGCACTAAATGCAAGCGTTCGCGTGCCATTTTATTTTAGCCACGGAAGAGCAGTGTGGAAACATCCGTTTTCGTTGGAAACGTCGTAAATCAGCTACTGGAACTTACAGAATATTCAAAGAAGCATACGAAGACGAAGCTTTATGCTGCAGGAGGATTTTTGAATGGATGCACTTATTTCACGACAGGCCAACATCCTTTGATGATAATCTACTATCTGAGTGTTCCTCAGTGTGCGGACAGCGGAAAAACTGAAATTGTGAGGAATCAATTAAAGAAAAAACGCCGAATTACAGTAAGGCTTTTGACAAAGCCCATTGGCATCAGTAAATCTATTTGTTATGATATTGTACGCGTGGATCTGAGTTTATTCTCATAAACGGCAAACTGTGACTCAGAAGATAATAAATGCTGTTGACGTGAAAAAATTCACTTTCATTTAAAATTGCAATTGGAAACATTGTATGGTATTCTTAATTTAAAATACATTCGCGTAGAGTGATCAACGAAGTTACCTGATTTCCGTTCGATTTCGCATTTCACACAAGATCCATGGCGCTAAAGAAAAAGTAAAACGGTATGATGCAAAGCTTTTAACAGAAACACCTTGTCCTAAAAACTGATATTAGCGAATGTATTACTTTAGGGAAAATACACAAAGTAATTTTTAGCCTCTGCAACACATTTATTACTTTGCAGTTTCATGATGAGAAATTTTGAATTTTCTCACTTTAAAATTCACGAAATTTTTTAATAATAAAATATATTTCCAATATCGACTTTTGTTGTTTGGAAAGTATACGATAGTCTTCGTGATGATCATTTCAATTGGCTTTTATACCTCAGAAAGGGAGTCAGGCAAAACTGCTGACGCGTTAGTTGTCACAGTCTGCATTTATAGAAACTAGAAGAACCTTGCAACTTTGACATTCGACTATAATGTTTTTTTTGTTACTGGCAATTTTGAGCCAGTCATGTTGTCTAAAAAGTAGTGTAACCTATGTTTATGCCCTAGAGCAGAAAACTGGGCATAACCTCAAACCTGGAATGAATGTAAATTGGACTTTGTGAACCAACCATGACGATACAAAAAAAAATAAAAAAACATTTAATGGCTCTTTTTGAAGCAAACACATGCAAGAGAATTGGTTTTGATGTCGATTACAGACGTTTTGCGCCGTTTGATAAAAAGTAATGTGATGTTATCCTTTAGGCAACGCCTAGTCAGATTAATTTTGAGATTGTGGATAGAGTGATAGATGTACCACGGGTGCCAATAAGTTGTAAGCCTGATCTTGAAAGTAAAGTTTGGCGGCTGACATAAGTTTTGGAAGAAATTGAATCTTCCTTTAGTTATGTGAAAGCGACGCAACGTCGCTGCGTCCACATTTAAACGACTCAATAGTAAATTGAAATCTATAAGGTGAAATGCATGATCTATAGATGAAATTCTGAAACAAGCAGCGATTTAATTTTTAAAAAAGGATGTTGAAACGCAATGCAGAATTCATGAACGATAGCCCATGTGTACACCGATAGTCTACATAGAATACCTTTAGAACGTGAGAATAACAAAATTAAAAAAGGATTTATTATTGTGGATCAACCAAAAATGGATTTATAAAAAGAAGAAATCAACACATTAAAAATTTGGAAAAAGGAGAGAATGTTACAGCCAAGGTGCAGTACTGTATTGAAGAAAAGGCGAAATCAAAATTTCAAGATATTCAAATCAAGAGTGGATATAGGAATGACTGGGAGTTGAGGTACTTCGAGTTTCTCACCGGAGAAAAATATAAACACAGACCCTCTAATTATTGTGAACCAATCATCATACCTACACATGGAAAGCATTAATTAAAGAGAAAGAGAATATAAATAACAGCAATGGAAAATGGAAGGGGGACAAAAAGTAATGAAGGAAACCTAAGAGAGTGAAACAGCGAATAAATATAGGTGGCAACACAGTATCAAAAAAGCACAAAACTCAGGAATGCAAGAAGAGTCACGTGATCCTTTATCCCTTTCGCACACGTTGGTGACCCCGTAGGCAATCATATAGTGCGCTTTGTTGGTCTGCAACATCGTGTATCGGATGAAGGTTCTGATGATGGCTCTATATGAGTGGAAAAGCTTTAACGACAGTTTAGGAGTTTGATGGGGAATGGTGGTTATCTCATGCATGCTCTGATTATAAACATTTATTGGATTTTAATGAGGAAATATTTTTAAACTTCAAATTTAACTATTAATGCAACAAGTACAAGTGAACATCCATGGAATGGGATATTTTATGAACATGTATATAGTGATTTTAACATTTAAGATGTTGGAACCAAAGTGCAAAAATGTACATAACAGAAAGATTAAAACCAGGTGTCTTTCTTCTCCCAATGGAATTGTAGTTGGAATAATCGCGACACGTGTAGATAATCGTCAATGAATCCACAAATAAAGTGAATGACACACCAATATTGTACTTCGTATCGATTAAAGATTAAGAGATACGTAATAGTATTTAGACCCGTTAGAGGATATTTATTTGTTACTTTAAATAAAGTTATTCATCATCATCATCATCATTGTCAACCATTATCAATCCACTGCTGGACGAAGGTCTCCCCAAGTTTCCTCCACAACGGTCTGTCTTGTGCCAGTCTCCTCCATGTCACACCCGCATATTTACGAATTTCATCCACCCATCTCCCATGTGGTCTTTTTCTGGGTCTTTTCCTGTCCCTTGGAATCCAATCTAAAATTTCGGCTGTCCATCTATGGTCTGTCCTTCTGGCAGTATGTCCAGCCCATTGCCATTTCAGGGATTTAACTCTGATCATGATGTCTTCCACTCTCGTCATTTTTCGGATCCACGAGTTCCTCTTCTTATCTCTCCTGGTTATACCAAGCATGCACCTCTCCATGCTTCTTTGAGTTGTCTGCAGCCTTTGTATGTCTCTTTTAGTTAAGGTCCACGTCTCTGCACCATACGTAAGCACTGGAAGGATGCATTGATCAAACACTTTTCTTTTAAGACATAATGGCATATTGCTCTTGAAAATTATGCTGTTTCTTCCAAAAGCTCTCCAGGCAAGTTTTGTACGCCGATTAATTTCTTCATCAATGTGACCCTCACTTGATATCTGCTGTCCAAGATAAACATACGTATCTGTTATCTCCAGTTTTTCTCCATCAATCGATAAATCTTTATTTCTTGTAAAAGCATTGAACATCACTTTTGTCTTCTGAAAGTTCATTTTTAATCCCACTTCTTTACTCTTGTCAGCAAGTTCCTGGATCATACTCTGCAGCTCTGATGGGGTAGTTGCAAAAATGACTACGTCATCAGCAAAACGAAGGTGGGTTAGATAATCTCCATTAATCTTTATCCCTTTGTTTTCCCAGTTCAGTGATTGAAAGACATTTTCCAATGTGGCATTAAAGAGCTTCGGAGATATGGTGTCACCTTGTCTCACTCCCTTTCCAATTTTTATGTGTGTTGTATTTTCAAACAGCCGAATCTTTGCACTTGCATTTTCATAGATGTTATTAATAATATTAATGTATGCATCTTCAATACCGCAGGATTTCAGAGCCGTGGTAACTGCTGATGGTTTCACCGAATCAAAGGCTTTTTCATAATCGATAAAAGCCATGCACAATGGAAGTTCATATTCCCTCGCTCTTTCAATTAGTTCTCTCAGTACGTGGATATGATCTATTGTGCTGTAGCCACTCCTGAATCCAGCTTGTTCTCTCGGTTGAGCCATGTCCAGTGTTACCTTCAAGCGGTGTGAAAGAACTTTAGTGAAGATTTTATAAACCTCTGATAGGAGGCTGATAGGTCTGTAGTTCCTGAGATCCTCAATGTCACCTTTTTTATGTAGCAGGATCATTGTAGCATTGTTCCAATCCTCAGGAATCTTCCCTTCATTAAGGCATCGAGTGAAAATTTGGGCGAGTACTGTTTCAATTTCTCCACTTGCTTCTTGTATGATGTCTATAGTAATTCCATCTTCTCCTGGAGCTTTCCCCCGCTTCATGTTCTTGATTGCATGAGCAACTTCTGCTGGGAGGACTGGAAGAACTCTGGTACCTTTCATGATGTCTGGAGTACATGTATCATTCCTTTCATATAGTTTGGAGTAGAAATCTTTCACTCTTGTCAAAATTTCGCCTCTATTTTTTGTTATAGAACCATCTTCTTTTCTCAGAGCCATAATCTGTTTTCTTCCCTTACTGAGATGTCCCTTTGCTATCTTTAGGCTTTGGTTGTTTTCAATTGCTTTCCTCAAAGTTATTCGAATACCTGTATTCTCAAAAAATTAATTTTACAAATGCAGTTATTAAATTTGCTTACATCTCTGGATTCACAGATTTAATCAACTGTTCTTAGCGTTCTGAAATAATTCATTTATTCCCTGCACTTCTTTGAGGAAAATAATCATATCTCCTTGGACTATACAATTTACAAGATTTTGTGGTATTTTCTCAAAGATACAGTTGCTTTACCGAAATGTTATGATACGTAAATTCCAAAAACACAGTATTGTAACTCAGTAATGATGCTTTTCAGTTAAATTTATATCCGCAGCTGTTTTTGATAATGATATTCTATAAAAAGACAACCATTCACTTACCCGAAAGATCCCGGTCATTTTTCGTCTTGTAACACTTACAGTACGTCAATTATATTGTTGTTGGCTTTCTGAGGTTGAACTGACTCTTTGCCATTGATTTTTCTTCTTCCGGGAATGAAACGTCGTACTATCTTTTTTTTTAATTATTTACTTAACAACACACGCAGGTTTCTTTCTGCCATGTGAAACGTAACTATAGCTCGTCAGCACGATAAAAAATCCCACACATACACACACAACAACCACTCATTCATACATTCCGCTAAAAACAATATGTACATATTTACACTATATACATTCACAGGCAGTTAAACCATATGTCAACTGTGATTAAAAAAGAAATGTTTAATCTGTTTCAAATTCCGTGTTAATCCTATTGCATGTGCCAACCTCATTCAGCCCGTAATATACAACCCTCTAGCGCTATCAACAGGCACTGTCTTCATCAGGAGGCAGCTGTGTCTCACCCGCTGGCAAAGAGTCAGTTCAACCTCAAAAGCCAACAAGAATATATTTGACCTGCCGGAAGTGTTACAAGACGAAAAATGACCGGGATCTTTCGGGTAAGTGAATGGTTGTTTTTTATAGAATATCATTAGTGAATTGCACGTAAATATACGCACTTTGCAGATGATTGATACCTAAAAAGAGCAAATATTATGTTTTTGATAAGATTTCGCTAAATCTTGATAAAGTACTTCAGAAGAAAATACATTCAACTGTAAGTAACCCATTCTGTTGTTTTGGTTTGCTTTGCTTTTCAATTTTGTCAAAAGATTTTGTTCAGTAGAAAGACTTAACGATCTTTTGTAAAAAAAAAAAAGAAAAGGAATTTCAGAACTCTAAATTAAAATTTCCCAAATCTAGAAATTATTGTTTCTGAATCCATTTGTTTACTTACATTCGACATATTTTATCACATAGTTCACTCTAGACCATATCATATGTAAGGAAATTTACTTTCTAAAATTAGATATCAAACCATACTATATTATATCATATTCGGCGATAAAAACTTTTCAAACGGTGAAGAAAAGAATATAGTCTCTAAAGTTAATATACAGCAATGCGTAGTTTGGAAAATACCTAGTTTTATCTGTGAGTTTTCAAGAATAGGTTTACTTTGCAACAAAAAATATTTTCTCTTTATTAACTGCTACATTTGGTATTAATATATTGCATTTTGGAATCTACATTAACAATTCCAGTCCTTTCATATGTTTCCCCTTTAATGTTTGCAAGTTAAATTCCTTTATAAATGTTGATAATTTCATTAAAAACAAAGGTATTGTAATATTATTCTTTCCTTTAATTTCTGAATATTTCTAGAAAAAAAAATTGTTCAGGACATAATATCGCTCATTAAATTGTTTTGAAGTTTGGGAAATTAATTAATGTCTTTCATTAATTACCTGTATACAAACCAAAATGTTTGTTAACAGACATTAGTAAAATTATAGTACTAATCTGATTTACTGCCATAGGAATTAATAAATCGGCGGTTCCAAGTTTTGCAAATCAATCATATGGCATTTTCGATGAAGATAGACTGAAAAAGGTACTTTTTCTCCATATTCCTTGAGACAGCCTTCTGGTTGATGTACGAAAGCTTGGAAACGCTTATTCATGTACTCATTCGACAATAAACCGATTACTTGTATAGTTTTACTACTTTCTACACAATTGGGGTATAGTTTTTCCCTACTAATTGGTTTGTTGCCTTTTTATTATTTGGAAAAATTTGTATAATAGTCTATTTATGTTCAAGGGTTCTCTCATTTTGAATACGTAATGTTTGTTAAATTGAGCCTTTAGTTGGGCTACTTTAAAAATGTGTGGTTCTGAAATTTATTGTTACCAATGTTGCCAATCTACAGAATTGCCCACAGGTCTACTGATAAATTTTGACAATCTACTGAATTTTCTCTGTTTTAAGGTCCCTTGCGCCCCATTGTTCCGATTACCACTGACGTGACACCACCGGCGGGTGCGGCGATAGGTGGCCGTTGAACGCCGCAGTTGGACTACCACATGGCAGGTTGCTTCTTTTGTAGCCCCGCACGTCAACTGTGTATTTATTATGATTATCAGCTGATCAGTGATTCACCAAATAGGACCAGCAGCAACTGAACAAAAAACCAGAAGGCAAATGAATAATAAAAAACGAATATTTTTTTTATCAATAATTCGCTTTCTAGTTATTTGTTGAGTTGCTGCTGTTCATCTTTGGTGAATCTTCAGCGGTTTCTCGGGCTCCAGAGAAAGCAACCTGCCAGGTGGTTTGGCAGTTTGTTTTATGTGAGGCTGGAATATTTCGAGGCAGCTGTGGTGCAGTGGTAGCATGTCCGACGAGTAACTGGAGGACCCAGGGTTCGATTTAAGTTGACGGCCGATGATAATTTTTCCGTGACTCAAGTAAAAACGTGGAAAGAGCGATGACTTCTTTTTGATGTTCTTAATCCACGTCAACTGTATATTTATTATGAATATCAGGTGATCAGGGAAAAATTAATACGTCTATGGTGTTCCTTCGAGTCATACATTTCCAAATCCAGTGTAGGGGGAGGGGATAATTCACCACTATTCATTTTCCTCTACTAGCAGAGGAGCACTCTGGCCTTGCAAAATAACGTATACACATTGACATGTTCCAATCTCCATCTTCCCCACCCAATAAAAAAAAGAGACACTAAGATGTGTAGCTATGAGAACTAGACATCACCCATCCTATCACTTATCGAGCAGTACGGCAACAGGTATTTTAACGCTAATTAGCTATTGGTCACCGGTGGCACAATTTACTGCTTGGAGAGGGAAAGCTAAAGGGAGTGAGAAACAGTATTGCCAGAAATAACAAGGCTATGCCCCAGCAAATACCACTATTTATTAGGAAAGAATTCTACTCCTTTTCCTTAAAGAAATTGACAATGAAATCATATTTACAAGAAAAAAATTCCACACCCTTGTTTAAGAAATTCATTTTTTCGCAGAAAATACTATAAACTTATGCTTTACATTTCGCAAGTCCTTTTCTTTTTATTTTGATAGCCAACAATCTCGCTAGCTAACATTTGCAAAGATAACATTATCAAATAATAAGAGTCATGTAGAAAATTTATAAGATAGAGATCAAAGCTTAAAAGTGAAGTTAAAGAAATTGTTTTATGTAGTGCAATATGTGTTACGTTTTCAAATGTCAGCCCTGAAATGATTTTGAACATTGCATTTGAAGATGTTTCCAGGAAGCCTAAGAAACTGTTTTTCTGAAAAAAATATGAGAGAATGATAACAAAATCTGTACCTTAAGGTTTGCTTCACAAAGATGATAAGTATTTTTTTTTTCGCCTCAAAATGATATATTAGGCAGATGAATGTAATTTCTTAAACATCTCTGCAAAGTCCGTGGACAATGTTAAGTGACGAATTAAGTACAAGTCATGATTATTTTTAATGTACATACATGAGTTACTTAAAGGTAAAGGATGCTATTTCATATACAAAATGAGAGTTACTTGTAACTGAAGTTTTCGTTTTTTTCCCAATTACTAGAGTTGCATATTTAGCGATGATTTTCTAGTTTATTAAGCGCAATGTAAAATTAGAAATTTATTGGTTAAATGGCACTTTGTTTTCAGAAGATTACTTTATTCTTAACTTAGATCAAAGTGAGAAAACATTAACCAACGTTCTGATATGCAAATGAAAAGCAATTCTTAGTAAACTAAGGGCCGTGTGAGTATCGCGAAGCTGTATAAATAATACCGAACACTGAGCCTTGTTTATGATTTTGTCCTTCATTCGTTTGAGTGGTTCTGTTCTTTTAGGAACATGCGATGTTAAGCCTATAATGAGGATCCTGTTTCAGTGGATATCATGAAACTGATTAACTTTTCAGGATAAGATTAATTGTAGATAACTTAAATTTTTATTTCGTACTTTCCAATGGTTGTTCTGATAGATCATTGATATGACTAGCTCTCCTATTCGAACACAACAAGAAATGGATTTCAGATATCCAAGAACGTCATTTAGTATATCATGGCACCCTTTTCCCCACTTAAAACCCTTGAGATAACATATTTTATCCTTTATTCCTTTAAAGACAATAACGCCCAAAACGGCCGTACACACAAAGGACCATAGGCGCTCGAAACGCCTGTCTAGTGTGAGTCAGATTATCCACCTTTACCTGTTCTTTAAATTTTAAGGACCAGTGAGGAATCAGCAGGAATTACAGTCAGTCGCCATTGTCGTTACTATACAAACAAATGAAACAAAACACAATTTCAGGGGTTATAGATTTCAGAGTGATACTAAATTTTAGGGTAATGGTCGTTAAAGCGTTATATAAACTGGAGTGTTGGCTGATGTATTTTTATGGGGTATTGGAATCACAGCGTAATGCTATCTGCTGTTTCAAATTATATTTTGGCAAATCTCTATATATTGTGTAACCTAATTATTTAATATTGGGGAATTTTCAAAAATTTGAGATTTGAATTTTGTTTATCAACCACCGTCATGATTTGTTTTCTATTAATATGATACCTGGACATTTTTCCAAATGAATTAACCCAGGGTAAGCAAAGGCAAGTTATTTTTCAAATTGATATGCAGTATTTTATTTCTAAAATAAATAACATTAAATCTAATATTTGGCGAAAACTGTAAAACCTCATTCGTAAGACGTAAATGTTTTGCGAATTTCTTTCAGAAACTGTGGAACATCAAATGTGTGACCGTGAAAGTAATTATGAATGTATGTTTTGATCCACAGCCTTAAACTTGGAAAGATTTGCTTTTGCAAAAGAAAAACATGCTTTATATGTCACTGGGGACGACATTTTAATTTTTTTCATGAAAAATGCATTCCCATTTTACTTACCTTTTAGCGAGTGTACTATCGTGCTGTACAATTTGAAATTTTAGGCAAAATGAAAAAACTGCAAATACAACACATCATCTGCCCTATGGAGCAGTAATTAGGGAAAAGGGACGTTCGTACACGTTTCCGGATTTACGTAATTTAACATTTATACGTAATTTTTTGCTAGTGCCGATATTGCAGGGTAGTATCTATTACTTTTTCAATTCGGATATCGGTAATTCAGGCGCACGACTCTCGAAATTATACCTTCAATATTGAATTTCAGATTATCCAAATACTCTGTTTTAGTTTTTTATAAGTAACTTAATCAAAAACCGTATGGTACTTTACAACTTTGAGAAAATTAAGACAGCTTTCGTTTGCAGCCACAAAGTATAAACTAATAAATTACTGAAGAATGTACAGAGTTCTATTTTTTTTTATTTAAGAAATTTGAAAAAAAAGCAAAATTTTAGTCTGTACTGGTTGTAAATATAATAAAACGCTTACTGGCACAAAGGTAAATAAACTATAATTTCTTGCATTAATACTAAATCTGATGGTGCACAGACTGCTTTAAAAAAGACGATATTGTTAGGTAAAGGACATGTATAGCTGTGTTAAATTAAAAGTAAAATCGTATTCGGATATAGTACTACTATTCTAAAGTTTAGTGACTTTTTTCTTCATTAAAACGATGAAATCCTACAATATTTCTGAACTAGATTTTACAATGACATGAAGCATAGACATAGCTTTAAGTTGGAAAGCAAAGTAATCTTGTATGTATATCTTAAATCATAAATTAGCGTAATCAAAAGTTATATGTTCTTTTTTTCCTTCTTGTTTGAAGGTAGTCAAAGTTTTCAATAGTACATATTTTATATTTTGAAATTTCGTTTACAAGTTTTAAGGCAGTCCCCTAGAAAACAGTATACCCTGTATTCACGTTTCTGTATCTATTTAAAATATGCCTTGACCAAAACATTCGTGTGCTTTGTGCATTCCAAACTGCACCAGTATTAATCTCAGTTTTTGCTAAGCAGATGTTACGACGAGTTGACAAGATTGCTCAGGCTCTGTTCAATTCAAAAACGTTGATTTTATTTAAAACGATTTTCAGTTTCATGTGATGCAGCAGACATTCTGATTTGTATTATATAGATTTCATATTATTTTTATTGTGATGTAGTTGGTACTACAACTGAATTGTTTTCTTCCCTAAAGTGTTCATATGTTTTTTTGTATGTCGTAGGTTGTAAACATGTTAAATGAAGTATTTATTTCAAGTGTTCCTGAAAATATTAGGATTTCGCATCATTATGAACTTAATATCGGAATTAAGTGTCAAAAAATTGATTTATTTTCTTCTAAAACCATTTATTTGGTTTTTATGTGCGTACAATAACAAGACAATATAATTGAATCTGAGAGTAACCTTCACAATCTTCTATGGTTTAATACAATTGTTTTATTGCACTTTCAGTAATATGGAAACATTAACCTTCCTGGTGGGAGGAGCTTTCGAAGGAGAAATGCGAACATTTTCCGACATATATAACAGGAGACTCCCTCAAAAGCGTCCTGTATGCACGTTCTCGCCACTTTAAGCCCGGAAACTTTTTCGACGCAATAATGTGTTCTGTCCGCTTTTCAACATGATTTCGATGAAAGCATTATTACGTCGTCGTCACTTTGGTCATATAATTCTCAGAACATTTATACATGCTTGCCACTCGGAAGATTAACTTTCCGTGCTAGTAGGAGCTGTTAAATACGCGTATCCCTGTTACCTATTCCCAAATATCTAACATGCACTTAATTGTTATCATCATCGAACGTCCGTGAAGTTTTGTGCGATAATCAACATGAGCAAAAAGTCACATGAAAAGTAAGCGTCTTGGAAAAGAAACTTGAATTAAAAAAAAAAAAACAACGTAGAAAATGCTCTAGATAGAAATGAAAATATATGATTCAAAATGGTTTCAAAGTCAACTTTTGCATCGAAGAGCCAAAATATTATGACTAGCTTGTATTTATGCAATTCGAAGCAACTGCATGTAAACGATGGCGCGTGTGAAGGCCATGCAAAATTATAAATACCAACTGATTCTGAGTTACATTAATCATTGTTATTCCTTATCTCTGTATGGGAAACGCAGTGGACTTTATGAGTTCATCGTAAACCTAATTGTAATAGTCGGACCACTGGGTCAAAAGATTTCGGAGTCTGCAATTCATGTGGAATGTTCACGGTCGGCAGTATGTCGTGATTTGTTCCTTCCAAAAGTGTTCTCAGGAGGAAAAATGCGAAATAACCTCAGGCAAAGTGTAGACCGACCTCGTCTCTTCAATGTTAGAGGTGAGTGAATGTAATCCTGTACAGTACGTGCCAATGCTGTTGATGGGAACAATCCGTCAAAACACACACTGCATTGAACTCTGCTGTAAATGGGGTTGCGTAGCAGCAGGCCGCTCGGAATGCCCACGCTAACCTATGCTGTCCTCCGAAACGCTCATATAATGTGCACGAGAGCATCAAACTTGAACTTTGAAGTACTGGAAGACGATCGTCTGGTCAGATGAATTTCGTTTCTTGTAGCATCATGTGGGCGGCCGGGTACTTATGCGCCATTCACCAGGGGAAGTGTTCGCAGCAGAATGCACAGTGGAACTAAATAAAGGCGATGCAAGAAGTGTAAATCTTTAGGCAGTGTTTTACTGTGAGAACCTTTATGCTGTTATTCATGTGCCGGAAACTGTGACATCTACCACATATCTAAACATCATTGCACACCAGGTGCATCCTCTCATGTAAACGGTATTCTGGTCTTGCAGTGCTTCCTTTCAGAAAGAGATGCCCGGATTTTTGGAGAATGCGCCCTTGGAAGATGAAGAAGACATCTAAACTGCTGTGCAAAAATTAAGGTCGAAGAGAAGAAATTAGCATAACAGCGGAACGAGTAGGCCGAACGATCCGAAAGACCACTCAGGAGATTCACTAGGGTCCGGTTCGGTAGGGCATGTGCATATAGGCAGCATGACGTGGAGGGGGAGTGTCAGAAGGGTATAAAGCACACGGGCGGTTTTCGCTCAGCGATCCGGTGAAAGCTATTGCACGGTGTGCATCAGTTTGAACGACGTCGAATTGCTGTCAACATGCGATGCAATATGCCACGCAGTTCGGAGCTCTCTGGTTTCGAGAAAGGTGTAATTGTCGGTTATCACAGAAATGGCCGATCCATGCGTGACATATCCAGTGAGTTGAAGTACCAAAATCGACAGTGGCCTACGTGATTGGCAAATGGAAGATGAGAAGTGATTGTCAGAATGCGCCCTGACCGGCAGACCCACAAAACTGGGAGTTAGAGACCGACGGGTGCTGGCTAGAGGAATTCGGAAGAACCGCACCAAATCGATGGGCCACAGCTGCGAGGAGTTTCAAAAGACATCCGGGAGTTTTCTTTCGATCAATACCATCCGTAAGGAAGCACATCTGCTTGGTTATCATGGACGTGTAACCGCCCACAAGCCTTTGATCACCAAGTGCAATAGCGCTGCTCGGCTAACGTGGAGAAAAGAACTTCGACAGTGGACCGTTAAACAGTGGAAACAGGTTCTCTGGAGCGACGAATCAAGGTTCACCATCTACCGTTCGGATGGCAGGGTCTGGGCCTGGCGTCTGCCTGGAGAACGCCTCCTGCCGGAATGTATTGTGCCAACTGTGAAGTTCGGCGGCGGTGGAATTATGCTATGGGGGAGTTTCTCCTGGTATGGCACGGGACCCTTGGTAGCAATTCCTGATAGACTCAACGCCGAGACCTACTGCACCATTTTGGAGGACCATGCGCTTCCTACTTTGTTGCAGTTTTACGGGTGGACCCATGTTACTTTCAGGATGACATTGCCACCTATCATGTTGTGAGGTCCACCATGGCATGGTATGGTAATAATGGGATTAATCGAATGGACTGACAGGTGCAGAATCTGGACCTTAACCCTATCGGGCACCTCTGGGACGAGTTGGAGCGTCGACTTAAGGGGTGCCTCTACCGTTCAAAATCGGTGAAGGAACTGACCTGTCTTCTTTATGCCCAGTGGAAGAAAATACCGGTATCCGTCGTACAACGCCTGGTTGAGAGTATGCTCCGGAGGGTCGCAGCTGTAATCGCCGCTCGTTGAGGTTCCACCAACTATTGAAGGTGAATAAACTTCGTTTTCCTTTGCTATCACCGGTGTCCAGTTACTTGTTGGTAGATAGTGTCTATATGTTATATATATATATATATATATATATATATATATATATAAACATATATACTAAGTGCGTATACACACATACCTACACATGTAGCCCCCCCCCCCCCCCCCCAACATTAATTCCTCGGTGCGCAACTGGTACCGTGGGTATAGAAGAAAACAAAACTTCACTTTGGAGGGATTTGCCAACACACAGGCGTTAAAAACTTCCGTCTCAGATCTAAAATTCGAACGCCACCAGGAAACTGAAAAACATCTTCACCCCTCTCACGCGCCGCCTCAGGGCGCTTATGGCTAAACCCTTTCCACACACACAGGTTTAAAAGCGTGCGACGGTTTCGACGTAGAAAAACCTCGGTAAAAGTCGGTGAGTATTGGAGCGAGTGTGCGTGTGTTAAGCTCTTCCAAGAAGAGTAACTACGCTTCTTGGAAGAGCCTAACGCACGTGTGTTGATTCGAACAATGGACTACTTCCCCATTTTGGAAACAAAGTACGATGATCTTATAACACTGGCTAGATAACGTTATGTGGATGCTCAGAGAAAGTGTCCTGATTAGTTTTGTCTATTGCCTCGTTGAAATTAAGATATTTTTTCATGAAACTAAGACAGGCCTAATTTTGTATGTGGGTATTTTTTTCTTATTTTCGAGAAATGAGTATTTTTTCTGTGGGCATTCTTTCTCCATACACTATAGTTTATGCTTTTCAACCGTAGACTGAAGAATCTCTGAACTTTTTCCGTCAGCGGCAGAGAAGGGTGCGCTACGACATAATTTAAATATGTTGCTAGGGACAATCCCAACTGCAAACGTTGAAAATTACACCAAACGTCAAGACATAGGAGCGGGAATCCATATAAGCGCCATTCTGAGCGATAATTTATGTAAATGCGTTTCGGTTATGACGAGAGTGCGGTATGTTGTTCCTGATAAGCAGCGGATTACCCGTGATGGAAATCTTAGGAATATGGTCAAACTAACTCTCAAACATGGGAGGGAAAAGGGGAATAAATTCGCAGGACATGTGTTCAGGAAAGGCAAGACAAATGACGTTTAAATTATTAAACAGCAGAAATGTGGATAAATCTAGAAAACCACTGCAGAGTACTGTGAAATTAACGTGAAATAGAGTGCAC
Source organism: Macrothele yani (assembly GCA_039090855.1). Taxonomy (NCBI): domain Eukaryota; kingdom Metazoa; phylum Arthropoda; class Arachnida; order Araneae; family Macrothelidae; genus Macrothele; species Macrothele yani. Next base: position 134,079,271 of record CM077034.1, read on the forward strand.
AGTGAACAAAATACGCATTTAAAAGAGGAATAAATCCAAAAGAAAAAAAGAAAACTCACTAATTTGTTTTTGAAATAAAACATTCTCATCCTGTATCCCTCTCACATCGACCTAATTTCTTGAAAAACGTATGTCTCTGGAAACTTTAAAGCACTGGAAAAAGTTTACCATCAATGAAGCGCTTGCAAACCAATATTCATATATTGTCGCCTCAATCCCAGAAATAAAATTCTGAATTCTCCACTACAAATCAGTTGGATATGCGATAACTCATTTGAGTCAGCCAGAATAGCAAAGCAGCACTCTTGTAAATCTTTTTTTTTTTTTTTTGACTGAAGTTTAACGACCACATAGAGCAATTCAATAGGCTAGAAGCAGTCGCCTGACTCTAATTTAGGGCCACTACATTTGAAAGGGGAATGACGGAGAGCCATTGTAGTATGAAAAACACAACACCCATGCCTCATCAGAGTTTCCAACCCAGACCAATCTCGGACGAATGGTCTGAAGTTAGGTCGTAGACGACGACCACCGCTGTGGCGTGGTTTATGTGTGTGCGTCTGTTTGTGCGTGTGGTATCTTCATATGCAATCCAGAAACATGGGGTATCTTCTCCTTGTATCTTTAGTAATCATCCGCAATCATTAAGATCGTCATGAAGGTCTCGCCCTGTCTTTTAACACAACTGTCAGTCTTCAGTCGGCCTCCTCCCTATACAGCCTGATTTCTAATTTCATCCACCCAACTCTCGCGAGGTCATTTTAGGGAATAGGTAAAGAGCGAGGCTTTACCATTACTCACGACGCCAGTCTAGCGGGTTGGTGCGTATAGGATAGCATTTTTCCTAATTGGTATACTTATACCGCAACGATCGTCAAGGCGTCTGAATGAAGCATTCGTATTTGCGACCTGGGTTGAAATGGTACTACGGTATATGCAACCGGCTTTACGCAGAGGAATGGAGAAAGAAAGAAGGGAGGTCAGATGGAGGGCGGGAGAGGAGAGAGGAATCTGCTGACAATGCGGTGTGACGAAACAGGTAGTATTTGCGACCATCACGTGAACTACGGTGTGCGTTTTCTCTACACCGTAAAAGAAGTTGCTTTGTATCAAAGTACGCACTTCAGTTTGAACGCGACAGAACTTCAATGTTTTGAACGAGTGTCTGGGGTCTCGCAGTTTCTCCCACATGAATTTTAGATCTCCAGAAAATATTTAATAATAATATGGATTTGATTCATTTGTCATTTTTAAGAATAGCTTATTTATACCCTGACTTTATTACTACCACATAAAAACAATTGGTTAGAAAATGTAGAAACTATCATTCCCCAGAAAACATTCCTAAATTCATGTATTGCTCTTTTAATTCCCAATAGATTATTTTATACGTACCCGGAATTATTATTCCTTAAAAATCTGCAGGAACTGCTGTTGTAAATTTCAGATCTTCATACGAACGCTCAGTATCGGACTGGCAGCCCGGGAAGCAGATTTTTTTGCGGCTCACTCTTTGCAAAAAATATCCAAGTGTTCCAAACCCAAGTTAGTGGTATGCTGACAACACCATTTCCTCTTTAATAGTATTTTTCAGCAAAAGTCTGATATTTTATAGTAATTATTGTATTGTTTGTATTTGCAAAATTAGGTTTTACTCATGTTTCTGCATTGCAGCTGAAGATACACCTAGCAAAACTGGATCTGAATATAAAAAATAAAACACTTTCTTTTCCCAAGCAATGGCCATAGATCTTACTCTACGACAAACTGCCGGAGATTGGATTCCATTTGTGTGCGAATTTTGTTGCGATAGCTGCATTCAGAATTAACGGCAAGTTTCTTAGCTTTTAGTAAGAAAGGAAAACCCAAAGTTCCCAAATTTCATTTCTCTTTTACGTTTCTGGGTATTCAGTCATACTTAATGCTTCAAGGAACAGCTTAATAAGGTTTATATTTTAATTTTCTGCATATTATTTTATGAAATATTACTTTAAAATGCTAGTTCTACCGAAATTTAAAACAAAAGAGAAAGGAAGAAATCAGAATTAGTTGTCGTGCATCACTCGAATAATTCAATAGTAATCGACACTGAAAGATTTAATACATTAAAGATCTGGTTGATACTTATCGACACGAAAGAACCAATGGATTTTAACTTGCAAGTAATATATTTTAATCTAATAAATCTTTAATGGGATCTTGTTAAATCCGATTTTAAATCGCGCAGTGACAGTGACGCTTATTATATTGGATTATTCCAGAAGGAAAGAAATTTGCGTCTGTTTTACCTTTCTCAGTTATTAAGCTTTCTCTGTCCCGTATGAGTATAAACGGTTATACCAAAAACCTCTCTTAGCGCAGTTTTAAACAGACGCAGAAAATAACTGAAGCGTAATCTATTAGAACGTTGACATACATTGCAATTGCATGTGTTACATTGCAATTTTCATGTGTAAAAAAACACCGACGAAAATTTAATAAAACAGCCTCCACAATTGCGTTTTAAGGCCCTAACTTTTTCTTGTCAAATAACATTGCTTTCATCCAAAAATAATAAATCTGCACAGGCAAAGTGTTACAAAATTAATATACTGAGAATGTGTTTGAAAAGGTAATTCACAAAAGTAAAGTTATAATAATCCTGCATCAGGTAAATGTTGCAGTACATCCAGAAATAAATTTAAAAAAAATGGGAATCCAACTATATGCTAAATTAATACTGAAAACATACTTTGAAAAGTAAGTGACAAAAAATCTAAAAATGCTGCTACAGTCTATATTTATGTGTGGTTTTAACAACTTAGCCGCTCCCCCTCCCCTAGTCTATTTTAAAATTGAAGGACTTAGAGATATAATCTTAATATTTACTTGCATAATGTGCAGGGTATACAGAAGTAAATAAAAAAGTCTTGAGGCAGCCAACTAAACTAAATTGATACTGAGAATGTGTAACTCTCAGCACAATGTACACACGCCGAAATAAATAAATTAAAAATGAACTCACCTTGTACTGATTTTGCCCCCGTGGTTATAAGCATGTGTTAGAATATGCATGCTTGATAATTTTTTATCACACATGAAATGAAGATTGAAAATTAACAAAAATGAAGAATGAAAATATACAAAATGAGGACTTAAATAAATTTATTTGTATAGGATTTAGGGTAGTTGAACTGGGACTTGGATTTAATTTCCCTGTAATGATAGTTATCAAATGTTAGGCACACAGGAAGACCAGATTCAATAAGTAGCTGCTGCAATCATCGCATATTTTCTTTTCCCTGACTTGTTACTTAAGCGGTGATTTTTCAACTTTGAGTAGTTATTTAAAAATGTATTTAAAAATACAGAAACGCATTTTAGTTTCAGTTCAAATTTAGTTTGATTGCATTTTGAACATTTTCCGTTTACCACATACATACACCTCTTTTACAGATGAGCTTCCGAGAGCGGCCCGGGCCCGGCCCGCTCTCGGACGCGCTCAGAATTGCACAATTTTTTCATTAACTACCGAAAAACCAGGGCTGGGGCCGGGCTCGGAATTACACGTCTTGAATTTCATTACTGTAATTAATTCAACACGTATAATTCCGAGCCCGGTTGAATTACACGTGTTGGATTTCATTGTGGATTTGTTACCATGGTGGAAGGAATTTCAATTTCCTAAGCTAAAATCTAACTATATGCTAGACTTGCATTATGCTATGTCTAAAGCTATGGCCCAAACAAGGATTAGTTTAAGGAGGTTTGGTATCGAAAAACTGGGAAAAAATAACATTCCCATTTTTTGTATTTTATTAAAAATCAAGAATCTTATCTTTAAAATGATGTATTAATTTCCAAAATTGTGCAGTTAGAAGTTTTGTTATTTATTTTTTTAAATTTTCTCACTCCCGAGATTTTTGGGGTGACGTTGGTTTTTAGTGCAGCAGGTCGAGTTTTAGAGAAAAGAAGATCAAGTTGAAGCGCTGAGGCATTCGATGCAATTCTCTCTCTCTCTCTTTTCATGATGAACTTTATCTGGAAACTGCACACACATATGATAATATTGTGATTATTATACTATTAAGCGTAACGCTTTGTTAATGTTACAAAATGCAGAATAATCTGGTCTGGGATGCTTTTATGTTCTTTTTTTTTTTATTTTGGAAATTTAGCTACATGCTTTTTTTATATTCTACTACATCACTCTAAACTACCTTTACCAATTAGCATATACATAAATTATATTGCAAAGATTAGTTTTCTAGACTGAAAGTTTCAAACACTTTCAAATGTCTGTACGGCGTTGTACGTGTTGTAATGCAATTTATTCAAAATAAAAGTAAATTTAGAAATCAAAAAGAAATAACGTATGGAATTTTTGTTTCTAAACGATTTTCTTTTCTTCAGCTTTTACCAAAGTTGCTGATTCCCCTGATACGATAGAAGGTCACGTTGATTATTTATTTATTTTCAAATTCACATTTTAGAACATTGAGCTTTATGCGTAGTATTTCTAAAAATATATATTAATATTGTGAATTGGATTAACTGAACTAAACTGTTTAAACTAATGATTTTTAAACTAATCCTTGCTTGGGCCATATCTTTGGATAGTTTATAATGCTTAAATGCAAGCCCTGATAGGCAAAATATTCCAAGAATCCGTGACCGGGCTCCTAAAATTGAGCCCGAACTCATCTCTAAATTATTCAGCCTTCTTTGCCGCTAATTTTTTTAAACACAAATTTTAAATTTTACATTTTATACATGGAGTAATTGCTCACAATCATCAGTCAAAAGGAATTTAAATAAATTGAAGCAAATAATGAATATTTTCACATTGATGTCTTCAGCTACCCATGGACATGCCCGTCGCTTAGCGTGACGTCACAAGCAGTTCTTAATCTGGTGGCCAGGCCCGAATATATATGTGTAAATAATAAAAATAATTTAAAAAATGATTCCCCTTGAGAAAATAGTTCCCAGCTTTATGGTCTTCCGTTTTCGTTTTTTTTAATGGTATTTAAATAGTTATTGAACTATGAATATTTCTTCTAATAGTAATAACGTGACAGTGTACCGAAAAGATTGGTCACTCAGTATTATAAACCATGTTCAAAGATTTCAACGCTTTTTTCAAACTGAGGGACTTAACTTACACACCTTCAACCGAGAACCAAACTTACACACCTCCTACCGAGGACCAAACTTACACACCTCCAATCGAGGACCTCACATACACACCTTCAACCGAGGACCTCACAAACACACCTTCAACCAGGGACTTCACATGCACACCTTCAACCGAGGACCTCACACACCCCTTCAACCGAGGACCTCACATACACACCTTCAACCGAGAACCTCACATACACACCTTCAACCGGGGACTTCACATACACACCTTCAACCGAGGACCTAACACACACACCTTCAACCGAGGACCTCACATACACACGTTTAACCGAGGACCTCACATACACACCTTCAAACGAGAACATCATTCGTTTTCTTTAAAAAAAAACCTCAATCACTTACCTATATGATGCTAACTTACGATTTCCGCTCTACATATATAAACAAGAATTGCGTTGAGCATATATGACGTACGGGAAATTTTGGGAAAACAACTTCAACTTAGAAAAACTTATTATATTATTTCAGCCTTGAAAAAAAGAGTAGAGGCAGAACTAAACTTGATCATAAAAGCACATTCGCAGGGGAAAAAAAGAAAAGAAATAAAATATACCATTTTATTATATATATTTGCATATTATTTTATAACGGTTTTGCTGTTGCTTTAATAATATGACAGGTATACGTACATGGCAATTTTTTAATATTGTATTTTGAAAGGAAGCACCTTTAACACGACAGTATCAGAATTTAATTTTTCTTGTCAAGTGAATAAAGATTTCCAAAGCGATTAACTTAAATAACAAAAGAGGTTTTTCATGGGTTGTAATGAAAGTGGTATTTTGTACAAATATCACACACATTGCCATTATTCTATACAGAGAGCTTCGGAATAAAGCCAAAAACTCAATTTTATATGAAAACGTTTTACACTCACTTCCGTATTTTTTTTTTGTTCATTATTTCTGATCACATCTGTCGGCGTTTTAAGAAAGAGATTAACATTAAAACTACGAGAGGAGTATGAGATATAGAAAACTGATTTAAATTATAACTATTTAATCAAAGATCGAAAGATTTTGAGAGTTTTCAATTCGTCACAAATTCAGCCATAATAAAAAAAATATTTTACCGTTAGTCATAAATTCAGTCATTATAATAATAACAATAATAAAAATAAAATTCCTTAACCGTTAGAAGCTTGCATAAAGCTTACACCGCTTTTTCCCAAGCTCGTAAGAACCACTGACCATAACTTGTTTTTTCACCATGGAACCGAGGACCCGTCATTTTGACCTGATACACACTGACGCCGCGCTATGCACACACCGCATGAAAATACCAACAACGGAGGACATACCTCAACTCGGTTCGAAACAATTCAAATACAGTAAATTAAGCCGTACAATTTATTTTAGCGATTAGTCTAACCGACCATTGAGGACATAACCTCATATTAGTTCGAAACAACTCAGATACATAGTAAATTAACGCCGTAGAACCTATTTTTGCGTTTCGTCTAACTAAGGACGTCCTCGGTGTGAACCAGGTCCTCTGTTGGAAGGTGTGTAAACATACGCGAGTCCTCGGTTGGAAGGTGTGTAAACATATGCCAGTCCTCGGTTGGAAGGTTTGTAAACATATGCGAGTATTCGATTTCCACCCTACGCTAAAATACACACATACTTGTGTATGGACAGATCATTTGGATGAATATTTGGTACGACCTAATAATCCGCTCTCAGGATTTTGTTGTTCCATATCCGTAACGTAATTCCCCAGAATATACATGTATATTGCCTTTACGTCTGGAAGATATGTTTTTTTTTATAATCTTATGTCAGAATTTCGGAAACTTAAAATTCATACCAGGATTTCATACGGAACTGTCGTCTTGAGACCGAAAAAACCTTATGTAAGGTATGAGGGCCGAAGCGACGGAGAGACAAATAAGTTTCACCCCATAGGAAAGCCACCACACGGGCAGAGGACAGCAAGCAGGGAGAAAAGCAGGTGACGACTTAATTACTGAAAAGGATTAATAACCAGTGTCCGTCGGATTAACACTGTTTTCGAAGTGACTAAACTACTAAATATTCATGTTGGCATATGGTGGTCAGACATCCTCATTTTCGGGGACAGTTTTCAACTTCAGTGCTTTGTCTTCAGCTCCGTAAAAACTGGTTAAAGACGTCAAATGCCCTTTATTTCTTATTTTCTGTCCTAAATGTTTGAAATTCTCCCAAAAAACTGAAATAGTGGCAATTAAAAAAATCAAACTTTCGTGATACTCAAAGAAGCCGGAACATCATCATCAAGAGAGGTTAACATCGAAAAAATTCACATCGATAAACGTGGTGTTATTTCGTTTCTAATTTAACTGGATTTAATTAAAATATCTATAGGTTGAAGAATAAATCTCACCTTTTTCAGCGGAAACTTTTTTTATATTTAAATAAATAATTGATGCTGGATTTGGTTGCATTTGGTAGGTTCCATAAATAGTTCTACAACTTTTCTTCAGTACTTTGTTTCATTAAATTGTGTCTTCAAGTGAAGTTGTTGGACTTGGAATATTCCTGCTCACAGAAATAATATACAGGTATTCCATGATTTCTGTCCTCTCAGTGTTTGTAAACTTCCGGCTTCAGATTTCTTTTTTTGTAGAGAATCACAATGAAGTTTTAGTGCAAAATCAAAATGTAGCTTTGGTTTCACGTGCTGCAACCAATAAGTAACATTAAAAAATAATCAGAAGTAAAGGATGAATATTTTCTTGAATTATAATTTCTTTATACAGCCAGTAATTGTAAAAACATTTCGGGGTAAAAGAGGAGGTGGGTTCTATCCAAGATCTCAAACCGGTTGATTCTCAAGATAACTAGTGTGACTTACGGAACTTTACAAAATAATTGGACGAATATTTCTTTACCGCCTCAGTGTAGCAGACTCCTAAACATCCTGGTTGAAGTATCGGCAAGACATGGATGTTATTTTTGCCTTACAGAACTGTCTCCCTCGCTTCCCTAGAGCAACTGGCTCTAAATTTACGACAGGCAAATGCATATAGCTCATGGAGTTTGTTTTTTGCTCACCGTTTTCATTAAACCTCCAAACTAAAGAAGAAAACAAACGGTAATTTGGAAGTGTACTAATATTTATCTTTATACTCTTTGAAACGTTTCTCGTAGAATAGCTCCTTGGAAATTATCGCTGATTTTTGCACATTATTATTACTGAATATACTATTTGCAAATTTTAGTGGTAAGAACTTTAAGAACTTTACTTCATTTTTACTATGCTTTTTAACAAATACATATATCGTATCTTATTATACTGCGTGCGAGCTTTGCTGTTGTTACACCACAAAACAAGGTGAAACAACACGAAAGCTCACACGCATATGCAACTGTCACACGGGATTACAGTTGAATTAACCTACAAAGTCTGTGAGGATCCCTCGACGTCGCGTCGGATCCATGGACTATACGAGCAGTTTAACGAATTTCAGAGAACAGATATATTTTAGCTGAGAGTGCCTGGTTCGTCAAGTCACCGTATCGTCATTGATTTGTATCGGAGCGACGCGGCAATCGGACGTAGTTGGTGCCAATAGGACGAAAGGGTTAACAGCCAGGCAGACAGCAAGCAGTAGACGGCGAAGGGCAACGACGAAACGCAAGGTTCTCGCAATTCTAAGAGCCACACCAACGGAACTGAATCAGTCGCTTTCAATAATAACGGTCCTGCTGAGTCGTTTACCTGTACGAAAGAGCCCATCTTTATCAATAACACAATGTAGATTTTGAAATAACTGGAGAAGGGGAAATGGGAAGGTCCTGTATGGTATCTATCGTTTTAGTTTTTTTTTTCACATTATGTTGAATGCTTGGTAAGTTTTCAATTGAACATAAAATATGAAAAGAACCAACTTTGTGAAGACAATCATTTTGTCGCGACTATTAATTCGAAACTTGGTGGCCTTGCTTGTTCAATATCTTACTTGTATAAATTAATATTTGTTATTTGCATTGAAAAGCTTTGAAGAAATTAGAGTTATATCGTCAATAAGCATAGGAAAGCTTAAAAATATGGCCGATTTGCTAGTTACATCAAACTTTTCCAAATCATTTGCACAAGTCGAACTTTTATTTGAAATACTTTGAAGAAATTATAATTATATTGTTGCCACAGTTTTAAAATAGCCATATGCGAGTGCAATTCATCAAACAGATTTTTCCGCATGATCTCACCAACTTATGTCCTTAATTTTTTAATTTATGTGTACATAAATACGATTTCCGTTAGGTTTAAGATAAGTATCAGGTCATTCGGAAAATAATGGCCAATTTTTGACGTGCCATATTTACCTCCCTCACAATGTTTGCAAATCAACCCGCTAGCAGCAACATGCATACAAGTCCACGCGCGACTCAGTCGCCACATACAGGCCATAATCCGTTGAGCTGCAGTCGTTGCTACTCGCTTAATAGTGGTCTGAAGTACACGAAAGAAAGGAGGGAGTTGCGAGTGATTCTGCTTAATGAGTTCAAATTGGGTCGTAATGCCGCCTGATCCTAGCATAATGTGGTCGAGTCATGTGGCGCGGAGGTAACATCTGAATGAATTGTTCGTCGACGGTTTGAAAGGCTTCGTTCCGGCGACACTAGCCAAAAAGGTGAAGAGGTTCGGGGATTACATACGGTCATCGATAACGGCTCTCTGAAGGCAAATGTAGAACCAAATTCTCGCGTTACAGTCAGAAAACTCTCCAAACCGTACATTTTGTCGGTGGCAACAGTTTCCAAACATCTCCAGTGAATAGTAATGTCAAAAAGGTCGATGCGTGAGTCACACACGAACTGACGGAGCATAAGAAAAAAAAAACAGTTTGATATATCCAGTAACCTACTACTTCGCAACGATAAGGATCCCTAATTTTATGGCATTGTAAACTGTGTTGAAAAGTGGATGCTATATACAAAGAAATCCATCTGAACAGTGCCTGAACCATTGTGAACCACCGAAAGAACGTCTTAAACCAATCCTGAGGACAAAGAAGGTTTTGTTGACAGTGCTGCGAACTGTTCAGTATGCTATAAAATACAGGTCCTAGTACGCTGGAAAAAGCATTACCTCAGTAACTAATTGTGAAGAAATTGACTGAATGCACCAGAATCTCCTGTTCCAAACAGCATCTTTGATTACTCGGAAGGGTCTTATCCTACTCCATCATAACGCAAGGCCACACGTGGAACAAATGACGAAACATAAACTAATCGAAGTGATTTTCGAAACCATCCCATATACTTGTCTGACTTGGCATTTACCGATTTCAAGCAGTTCTTTCAATTTAACTATAACCTGAAGGACAGGATCTTCAGAAACCGAGAGGAGACCGAAATCGCATTCCGCGTCTTCTATGCATACACTAACCAGAATTATTCTAGGATGGTACTGCATCACTTGGTACTCGCTGGCAAAGGTGTGTAGTTGCTGAAGGTTCCTGTTTCGAATAAAACGAGGTTGTCTTCTATGAGGTATGTATCTTTCGTTTTTACCTCCAATGTAACATTATTTTCCAAATGACGTGGTACATATGGCAGAAATGTAATCAATTTGATTTACGAATGATATTTAATATGTTATGCATTACAGTTATTCCATTTTATAATAAATAATTATCATGTCAATTCATTCTAAAAGTTTGTAGTAAAATATAAAAAAACATAAGTTTTAAAGTAAAATATTTCCCACCTAAAAGTTGCGAACTGCTTCCTCTTCCTTTTCCAATAAGCCGTTGATTAGGCATCTTTTAAATACGAGTTATTGTATTATTTTGTGAAATTCTTTGATTATGATTTAAGGGCTTTCACGCATACAATGCACATTTAATACAGTAATTGAGCAAAATACTGCAATACAGCAGAAAATGCGTATTATCACAAAAACGATTATACATATCTGAAAATGACGCGAAAATCATTGTTCCTTTGGCATGAAATATGTCACAAATCAGCGAACGTGTGCTGGGCTGTATTCTTTAAACGTAACTTCAGGCATCGATGGGCCCTACCACCACATCAGCAAACCTCACGATATTTACAATACATTTCAAGAATTTGGGATGACTTAAACAATTCAGTTTCATTTACATCTTAAGAAAATTAATGCGTCACCCTTATCGGTCTGAATTGTTGAAAACGTGGTGTTAAAGGAAAAAAATGAAATGTAGGAAAAAAAAACAAATAACCTTTCATTAAAAACACTTGCACATCGAGCTTTGTATTCTGAGATTTTTTGTAAATTCGAAAAAGAAATAAGTATACCTGGTATATTTGGCATTATTATTATTATTGGTTTGCCGTAATTATGCAGCAACATCTCAAGGTAAGGACTTCAAATCCATTTTAGTTATCATCATTGTCAACCATTGTCAATCCACTGCTGGACGAAGGTCTCCCCAAGTTTCCTCCACAACGGTCTGTCTTGTGCCAGTCTCCTCCATGTTACTCCGGCATATTTTCGAATTTCATCCACCCATCTCCCATGTGGTCTTTTTCTGGGTCTTTTCCTGTGCCTTGGAATCCAATCTAAAATTTCGGCTGTCCATCGATGGTCTGTTCTTCTGGCAGTATGTCGAGCCCATTGCCATTTCAGGGATTTAAGTCTGATTATGATGTCTTCCACTCTCGTCATTTTTCGGATCCACGAGTTCCTCTTCTTATCTCTCCTGGTTATACCAAGCATGCACCTCTCCACGCTACCTTGAGTTGTCTGCAGCCTTTGTATGTCTCTTTTAGTTGAGGTCCACGTCTCTGCCCCATACGTAAGCACTGGAAGGATGCATTGATCAAACACTTTTCTTTTAAGACAGAATGGCATATTGCTCTTGAAAATTATGCTGTACCTTCCAAAAGCTGTCCAGGCAAGTTTTGTTCGCCGATTAATTTCTTCATCAATGTGACCTTCACTTGATATCTGCTGTCCAAGATAAACATACGTATCTGTTATCTCCAGTTTTTCTCCATCAATCGATAAATCTTCATTTCTTGTAAAAGCATTGAACATCACTTTTGTCTTCTGAAAGTTCATTTTTAATCCCACTTCTTTACTCTTGTCAGCAAGTTCCTGGATCATATTCTACAGCTCTGATGGGGTAGTTGCAAAAATGACTACGTCATCAGCAAAACGAAGGTGGGTTAGATAATCTCCATTAATCTTTATCCCTTTGTTTTCCCAGTTCAGTGATTGAAAGACATTTTCCAATGTGGCATTAAAGAGCTTCGGAGATATGGTGTCACCTTGTCTCACTCCCTTTCCAATTTTTATGTGTGTTGTATTTTCAAACAGCCGAATCTTTGCACTTGCATTTTCATAGATGTTATTAATAATATTAATGTATGCATCTTCAATACCGCAGGATTTCAGAGCCGTTGTAACTGCTGATGGTTTCACCGAATCAAAGGCTTTTTCATAATCGATAAAAGCCATGCACAATGGAAGTTCATATTCCCTCGCTCTTTCAATTAGTTCTCTCAGTACATGGATATGATCTATTGTGCTGTAGCCACTCCTGAATCCAGCTTATTCTCTCGGTTGAGCCATGTCCAGTGTTACCTTCAAGCGGTGTGAAAGAACTTTCGTGAAGATTTTATAAACTACTGATAGGAGGCTGATAGGTCTGTAGTTCCTGAGATCCTCAATGTCACCTTTTTTATGTAGAAGAATCATTGTAGCATTGTTCCAATCCTCAGGAATCTTCCCTTCATTAAGGCATCGAGTGAAAATTTGGGCGAGTACTGTTTCGATTTCTCCACTTGCTTCTTTTATGATGTCTACATTAATTCCATCTTCTCCTGGAGCTTTCCCCCGCTTCATGTTCTTGATTGCATGCGCAACTTCTGCTGGGAGGACTGGAAGAACTCTGGTACCTTTCATGATGTCTGGAGTACACGTATCATCCCTTTCTTATAATTTGAAGTAGAAATCTTTCACTCTTGTCAAAATTTCGCCTCTATTTCTTGTTATAGAACCATCTTCTTTTCTCAGAGCCATAATCTGTTTTCTTCCCTTACTGAGATGTCCCTTTGCTATCTTAAGACTTTGGTTGTTTTCAATTGCTTTCCTCACTAGCTCACAGTTGAATTTCCTTGCGTCTTTAGTGATACTTTTTCGTGCTGTCTTGCATAGCTCTATATATTCCACTTTGGAAGTCACATCTTCTTTAGTTGTCCCTCATCTCTCTTCTTTTTTGCATCAACATTTTGGTTTTTCCTGATAATTTGTTCACATGCAACTTGTTCTTAGACCCAGCTAATTTTGTTGCTGTTTCCATAAGAGCTTTGGTTACTTTTCTGTTAACTTCCGAAACATCCACTTCTTCCGATGTTAGGCCTTCTAAAGCAGAGAATCTGTTCTTCAGTTCCAACTTGAAAGTATTATGGTGTTTTTTAAGGTTGGTTATGTCAATACATTTTGTTTGTCCTATGAGCTTGCCACGTTCCAGTTTAGTGTTGAGGTGCATCTTGCATCTCACCAATCTATGGTCACTACCTGTGTTGAACTTGTTCAGCACACTGCAGTCTTCTACGACGAATTTTTAGTTACACATAATAAAATCAATTTCACTTGTCGTCCCAATTGGATGTCTCCATGTCCATTTCCTGTGTGGCTTTTTCTTGAAAAAGGAGTTCAAGATGAAAAATCCTTCTGCCTCTGCAAACTCAACGAGAGTATTTCCACGCTGGTTTCTGTTGCCGTGACCGAATTTACCTACTGAAGTTTCATTCTGTTGCCGGTGCACTATTTTTGCATTGAAATCTCCCATAATTATCTTCAAGTGCTGCTTACCTTTATTATTTAGATGACGAATTTCCTCATAAAATTCTTCAATTTCTTCTTCGGGATGACTTGTGGTGGGTGCATAAGTTTGAATAATCTGAGCCTGGTATCTTCTCGAGAGTTGGATAACGAGTCGTGCAGCTATGTCAGAGGAACTTTCAACTTCTACCACTTTATCCTTCAGTTTCTTGTTTATTATAAATCCAACACCACTAGTTCTGCCAGTATCTGTCCCACGATAATAGAAGAGATGTCCACTTTTCAGTTCAATGAGATCTTCTCCTTTTCTCCTTACCTCACTTAGCCCGACGATGTCCCACTTGATCCTTTATAGTTCCTCTTCCAATTCAAGAAGCCTTGAATCAGAAGATAGGGAGCGTCCATTATACGTAGCCAAGGTCAGCATCAAATGGCAGCCTAGTCCGGTCCTCCGGGGATTCTCAACCTTGGCCAGGTACATTCCAGCTGCCGGAGACTGAGGGCCAAGATTTAAGTTGTAGAGTCATTTTGGATGTGTTTGGCCATAACTCACCAAGCTGGCCAAGCGGGTTGGTGAGTGTGGGATAGCATTTGCTCTGATCCCGATGGTATAGTTATACCGCTATTGGCGGTCGTCAGAGCCTCTTTAGTGGGAACAGGATGCACCAGGAGAAGGCGGGGTTGACATTTGTCAAGGAGAGGCTGTGATGTTACGCATCACCTGACCTTACATCCCATTTTAGTTATATATATATACATATATATATATATCATATTTTATGATGATAATAATGTTCTGGCGCGGAGCTCTCCTGTACGTATATTTACTGAAATTATTGAAGAAATTGTGGTTCAGTACATACAGATCCCTCTTACCCAAAAATAAAAAGAAAAAAGAAAGTAACCGCTCTCTATGTCATTCGCCTTGGCAGCAGAGATAAAAAAGACCGGGAAATATGTCTTGTAAAATTGTGCAAAATTCATTTGGAGAATGTGTGCTTTACTTTTTCCGTGCAAAAGTGTTTTAAGGAGTCTTCTGTTATAAATGCCATTACTGTAACCCTATGTGATGGCGCGCGAACGAACATTTTGCTTTCTTTCATTGCTCAGGATGTGCTTCGGAATGGTCTCTAAAGTGGAATTACTGAGTTGAACACACGTTTCCACATATAGCGTGCCGTTCAGTGTCTGTCCACATCCATGAAGTACTGCACGACCCGAAACGTTCTACTGCAGAATTCGGAGACGGACGCCTTGCTGGTTGAGGATCATCAATATTGTCAAGATCCCGCCAAATCGAACGTACCTATTCAGCAACTGTGCTACAGGATAGTTATAAATCTAAATTTTATTCGCTCAGTTAATTACAAAAAATTAATTAGTATCGCCGACACATCCCACGAGGATTTGAATCAAGATACGTTATCTCAGATTTCGCAAACGTCTTACAACTCTCCACGGGATTGTGATATCTCCCTGACTTTGCTGTGTTCATTGACTTATATTGGCACCGTAAAAATGATGGTTGATATCCGAAAGATATTAGCCATCATAGGCGAAAAGAGAACTATTTTTATTACATTTTGAGCATTAAAATCTGGTGCCTACTAGAAAATCTTATATGAGTGAATCATGAAAAATGTATATGAAAAGTTGAACAATATCACTAATACCTAAAGAAATTGATTTTCGTGAGCGAAAATTTACTTGGTACAAATCAGAACATATTAATCGAATTTAAGTTATTTAATGCCAAAAGCATGTCTCCGTCATCACGTGAAAGTCGATCATCGTTACAAAAGTTGCTATGTTTTCGTGGTTATTGGCGCAATATTTCTGCAAGGTATAATGAGTGTAGATGTTTTTTGAGGTCGAAATGTGTGCGCCCTCACACACATAGGACCTTTTGAAATTGGTAGTACTAATGATACGGATTATATCTCCACTGAAAATCCCTTGCAAGGCATAACGTGCTCTTTTTCGTACCTGACATGCACGTAGCGAAATATTAATAAACTAAAGTTGCAATTTAACGTCATGGTTACATTATGTTTTACATTAGCTAAAAATCGGAAAAACAGAAATGATCGAATTAAAATATCTTTCCTATCTTGGTGTCGCTTATGGATCGATATTATAATTCATAAAATGACATGTATGACACCCGTTATAGCAAAATGTCATTTAAATGCATGAAATTTCATTAATGACACACGTTATGTGCAAAACGCCTTATAACAGGAGACTCAAAAATTTAAGGTTCCCACAATCCAAAAACATCGAATTATTCAGTTGGCCAAAACCATTTTACATGCTTTCGTGATTTCTTTCTAATAGCTGGATTTATCGCGACTTTTCCGATATGACACTGCTTTTTTAACTGTCCATACGTCTGTTTTATGCAACATGAATTTTCTATCAACTACTTTAAATATCTATTTGTGCTCCTTTCCTAACCTTAGAGAAAGCATTGTGCTTTAGGTAATATCCGCTGTAATTGCTCCTTTGAAAAAACGAATAGTTACGTTCATGGTACAAGCGTACAATCCGCTAAGCAAAGCGATTTTTTAAATACTTCTGGTATGCTATTAAACATTACTCCATTTTTGTTCCATGACGGCTATGAAATAATTTAATTTCCATTTCACACGATTTGCCTTTATGCAAACCACATTCAAAGCAGGGAAGAAAAAAATACAATATTTAAACATTAAGCCACTTTAATTGTATAATGCACGATCTTTTTCCACTTTATCTTGCTTGAATTGAGCTGCTACTTCTTCACTATGTTATTCACAATTTTTTGCTCAACGCTTCTCTTGCCTTTTACATCATGATATTTCAATCTTATGTTCTGGAAAATGCATCCTTTCCACAAGAAGTTCACTTTTTAATGCCACCGTATTTCTAATTTTTTTTCTATTATAGTACCGTAAAATAACATGTAAAATTTCATTTCTTGGTTTTTGAAGAACAGAGGTTTGACGTTATTGCCATTGTACATTTCAAGTATTAGGTAAACCAAAATAAATTGGTATTTATTGATACATTGTTAGACGAAATTTGTTTTCTCATTTTCGCAAAAAAAATCTTCACATAGCCAAATAATAACGGATGTGTGCAAGATCCTGTAAATTTCTAAATACTTAGATTCTCGCCTTTCTCTTTGGATATACACTATCTACCAAAAAGTAATTGGACACCCCTGTAATCGACGATATCTGCTGTACTGATACACGTCACGGCCGCTGCCGTCGTTAAATATCGTGTGGGAAACAACAACGCAACCAGTCGCATGCAAGGTGCCACGCAGTTCGGAGCTCTCTGATTTCGAGAAACGTGTAATTGTCGGTTATCACAGAAATGGCCGAACCATGTGTGACATATCCAGTGAGTTGAAGTACCCAAAATCGACGGTGGCCTACATGATTGGCAAGTGGAAGATGAGAGGTGACTGTCGGTATGTTGACCCGACCCGGCAGACCCAAAAAACTGGGAGTTAGAGACCGACGGGTTCTGGCCAGAGAAATTCGGAAGAACCGCACGTAATCGACGGGCCACAGCCGCGAGGAGTTTCAACAGGCTTCTTGGAGTGTTCTTTTGATGAATATCATCCGTAAGGAAGCCCATCTGCTCGGTTATCATGGACGTGCGGCCGCCCACAAGCCTTTGATCACCAAGCCCAATAGCGCTGCTCGGCTAACGTGGTGCAAAGAACGTCGACACTGGACCGTTGAACAGTGGAAACAGGTTCTCTGGAGCGACGAATCAAGGTTCACCATCTACCGTTGTGATGGCAGGGTCTGTCTTTGGCGTCTGCCTGGAGAACGCCTCCTGCCGGAATGTATTGTGCCAACTGTGAAGTTCGGCGGCGGTGGAATTATGATACGGGGGTGTTTCTCCTGGTATGGCACGGGACCCTTGGTCGCAAGTCCTGATAGACTCAACGCCGAGACCTACTGCAATATTTTGGATGACCATGTGCTTCCTACGTTGTGGCAGTTTTACAGGGTGGACCCATGTTACTTTCAGGATGACAATGCTACCTGTCATGTTGCGAGGTCCACCATGGCTTGGTATGGTGACAATGGGGTTAATCGAATGGACTGGCCTGCGCAGAGCCCGGACCGTAACCCTATCGAGCTCCTTTAGGACGAGTTGGAGCTTCCCCACCGCCCGAAATCGGTGAAGGAACTGACCTGTCTACTGCAAACCGAGTGGAAGAAAATGCCGCTAGCCGTCGTACAACGCCTGGTTGAGAGTATGCCCCGGAGAGTCGCAGCTGTAATCGCCGCTCGTGGAGGCTCCACTAACTATTGAAGGTGAATAAACTTCGTTTTCCTTTGCTATCACAGGTGTACAATTACTTGTTGGTAGATAGTGTATATGCAATTGTGGAAGTAGGCACCGAAATGCATCAAATTATTCAATGATTGCTCTGATCAAGTTGTAATATATTATATCTCATACGATCTTTCTTCTTTTTGAGAACAATGCTGACGTTTCCACTAAAAGTGTTTTATATTCAACAAAAAACAATATAACGTTATTTTCCCCAATACATCTAATTAAACATAATGTCATTTATATGAACATTCTCGGATTGTATCCGTCTATTTCAACAAAAGCCGTCGTTTTATACATCACTTACATGTATGCAAATATTCTAATGCCATCGTAAGTGAAAAGTGACATTATATTCTATATTTACTTAAAGGATATATAATTATCCGATCGTACTTAAAAATTATTTTGCAAAAAAAAAAAAAAAAAAAAAAGGAAAGCAAAAACTATGCTAAAAGTACAAAGAAAAAATTATTTTCTAAAAAAATGGGAAAAACAATTTTGAACATATAAAAAAACCCAACAAAGCGTGTTTTCTTAAAAAAAGTTAATATTGAACTTAAAACTACAGTTTTACTTTTAAGGTACAGTTAACATTGCAACACACCATTTTCTTTTTGTGCTGAACAGAATTAGCACACAAAAACGTAGTTAATGTTTGGACAATAAATAATATTTAGCACGAAATTGCCATGCTTCAAAATGATATTGAAACCTGGAGCACCTTAAAAAGTATGCAATCCCTCAAGTTTTTGCAAACCGAAATCTTACAAATGTATTTCAAAATTGAAAATTATTTCTCTATATTTTAGCATTTGGCTAACAGTTATATTTTATATTTCGAAAAGATGAGCCGATGAAAAGACACAAAATTGAGTAAACACATATTTAAAAAAAAAATAATATTTTGTAAATTTAATTTTCGAACAATAAACTGAAATCAGCTTTTTTATAGTAATTTTTAAGCCTGCTGTTCAGTTGAAACGTACCTTTTATACATAACATGGAAAAATAAAACTTCTCACAGTACCAATAACTTTTTTTTTCCTTGTAGAACATCGGGTATATTCGGGTTTCTCAAAAAAATTCAAAAAGGTACGTATTTTTAAAATATATATTATGTAGAACTAAGCAATATGACGAAGTACAAATTTTTTGAAGAGGCAAAAATACTGATTAATATCAACCATCTCTTTCTCCAGCAACAAAAGGCGTAAACGTTTCTGGAAAATGTCATACAACACATATAAATCTTGGTCTAAACATATTTCATAGAACATTTTAGTTTTCTTTTTAATTCAAACGGAAAGTTAGGAATTGGCTATAAATTTTGTTAAAATCGGGAAATTTCTAAGTACAAGAGTTACGTTTTAATTGGCTGGTAAATAACAATGTAAGAAAAATAATATGTGGATAACGAAACGAATACTTTAAGTCAATTTCTTCATCTTATAAGCGTCGCTTTTGCATTATCTAGAACGACACTTTTGCAAATTCTACTGCGTTTTTGAATGTAAGTTGACTTTGACCACCTAACTTTTATCCTGAAAATGTCTTCTCTTGCGGCGGTGGTTTATGTTACAAAGAGGATTTTATATCACGAAACTGAAATACGGATTTCTAAAGATACCTCTTTAAAAATTAAACTTACGATAGCTTGGTTATCTGTGAATGAACATTAAAATGATGTATGCTTAGCGAAACACCGCATAAAACGAATTTTCCATTTCAAAGGGAACAGGAAAATATTTCAATGTACATGAGAAAGCATATATTAGAAAATATCTAGATATAGTAGATGGCAGCGACAATAAAAAAAAATACTGTAAGACACGTGAAATTCGTCAGATAGAAGAACCACCTGTATAACTTCAGGTAAGCCAGCGAAGCATTGTCTTGCGATTTATATAAAGTTTACCGACACACCTATGAACATATACCTAACACAGGCAGCATAGACTTGCAATTTAACGTAGGCCTGACACTAAACAATCTTATTTTAAGAATAAAAAACGGTGTCTCAGCGTTCAGCCTACGATAAATTACAAGGCTGTGCTAACTGGGTAGGCGTTGATATAACTTTGTTGCGACAGTAAATGAAAATCCAGAGAGAAGAATCCGAACTTATAGATTAAAAACTTTGAAACTTTGATGGAGCTGAAGTGGCGAAGGCACATTAGATAACAGATAAACATAAACATATTGGCGTTTTGATTTAAAACGCGTTTTCAACGTGCGGTGAAACGAAACAGTTGTATCAGAGATGTCAGGATGTATTTGTATGTGATTATATCGGGAAACACGGTTGAGAAAGCGTCCTTTACTTTAGCCAGGTAAGGTATCTGGCGGGAATGTTTGGGAATTTGGCGAATTGTACCAATTCCTGTCACGCCTACACCAAACAAAGGTGTGATCAAACAGTTCTTCCGTTCCAAGTCTTTCCACGTAATTAATTGGATCTTATAATCACGCAATCAACCGATTTATTATCCCTGATAGACACGTTCCCATTCATAAATAAATACGTTTTTTCCGTCTTAATAAATGCTTCGGAATAAAACCAAAATAAGCATTCTGCGAAAACCCCGAAAGTTCCCGCCAAATACCTTACCAGTCTCTTGTTGGGAATTGTGAAATATGCGTTGGAAGCAAAATATCTAAAGAAAGTGACTGTTTATCTGTGTGCCAGCATGAAAGGGGAATTTGAAAAACATCTTGTGATAGGTAAATCTGATCGTACTAGGTCATTCTGAAAACTCGAATCTCCAGTTCATTGGAGATTAAATAAAAAAACATGGATGCAAGGTGCCATTATGGAGGAATGGCTGAACATGTTTAACGAAAGGAAGAAAATACAGAACAGAAAGGCTTTGTTGTTTTTAGATTACGTTACTACGTTACTTGTCATCACTGTATTTCTTCATCTAAGGTAAAACTAGCCTATTTTCTTCCTAAGACGACGTCAGTTACTTAGCCGCTAGAGCAAGGTGTGATTTCCAATTCCCAGGGTTTTTACAGGATGTGTGTGTTATAATCACTTACCCACGAACTTCAAGACTGTTCCAGTGTTTCTGAGCTACGGAAATCCATAAACGTACTCGATGCAGGGATTTGAATAAGCAAGGCAAAGAAAAACATCCTTTCTGAAATGGTGAAGAAATTTTCATTAAAGCAGGATTTGTAAACATGGAAGAAGACGTCAAGAATTACAATGGCGAAGGAGAAAGTAGATCTTAAGACCAAACATTATTTGGCAAACTTAATGTGCTGAAAGGTATCTAAATTGAAGATATTTAAATATACTTTGAAACTCTATGCACATTTTCATCACTTGTGGCAAAATGAAGGTATCATACCAGTGACAAATGGACTTTTGAATAAATGAGCGAACTTTCCCTTTAATCCATAAAAACGTGCAGTTACTTTAATTGTACCTGATCCGTAAACACGTGTATACAAGTCATTTAAATTGTGAAACTATGAGATAATTGCATTATATTCTAAGTAAAATGAAAACAATTGCACACACTATTGCATTATATCAAACCAGTCTATTTCATTGAAACATTATAGTTAGTTAGAAGCCATTAAACCACAAAAACTGTGTTTATTCTGAGCTCGGATTAACTTTCCGTATCTGATATCAGGCCCTATGGTAGATGTTCCAGTCTCTTGTTCTGTAGTTAATCCGTGAAATTTATTCGTATAGTTGAAGTCTATTGAAGAAATAAAGCTACACACTGTCACCGACACTACCATATCATCCCGTCAGAAACACGTTCGTATGATCCGTATGACACGCGCGATGAATTTTGGTGTATCTGCAATACCATTATTAAGCGGTTCTTATTATTGCTAGTGAAGCACCTAGGCATTTATAACTATAACCTCTCGATGCATATCATTTGCTGTCATGTCCTGTCGACCGCACCTGTGATGTCTACTGGAACACCTACCATAGATACGGAGAGGTAATCCGAGGCCAGAGTGAACAAGGTTTTTATGATTTATTAACTTCTAACTTTTATGTTTCAATGAAATACACTGGTTTGATATACTGCAATAGTGTGTGCAATTATTTTCACTTCACTTAGAATGAATATAATGCAGTTATCTCATAGTTTCACCATTTAAATGACTTGTATACATGTGTTTACGGGTCATGCATAATTGAAGTAACTGCACGTTTCATGGATTAAGGGGAAAGTTGGCTCATTTATTCAAACGTCCATTTGTCACTGTCACTGGTATGATACCTTCATTTCGCTACAAGTAATGAAAATGTGCATAGAGTTTTAAAGTATATTTATATACCTTCAATTAAGAAAATAGAGTTGAAGTTTCTGATTTGTGCCCAGGAGCCAATCTTGAGTTTGATGCTGACGTAGTTTTACATTTCGATGTTCACCTCCCCGTGGTTGGAGACGTTGGCAAGGCTGTTGATGTAATGACGGAGGAAGCAGTGAAAGTAGATGATAATATGGGTGTGACGAAGAAAGAAGAGAGTTAAAAATAAAGACATTCAATAACGCAATACGTGCAATTAATAACCCAGAGGAATTTGCGGCCAATAAAAATTGTCCCAAACCCTTGAACATACTGCAAGATGCGAAGGAAATTGTATTTACCAGCTTTTCTAAAACTGTTCGATAAATAAGTATTGATAACTTTTTTAAATAACTGCAAAGTAAGCTGTCTGCATTACGTATGTATTTGTTCCATTATTTTACTTTTTTATGCAGTTTGTCTTTTTAAAATACAGTTTATACGGTTTCTATGCAGTTTTTTCTGTCATAACATTTTACTACTCCATGTAATTTTTAATGTATCACCCTGTATAAAAGAGAAAAGAAATCGAATCGAAAGATTCACTTTTCTACAGGTTTCACTGTATTTGTTAAAACCTTTGATGTGTCGGTGGAAACGGCAACTTTTCTTCGTTGTGTCGGTGTGAACCTCAATGTTTGGCGAAAAGAGGAAATACTGGCGCAAAGGTGGCACACTGAATAGCCGGCAACTTATTTGAAAACACTTGGGTGTTATGGTAATATACATTTTTTTTAAGTTAGACCTAATGAAAGGCGAAATGGCAATTTTTGATTAGGGCTGAAATGAATGTAACAAACGTTTTGGAATAATAATATATGTTAAGCATCTTTCCAACAAAAAACTACAACTGTAAATCAGCTAGCTTCCACTCTTTATCTGAACGCCAACTCGAAAACATACAATTCACTGAAGCAGTTTACGGAAGGCTTAATCTTTCTATTTACCTGGCTGTACGTAAATATTTGAACAGTTTTGAAAACGAAAAGTGTAAAATAGTAGAATTTAGCATACATTGTATGTGAGACATTGCCTGCGTCATCGGAAAGTCCCATCATTCAATACAATATGGAGAGCCTTTATTTTTTCTACAGCTGGATGGAGACCTAAACTCTGTAACTGTTGTACACCAAGCAAACGAGGAAACATTAACATTCCTTTAATAAATTTAGACTCATTTTATGAAATAAAGAAACAAATGATGGAAAGTTTTCGTTAAACAGATCAATTATGACTGCATCACAGATTACTGAAGCTTCCTAAAATCTACAGAAGGTTACATATTTTTTTATAAAATAGATTATGCGCGCACAATTCTAACGCAAGATACTGGGATGTACTAAAACTTTTTAAAGATGGCATATGAAAAGTTTTAAGATGTGTTTGTAATGCAAAAGAAAAACGCTAAAACTACCTCTACGAAAAAGCAAAATTACACAGAAAGTATAGAATTATTTTCAGCACAATACTTTCAAAAAATTTATATAAAAATGAATTTTTCTAAACATTTTATGCAGAAGAAAAATTTTGAATTGCCTCTTTCACAAGGGTATCAGTAAAGTTATTAAGCGGTTTTAAGTATGCATTTAAACCGTGTTTATCAAATTATTATATGTTTTTTTACAGGAATATAGAGAAATGTATGGTTTCAGTACTTCTACTTGATGTCAAGATAATGTCAGATTAATTTCTAAATGAGGAACGATGAAGCTCACAGTCAAAACACCTTTTTTTTTTTGACATGGCAATATATGTTGCCTTAGAAGACTATTTCAATGAAAATTTGCTGTGGCTAAAATTAAGAGATGCTTCCTTGTACAACTGTTGTGGAAATTGCATATACAGATAGGCTGTTAATTCTCTCTCAACGGGGTTTCTACAAAATTATCACGAGTTAAAATGTTCCTAAACATTTAATTACGAGATGAACGTAGCGAAATATCAAAGTGTTATCTAGTATTCAGTGGCCACGCAGGATTATTAGTAAGCGACTTGATTTGATTTTTTTAGATAAGTGCAAAATTCTTTCACGCCAGTTTACTGTATTCTGACTGATATGTGGAATAGAAAGGATTTTGCTCCCGAAGTTTTAGTTTTATGCTATTTTGGGTAACTTCAGAGTTTGTTACAATTGAACTCAAATTTCTTGCTTCTGAACTACATTTAGAATTGCACCCAGCATAACAAGTCTAATTTGTTCAACTGGACACAGCAATGGCATCAATATTCTATGGTACAAACTCTCACCAGGTTTATCATATTTCCTTTTTAAGCCAACATCAAAAATTTCACAATATTAAATTAGCGTTGGATATCCAGTTAAGTTGCTCTTAAGTGATAGGAGAAACAACCGAAAGCTACATAATTATTTGTTTTCAGCACACAGAGGCCGTGATTTTATTTTCAAGAGAATTTTCACTTGTTTTAGTGGATTCAATGTGCGCTATAACTTGAAAGAAAGTCCTGTAGAGTCAAAAGAAGATGAATAATTTTAAGTACTTAGATTAGGATGTTTCTTTCCTTACACAATTCAATTTGTAATTTTTCTATTTACAGGGGAACAGGAAGAATTTATTTTAATCATTTATGTAGTGAAATGCATAACACCCCAAACAGACGTGCGCTATAGTTCTCCTGTACCTAAAGCAGGTAGCCTTCCGCAAAAAGGAAAAAAGTATTTTTTTTTTTACGTTGACAAAAACTAGCTCCTGACGACAACTAAGGTAATTTTCTGTCAGCATGTTACTGCTTTAATGGAGTAAATCTATGTGAAGAATTTCAAGAATTTTTTAAAAGTCTTGATTCTGCGCAGCGAGAAAATCGCCCAGTATTGATTATTTGCCGTGAAATAGTTTTTCACCAGCATAACTATGGCCTTATGTCGCTTTACGGATCCAACAAAAATTGCGTATTTCCCGGATCTTGCCCAGTCCAACGTTCATCTCTTGCGCTCTTTGTCAAATTTTATCTCTGAGAAATGTAAAACGTAGCATGGATGATTTTTTCATCACCGCTTGTCATATTTCTATCTCAATGAAGTATTTCAACTCGGAGATCGGTGGGGTAAAATAAAATACTGATTGCATTGTCCCGTTCCGCCAATATGTCTTGGCTCCACGGGGACTTATTGAGCACCTTGGATGTTATTTTGACATGTTGCGACAATTATCCTGCCTTGAGACGCAGGTTCGGACCCTGGCCACCCCAGTGGTCTAGAGACCAGCCCGCGGTGACGTGTTGGCAGGCGACCTAGTATACCTTGTCTGGGTTCCCGCTCTGTCTGGCGGGATAGGTCGTTCATTACTTTATCGTTGACTGGAAGATTCCTTGCCCTCGAACTTTTTTTGGGGAATAATTTCCCTTTATTTTCTTTTTCAAAACATCTACACACATGTATACACTGTCCTCATGCTTAGGACTCACAACATCAAGAGATAGCAAAAATTTTATTTACAGAGTATTTACATTGGTGGTCTCTTCGTCTGCTTGCCCGCAGACTTTCGCCCTCATTCATCATCCGAATCGCTTTCGGTGTGCACGTTCACCTCCTGCGTTTCGGTCCCCGTTTGATTGGGGAAGATGGTATGTTGCTGGAGGGTTAGCCTCTCAACCAAGGCTATTATTCCCCTCCTGTTAACGGAAGATTGGATGAGCAGATCCAATCTTCGCGTTCTTTGCACACCTGGGATCAGTGTGTTTCTCCATTCGGCGAAGCCGCTGCATTCGAGCACGCAGTGTTCTATGCTTGCCGTTCTACTTCCACAGAGACAAGTGCAGTTCCTGATGGCAAATCTGCCCAGGTATTCAGGGCTGATGCCATGGCCACTGAGTACCTGATTCAGGAGCTTGTTTGTTTGTGCACGTTTGGTCGAGACTTTCGGAAACACTCTGTGTGTCTTCCGGCCTGTCTCTCCCGTGTCCCATCTGACCTGCCATTCGGTCATGGTCTGTCGTGCTAATGCTGCGCGAA
The DNA here is from genome assembly GCA_039090855.1 of Macrothele yani. Lineage (NCBI taxonomy): Eukaryota > Metazoa > Arthropoda > Arachnida > Araneae > Macrothelidae > Macrothele > Macrothele yani. The sequence continues at coordinate 134,105,855 of CM077034.1, forward strand.
TACTCCTTCGCGGCGTTCTGCATTGCACGTCGACCGTCTCTTTCAGCGTGGCTGCCCTCGCCAGCTGGTCCGCCCTTTCGTTTCCCTGGGTTCCGACATGGCTTCGTACCCAGTGGAAACTGACTGCCCCATCTCCCTCTGTCCTCAAGAGGGTTTTGATCCTCTGGACGATGGGGTTTCTTCCCCTGAATCTACTCAGAGCCTGCAGTGCTGCCTCACTGTCCGAGTAGAGTTTTATCGTTTCGTCACTACGCCTGGGGAGTGCCCAGGTGAGTGCCTTCTCGATCGCCAGAAGTTCTGCCTGGAAGACAGAAGCGTTCTGCGATAATTTCACGCATCCTGCAGTGGCTTCGTTCCCATCCGAGAACGCACAGAAGCCTGCCCCCACTTGTCCCTTCCACTTGGAGCCGTCCGTGAACAGCTCGTGCCCAACTCCCGTGGGTTTCTCCTTGTCCCACGGTGGGCAAATCTCCTCGGCCGGGTGGATCTGCCAATCCACCCTTTCCAGCTCCATGTTGGAGGCTCGATGTGGCACACCGAGTAGGTAGGCGTCCTCGCCTGACCTTAGGCAGTGCATTGCTGCCTCCCTTTCCACTACCAGGTCTGCCGGCTCGCACCCCGCCAGCACTTGGAGTGCTAGGGTCGACGTTGTGCGAAAACAACCGGTGATCCCTAGTAGGGCCAACCTTTGGATTTGGTTTATCCCCTTCTTCATTCTGACTGTGGGAGTCCACCATGCTCCACTTGCATACGTCAGAATTCTTTCAATTCCTCTCTGATAGATGGCCTTCTTGGTTTTGCCCGATAACCTCATGCCATTCAATCTATTGAGAATCACCGTGCACCTTGTTCTAAGGTGCCTCAGGTGTGGCAGCCCTGATAGACTCTGATCCAGGACCACACCCAAGTCCAAGTACTTCATTTCACGCACCGCCCTAATAGTGCACCCTTGGAATTTGCACTTAGGTGGTGTTTTCATTACTCCACTCTTAGCTATTGCTAGCGGAGTGGTCTTCTCAGGAGCAAAGCAAAGTTTATTTTCTTTGCTCCAGTTGTCTAGCACATCCAAGGCGCTATGTGCTTCCCTTTCGATCACATGTCTCCCTGAGGCGGAGACCACGAGAACGAAATCGTCCGCATAGGCTTGAATTTCCACTGCCGGACCCAGGTCTAGATTCAGAGCTGCGTCTGCCACTATATTCCACCAAATGGGTCCGGAGTTGGATCCTTGCGGACACCCTCTGTGGTACGAGCGCGAGGTTTGCCCATTCCCTGCTTCGAACTCGACCCTTCTATCAGACAGGTAGCTGCTGCTCAACGAGAACAAGTTCCTTATACAGCCAAGTTCTTTTAGTCTGGTTTAAACCATTGGCCACCAGACACTGTTGAATGCCCCCCTCACGTCTAGTGAGATGAAGCAGGTGTGGAGCCCCACCGCTTTGTTCCTCTCTGCCCTCTCTCTGAGGCTGCGAATTGCCTGCGTTGCGCAACGCCCCGGAAGGAAACCAAACTGGTTCCTGTTTAGCTTTCCCTGCTCCATGAGAAAGCTAAGCGCTCTGTTCGTTATGAGCTTGTCCAGCACCTTGCTCCACGCTGAGAGGAGACAGATATGCCTGTAGGCTGCGGGATCATTTTTGTTCTTTTCGGTCTTGTTGAAAAGAACTAGCACCGCTGTTTTCCACAAGTCTGGGAAGATTCCCCTCCCGAGGCATTCGTTTAGGAGCGCCACAAAATACCCGGGATTTGCATAGTAGATTTCTCTGACTATGCTGAGGTCGAACCCGTCCTTGCCTGGTGCTTTGCCAGTGTTAAGACTGGAGAGGGAGTTCTCCACTTCCTCTCTTGTGAAGGGGGGGGGTCCTCACCAGTGTCCGGTGGGATCCGACATTCATCCCTTATTTCTTTTTGTCGTGGGGAGTCCCCTTCTCCCTCGTCTCCTTGGAAGTGGTAATCCAAGAGACTCTCCATGGTACTATCAAGAGTCTTTGATAGGCTACCGTCTGCCCTTTCGACCGCTGCCAGTTTTAGCGGTTCGGTGATGGATCCCCTCGAGATCTTATAGGGGATCCCGAAAGGGTCTGCCGGTGTTTGGAACTCACACAGTTTTCTCCAGTAAGAGATTTTCGAGAGATTCAGTTCTCTCCTATATGCTGAACGAGCCTTTTTGTGCACTTCTGTGCACTCCCTGTCTTGCGGTGTAGCTTTTGCTCTTTGCAGAGCTTTCCTACTCCGCCTAGCTCTCGCCCTTAGAGCTTTCAGTTTCTCCGACCACCAGGGGTGGGGATCCTTGGCTCCCCTTTTGTTTCCCCTGCTACTCTCGCATAGCGCTGTGATTTCACTGGTAAGTTCTTCAAAGAGGGAGTTGAGGTCCGATATTTCTCCGGCCTCTTCTGCCCTCCTACCCCCCAACAGGGTAGTTAGTTTGGCTTTAAAAGCCCACCAGTCGAGATTCTTCATTGAGAACCTTTTGCGCTTGGGTCGGATGGGCTTTTCCGATCCCAAAACGAAAGATAGGGTTAGATGGTCACTGCAGCTTTCATCGTCCAGTACTTGCCAATCCTGGACGAGGCTGCGCTGCGAGACTCTGACCAGAGTCACGTCGATCCAAGAGGAGCCCCTCGCCCCTTGGAAGGTCGGGGTGCTCTCTGGATCGTTCATGAAGCTCAGGTCTGCCGCGTTGGCAAAGTCCACTAGTAGCTGGCCGCGTTCATCCTCGGCTTGTTGGCCCCAGAGAGGACTCTTCGCGTTGAAATCGCCTGCTATTATTATCTCATGACTGGGGAATTCCCCTAATAGAGCCATTAGCTCATTCAGAGTTTCTCTCAAGTCGCCTGCTGGAGAACTATATACGTTCACCATTAAGAATTTCTCGTCTCCACATTCCACCCCCAGGGCGACCACGTTCTCGGAGCATTTTAGCTCGAGAACCGCTAGGGACGGGTCTTTTCACGACCGTGGCCACCCTGGGTTTCTCCACCCTAGGGTGGTAGATCCGGTAGGAGTTAGGGAAGCCCACCACTCTTCCCCCTGTTCAAACGGTTCCTGCAGAAGCAGTAAATGAGCTTTTTGCTCAGTGGCTGTCACCAGGGCCTGTGTTGTTGCTGCCCTTGCATGGTGCAGATTGATTTGCAGCACCTTAACGCCTCTCTTTGGTCTTTTATCCATAGTGAGTGCGTTCTTTTATTATAGCCAGTTCTCTGACAAGGCTTGGGCATTCCTTGTCGAGGCTCGAGTGGCCTATATCCACTCGACGCCTAAATTTCTTGTTGCTTGCCAGGCAGTTAGTGCAGACCGGGCTGTTGCTGCACTCCTGGCGCTTGTGCCCGGTTTCCCCACACCAGGCACACCTATCCTGCTCTTCGGGACACCTTGCCTTAAAGTGCCCGAACCCGTTGCACCTGTAGCAACGGACCTCCCTCAAGTATTCCCTTACTGAGTGGACGGACCATTCCACCCCGAGCTTGCCTCGCTTCATTACTTTTTTTGAAGGTTAGTGGGTCCGCCTCTACTACCCAGTGGCGTTTCCCACCCTTCACCTTCAAAGAGAACTTGAGTTGGAGGCTGCTCTCCTCCAGCTCTGGGTTCTGTTCTACGAGACATTGCTCGACCTGTTGCCTTGACAGGTTTTCATTAATCCCATAGATTATGAACCTCGGATTTCTTCTTCGCTGGCAACCGCGACCGAAGGTTTTCCTTGGTCACTTCGTTGCTCTTAAGCTCCGAGTCCAATTTCTCTACGTCTCGGGCGGAGGAGCACTCCACCATCACTCCTCCCCGTTCACCTTCCTGACACTTTTCACTCCAATTTGGAGTTTGGCGGGGCAAATCTGTGTTTGCAGTGCCACCTTGACCTCCTCAGACGAGGGAGAGCCCTTGTCTGATACCGGGTACACGAGAAGTACGTGCTTCTTCTCGTGCTTCTTCCCGGCTGGCTTCTTAGCCACTTTTTGCCTTGGGGCCGTGCTCCCCTTAGTAGGCTTAAATAGGGTTCCTCCCCAGGTGTTCCCCTACCACATACTAAAATGTCATCGAAATCGAACTATTTTTATGCGACTTATCGTGAGGACGATCATACGCACACAACGCGTGACGTAATGAGGCAGATGGGAATCGCGACCATCTGCTCGCAAGAGTGTGACGTCATAAAACTTTAGTAGGATCCACACACAACGCGTGACGTAATGAGACAGATGGGGTGACCGCGCGCCAACATCTAATAGCACGACTTATGACACTACACTAAAAACGTGGCAACTCGGGGTGGTTATTTAACCCACTAAATGAATTTTCCTAAAGTCGAGATCAGGCTAAATCGTTTACTAGTACCAGAAAACGGTAGGTTAATGACTTTCATCAAAATCCTTAGAACCGTTTTCGAAATAAAATTTTCATACATACAAGAATCGCTCCTTTAAGGTGAACGTCAAGTAATTTTGCTTCCTGTACTTCGAATGGAAAGATTTCTGTACACATTTTCTTCCCAATTAATGCGTTCCCAAGGATAAAAATTTTAACATCGATTAAAATATCTTCATTTTATAACTTGCAATACTTAATATTTTCTAAAACATAATCATAATTTTGCAATCCAACATTTGTTTGTCTACTGACGTCTTGAAAATGCAGGTCACGCCATCTTTTTTCTCTGGACAATTAATGCGTTCACAAGGATGAAATGAGAACATCGATTAAAATAGCTTCATTTTATAACTTGAAATACCTAATATTTTCTATAACATAACCATAATTATGCAATCCAACATTTGTTTGTCTACTGACGTCATCAAAGTACAGGTTGTGCCATCCTTTTTCTGGTTTCAACACCACCAAAAAAAGTTATTGATTTATAATATAATTATGGTTATATTTTATAAAATATTAGGTATTCCAAGTTATAATAGGAAGTTATTTTAACCGATGCTCAAATTTTCATCCTTGGGAACACATTAATTGTGTAGGAAATGTGTACAAAAGTTTTTCCATTGGAAGTATAGGAAGAAAACTTACTTCACGTCCATCTCAATAATATGGGATAAGGGCGATGTAATGGATCGCAATCCTATGTCCTGACGTGTGACCCCATTTCGTCCATTTTCAATGGGGTTCGTGCCGAGGTGATCTCCTGCCACATACTGAAAGTTCATCGAATTCGAACCATTTTTACGCACGTTATGACGCATAAGGGCAATGGAATGCATCCCGCTCTTATGTCCTGACCTTTGACCCCAATTCACCCATTTTAAATAGGGTTCCTCCCCAGGCGGTCCGCTACCACATAGTAAAATTTCATTGAAATCGAATTATATTTACGTACGTTATACCGTATAAGTGCAATGGATGGATCCCGCTCCTACGTCGTGACCTTTGACACCAATTTGTACTACTATTTTCAATAGGGTTCGTCCCCAGGTGGTCCCCTACCACATACTAAAATTTCATCGAAATCGAACCATTTTTACGCCAGTTATCGTGCGGACAGACGGAAGGACGGACAGAGCTATTCATAAACGTTTCTTCAACCTACGATTGGAAACCGTAAAAAGCATAATTTATATTTATATAAATTTATTTTGTAGAGAATACTATGGACTTTTTAAAGACTCAAGTATCGGCCATCAATTAGTTTTTTTATCTTAATGCACGTAAAATTCAACTAACTGATATTATTTGCACTGATTAAAAAATCTATAACTGAAGAATGAATGCAGGTACTAGTATAAGCAATTTGCACTGAGCAAAATGAAGCTTTTAAACGAAAAATTTATAAACAAAAGCCTTTAGAAGCTTTTGTTTATAAATATTTTGATCACTTGGTTTAGTAACCATTATCTCTAACAAACAGAAATATCTAACTGCAGACTTCGCTGTTATAGAGCGTGCAATATGTATTTAGCGGCATAACGAAAGTTGTTTTTTACTGCAATCCGACAGATTTTTTAAAAGAAAATTATAAAAACAAACAACCCTCTCTTTCTCCCATCACCAAACAACATTCACCTTACTTATTAACACGTTTTCAGGCGCAACATGGATGAAGTCAATATCGTACAGTTTTTTGGTGGTACAGTGGAATGTGTGCACGATCATTACCGAACAAGGGTCCGTAAAGCAATTATTCGAGCATGTATGGGACTTAATCTTCCAAAATAGCAACCATGACACTTCTAATGCGTGAAACAATAACCTTGAAGCAATAGAAACGTCACGTGCTGCATGCAAAGTTCGACAGTTGTCAGAAAAGCAGGCATACGTTTACAGCAATTAAGAGCAAGAAAAGAAAAGAAATCGATTACATGTGGAAACTAATCTACGACTTAAACAATAGGTCGCCGCAAAAGAGTGCATGCATTATCAATCGCCTCACTGGATATATGATTATTACTGGCTTAGTTGTATTATATTTGCTATTAATTAGTAAATGTTTGTACGCGGCAATTCAGAAAACTATTGAAATAAAAAGAGGAAAAAAGGTATAGGGAAATTCTAAATGATTTCCCCGATTACAAATGACAATAACTGGTTTATGAATATAGATAGAGATATCGCATTGTTGCATAATAAAGAAGGAAGTTTAGAATTGTGGTTCCATACCTTACGAATGTTCTTCGTGACTCCTCTGGGTCACGTGGACAGCATCTAAACGTAATCCATTTTACGCCATACATTATGAAACATGTCCGTAGTCACTGATGCCAGTGCAAGCCGAATGTTCAACTTTAGTTATTGCAGTGTTCTCGGCAAAGGAGGCACATACGCATGGCCATTACATATCCCCACAAAAATAAGTGACAAAGGGTAAAGTCTGGAGACCTGGGGGCCACTTGTAGAAAACCCTGTCGTCCTCTCGACAACAGCCAATCCGACGGTTAAGAATTTCGTTAAAAAATTGGCAAACGTGCATATTCCAATTTAGGGATGCTCCACCTTGCTGTAGGATGTGATCCCCGGAATCGTCATCCAGCTGTGGAAGTAGCTATTGCTGAGTCATATCTAGATAAACGTTATCTGATACTGTATCTTCAATGAAAAAAGGACCATGGACCATCATAGTGGAAATTGCGCAGAACACATCGACTTTCGGTGAGTCACGCTCATGTTCAATCACAGAAACAGCTTTTTTCGTGCCCCATATGCGAGTGCTGTAGCAGTTTCCCTTGTCCCTGTTAGGGAAAGGTAGTTTCATCACTGAAAATTAGGCCTGAAGCAAATGTGTCATCCACCATTGCGTTTTGCATGGTTTCAGCGAAGGTAGCACGCTTCACTTTGTTGTCGGTCTTCAGTACGTGCAAAATTTGAACTCTGTAGGGTTTCATTTGCAGCTTTCGTTAAAAGCACGCCACACAGTTGTTTGTGGCATTTGCAGCTCCTGGTTGGTGCAATAAGTTGACTTGCGTGAACTGCATTTCAAACCTTTGACGAATTCTGTCAACGCTTTCCTCTGAAACACGTGGTCGGCCGGTACTCTTCCCTTTACAACTACACGCTGTTTCTAAAACTGCCTATGCCGCCTCCTTATGCTCTTAGCATCTGGAGGATCGCGTTTGTAGCGATTACGAAGCATTCTGTCCTCGATAACTATAGAATGATACTTTCCAAATTCGAGCACGCAAAAACGCCTTTTCTGCTAAGTTCGCCATTTCTTCTTACTTGCTTTGGCGAAAGGGCTTTCCTACGTCCCCATAGAAACACAGCAGTAGGTTCCAATAAAATTCTGAACTTCCTTCTTTCTTGTGTAGGAATATCAGCTGCATACGTATCTTCATAAAAACGCTATTATCATTTATAATCGGGGCAATAATTTTGAATTACCTATGTAACATTTTGCATATGATGTTTCTTTAATTGTACGGATTAATGCTCGGACGTGTTTCATATGGTAGCTAGAATTTAGGTTCCGGGAGGTGCGCTCTTCGGGAAGAATTTCAAGTGATTTCTCATATATATAGACTGATGTAAACCTTACGTCTTGTCGCTTCTAAGAAAGTTTGAACTGTATTCCCAATTATTTAATTAATCGAGGTATTTTTTTTTTCGTTAAAACATTGGGGAAATCATAAGTTAAACTTTCTCTTTCCTTGTACTCAAAACGTTCCTTTTATTCAGGAATGGTTGACAACACATTCGTATCTTAAGGACGTGGCCGGAAGTATTGCCGATAATTTTAAAGCCGGTAGCGAATAACAGCTGCTTACTGGTCTACCTTGTGAACGTTTTTTTCAAGGAAAAAAATTCTAAGAAATTGTTGAAAAAAGATTAAAATTCCCCTGAAGTATCTGAAACTAAGTAAAAATTACGTTTCAAGGGGTGATGTAAATCCTGCTGGATCTGATATCTATTACCCTCCTATATATCACATACATGGGGGCTACTTTGGTTGTGACTATTCTTGGATAGGAGGTATCATCACTCAACGGCCAGTGAGGGTGGTCGTTGATACCTAATATTGTTAGCGAGAGTTGGCAACCGTAGTTTCGGACAGCCATTCCGGAAAGAAATGTTTTTCATATAAATTCATTTTTTCTAAACGCACAAGAATGACACTAGAGGGCATAAGGTCACGTTTCCGTTTCGTCTGCAGCAACATCTTGCGAGACTAAAAATATGATGGAAAAAAATGTTTCTTCGGTTAGACACCTATAACTACGAAAAATTTTTGTGCGTAGCTCCTTCCCAAAGTAATGCTCACTCTCGTCGCTTGGATGAGGAAACGTATAATCTGTTTTTCTTAATATCCCTCCTTCTAAATGTCAGATTTAAAAGGATAATTTAACAGTGGATACCTTTACGTTCTGGAAAAATTCATATTTGTATTTAAGGTGTGTTGTAAGTACAGCCTGTTTTTAACGAGATCACAACTCTAACAGTGATAGCTCCTCTCACCTCCCCAACCACAGGTTCTCGGTCGTCCGTAGCACCTTATGCACCAGCTTAAATATTGGTTTGGTGCGAAAGAAATGTCCGGCGCGAACGAGCGGTGGAGACAGGTCTACAGGTGTTACTACTATTGCGTCACATAGTTACTATAATATACCTAGATAGTGTGTGAAGAACAAGGTTTAGGCCAATTTTATTTTTTTGGACGTAACGTGGCTTGCAAAGAAAACATGCAGACGCCGGATTTGAGAGTCATCTTCCTGTATAAATTTTAACTGGGTTATTCTACAGGAACTGCCGCAAGAAACGTTAATAAAGAGTTTGGAGCACGAAACATTCGGCGATTGTTTGTAAAGTTTCAAAAGGAAGATATGGACTTGCAAAGCAAAGCACGTAGTGACCGACCTGTTGCTGTTTCTGACTATGTTCTGTTGCGTGTGGTTGAAGTGGATCCCCGAAAAACGTGTCGTGACATAGCGGCAGAGGTGTTCAGCGTCTCGCTGAACTGGGTAAATTAAAAAAGCTGCACATATGTCTTCCGCGTGGGTTGACAACTGCCAACATGCCCAGGTGTTTGGCAGTCTGCACGTCAGTGCCCTAACAGGAATAAACAGGATCCTCTACTGAATCGAGTCGTCACCTGTGATGAGAAGTGGGAGCTTTATGGTAATCGGATACGATCTGCACAGTGGGTAAGCAAGGCAAAGCCAGCTGGATGACATCCTGAGCGACACCTACACACCAAGAAGATGATGCTCATTTGTCTGGTGGTCCACAGCAGGAAAAATTAATCGGTGTTTCTTAGCAAGAGGCCAAACCATCATTCTAGAATGTTATTTTGCTGAATTACACCAGATGCAGCGGATATTGCTGCAGAAACAACCGGCTTTGTTCAACAGGCATGGTGTTCTTCTGCTCCATGACAACGTCCGCCCTCATGTAGCACAAATAACCATGCTGACACTAAGTGCCTTGGGCTATGAATCAGTGCTTCACCTTGCCTATTTCCCGGGCTTGTGTCCGACAAACTATCATCTATTTCCTGACTTGGATCACTTCAGGTCCGGGAAACAATTCACGACAGACAGCGAAGCTCAACGTGCAGTTGATGATTTCTCCGTGTAACAGCCACAAGACTTTTTTCGTTCCCAGATCATGGCTTTGACGGACAGATCGCAACTATGTGTCGATGCCAAGGGGGATTATTTTGCCTAGGTAAGTAGTCCTACTTTTTCGTTCTCGCCGTCCACGTGTGCTGGTCTTTTGCCGGACATTTCATTCTCACCAACCCAACACAAGGTCCTTTCGTGTAAAATACAAGACCTGATTTTTCGTTATAATTTGCTACTTCAGTGTTATAATTCCAGTTCATACGTATTCAGCAGAGACATGGAGCTTAACTAAAAATACTAACAGAGGCTGCAGACAACTGGGAGGATGAACAGTTTCATGTTTGCTGTAAAAAACAAAAATAAGAGGAAATCGTGGATTAGGAAAATGACAAGAGTGGAAGACATCATGATCAAAGTAAAATCACTGAACAGGAAATGGGCTGTACATATAAACAAAAGAACTGACGAACGATGGACAACCGAAGTTTTAGCCCGGATACCAAGAGATTACAGCCCTCAAAACATCATGTGTAGTTACTTACGCAAACCATTAAGGAACTATTACAGTCTCACCTTTCCTTTACTATGGCAGCGCGAGACATACTCTTCCAAATTAGTGTAACGAATCCAGTGCAATTGGATGATTTTGTATTTCAATCCTAACACAAATAAGAAAAAGCCAGGATTTTCTAAAAAAGTTAAGCTGACTGGTAAGGTGATCAACAATTTCAGGAATTAGAATACTCAGTATAATAAATAATAAATAAATGTCCTCCTGAAATATTTCATTACTCACTTGTGATGTATTTTATACTAGATAAGTAAAATAAAATATATTGTCCGTCATTAAAATAATCGTATGTTTTCCCGGAGATGCTGTGACACATCGTATTGACTTTTATGCAGAATTTATCATCGTACAAAAAGTGTCAATTTTGTGACTCAACAAATTTAGTATGACAGTATCTTTAATATTTAAGTGTGCGAAGGTTGTATACTAGACATATAGCGGCCAATAATTTCAATTTAAAAACGTAATTTTTCTCCTACTTTTATTGCGGAAAATTGGGCTTATAAAATCACAAAGCGATTGCAGCTTAACGATTTTGAGGAAATAGCTGTGCCGCACAGGTGGCGCAGTGGTCTAAGCGATGGCCTCTGATCATTCATTCGAAAGGGGTTCGGGTTCGAAGCCCGGTGAGGCATGGATGATGTTTATGGAACTGGCCCTCTCCCTTCTCTGGAGTCAGTGACCCTAAATTAGGGGACGTGCAACAGCTTACAGCCCATTGCCTTGCTGACGGTGGTGGACAAACCTCCAATAAAAAAAAACCATGTTAACAATTCAACTGGCGACCTTAAACTCAGCGAGCTTGAGAGTGGAGGCATTATATTCCTAAAAGAAGTCCCGCTTCCTCATGTTGACGGATTGGCGATCGTGAATTTCCATTTCTTCAGTATCTTACACGGCCTGACAGAGAAAATGCCACACCATGAATGAAACTTTGAAAAAACAACAAACTGCACCCACAAACAGCAAAGTAGATCCTGAACAAATAATTCAATTGTCACATATAGACTAGGCTCCAGTGGCCTGGGGTATCGTGGAACATATGGTGTTGATCCGAGGCTGTCAGACTGGTTATGGAGGCATCCTCACACCGTGTAATGTATTCAGGCTGATCCGAGCTGTATGCGGCCTGGCATTATGCAGTTGAAAAATTGCGTTTGGGATGACCTGCAGGTACGGTGGTCCCACGAGCCGTAGCATTCCAGTACTGAAATTTTCAACATCTCGTCAACATAGCGGCGTTCCTTCAATGTGCCCGTACTGCGCAACAGTGGTGAGCCGTTGTTGGCACCGATAGAAGCCCGCACCATGATTCCACGTTGCCGGGTCGTGTGGAGCTCTACAATGACGCAGGAATCCGCCCGTTGGCTAAGTCGCGTTCAGACTCTCACACGGCGATAATCCGTGGTGAGACAGACCTGAGATTCGCCGCTGTATACCATACTGTCCCATTCGGCATCCCTCGCCGCGCAAGAGCGACAACACGCAAAGTGGTGACGACGATGACTCAGTGTTAAGGGGAGCCTTCCCAGCGAATGACTGGACAGCAGACCAGACGCAGAGAGTCGGCGCGACTTTGTCTGCGTCGATATCGGAACAGCCAAACCTCCACGTACACTCTGCACATTTTTTCCTGTTGTGACCTGTGCGTTAACTACGGCATGATGTCAGATGCGACAATCGGTGCATTCGGACGACCGTCTTCTTGCTCCGGTTCTCCTACGACGTTGCACAGATCCTTCTTGGGACTAATGTCTCCAAATGTGACCGACGGTTGTGGTATCACGTTGCCTTTCTTCCGCAGTGCGTCGTAAGGACCATCCGGCTGTACGAAGGTCTACGATGATGCCTCTCGTAAACTCATCAATTTGACGAAATCGCGTACGACATCATCTTAACGGCATTGGAACCCCTTGTTTGTTCTCCAGAATTGGCTACAGCAGAACCGCACTGTATATTTTTCAGAATCGTGCATGCCAATATTACCAACAGCTGCAGCAGGGTAAAGATAACGATTCTCTGGAATTTTCCGAATGGCATGATCAACAAATTGAATCCTTCCCTCAATTTCAATACTGGGACATAGTGATGAAACTAGAAATCCACTTGTTAATCTACGTCGGTTCTTTGCGACAAGCAGATTTTACCTTTTATCTAGCAGCCTAGACAGAGCTGATACTCTGGTTCTTTGCATTGAACAACATCAACTACGCCCGTTGGACACCAGTGCATCTCAGAGATATGGCTGAATTTGTATCAAAACATCCCAACACTCACAGAGCGTTCAATGATGTCAAGTGCACAGTGAAAAAGACAAATAGGGTTTTCTCTGCAATACCCCTTGATCAATTTCATGAGCAAAATAATGCTTACATTAAAGGAGATGGAGGAGCTGTTGGACTTATAGACAACCCAAGTGCCCCGAGGCGCTGGATGGTGACAGAACCTGAAGTGGCAATGATCATTCACAAATTCCAAGATGAATTAGTACGGCATATTTCTGCTCCCCATCATGAACAAACTTTCAGAATGACGCCTGTGACGCCTGTGTTCAGGCATCATTCTTTAAGGATTTGAACTAACTTATTCAAACCATTGAAGGGTTTGACAGTCCCTTTATGGAGGAAAGCAACGATCTACTTCTTTTAAATTCACAAGATGTTGTGGATTCTGAAGTCATGGTGTCACTTGCCAATGTAAAAACGATCAGAAAAGAACAATTTGATACGTTTGTTAAGGAACGTCTTCTAGCAGCTCTTACACAGCACGTAAAAAGAGCAGTGTACCAGGAAGGCTATGTGTGGGGCCAAAGTGTCATTGCAGATCCTGAGCTACCTTCACCAACCAGCTGCGGATGAAACACAACGGATGATGGGATGAATGAACCCCATTGGACAGATCTACCAGATGCACTTTCTTCATGCTTTGAGCTCATAACATGAAAATATATCAAGAACTGTGAGAAACATAGATGCAAATGCAAAAAAAAAAAAAAAAAAAAAATTCCCATGCACTGGACTGTGTGGGTGTGGCAGGGATTGTTAAACATTACTTTTAAAACTTTGAAGTCAATTATTTTAAAAATAGTGTGTTAATGAAGTGTAATTTCATTTGCAATAGGAATGACTGCCAATTACAATTAAATAAACTCCTTAAAAAAGCAATGACTTTCTTGTATAATCCTTTAAAACAAAGTTATAAAAAGTATAAAACATTTTATACACTTGATATAAGTGTATAAAACAATCAATCAAATCATACCAAAAATTTTAAAATGTGATTTTTTGGCCGCCATTTTGGAATTTTATGGGCTTTCGATTGAAAATGTCAAGTGTAACTCAGAATTCGTATTCAGAACCAGAAGATACATGTCTAAACTGAAAATCAATCAAATCAGACGATAATTATAGAAAATTGAAATTTTGGCCGCCATATCGGACTTTTATGGGATTTCGATTGAAAAATGTCAGGTGTAACTTCGAATTCTTATTCAGCACCACAAAATACATGTATAAACTAAACATCAATCAAATCAGACGATAATTATAGAAAATTGTAATTTTGGCCGCCATCTGGAAATTTAGGAGCTTCTGGGTAAATTTTGAAGTTGCCCAATATCTTAAAATGACACTTACTGTATGCCTATTCGTCATGCATGCTTTTATACGAAAGTGTACACTTATTTTGCTATGCCGCTGGACTATTATGTTTGATTTTCTTTTTTTGGATTAGCTCACACATGCACAATTGTCAATAACAGTAATAAGAATATAGATAATAAATACTCCAGTTTTGAAATGCACCTACTCATCTCCCAAATTCTAATTTTTGCCTAAATTCAATACTTACTTTCAGTTTTAACATTGGCATTAATTTGTTTATAAATATCCGTAACCTTTTCTTTGTTTTGGCCACGACAATACTAATCCGTTGAGTACTTGTTAACAGGCCTATAACAACTGCGACAAACCTAAGAAAGGAGAGACATGTTAGAGTCACGTAATTCGTCCAGTGCATTGATGCCCAAGTCAGGAAATTAACCCTTTCTTCCCCATTATGCGCTGGGTTACGGAGCGGAGAATAAAGGGCTAGAATTTGAAAGCTTATCATTAGCGCTAGGTTTATGGTTATTACTGCTTAAATGTGAGAGGAAATATAGTGTTTCAACGTAGCTTTTCGTAAAACCAGGCCGCTATGAGAACATTTCAGTTGGAAGAGCTGAGAAAAATTTCGGAACCATTTGGTTTAGGATATAAGCCGTTTAAAGAGTTGATATGACCTCATACACGCATGCATTTTTGTTTGTTTGATAACAAAAATTTGAAACACTGTATCACATAGCATTATTTTAACACTTAGTGTCTGCTAATGTCAACTTTGTGATTGTTAATTTAATTCTGAAGAAGGTTTACCTCAATATTATGCTGGAGTTCTTCATTCCACAGTCTCAGTAAAGCGGTGTTACTGATAATCCTATTACTCTTTTAGGCACGCGATGTATTCCGACGCCAGAGATTCGTTAGTTTAAGTATCTTTATGGTTATAACTTTGGGAACGTATTGCGAAGTTCTAATAGGAATGAACCTGCTGTCTCGATTACACACGCTCAGCAACGTAACACCAACTGACACCGTATTATTAGCCTATCGTAAAAAGAACTCTACTAACCAAAAAAATGGTTCCACCTTTCCTTGAATGGAAGTTCCACTCAAGTATTATAATCTCATTATTGAGGAAAACGAACACTTGCTTTTAGCGAAGGACATTATGTCAGTGTGAGTGGGAGTACCCCTTTCGCAGTTACACTTGACATTTTCAATGTCATGAAACAAGGAATAAAAACCAGAAGCAAACGTTTATTACCACTAGCAGATTTATTTTCAATACTGCTGAGAGGGCAAATAGAACAGGTTGCCTTTAGTTCCGTAAAAACCGTGCGCTACATGAACACATTTCTATTCGCGAAACGTAGAAAATTGGGGCCCCTTTAAGAGCAACCGGAAATTCATGTTTTCATACTGCAAAATTTGCAACATCAAATGAATGCAAGTGTAAGCCTACTAATAGGCGAAGAGTAATTCTACAAGAATGGATACCTGGTGAAGTCAAATTTTGAATATAAATATACATAAATATTTATATGCGTAATTTACCGCACGTTAATATTGATTAAGCCTTTGGATATGAAATTAAAGGTAACCACAGAGATATTATTAAGTTTTTCTACATAACGAAATTAATTGTGGAAAATGGGTATGGAAATTCCCAGAAATCCTAAGATAATCGTCGGGAAATTCATAAGGCTTAGCGAAATGTAAGAATTATTTTAAATGATTACGTCAAGTAAAAGTCAGCGAATCACAATGATTTGAGCTAGAAACAGAGAAAAAAGCATCCAACTTTCCTACTTAAACAAATAATTTAAATTGTGACGCAATATAGCTTTCTACAGTGTGGCGATTATGTGAATCATCTGCTTTAGATATATGCAGAAAAAGCATTTTTTGTATCTGTTCTGAGAATTTTCATACCAGTAGCATTTATAGATTATTTCTGATAATTTGTGCAGATACGCCGCACTGAACTAGAATTTTAAAGCAACAGTTAAATGAATCTTTTTTCCTTAAATATTGATGTTTTTTTTATATTTTATTTTACCAGCAACAGTTTCATTTGAGCATGTTCATTTATACGAAATTAAGAATTGCAAATATTTTGCCTTCCATGCCTTCAAGTTAATAATGTAAATTAGTTCAGTCTCGTATTTTCATATGTTAGATATTTTTAGTGTTTTCAAGGTTAATAGCGGAATGTCGAAAAATTTGGGGAAAACAACTCTTCCTCTCTCTATACATCATAAACTACTTTGAAATCTGAGACCAACGCATTAACATTGTAGATTTTTAGAATTAAGTATCTTGCAGTAATTCTATTTTTGTTCCATGACTCAATTTAAACAACAGGCGGAGGTCATGAGATTCTGTTGAACTTTGAGAACAATTTATTTACCTGGAAAGCGGAGCTCCGCTTTAATCATTAACAGAGCTTTATTATAATTTTAAATTAACGCGAATTCTTTTCATAAGATTTTATGTTCAGTATCACGTAATTACTAGAATTTTTAAGGGCAATGTTGTTACGTTTTTCGCATCATATGCCCATCACGTTATCTGAAGTACTTTTCACATCGTTTCCGACAGCTTGAATATTTGGTGTCTATGCACATACAGAAAATGAAAAAATAGTGAAAACATTGAATTTGATTTAATGTCATGGACGGATGTTTTACATCTTTCACGAGTGGTTTTTTATCCAGGAAATTGATCTCTTAAAGAAATGATAGATTTTCTGTGGTGAAATATTTTGATATTAAACAGTTGGTAACATTTCCAAAATGCAAATTTTTTGCCCTATCCTCCTTTTACAGCCTTTTCTAAGCACTGAGTGACCCCAAACTTAGAGATAAATGGCAGCTCTTTTTTCCTACCACATATATTCGTTGTATTAATATTTAGTGAAAAAATGCATCATTACAATGCATTAAATATGCCCTTCGGTTAACAAAACTTGCTTCTTAACTTACGTAAGTCGCTGTTCTGTCGCTTAAATCAGTTTTTCCAATTATATTTTTTGAATTTCCTCATTTCAACAATTATTTTGTAGTGTGTCTTAGAAGACATACGACAGTGAAGGAGTACTAATTATACTGAACTTTATATTAAAGAAAAAAGAAACGCAGACTACCAAAATCGTACTGAACTGTGGAATATTTTGTGTTCTCCAAAAAGTGCAGCTTGTCTTAATCCGAGAATTGCCCTGAATAACTTTCAGAAATTAGGACATCATTTAACTCGGCGAACGCAGTTGCCGTTCAGGCTCTGGCTTCAAAGAAGTTTATACTTTGTACCAAACTTTGAAAACTTCAAAATCAATTAGTTTTCAATTAGTTGCGTTGTGCAATAGCGTAAATATATGGAAAACATAGAAGTACTGTATTAAAAGAACCTGTGACAGTAACTGTAACAATCGTACTTCCATGAACTTCTCATTAACCTGACGCAATTTAACAGAAGAAGAAAAGATAACACAAAAATCACTAAGTAAAAGAAGACGAAAATTACGCAACAGTTAGTCTAAGTTTAACCTCAACATAACTTTCAAATAATCAAGAAAAGTTTCGGGATATAACGAAAAATGACTATACTAAGAAAATAACTTAATACCGAGATGAACTATAAAATGTAGCACAACGAAACAGCCAATTTAATACAACGCAATCTAAACAGACTCACGGGAACTTCTGTCATCGATACTCGCCATGAGAAAGTGATTTCACACTGCTTTACAAAGAAATATTGAGGACGATGGCTGGCATGATCTAGCAGAAATGCACACGGGTAATTTTTTCAAGTTAAACCTTGTTTAGAATGGATCACGCGATGAGGAAGGAATAAATATTTGAATTCGGCGGAAGCGCCCAAACGAATTTTAATTGTAGGTGTGTTTCTCACCTTGCGTCGATGAAGGAACGGGACAAAAAAGGAAGTCGTTGGGCAGACTACCATGAGTACGAAGTAAAGGTGAGATTATATTTTAAATGTTTGTACAGGAATATACTTTTTATAAAAAATTATCGAAAATGCACTAATCTTACTCCTCAGAATTTTAATAGCAAAAAAAAAAAACACGTGAAGAACAGAAATCTCGGCATGAAAAAACTTTAATATTTTCAAGATGTTTATCATAGGATTTCTTCTTATTTGGGGATTTAGCAAACACCATGAGCAACTGAAATGCTTATAAGAAGGTGTCCAGCCGTAATTTACGGTCACTTGTTCATGGAAAGGGAGAGATAAATCCATAAGGTCTTCACAAAACTCATGCCTTGCCGGGATTTGAATTCGGACGCCATCTCGGACGAATGATCAAAAGCCTGCACTTATACCACAGCAACGCCAGAGAGGATCAAATTTTACATCTTTTTTAGCACGTCATTTGTAAAAAAAGATCGTGCTTATGTTAAAGATTTGTCCGTGTTCGTCTGTACCCACGATATCTCTGCAACTATTAGCCTGATTTGAAAAGCTCTTTTTGCATTGGGATGCTTGAAATAGGCGAATGATGATGCTTTATTTCGTTTTTTTACGATGTACAACTTCGCCGATAGAGGGCGTAAATGCAGACGAAGTCGAATTCAAAAATACGTTTCATTATACATATTTGCTTCTAAACATTCAATTGAAAAAATAATTTTATCTTTCGATTCTATTTATGGCGAAAAGAATTTTAGATATGGTTACCTTTTCAAATTACCCATAGATTTTCCGTTAGGGGGCGTAAAAGTAAATAACATTTTCCCCAATAGCTCTTCTTCTAAAACTCCGATTCAAAGAAATCTTTCTTCAGCGGATACACCTCCTGATGGAAATTATTTTGCACATAATTTCACCTTTTTGGTAAAGACTACTTCGTCTACCAGGGGGCGTAAGTGTTAATTTTTGCTTCTGACGTATTTGCCATAAAATATGAGCTTCTAAAATTTCGATTGAAAAAAATTCTTTCGTGGACTGATGCCACTCACATCGATAAACGTTTTCGGAATATTTTCTTCTCAAAATATTCCACAGTTTCGTTTCCAGAGAGCCGAGATATATATTTTATTTTTTGTCGATATCTCTACTTCAAGGAGTCTGATTTGAAAAAATTCTTCTTTGTTGGATAGTGGTTTCAGTGTGACATGACTTTCATATAATTTCATAATTTTCAAGTAATTCATTGGCTTTCCGCTAGGGGGTGTAGTGGTAAATTGCGTTTCCCCCTATATCTCTGCTTCTAAATCTCCAATTTGAAAAAATTCTTTCTACACCGGATACAGCCGCTGATGGGAAATCGTTTGCACATAATTTCTAATTTTTGTAAAAAAATGGATTAGCCACCAGGGGGCGTAAACCTTAATATCCGCTACCGAAGTATTTGCAGCAAAATATGAGCTTCTGAATTCTCGATTGAAAAAGACGTCGTTTGTAGCCCGATACTACTCCCGTCGACAAACCGTTAAGAAACATTTTCTTCTTTAAAAAATGCGCAGTTTCTACGCCAGGGGGCGTAGATGTATGTCTTATTTTTGTCAATAGCTCTACTTCTAGGACTTCTGTGTTTGATAGTGTTTCCGGTGCGAAATGGATTTCCTATAAATTCAAAATTTTCAAGTAAATCATAGACTTTCCGCTAGGTGGCACAAAGGTAAATAGCGTTTTCTGCGTTGTTTCTGCTTTTAGAACTCCGATTTGAAATATTATTCGTGTATCGCATACATGACCTGATATAAAATATTTTTCACATAATTTCTAATGTCTGGTAAAGAATGGTTTGGCCACCGGAGGGCATAGGGGTTAATTTCTGCTTCTGATGTATTTGTAGCAAAATCTGGGCTCCTGAAAACTCGACTAATTCTTTTTTTCTTGGATCGATATCGCTCATATGGAAAAACTTTAGATAATACTTTCTACCTAAAATAATGCATGGTTTTCCCACCAGGGGACGTAAAGTCACATCTTATTTTTGTCTAAATCTCTTTTTCTGAGAGTCCGATTTGAAAAATTATTTCTATGTTGCAGAGCGTTTATGGTGCGAAAGTTTATCATATAAATTCATGTTTTTCTTAACGCACAAGTCTGCAACCAGAGAGTATAAGCTCACGATTCCGTTTAGAGCAATATCTGAGGGATTAAAAACCTGATTGAAAAACTTCTTTCTTTTGTCAGATACTAGTGTTTTCCATACCGGTTCCATTGACTTTAAATAGCTTTGATTAATTTAATTTGCGTCCGAACGGATTCAAAAGACGTGTTTATTACACCCGAAATTTCGGTGTCATCTTTCTTGTTATCGATTGACTTTTAAGCTGTGCATTAGGAAATTAGTTTGGACTTTCGTATTAGCAGATTTTGCTCACGAATGAGCATCCATGACAATAAAATTGACACTGAGATGTCCAGAAAGTAATATGTCTCCTGGACCTACTACCGAAATTATCAGATTTCCTGAAACTTTATTTTCAAAAATGATTTTACAAATTCACATTTCGGTGAACGGGCATGATTGCTAGTTGTGAGACAAAAATGTATTATTCTTATTGGCCTGTTTATCTCAGCTTTTTAGCCGTCCTTCAAGCATTAAATTTCGCTCATAGCCACAACTTTAGTTTCACTGTACTTTATGATTACTTATTTTACTAATAATATAACGAATATATTTCAAATAAGTGTTTCATTTAACTGTACTTCCAAATGCATATTCAACGTGATAATGCATTTAAAAAGAAATGAAAGAAAAAAGAGATTTGACATGTGTAGGTAAGATGACGCCTGAACAAAAATGTTCGATGATAAACATTTTTTGTTCGTATATATATAGCAAGCGTAACCTCAATACTTGTTTGTAGCGTAACGATATCCCTTTTGAGTATTTAAACTTCAAATGGAAAGATTCGTAATTAGACAAATGTAGGTCACTCGGAAAATGTTTTACGAGAATTTCTTAACCAAAAAGTACATAATTTACCTGTAAAGAGTAAGAAATGTGTTATATATTTTTTCTCGATATCTTTACTACTAAAGATCCCATTGAGAAATATTTTTAGCATCGAATAACATTCGTATAGTGGAACGTTTCTCGCATATGGATAAACGTTTATATAGCACAATCTGCCTCGTGGCGTTAGAGTGACTTTCCTTTTGCAACTCAGTCTCCGCTTTTAAAAGTACCGTTGAAAAAATGTCCTTCTTGTTGTATGCTTTCCACTGCGATAAAAGTGATAAACGGTATGTTTTAAAATAAACTGCGGTGTTCGACGTAGGGTGTCTACACGTAAAAATATGTTTCACGCTATACATTCAAGTTCCAAAACGATATGTCAGACTGCCTAATATTATGTTGATCATCATCGTGCTGCCGAGACATGGACACTACTACAGCACAACTAATGCTGTCTTCCATATTTGATACAGACACGTTACCAGCAGGCCGTTTAAATCGTGTACGTTTCGTGGTTGAGCTTCAGCAGATCAGGTTTGCTGTTCAAATATCAATAACGGATGCTCGATCGGAATTATGTTCTAGGAATTTGGAGTCCAGGGCATACCGGGAACTCTTCATCATGTCCCATGAGCCATCCTCAAGCAATCCGTTCATGGCGAATTATCTTGCTAAAAAAAGTCACTATTAAAGGAGATTGGTGTTGCTATGAAAAGAGATACCTGGACTTATGGATGCTTTGGTAGGTGGCACATGTGATTGTTTTTTGCATCAATGACTAGATCCTGTGATTCACTGCAGAGCTTTACCCAAATCATTACACTTTCTTCCCTCTGCATGTTTTGGTCCCATTGTGCATTCTGGAGCAAACACTTTCCCAGGTAAACAACGCACTCGTATCCTGCCGTCCATAGGGTGCGACAGGATAAAAGACACATTGCGCCAAGGGACTTTTTTCCAATCATTCAGGGTCCAAGTTTGACTCTCGTGTTCCCATTGTAAACGCTTTCGACGGGGAACCGAGGTTGAAGTGGGCACTGGGAGCGGCTGACTACTACGCAGCCCTATTGTGAGCAGGATTCTGTTCTCTGTGTTTTTAAGTCATTACTCTCCTCACCAGCTTTGAAATTAGAGAAGATTTGGGCTACAGTTTTGCGGTTGTTCGCTTCTACGATATGAAATAGGCTTTGCTCCCCTCTAGCCTCGATTAGCCTTTCTCGGGCCAGTCTTTTCACACGGTTCGTGAGTTATCCGTCCTAGTACCTCTTTTGACCAAAGCTGACCGTGAGTATTCCCCAAACCTTGTCGTCTAGGTTGGGCTCTGACCTATTCGAATGGCAAATACAAGCTGGCCTTTTTCAAAATGCCTAAAATCCTCTGCCTTTCTCATCTCAAGAACAGGAATAACACTGATTAACAGAACTCAGTATCAGATGATACTAAGACCGTTTAATGACCTTCGCAGGTGCCGAAATTTAATTGATGTTGCTTCTATGTGCATAAATACGCACTGGTCATAATAGTTTAATTCTTAGGTGTAAAAAATTCTTATCTACATTGCTTTTCCATTGTACCGGTTTTGCTCCACAAAACGTTTCTGCATGTTTTGTAGTTTTTCATTTTCCACAAGACAGCTTCTGAGAAGTGTCAAGTCATATTTATGATTAAAATTAAATTTCCGTCATTAACAATCGCTTACAGACATTTGTAGAATAGCTTTCATTTTGAAAAATGTATATCCACGTATTTTAATTCAAATATCACATAACTTTACATCGAAGGGACTGTATAACCTGCTAAATTATTCGCGCTATTTTCCGTACCATTTTACCTTCTTGTTAGATTTAAAGCAAACCTTACTCCTCGAAAAAATGTTCGGATTATAACTTGTGGAGGTAAATATTTATGTTTAACCCTGTAATATTCTTTTCGTTTCCAACTTGGTCAAAAGGAGGCCTTTATGTCTGTGAATACGATGTCATCTTCATGTTTATCACACGATTTGGCAAGCAGGAGTGCTTTATATTTTTACAAAAGTGTGTATAACACCCTTCATCGATTTTTCTTTTCAGAAACGAAATTCTTATCATTTGGAAGTGTGTACTTTGCGCATAATGATACAAACCTATCGAATTGTACTAAAAATAAATTTTATTCTCTATGCGTGCTCCAAAATATAAAATTGAAATAATTATTCTTCCCTACGATACATTTTACAAAAGAATTTTCCTTTCCCATCATTTTTTGTTTCAAATAACACACCGTGTGCCCGTTTAGGTGCGTAAATATTCAATCTATGAAATCTCTGAAACTAAATGTCCAAACTGAAATTACTATTTCCATCTGATACGGTTCGTGAAGGACATTGTTTTGCATATGATTTTAATTTTTTCGCAATGAAAGGTTTCGCCAGTACCAAATAGGCACCAGGTGAGTTTCTGTTTCTGATGTATTCTTAGCAATATAAGCAGTTTCAAACTCTCCAGTTTTCTTTAGTGAAACACTCTTTTGGACAAACAGCTTTTGCCTCTATTTCCTAATCATAATGAAGGGTAGCTCTTCCCCTACGAGTCATGGACACGCATCCTATGATTCTGGGTGTGTGCACTTCTGGCATTCTGCTTATGAAATGATTTTCATAAGGAGAAATGTTTTTCGTATGAAATGCTTTTCTTTCGCACAGCGTTCTATTCAAATAATATTTTGTCTAATCTTTCCATTATGTCTTAACAAACAATTTCTCCTACTGAAAGCGTGTGCGCATTGCAGCCCAATTCCACAGTGGTCTGAGCGCTGTCATCTGAGAGTTCGTTGAACTGGGCAGGTGCTCGATAGCCTGGTGGGGAATGTGCGGTCTGTCTTACGTCACTTGCCCTCACCATATACAGAACAGTGGCCCCAAAACAGGAACGGCCGATGTATTGCTGAAAGTATTCATTTAACTGATACCAATGAAAAAAGTAAGCCCGACATCTACTGGTAATATACGTTTGTCCTTAACACCGGTCAAAAACTTTAATTGACAAAATTCGTTTTTATACTCATATCAGCTACTACGATAACAGTCTACTCTTCTTTCCTAAATAATATCATAAAATAATATACCTCACTTGTTGCCGAAAATGAAAATCTTGTTTTGTTTCGATACGTGCTTGTAACTGTACATATGATTATAGAAATTCAGTTCATAACTCTCTTTCAGAAGTGTGTGACATTCCTTAGATTATACGGTGCGAACATTGTCCTTCTTAAATACTGCGCATTTATCTCTATCAGTTACGTATACGCACAAACATTTTCACGCTACAAGTCCGGTTCGATAGGAAATTATATAGATTAATTTTCACCTTTGCAGTTTTAACTGTAAGATACATTTATCGCATATCTATTTTTTCACAATTTATAATTCTCACAGCAGCGGCGTTATGTCAAATATCTATATCTAAGAGCAGTTTGTAAATCCCCTTAGATTTTTCTTGTTAGATATCGTGCACAGTGGAAAGTTTTCAGTTGATTAACATCCTTCAAAGAAAATATATTTACACCGCTATCGTTCATAAGATTATATCTCACTTTCCTCAATGTACGCATCTTCACATTGCCTTTTAAAAAAATCAAGTAATCTCAGTTCTGATTGAGCCGTTAGTTTGGAACGTAGGACAACGACTTGCAGATCGGAGAGTTCAAATTAGCTAAATTTTGAAAAGATTCACCCTAGTTCGTTTGGCTGCTGTTTTTTGGGATTTTAACATTACTCATCACTTACTCTTGCCTCTTGTTTTGATTTTAACCACTTTTGCTTGCGTTCATTCTGCGAATTTTGCGGCATTGTCGAAAATGTTAACACGTTCACACAAAAACAATTTTTAAAAATCTTAGTTTAAACCACTGCGATATGCTCTTTATGTATTTGAATAGATCTCGTCGACAGCTTTAAAATTTCACCACACGCACAGTCGTTTTGCAGTGACGGTTGCACAAATAAACCGCGATATTGTCAAAAGTGTTCAACGGTTCACAAGAAAACATTTTTTAAATGTTCAGTTCAAACATTTAAAAAAATGTTTGAACTGAACATTTAAAAAAAATGAAGACTGACACGGTCACTCCTTTTGGTCTCGTTAAGAAATGTTTGGAAATGCATCGACATTTGAAACCTTTATTTCATTGATTTCTGGCATCATGCAACAGCAAAGGAGACACTGGAGGACTTATACATATTATTGGTTACTCGTCTCGGTCTCGTTAGGAAATGCCTGGAAATGCTAACGAAACATAAACTAGATTACTTCTGACAGAAATCTTTCATTTCATTCACTTTTCACACCATGCAGCAACAGTCAAGGTACGGGAGGACATATACATTCTATGAGTTACTCCCATGTTCATCATATATTTGAATACATCTCGTCGGGAGCTTGAAATTGATACCACACTGGGTTGTGTTGCGCTCACAGTTGTAGAGATAGACTGTGAAAAATGCGGCGGCACACCCAGAAATATTTACCTCCCCAGCGCACAGGGAGCGAGGAGAGACTCACGCGCACGATGTATTTGGCAGTACGTGAATTGGACTCTCTGGTGTTTATGAATGTGCCAATAAAATTAGTGCCCAGCAAACTGTTTTAACGCTATAAGTTATGTCAAGTGAGTCCCACTTTTGTCAAAGGCGGTCGACTGTAAGTCGACCAATATTATCCGCTGAGGTAGACCTAGTGTCACGTCAAGAACTCACATAAGCCCGGATATCTTCTTCTATGCAGTAAGTTTTAAGCATATATTTTTTTATTTTTTGAAATAAATATTATTTCAGACGGTTGAGGTAAATAGTTATTCCTATTTATGTTTGCTACGCTTTATTAAGTTTAGATTTGCAACTTGTTTCATTCTCCATGCAGAACTGTCTGCTCACATTCGGTATTTAGAATATTAAACAATTTCGAGGTCATGAGGCAAAGTCGCTACTTTCTTTCTCGATATAATTTTTTTTGTTCTAATGGGGTATCTTTGAACGGACATGCTAATAACTTGAGAATAATGTATTGCTATCCGCTTTTCGCTTTATCATGCGTTCCTAGATCACCCAACAATTCCTTTCTAGGGGTAGTCAACAGCAAATGTTCCGATATATTTGCTTAATGTAGAAGAATTACAAATGTAAAAAAAAAATTGCAATCAAAAGCGTGGGTAAGTGTATTACTAGACATCGAAGTAAATGTCGAGTTAGTAAAATCCGGTTTAGCAAAAGGAATGCAATTGCTTCTAAACAACAGGGCTATAAAATCCCAATTACTTTTTGGTGCGTCATTAAGCATTACCTCGAATTTCTTGATAGTGAAAGCAAACACTTTATCAACGATTTGACATTCAGTAAAAAAATATCCTTGTACATCAATTTTGCGTGTGTAAAATAAGGCCATTTACTTTTCTCTAAGTACCTATTTTTTGGAAAATGTTTTCATGAAGTATCTATCAATAAATGTGAAAATTATATTCCCGTATTCATTTCCTCTTCACAACGTTTTCCATTTATCTGCGGTATTATTTTCGAAATATTTTAAAAATTTTGTGACGGTTTTTTATTCTTTTCCCACAAGATTTGGAAAAATGGTTTAGACGATCGTGCTTTGGCAGTCTCGCGATCCCTGCATTCAACATGTAACTGTGATAATTGTACTGAAAAACTGAAAATATTTCAAAAGACACAAAAGGTCAAAAAGTAGTTTTATAGGTTTAGATCCAACTCTGACTCATATCCTTTCGTCAATGGGGATACATACGGATGAATTAGACCAGACAATCTGAAAAAAGATGTCTGAAGTTATGACGTAAGTTGCTTTTTCTAAAACACGGTTTAAAACATTATTCCTCTCTCTTTTAGAAAAGTAACACTCCAGACATTTATGTCATTAGTATGATAGTGTCAACGATTTTCTTCAAACTAAAAAAAAGGCAAGTAGGAGTGCAAAATAAATATGTATAAAACTTTATATTCCCTACATCTCATCTAAATACACATATTAGTAGAATTTATACATACAGCTTATGTGATGAAATCGCGGAACTTTTATTTGCTGCTTAGGAGCCATGAAATTCACCTATGAAACCTTATTTTTCAGAGCACAGTTTCCGCGTAGTTTTACCTTGGGAAATTTACGAAAACACACTTTTCCATGTATATATGAAATCACATCACTAGAAAGCATTAATTATGTAAAGGTTTCCGCTTTTTTTAGCGATTTCATGACTATAAAGGAATCCCGTGACAACAAAAAATACGGGCTCCCCTGTTTGATATAATAATGTATTTTACTAAAAGATTGCAACATAACCAGGCCTAAGGAGAGAAGGTTTCATAATTTCATCCTTTAACATTTTTAGAACGTGTTAAAACAACACATGTGCTTAAAGAAACCATTAATCAAAACTTATGTTTCCGTTTCACTCTAGATTAGCAATAACTGAAACGAATGTAACCAGAGTCAAAGTTCGGAAAAATAAGATCTACAGATAATCAGGATTTCATTTCCGAGCATAGCCGGATCTCAGTTAAATATGCCGGTCATGACCGATATATATCTGAAGTTTTTTTAATGCTTCTTACTTTTCGACATTGTTTAATGACAGAAACTAAATTCCTTTCTTAGAAAATAGGTAAAGGATAACCAAAAATAGAAGCATGTCTTGGAAAGTGGTGATGACGTATTTCTACTCATATACTGAGCTGCTATATTTCAACTACAAGAGAACGGATGATCAATATATAAAATCAGTTGCAGGCAAAAAATTAAACTTTTTATCGTATATAACACTCGATAAAGAAATATTTTGCTCTCAACATTTCGCAAAACATTGTACTTTCCAACATTTTATCTTTGTCATAAGCATTGCGAGATGTTTTTTCTACTCTACGACTCAGATTCTTAAAGAATTTAAAATGTGATAATACCCAGATTTCGTTGTCACCAGATGTTTCATCAGATTTCGGAAGGAAAGTGCAGAGCAAATATCTCTTTTTGCACACCTGAACACTCAATTTTGCAGCTGATTTCTAGAGTAAATTATTTTTTTTTCAGTTGTACGAGAGGGAGAGTACGATTTCGTTTTTACTATTTTCGGGCATATTTCTGAAGAAATATGAACTCTTTTATTTCCCGCCAGTAATATTTTATTTCATTTACTTGTGACATCATGCAACAACAATCTAGACACGGGAAGACTGACACGGTCACTTCTTTTGGTCTCGTTAAGAAATGTTTGGAAATGCATCGACATTTGAAACCTTTATTTCATTGATTTCTGGCATCATGCAACAGCAAAGGAGACACTGGAGGACTTATACATATTATTGGTTACTCGTCTCGGTCTCGTTAGGAAATGCCTGGAAATGCTAACGAAACATAAACTAGATTACTTCTGACAGAAATCTTTCATTTCATTCACTTTTCACACCATGCAGCAACAGTCAAGGTACGGGAGGACATATACATTCTATGAGTTACTCCCATGTTCATCATATATTTGAATACATCTCGTCGGGAGCTTGAAATTGATACCACACTGGGTTGTGTTGCGCTCACAGTTGTAGAGATAGACTGTGAAAAATGCGGCGGCACACCCAGAAATATTTACCTCCCCAGCGCACAGGGAGGGAGGAGAGACTCACGCGCACGATGTATTTGGCAGTACGTGAATTGGACTCTCTGGTGTTTATGAATGTGCCAATAAAATTAGTGCCCAGCAAACTGTTTTAACGCTATAAGTTATGTCAAGTGAGTCCCACTTTTGTCAAAGGCGGTCGACTGTAAGTCGACCAATATTATCCGCTGAGGTAGACCTAGTCTCACGTCAAGAACTCACATAAGCCCGGATATCTTCTTCTATGCAGTAAGTTTTAAGCATATTTTTTTATTTTTTGAAATAAATATTATTTCAGACGGTTGAGGTAAATAGTTATTCCTATTTATGTTTGCTACGCTTTATTAAGTTTAGATTTGCAACTTGTTTCATTCTCCATGCAGAACTGTCTGGTCACATTCGGTATTTAGAATATTAAACAATTTCGAGGTCATGAGGCAAAGTCGCTACTTTCTTTCTCGATATAATTTTTTTTTGTTCTAATGGGGTATCTTTGAACGGACATGCTAATAACTTGAGAATAATGTATTGCTATCCGCTTTTCGCTTTATCATGCGTTCCTAGATCACCCAACAATTCCTTTCTAGGGGTAGTCAACAGCAAATGTTCCGATATATTTGCTTAATGTAGAAGAATTACAAATGTAAAAAAAATTGCAATCAAAAGCGTGGGTAAGTGTATTACTAGACATCGAAGTAAATGTCGAGTTAGTAAAATCCGGTTTAGCAAAAGGAATGCAATTGCTTCTAAACAACAGGGCTATAAAATCCCAATTACTTTTTGGTGCGTCATTAAGCATTACCTCGAATTTCTTGATAGTGAAAGCAAACACTTTATCAACGATTTGACATTCAGTAAAAAAATATCCTTGTACATCAATTTTGCGTGTGTAAAATAAGGCCATTTACTTTTCTCTAAGTACCTATTTTTTGGAAAATGTTTTCATGAAGTATCTATCAATAAATGTGAAAATTATATTCCCGTATTCATTTCCTCTTCACAACGTTTTCCATTTATCTGCGGTATTATTTTCGAAATATTTTAAAAATTTTGTGACGGTTTTTTATTCTTTTCCCACAAGATTTGGAAAAAATGGTTTAGACGATCGTGCTTTGGCAGTCTCGCGATCCCTGCATTCAACATGTAACTGTGATAATTGTACTGAAAAACTGAAAATATTTCAAAAGACACAAAAAGGTCAAAAAGTAGTTTTATAGGTTTAGATCCAACTCTGACTCATATCCTTTCGTCAATGGGGATACATACGGATGAATTAGACCAGACAATCTGAAAAAAGATGTCTGAAGTTATGACGTAAGTTGCTTTTTGTAAAACACGGTTTAAAACAATATTCCTCTCTCTTTTAGAAAAGTAACACTCCAGACATTTATGTCATTAGTATGATAGTGTCAACGATTTTCTTCAAACTAAAAAAAGGCAAGTAGGAGTGCAAAATAAATATGTATAAAACTTTATATTCCCTACATCTCATCTAAATACACATATTAGTAGAATTTATACATACAGCTTATGTGATGAAATCGCGGAACTTTTATTTGCTGCTTAGGAGCCATGAAATTCACCTATGAAACCTTATTTTTCAGAGCACAGTTTCCGCGTAGTTTTACCTTGGGAAATTTACGAAAACACACTTTTCCATGTATATATGAAATCACATCACTAGAAAGCATTAATTATGTAAAGGTTTCCGCTTTTTTTAGCGATTTCATGACTATAAAGGAATCCCGTGACAACAAAAATTACGGGCTCCCCTGTTTGATATAATAATGTATTTTACTAAAAGACTGCAACATAACCAGGCCTAATGAGAGAAGGTTTCATAATTTCATCCTTTAACATTTTTAGAACGTGTTAAAACAACACATGTGCTTAAAGAAACCATTAATCAAAACTTATGTTTCCGTTTCACTCTAGATTAGCAATAACTGAAACGAATGTAACCAGAGTCAAAGTTCGGAAAAATAAGATCTACAGATAATCAGGATTTCATTTCCGAGCATAGCCGGATCTCAGTTAAATATGCCGGTCATGACCGATATATATCTGAAGTTTTTTAATGCTTCTTACTTTTCGACATTGTTTAATGACAGAAACTAAATTCCTTTCTTAGAAAATAGGTAAAGGATAACCAAAAATAGAAGCATGTCTTGGAAAGTGGTGATGACGTATTTCTACTCATATACTGAGCTGCTATATTTCAACTACAAGAGAACGGATGATCAATATATAAAATCAGTTGCAGGCAAAAAATTAAACTTTTTATCGTATATAACCCTCGATAAAGAAATATTTTGCTCTCAACATTTCGCAAAACATTGTACTTTCCAACATTTTATCTTTGTCATAAGCATTGCGAGATGTTTTTTCTACTCTACGACTCAGATTCTTAAAGAATTTAAAATGTGATAATACCCAGATTTCGTTGTCACCAGATGTTTCATCAGATTTCGGAAGGAAAGTGCAGAGCAAATATCTCTTTTGCACACCTGAACACTCAATTTTGCAGCTGATTTCTAGAGTAAATTATTTTTTTTTCAGTTGTACGAGAGGGAGAGTACGATTTCGTTTTTACTATTTTCGGGCATATTTCTGAAGAAATATGAACTCTTTTATTTCCCGCCAGTAATATTTTATTTCATTTACTTGTGACATCATGCAACAACAATCTAGACACGGGAAGACTGACACGGTCACTCCTTTTGGTCTCGTTAAGAAATGTTTGGAAATGCATCGACATTTGAAACCTTTATTTCATTGATTTCTGGCATCATGCAACAGCAAAGGAGACACTGGAGGACTTATACATATTATTGGTTACTCGTCTCGGTCTCGTTAGGAAATGCCTGGAAATGCTAACGAAACATAAACTAGATTACTTCTGACAGAAATCTTTCATTTCATTCACTTTTCACACCATGAAGCAACAGTCAAGGTACGGGAGGACATATACATTCTATGAGTTACTCCTCTTAGTCTGGTTACGATATGTTTGGAAATGCTAACGAAATTGGAAACTTTCATTTCATTGACGTTTGACATCATGCAAAAACAATCGAGATATGGGAGGACGTATACCTGCTAGAGGATGTTCCTGTTTCTCTCGTTAGGAAATTTGAAATCTGCAATTTGAAGTGTTTGTGGGATACAGAATATGGTGAGCACTATTTAGCAACTTGGCCTTTAGTAAAGACTAAAACTCTACCCGAATTTTATTTGCACTCTCTTAACGGTCAACCTTTGGGCAAGTAACAGCGTAAAACGATTTAAAATATATCGCGTATCAAATCACATCATTACCCCATTATATATCCATTATCATGTTAGTCGACCTCTCAGTTTAGCAATCACAGGTAGGGTTACTTCTTCGCGTGTATTTAAAATACAAAATTCATCTCTTCGAGTAATCAAAACGATTTTCGTCCAAAGAGCAGATTATAAATTTCGTTTGCATCATTAATTCAAAGTTTGAATATGTCAGAGAGCTCGAATAAATGGCCATTGGCGTGAAGAAAAAAGGGTGCATAACAATGAAGGAAGTAAAATTAACTTAGGGTAAAATACCAATCCCTAGCACCGGACATTTGTGTATAAAATATCTTGTCCTATGAGTTCGAAATACACTGACGGAAAAAATCCCAACACCAAGAAGGGGTTGTGTTAGATAAACGACAGTTGGTAGGCGGTAAGAGTACATCTGTAAGATGACGTCTATGCAAATTTCGAGCTCGGCGCGTACGTGTGGCGCTAGTAGCGCCCCTCGGAACATGCAAAGCAGGATTGCTGTAAATACGCGCTGTAACGTTCGTGAGCGTTAGTTATCGTTGAGATTCGACGTAGTGTGTTGATGTTAGTCAAGAATGCCTTTAAGAAAACGAAGAAGCCATTATCAACAGCTCACGGAGGTTGAAC
Source organism: Macrothele yani (assembly GCA_039090855.1). Lineage (NCBI taxonomy): Eukaryota > Metazoa > Arthropoda > Arachnida > Araneae > Macrothelidae > Macrothele > Macrothele yani. Next base: position 134,138,516 of record CM077034.1, read on the forward strand.
GAGGTCGTGTAATAGGGCTACGAGAAGGTGTATTTTCTTTCCGCAATATTGCAGAACGACTTGGCAGGAATGTAGTCACTGTGCATGATTGTTGGCAGCGGTGGTCAAGGGAAGGTACTGCCTCAAGAACACCGGGTTCCGGCCGGCCACGTGGCATTACTGAGAGGGAAGACCGCCGTGCACGGCGTATGGCCGTGACGCATCGTACTGCGTCTGCGGCAGCAATTCAAGCTGCAGTTGCCATCACAGTGACACAACGAAATATTACAAATCAGTTACTTGAAGGACAGCTCCGAGCCAGACGCCCTGTAGTGTACATTCCACTTACTCCAAACCACTGCCGTTTGCGACGTCAGTGGTGTCAAGCTGGAGCTCATTGGAGGACAGAGTGGAGATCTGTTGTGTTTTCTGATGAAAGCCGGTTCTGCCTGGGTGCCAGTGATGTCCGTGTGTTGGTTAGAAGGAGACCAGGTGAGCGCCTGCAACCAACCTGTCTGCGGCCGAGGCACACTGTACCTACACCTGGAGTTATGTTCTGGGGAGCAATTTCCTATGACAGCAGGAGCACCCTCGTGTTTATCCCACGCACCCTGAGGGCACAGTTGTACGTCGGTCTGGTGATTAGACCTGTTGTGCTGCCATTCATGAACAGCATTCCAGGGGTGTTTTCCAACAGGATAACGCTCGCCCGCATACCGCTGTTGTAACCCAACATGCTGAACCGAGTGTTTACATGTTGCCGTGGCCTGCTAGATCACCACATATTTCTCCAATTGAGCACGTATGGGTCATCATTGGACGACAACTCCAGCGTCACCCCCAACCAGCATTAACCGTCCCTGTATTGATCGACCAAGTGCAACAGGCATGAAACTCCATTCCACAAACTGACATCCAGCACCTGTACGACACATTACATGAACGTTTGCATGCTTGCATTCAATATTCTGGCGGTTACACCGGTTTTTAATGTACCAGCATTTCACATTTGAAATGGCTGTTCTCGCGCTTACATTAAGCTGTGATCTTGAAACCTTAATCGATTAAATATGTTACCTATACAAATGTATTGCCGCCATTTCATTCCTCTACAACTATTTTTTCGTGGTGTTGGGATTTTTTTTTTCCGCCAGTGTATTTACTTCAACTTCAAGCAATGCTCGGTCAATCCAACACCAAGCCATTATTTCAAAAGCCTTAAATAAGACTGTTAGGAGCAAATATAAGAATGGCAATAATCTTGTTATTATGTGAAGACCCAAAGTTTCTTGAAATGATCTTTCATGCACTAGAACGTTTAGTTGTACATTGTATTTATCTTTTCTGCTTAGGGTAGTGAGTAGCGTTCGATCACAGATAGGTATTTTTGTATGACCCACAGTGCCGATAGTTACCTAAAGGGGAAAAAAAGAATGTGTTTCCCAGTTCACAACATAGCAATAATCACGTTCCTTGAAACACATTTAGATCTTTGCAAAATTACTGTAACGAAAATGTACACATCTCGTCTCCTTTTTAAGTACTCGTATTTTCTGTCAGATAAGACTGAGTTCATTAAATTTAGATGATAAACTCTAATAATGACGATGAACTGTAGACACAGAAATGGCTTCATTCCTCTCGAGAAATCTCGAGAAAGGCTTCCCTTGTGGCATTGCTAACTTTGTTACTGGAAATACGTGAAGATACTATCATATATTAGACATTATGAATGCTCGTTAAATTACTTTTTAGCATTTTGTGATGATCTGCGAGACAGGGTCAATGAAAACCTGTAGAAGCAGAAATGTTGATTAAAATTATGACAAGTGTTGGATGTGTACATAATTGGTTCTGTAAAACACAAATCATAGAGTGCCCTATGTAAGGCATTTCTAATGAGGATTTAAATTGATATGAATTTAATACAATCTGTTAAGTGGCTCAGGAAATTCCAAATATCAAAGTTTTGTATTCAGATGGTGTCTTTCACATAATGTGACGTCCGAAAGCTTATAAGCGGAAGTGGGAAAAGTGTTGTAGTTTACGTAACACCCATTGCATTGTCAAAGTTATAAGTTATATTGTTAATGACGTATTGTAATGTACTTAAATTTTCTTCCTCATTCAAGAAATGTTACAAAAAAACTGGAATGTTTTCAAAACTGTTAGATCATTCATCTATTAATTTATTATAGAATACCTGAATCGTAGGGAAGTGTCAGTTTTCTTACAAGGATATATATCTTAAGGTAGTTGTTTAAAGTATTTAACATGTTCGATTTAAAAGGAACTGTTTTTAATACCACTGTTGGTATACCTTCCGCTATTAAATTCTGAATAGGTATATAAATTCTTAAATACCTTAGTTTTCACCCTCGAAATTTCTGTGTAACAATTTTTCGAATGCATATATTTCTTCCAGTAGACTACTGTGAACTCTATGTCACATTATTTACTGCACTGGAATTGTGTGACTATAGGTATGCACGCCTTGTGTTTTATTCGCTGGTTACAACGTTTTCGAGATTTATCGTTTCTTAACCATGTTTCAAACTAAAGAAACTTTTCACCCTGCTTTTTTATAAAACGTGGAATAAATAAAAACGCTAAACAAGAATTCAAACATTTTTGTTTCGTTATGGACACTTCATTCGTTTATGTAATTCTTCTTACGGAACAGTTTTTCAAAGGTGCAAGTTACGTGTAGACACAAGACTTCGCGGACCTTCGAGAGCTGGTGACATGCAACTTCAATTGTTGTGATGTTATTCAATGTATGCACAAAAGAAGGAAACACCAATATATCTTGCTATCTAAACTTGTTTCCGTTTGCATTTGTTTAATGCTGAAAAGCGAGCACAACATTCCTCCGTCCTGTGCAAGTTCTACGTCAGAATACTGATATGAATGAATAAAAAATATTTCAGATATGCAGACTATAGGATATTAAAGCTCACTACCGTAAACATTGTTTATTACTCATACTGAGGACTTGAAGGGAATATCATCTCTTTTACCAATGTTAACGTACGGTATATACATGTGTGTAAATCTTTACCTGGTATTTTACCGGAATAAAACCTGAATTGTTTGTATGGTCATGTTTGTATGGTCAGAGCCTATTTTTTGTCGGTTTCGATAAGCGGAACAAATTTGAAACACGTACTGTTGTTGAAGCGGCTCCATTCCCTTTCATCTCTTTTTTATCTGTTCTCCAATCTGGTGCTAACAGATTTCACGCACTATTCCTCCATGGGAACTTAGAGAAAAGTCGCGGCTATTCACCTGTACAGAATACATATCCTATCCTTTTTATTTGTAACTATATCCTTTCAACGTGAATGAAAATTCAAATTTGATTTGGATATTCTTGTGTTTATTCCGTGTCCAAATTCCGCAGAGCATTCATTCTTACTGACTAAACGACTGCTGTCGTATATATTGATACATTTCAATAACTCCTGAAACAAGTGCATTTCTCTTACGCTTTTCCAACAACTTTAAGCAATCATTCATCGATATCACTCAACATTAGTCCTTTTCCATTTACATAATATCAGTAATCACGGTCTCTAACAAAGAGCTTCTCTAAAATACAACTTTTTATTTGATTGTTTTACATTGAGGGTTACACGAGTTCTTCCAATAAACACAGAGATTGAAGCAATTTGCAGTATATGAAAATCACATTTATTTCAATGTCTGAGTAATCTATTATAAAGAAGGTCATAAAGGAAACTGGTTCATGAATAAATTTTGCGACGTAATGCAAAGAATTGCTGCCAAAATATTATAGAACAAAGCACCATTTTTGCAATAGAACTCTGCATGTTTTTGATTTTAAACTTCTACACAGGTTTTCACTGGACTACCGCACACAGTTAAAGTCCCTCATACCAGGATAATCGTGGTGAAACATTATTGATCGTGATATTTAAAGTGCATGGCTGCTCGATCGTGGAAATCCTTGTCTTGCATTGTCACATACGATTTGCCTGATTTTAAAAAATGTTCGCTCGAGTTTTGAGCGGTCTGTTCCTTTCTGCCTCGGTGACGCAGTAGTCTAAGCGATGGTTTATGATCATTCTTCCGAGATCTGTCTAGTGCAGAATCACAGTGAAGCATGGAAATTCGTGTTTGCCTTACGGTACTGTCTCTGTTCCTTTCCAGGAGCCAGTGGCTCTAAATGAGGAACTGGTTATTGGTTATATCTCATCCAGTTGCTCACGGTAGTCGTTAGTCTCACAAAGAAAGAAACGGTCCCTCCGCAGAGCTGTTCAGAGAAGTCCTGCTAATTTCTAAAGTTTACTGGGTTATCTCTTTGCTACAGCCCTAGTCCGCTTTCATTTCCATAACATATCACGAAATATTGATTTAGGGAACTACAATTTGATTAACTGTTATATGAGGAACAGTTGTTTATGTGCCACCCTGTATTCAATCCGTGCTGGAAATCAGCTAAATGTAATGATTAAGTTATCATGCAAACGGAGTCGACCTGCTGTCTAATCGTAGAATTGTGAACATAGGCACACCAGACAAAAAATTGGTCTTCCCTAACGGAAAAGACAGTAGAGAGTTACCGGTTTCACAAAGAGAGCCGTGATAGCATTGTTAAAAATGGTACTGAAGACACAAAAATGATACTAAGGATACACAAATGGTTCTAAGGACACAAAGTGATCGAAGTTACCGAATTTATTGGTGAGTCGAAGTGTACGTGCAGCGGGTCTACAAAGAGTGGTGAATTTCGCAGTCAAAGGAAAATTGGCAGAGTAACTGTGTCCGGAAAACAATTCCCACCAACAGGGACCGTCACACTTATTCACGCCTGGTAACTGCAAATCGGTTTCGAACCAGGCTACAACTGCTCCAAACTGTCAATTAAATTCGATTCCGAACAATTTCCGAAAGGACATTGCGCGGTGTACTGCATGCGATGGAATCTGGAGCAGAGTACAACGAAAGGATCCTACTTTACCAGCAAGTCACAAACAATGGGCTTAGAGGCACAGTGGGCTTAGAGGCACAACAATGCGATGTTTTGGGGTTGTTTTTCGTACCACGAAATGGGCCCTTTTATTACAATGACAATTCATTTGAACTAGCGCGCATATCTCCGCATTCTGAATTAGGAAGTCTGGCCTTTGCACTATATCCCCAGGAGCCGGATCACTTTGCCATTCCTGTCTTCCAAGACAACAATTGCCGTGTGCACAGGGCTAAAACTGTGTCTGAGTAGCACGAAGAACAATCAAAAACAGTGTCTCACCACGACTGGCCTGCCAACTCCCCAGATTTAAATCTTATTGAAAATCTGTGGGATCATTTGGAAGAGAAGGTGTAACGCCGAAATAGACACCCGAGTATTCTGGCGGAATTTCGCGACCAATTGACGCACGAGTGGCAGTTTATCTCTGTTCGATACATCCACAACCTCGTATAGTCTCTACTACACCGGATTCATACTGTTATCAAGTTGAGGCTCCGTCACCCCTTGTTAAGTAATTTCTGTCTGGTGTGACTAATGTTTTGTGCGGTGGGCTTATTTACAGTTGGGTATGGGAAGTGATGCTTGAGGACAATGGAGTATACTATAAATACATGTTGTCCAGGCAACCGAGTACGCGCGGGCCGCGGGTGGCCTAGTGGGTAACGATCGTGCCTGGGGTCAGACACTCCCTTCCTAAAATCCTCTACATATGATCATTTATGATCAACCGAGTACGCGCATAGGTGACAATGCTTTGTATTTTGCATAAGCTCGTCTGCACTAGTTTTTCTGGCACTTCACTATATACATAGGATAATGACACGTGCAAATCCACAATCTCAAACGTGAACAAACACTGCGATTACCAAGCCTTATTGATAATAAAAGCAGTGTATTGCGACTTAAGGTATCCGAGACAACAATCTGCAAAGATTGAGACAGCATTCTCGATGTGTGTCAAAAGTCACGCACGCATTTCAAACGTGCATATGAAGGGAATATTTTCACACAGAGTTGCTAAGACGAACTGCACTAAAAATGAATATGTATTAAAGTCATAGTAGTACCTGGTACTTCAATACAGACTTTTTTATATCCATCGAACGTACACATGAGAATTTGCTGGGTCTAACAGCACCAAACCCCATCCAACGTGCCAAACACCAAACAAACTGCTGATCTGCTGTGTTTTCATCATCACACGTCACGCACGCCAATCGCTGGCTTGCGTTTTGACTCCTGGCCAATTAGATGACGGAGTGGATATTCCGTGTGTCTCCAGACGCTAGTGGAGTGTGGTTGTATTTCTAAAATATCAAGAGAAAGATTTACGAACACTAATATATATTGATGTCAACATTCAGGCCATCTGGTATTTCAGCCAGAACACATGGTGCGAAAAGGCGTATTTGACGGATGTGGAAGAGTTAACTTCGACTTGGCAGAAACTGTTGTACTCTGAAATTTTTGTAAATTATACTGTTTTTCAGTAATGTGTGTGTTTCTCCACGAAGTATGATTTTTAAGAAGGGGTTTAACTACCTCAGAGACCGTAGGATCTACGTACTCCATGACTATTGGATACTCATAGATTACAGTGTTAGAATAAACTTCGGTAAGTGTTTTTCCAGCAAAGGTGAAGTTCGTTTTCTCTTTTTGGATATCAACGTTTTGGCCTTGTTCATCCAAGTGACTTCCATTATGATCATGCGGTAAAGTCAAACCTGTAAGTATTAAGCTTTAAAACATCCATTCTTTGTTCGACTTTGTTAAAGGAACTTCGACCAGGTGCATTGCAGGTAACGAATACAGCATCCAAATTTCTTGTTAAAAATGATGTATATTTATCTTGATAACTTTTTCGTAGAGTGGATTTTCGTCAGAGCCACCATCAACAGTGATTATGAGCACTGGGTTTTGTAAATTTCCTGGTACAGTTCTCAAGATGTTACTAAACTCTTGAAAATCGTATACCCTGTTGAGATCACGTGCGTGAGATGATGCGGTGAATGATGAATATTTTCACGATCTTTTTGCTTACGATGTTGGACCAGAGTAGCTAGCAGCTTCTCGTTCTCCAAACATACCCTCTTTATTAACGATACCTGTATACACTGATGGAATTAGTTTATGACGATTTGTAATTACCCAGTCATGATCAGACAAAGAAACTCGGCACTGTGCGTGCTTCAGTATCAGTGCTTGCTTACTGCCTGCTGTTCACCCTAGAGGTACGCGTGCTTTATCATCTTGGCTCAGAAGAGACACTTTTCTGACCCCAATAAAGAAGCAAGCTGCTCAAGAAACGACATTGTTGCCATTGAAAAACTGGTTACTATATGTTTTAAATTCGATTCAGTTGTTGCTCGCTTTAATATTACAGGTAAGGTACGAAAATGGCGCTTCCGTTTTGATGACAAGCTCCGACGTGAAAAAATCCGCAAATAAACAGAGCTTCTACTAGCATTCATATTCAGATTCCTTCAACTTTTCCATTAACTCAGATAACGTCTTTACAGAACGATACGATTATTCAAGGCCATAATCGTGGACAGCAGTCCCAAATATAGCTATATTCGCAATTGCTTTCAAGAGCAGTGGCCGGTCGTTTTCTAAAGAAGGACGGTTTGTTTTTCGCCGGACTTTTAGCTTGGATTTTAGTTCAAGATATTTAACACAAATTTCGCGTATCTTACTTTTCTTTATAGCACGCCCTTTACCTTTTATCTGCATTTCATCCTTTTTCCCCTAATCGTTTTTCAAGTTTCTTTAGCTTCTGCCTTTTTTTACGGTTAGTTCTTTCTTCTGTACTTCCGTTAACGTTCCACATTGTTTCTTTTCAGTAGTCCAACTACATTTGCGTTTAAAACATCGATTTTATAATTCAGAGCTTGTTGCGCTGGTGCTAATCGAGTGGATATTCTAGCTTAATTTTTGATGAACATGGGTTTTGTTCTTCATAATTATTTTATCAAAAGAAACAGTAGTGATTTTTGTTTTTGTAGATGTTGCGGGAGGACAATTGGCTTCAATGCTCGAAGATGCATCTTGAGAAGCTTCAGAAGATGCAATTTTTATAGCAGCTTTTTGGGTTTGTTTTCCGCAGAATGACAGCAGTGAAGCTTTTCTCTGTAACTCTTTTGATTTCCACTCACTTAAGTAATTTTCTACTAACTTAGGTAAATTTAATTCTGCCTTGATGTAGTACTAAATGGATACAACATCATCCTGTTGTTGTTTCTCTTTTTATTTAGATGTGTTGTTTTATATTCTGCCAGCAGTTGCTGAAAAAACTTCTGCTTATGCATTCGGAATTAAGAAGCCGGAAATATATACAACTATACTAACCCAGCACTGAATTCATTTTGACGCCGTGCTTTCTTGAATATACTCTGCTGAGGTGCAATGACAAGTAAATCTCCTCGAGTGAACGGTTCTATCATAGTGGCGCCATTCGTTGTTTGATTTCTTTCCACTGGGGCAGCGATGAAGTTTCATTAAATTTTAAACTTTCCCACGCAATCCAAAACTTTTTGTGAATCATTTACCTTCGTCAGTGCTGTTTCTACACTACTACCCAAGGGTGCACAATACTTCTCGAAACAGTTCAGTCGACAACGCACTAGCCATTAGTTTTTTGTTGTTGTTATCGTTGTTGTTTTCTAACTTGAATAAGCTGTGATTTTTTGGCATAGAATGCAGATTTGGGCAAAGGGATGCTCCCAATAGGAAAATGAATACACATTGCAGACTGTATTTCAGGTAGAATATAATGTTTAAAGCAATAAAAATTGCGTTCTCTCAGTAAAGAGAACGCAATGTTTATTGCTTTAAACATTATTATAAAGAAACCTGTGTTGTGTCAAGCGATTTGCCTATCGATCAGTAAGGTAATTATGTCAAAACTTGAGTACCAAGTTGAAGGTTCTGCAACCGGAAACTAGAAAACATTGTCTTATTGTATATGGTTTTCCCATACGGTAGAATGTAAGTCCGAAAAGCACAATAATGAAAATTGTCTTATGCACTTAGGAAACTTTATCAAGTCTGAAAATTTCCAATTTTGCCTGTACAACATCAAAAAGAAATGAGGAATTTAACAAATTTACCTGCTGGCAGCTATTTTTTGTTTGTGGATAAAATACAAAAACTATCTTCAAACTTTTTTTCACTATACTTTTTTAAAACCTCAGTGATCAAGAACTTTTCTCAAATAAAGGTTTTTAAAGGAGTGTTATCAAATTCAAAATCAAATTCAAAATCAATTTAATATCCTTGAGAGCATATTAGAAGAAAGTTAGGAAAAACCCAACAAATTTCTACTTGCTCGTATTCAGACACAGCTTCCAGGATTGAACACATTTCTATTTTTTGAACTAAAGTGTGATTTTCAAACTCCTGCTGCTAATTAATTTTCCATAGAAACAAATGCGTGAAAGGATAACGTTACTGTTCTAAAAGCTGTACACAAAAGAAACATCAAAGAAAATGTATATTTCATTATTTAAATTGTTTTCAAGTTACCGTTGAAATTTATTTCAAGAGGAAAACCTCAAGGGAAAAGGGGTTTCGGAAAACTAATGTATTTGAATGTTCGTGAGAATATTTGGAGTGACGTAAATTTTGCACGCATCATTAAACTTCAGTGAAAATGTTTTACTTATTTAAAAAGTCGTCAATAGGATTTTTATTTTTGTGATAAGATCCATAAATATCTGGAGACTTTGTTGAATACTAAAAGATAATTAAAGGACCATGACGCGTTTCTTTTTTCCAAAAATCTCATTAGAAATTTATATTCAGTACATAATTTAAATACGAAATTACATAAATAGTTGAATTTCGGAAACTGTTAAGCTTGCGTTAATATAGTTACAAATTAAAGAGGCTTTAGGTAGTCCTAATTACATGATGTGATCGAATTTCGAGCTATGGACAACGGCTTCATATATGCAAAATATCCAGAAAACTAGGTTCATTTGTGATTACAGATCGACCGATTGATGGCAACGCATTTGCGCTCACTCCTGCTGTTAGCTCAGAGGTGTTTGTAATGCGTGTTTCGTGGTGGAACCTTGAGTTTGTTTCTGACGCCTGTATTCATTTAGACTGATGATGGGTTTTATTGTGATGCGGAATCGGAAGAAATTACGAGAGTATGTTCATTCCGTGGTGTTAACGTAGGAATCGGCAAGAAATGTTTCCGACGACAAGGAGGCACCGGATTATGACCAATGGACACACGGAAAACGAGCATGACGCCTAGAGACTTCGGATGAATAATTACTTAGCATCTGCTTGTTTTTTGCCAAGTCAAGTCACCGCGTTCAAATTGTTGAAGCGTTCTATTATTCAGTCTGCTGTCTACCTTCCTTAAAAAGCCATATGGTTGATGTGCGAAAGCTTTTAAACTTTGATTTATAATCTGCTTCAAGAAATTCGGATTACAAAAATAGTTATACTATTTTTAATACATCAATGGTTTTTGTTAAAATACTATAAACAATATAAGTTCAAATTTACTTTAATATTTTGTTGATAAAAATACATGGGTACATGTACACCGTGATATATCATTTAAGCACTTGTGATACACCCTCAAATCACTTCCGTGGGTATTAATACACTCATGCCCGTAAAAAAAAATCACTTGAAAAAGGTTGAGCTTAAACTTTGATTTTGCAAAATGTGTTCATTTGGCGATATAGAACACATGTTCAGTTTCTCGATTTCATACTTACCAGATGCGTCGAGGTGTATAACCAGTAATTGGGGTAGACACTTCTGCCTTGTAAAACTTGCTGTATGCACTGAGGTATCGAATCAATAATGTCCGAATAGTGTTTTGTGGAATAACTAGTAAGCATATATTGACTCGCGTCCAAAGTTCTTAAATAGTTGATGATGGACGGTCGTTCTGCTGCACCTGTAGATTGAGAATTTCACAGAGATTTCTATGGGTGAATATTCCAACGATCTAGCAGGATGCAGTAGAGGCTGAACGTTGTTTTCCCTAAAGAGGGCACGTGTTGTCGCTTCAACATACAGGGTGGCATGATCCTACTGAAATATGGCCCAGTAGATGTTCTGCAGGTACGTAAGAGTGACCGGCCATAGAATGTTTTTGACTCAAGGGGCACTCCTTATTGTCGTACGGACTCTCACTAGAGGTGATCTGCTTTCGTATCTGATAGCAACCTAGGCAATAATGTTTCATGTTGGTGCGGCATGCATGGTGCGAGAACACGATTCCGAAGCCTTTTCCCCTGGCTTCGGCGGACAGTCAATTTTGCCTAAACAGAAGCGGTGTTCGTCAGTTCTTCAAGACGTGACTCCTGCTTCCTAAATATTCTTTCTAGGTAAGGATCAGCGCATTAATTACATACATCAGAATTCATGCAAAGCAATAATTGGAAGGCATCCCACAAGAAGACGTTGTTTTGATACACTTTTATAATTCAGAGTCAGAGATGTTTTTTCACTGATAGCTTCATCGAATTAATCACTGTAGCAAAATATCAAACCTTTCAAGTGAACGGCCCACTTACGAAAATATATATAATTATAATTATATGCAGTCCCTATTCGTGAGCTTAATGATCGCGTATTTCTGGAATTTCGTTCTTCTTATTGTTGACACACATGTAGTTTCCTCAAATTACTTTTTTTGTGACATAAGAAGACAATCTGCTAGTTTATAAATTGATTAAACTTCATCAACGTTGGGTCGTTACATCAGGTTCTTGTGGAATATACACAAGAACCTGATGTAACGACCCAACATTTAGTGATCCGGATTTAATTCGCGAAGCAGGAACTTTTGCTTGTTGTAGCGTTAATTAAAAGTGTATTATATTGTTGTTAACGAAGAACATTTAAAGAAATCCCAGGATTTAACGTAAGAAAGAAATATAAAATGACCATCTTTTATTAGCACAGTAAAATATTTAATGATATTACTCATTTAAAGAACAGTGAAAACAGCCCATCACCGTCCTAGAAAAGAAGACGAAAAATGTAGGCATAAAGGTATAAATTCGCAAAGCGCTAGGGAATTTACGTGTGAAAGCGAAATAATATTCATAGAAAAAACAGTGGGGAGGGAGTATAAAATATCTAAAAAAACACATTGTGAAAGGTTTCTCTCCACTACGTATTGTAATAGGCAATGCATTGGGAGTAATGGGAGAACTTTAAACAAGCATACTACTCCTAGATAAAAATAAAATAGGTGGAATTCACACTGCTGGTTTTTTTAACAGGCGTTTATTCCTAGGTAAAAAGGAAATAAGTGGTGTATACGCCATCTTTTTTAAACAATCATACTACTCCTAGGTGAAAAGGAAATAGATGGGGTTCACGCCACTGGTTATTTATTTATTTATTTATTTATTTATATTTGAAAAAAGAATACTACTCCAAGGTCAAAATAAAGTAGGTGGAGTTCACGCCACGTTTTTTTTTGTTTTGTCTTTTTGCGGTATCGCATTGAAATGTGAAATGTATTTGAGCATCAAGTGAGATAGGAGATTTTGCTTCCCAAAAAGCGATACAGTTTTGATAGATCATTTCTTGCTGCTAAAATAGGAATTGGAATAGGAAATGAGTAAAACGCGGTAATGAATTTGGAGCAAAGAGAAAGACATATTTATTTAACAACCGAATTTATTGGCTATTGCATACGTACCAACTACTACACATTTTCCATGTTTTTGCGTTTTTACAGAGCTTTTTGTTTAGAATTCCGGTGTTGTATACGCCGCTTGAAATTATGCTAAATCCTCATTTGTTTTTTAATGCTTATGAAATTTTTTAATCAACAGGTAGCTGCAATAATGATTTCTTGATGAAATAAATAAACCTGCGATAATAAAATAGGAAATTCAAATTTTTAGTTGGTTCCAGCTTTTCAGAAGGAAAAAAAAAGGAACAGTTCAGCTAAATTTTGTTTTCGTGATTTAAACAGTTCCCCTCAGACAGGTGAGCGCAGCTGTGTCCCAAAGGGTTTGCCTACTAATGACGTCAATATAAGCATGCGCCGTTGTTTCGAAGGGAAGAGTGAGCTAACATATGTAGGTTATTTGAAGCAGTGTCGCTTGTCTGTTAGCATGGATTATCCTGGTCAGACACCGTTGATTACAGTCGTTCACCGCCTGTGCTCGACCACTAAGCTGCCCACGGTGGTTCGTAATGCCCTCGATGAGGCAATCTCGGTACACACGTAATGCCCTCGATGGTGCAATCTCGGTAATCTCGGTACACACGTGACACCGTGGTTCGGATGTGTTGAATATCCGCGCAACTTCGGAAACTGGAAGTCCCATCCGCCTAGCTTCCACTACCATGTTTCCTTCAAACTCCGATAATTTACGTAGACTTGCCATTATCCTACTGGCGGTTGTTCAACATGACTCAGGAGATTCCACATTGCAACTAATAAAAATAGTGGCGTTCATTCAAGCGTTTATACGACGGCAGTTCCATCTAAAAATTTCCATACTGCCCATTCCATGATTTTTTGTCACTTCAGTGAAGTAATGTACAGAAAGAGTTAAACATTTCGTAAAAAATAATGCTTTCGTAAAAATATCTCACCGATCGAACATGTTTGGTACCCGATAATATCCCACTTACACCTATTTCAAAATGTCGTTGAACTGCCCCGCTATTTCGACACCATCTGTCATGCTGAACCTTAGAACAGTGTCCCGTAACTGTATGCACCTTTGTGACGCCGTGTAACCGTTTCGATCCGAGCCTGAGTTACTGACCCTGTTTCACTGCAAGTGTCATTACGTAGACTTCACCACCGAGCTGTTTCTCAAAGCACTGACTTGTGTAGCCGTTTTATCCGGAAAAATTGCCCAACTGCTCAGGAATTGCAATCATTTGCTTTCCTCTACATGCACATCGTATATATCAATTCTCATCTCGATTGGACAAATCCTATTTGATGATACATTTTCTTTCTCTCTTTTGAAAAGAGTGTAGTTCACAAACCCGGGGCAGTGCCAAGGCACCGATGGTTTCAATGAGCGCAATGGAAATGAACAGTTCTTCAAATTATCAACTTGACCATTTCTAACTCCTGTTAGAGGGACACTACCTTCATGGATTAATAAATCTTTTCACGCAGCCTTGCACCAAAGTGGGTTGCCAAAGTAAAATGCATAAGTTACGTTTCAGATTAAATACTGAAAGCTAGTTAGTAATTGTCGTTTTAACGACACTGACATGAGTAACAAATAGAGCTGATATAGAGCATAACTTCAGATATATAGGCTACGTTACATAATAAAATGTGATCCAATTATACTCCTTTCTCACGTTTCGGAGATAGAAAAAGGAGTAAGTAATTGAGAACTAACAAAGCATGGAAGCTCAGAAATTTAAATTTGGTTATTATATAAAGATATAAAAAAATCCTCACAACCAATGAAAAATTTGACACGCATTTCCCCAGAGAAGCATGTTTCGATCGGAATTTAAACTTTGACATTAGCGTAAAATAATACTGATATACTGGAATGATTACATTTCGAAAATTGTAGTCTTTCTAGAGTATACGTTTTACCCTAATAGCCATTTAAATAGGCATCCGTTCTGGAGCGAGTGAATCATTGACAAATTGCAATTTTGATTTCTTACGCCGGTGAAACGGATTAACACTTGATGACAATAAACTGTAATGGATGTTGCAAAAGCAAACGTGTCGTCACGTAACTTAGCGCCGCATCCTACTTAAGGATCCGAGGTGTCTGCGCTAGGTGGGCTCTCAAAACAAACAGAGAGTTGATTACAACTCGCTGTTTGTTGTGAGGCTTCGTTTGTTCGCTTTCACTCTGATCCAGCGAACAAACGAAGCCTCCCCCAATTTAACTATATAAATCTGTGGACCGGGGAGGCAGAGCGACACCAGCTAATCATACAGAAATAAATTCACCTTCAGAAATAATAATTTGAAGATAACTCTTGTTTGAAACACATACAAAACATTTATTTCCGCATCAATGACAATTTTGATGGCGGCGGATTACTCGCTCTCGACGTTAGGCCTCACTATGACTGACCTGGCAAGGATCGTGAAACGCGCAAGCTAAGAGGGTTGATTTCTGCAGAAATCTCACTCTGCGTTCAAGTCCTAACTTAGAGTCTCCTTAACGCTAGGTAGACCTGTATCTCGTCGACGTTTAAGGAATAGTCTTCTAGCTATCCTTCTCTAATCGATGTTTCAGTAGACTGTCCTAAGTCCGTAATTCAGTAGTATAACATCAACTACTCTACCAGAATCCCTGATACGAGCAGATTCCTTCTGTGGCGACTACCTATCTCTCCCTGGATAGGTGCTCGCTAGTTTCCCGTAGACTTCGGGAGTCCACCGCACAATCGAGGCAAACGCGTCGCGCTTCCTTTCTATCGGAGAAACTATCCCCTCCGCTTTCCCAAGACAGACTGACGAACAGATTCTCTCGGAGTGACCTCTTTGCCACCCCCTTCACGCTGCACCTTTTTCAAGGGTGATGGCGCTGACCTGGACCTCCACTGACCGGTTCATGCTGCTCTCTTCTCTGGTCACGTTGGTCACTTCTGGCGCCCTTCACCTGCTCCACCCTTAGGCGTTTCCTGGGTATCTGGCTACTGGACCTTTAATTCCACTTTGCGCGTTCTCGTTTTCTCCACAGGCCATTCATTCGTGAGTGCCTCCTTTCAAGAATGCAATCCTATCAACGTAGTACATCCGTAGCAATACAATACACATTGTTACAATGGTACAAACGAGTATGTCTGCATTTCAGACTTATAGGTGCCAAGTCGAAATGAACAATGTATCTGTGAAAGTCACAGTGTCCTTGACGATACTCTCATTTCGTAGAAAAAGGCTTCGCTCTTTCTAAGGCGTGAGAACCTGAAGTCTTTTGTTATACGTCTCGACTTGACAGAAGAAAAAAAATTAAACATATTTGCGAACTTTCTGTCGCCATTTTGGGAAGTTGTGATGTTTCTTTCGTCAAAAACCTCCCACATAATGTTTATCATTGAAATAAATTAACATCGTTAATGTGTCCGTTCTTACAGGCTCCTACTTCTGAGACGAAATATGTGGGATGTCATACTGTATTTCACATGTAGGGTCTTAAACCTCATGAGCAAAGTTTGCTGGGTGACCTCTTCGGCGTCTTTTTAATTAGACACGCCCATAAGCTTCTGTTGTGACACACATATATACACACATACACTGGGAAGTACCACCAAAGAACCTCGCGGGGTTACTACCTGAGTGTTGACTCCTTCCCCCTTTCAGTTTCCTAGGGTACGATGCCCTCCTCCTTCTTCTTCCCTAAACGCCAATCGTGATAGAGCATCTGCATGGGGAATTAATTTCCCTGCGATGTGCGATATGGTTAAATTGAATTGGGCTATGGCTAAGCTCCACCTCTGTACTTTGGAACTCTGTGAAGCCGCGCTGGTCAAATACGTTAGAGGGTTGTGGTCAGACATAACCTCGGTCTGGTGTCCGAAGATCCACCCCTCAAACTTCTGTAACGCCCACACTATCGCGTAGGCTTCCTTATGGCTCGCCGCCCAGCGTCCCTGTGTGCTAGTAAACTTTTTACTGGCGTACGCTACTGGTCGGACCTTACCCCTCTCGTCTCTTTGCCCCAAACAACACGCTACTGCGTAGGCGCTGGCGTCCGTGTGCAATACGAACGGCTTATTAAAGTCTGGGGTAAACATCACAGGTGCCGTACAGAATAGCATCTTCAGAACGGTAAACGCCACGTCCAGTTATGGTGTCCAAACGACTTTCTCTGACGCCTTCTTTCCTGTCAGATCGCTCAACGGTTTAGCTATCTCAATAAATTTAGGCACTTAATCTCTATAGTAACTACACAGTCCGAGAAAGCTCCGTACCTCCCTTTTCATCTCGTAGGGTTCTAAATCTCGTACTTCCTGGAGTTTTTCGGGATCTGGCTGGTGGCACCTAGACCCTACTACATGTCCTAAATAATGCACGCTCTCCCGGGTGAAACAACCTTTCTTCAAGTTGCCCGTGAACCCGGCTCCCTCCAGACTCCTCATCACCAATCTGCTATGCGGCGTACGCAATAAGCTCCCCGATTAAACGGTAATTATATTCCCCCTCCGGTAGCGGCTCTTACCTCTCCGGAGAATAATTTGTGTCTATGCCTTACTACCTCCGGTCGCTCCTGTAATGGCTCCCGTGTTAATGTTAGGCTTCCTACTCGTACGCCCGTCGGGTACGCCCACTCTTCCTCCGTTCTCCTCGTTGACACTTCTTGTATATCCCCTAAATCCTCGTCCGCTTCAAAATGCCCCTTATGACGTCGATCCTGTGCCGGTACTCCCTCAGAGTTTCTACGTGCACGTGGCACTTGAATACCAGACCCAAATCGATGACGTAGCTATTGTCCCCTTGCATCTCTAAAATAAATACCGGACCCGTCCATCTTGCATCAATTTCATTCTTAGAGTCGGGGGTAAGTGCTATAACTTAATCACCTACTTCGAAGAATTTCGGCCTCCGCCGTTGATCATAATACGAGGCGTCCCGTCGGGGTTGGTCCTCGGCTACTTTCCCTGCTTGCTGCGTCATCTTCTCTACTTTCCCCTCCCACTCCTGAGGGTGTTGGGTAGCCGACGCGGTTATCCCTATGGGTCCCACAGTTTCTAGTTTTACCTCCTGTACTGCTAACACTGGCCTACTAACTGGGGTTATGGGTACCCGTTCGTTTTGTGTGACTGGCTTCCTAAGTTGGCAAGCGTGGCAGTCCTCACAATATCTTTTAACGTCCTTCTGGTAGGATGGCCAATGAAATGAGTGGCAGATACGCTCTAAGGTCTCTTCGTGGCCTAAATGAGCCGAACCCACTGAGTCGTGCGCCAACCTCATTACTTCTCCCCTGCTACATTCCGGCGCTACTAGCTGATTGCCTGTTGGTCCTAACACCTTCTCTCGGTGATGTAGTAGCCCATCTTCCAAAAGAAATCCTCCCTTCCTTTCTATGGCTTGGGTAAAGGCTTCTTTTAGCGTCTCGTCACGTGTCTGTTGTTCCTTGAAAACTACGTAGTCTGAGCTACGAGCCTCCCCGTCTTAGGGAATCCTATCTTGGCTAGGGCTGGTGGCCTCGCTCTCCGTCGACTGCAAAATTGCTTTCCCTGGACCTGATTGGCTGCTTGCCGCTCTCTCCGCGGATGCCTCGCTTATCTCAGTAAGCTCGCTCCCTGACACCTGGGGCGACAACGGCTCTTCCGATGCTTGCTCCTCTCACTCACCCCTCGCGACGCAAACATAATGTGCTACGTCTAGATCTATCCCCGTAAGCTTTTTCCCTTCTCGTAAATCACTTTCGTCGTCCTCCGTTCCTGAAATGGCAAACGCCCCCTGGTTCGAAACTAACCACTCGGGACTCGCTTGCCTTGTTTCCTTCATCTCCGCATAATATAACGGCGTAATTAACGCATCGTTACTGAGCTGGGGTACGATAGCACAAACTATTTCGGTCATACCCATTATCTCTTTCCCGGCCTTTTAAAAATCTGGGTCTATTAACCTAACTTTTAGTTGTTTCACGGGAAAGTTGGCAGGCCTCCCGTCGAACGCCGTCAAATAAATCCGCCCGATCTCCTCCTCATCTTTTTCCCCAAGCTTACCATCTTTTACACAACAAAATTCGGCCCCGCTGTCTACGATTATTCCGGCTCGAATTTCTTTCGCTGTTTCTTTCTTTAACTGTCCTTCTACGGGCATCTCCATAATCTCGCCTTGGCTACTCTCGGATCCCCGTATCCTTCCCATTTTTGCCTTTAACTTCCTGCGGTCCTCTTCGGGTTTCGTCTCTACGTCCCTTACTTCGGATATTTCCCTTCTCCCAGCTCTATCCGCTACCCGACTGACTTTCTTATTCCCATTCTTTCTCCAATTACCTGTTGACACCTTGTTATCTTGCCCCGTCCTACCTCTCAGCTGGCAGTTCATGCGTCGATGCCCCACCTTACGCAGAGAAAACAGATCGTACACTGATCAAAATTGGGGTACCCTGGAGGTCTATTAAGTGCCCCTCTATTATGTAACCCTGATCCGATCGCTGGGACTTTCCCTTTCTGAGGTAGCCCGTTATTAGGCGGATTTTCCGTCTTTATCTGATTTGTCCCTTCTGCATTATACGGACCTCCCTTAAAGTTACAGCCCGCAGCATAATTGCTTTTGGGTCTCCCCTTCTGCCAATTCCATCACTTCCACATGTGTCTCATACAGGTCACATAACTCTCCCAGTTTGCTCGCTGGAACCAATTTCCCTACGGCGCCCCTTTGAACCAGATAAGTTTTCAAACTTGGAGAAAGCAAACCCTTGAATTTATCACAAATTAATAAGTTCATTAACTGCTGGAATTCAGATACTCCGCTCTTCTCCACGTAGTATTGGAGCGCTCGTCCAATACGACCTGCTAACTGCTGGAAGCTCTCCCCTTTATTCCGTTTCATTGTCTCAAACTGTTTGAGATAGATATCGGGGGTCAAATGGCACTCCGCCAAAATAGCGTCCATGACGGCGCTGTAGAAGTCATACTGCTCCATGGTTAGTCGTCTGAACAAGTGGTTCACGCATTCGGCTTTAAATAAAGCCACGACTAACCTTCCCTGCATCTCTTCTGGAACAGCATGTAACAGAAATGCCTTCTCTATGGAATTGAAGAAATCTAGGATTTTCTTGGGCTTAGAGGGACTCTTTGGAATTATCCTCTCTATTATTCTCATGTAATCGGCCAGGCGCCCTTGATTGTTCCCTTTTCTCGCCGGAGCCGGACTTTCTGAGGATAACTTTATATTATTCAGCTCAAAGTCCCTTTCTTCCTTTCTATCTGTTAACTGTAGCTGAAGCATCCTCTCTCAGCCCGTTCGGCTTCTAGTTCGATTTTTTCAGCTCCCTTTCCTCTTGCTTTTCCTGCCATTCCCTTTCTGCTTTCCTTTCCTGCAATTCCATTTCTGCTTTCTTTTCTTGCAATTCGAGGATACGAAATTTAAATTCCATTTCCAACCTAGCGGTATTCCCTTCCATTTTTCTTTGGTTGGTCTGTACCTCTTGGTTAGAATCTGAGCTGTTACCTATCTCTTTATCACTTTCCCTTCACTTCCCTCTACACTCTGTCCTTCGTATTCCTGACTCTTTTGCTCGTCCAAAAGCTCATCCATATTTCATGCAATATTCAAACATAATACTCATAAAATCAATATACATATAAAAATGCAATCATATTTTCGATATCAGCCTATGCTCTCAAATTGGTTAGCCTGTTCGCTCCTACCGTTCCTACATGCTTATTTCAACATATAATAATAATAATACACAAATAAATTCCTAATTTAAATAATAACCTCAACTTTGCACATGAATACCCTTAGACAATTGATAATTTCTTTGACCCTGTGGTCTCTAACTAATCGCACCCTAAACGCAAATTCTATTAGTTTTAGGTGGCTAAAATATTACAGGTAGTGCCCTCGAAATAAAATTGCGGTTCCAAAGTGGTACTTACCCGCTGAAGCGATTTGAGCTTCCTTTTGCTTTATTATGTGTACTGTGATGGCCAGGCACTTCACTTTGAGTTTTTTATAGGCACAATTCCGCTTTGTACCACCGTGAGGCACTCTGGTTATGAGCTCTCCTCACTGTATCCACTCTCTCGTCGTTTACTTTCACCGATTGCGTCCTGTAGCACCGTGAGGCACTCTGATTACGAGCTCTCCTCACTGTATCCACTCTCCCGCCGTCTATTTTCACCGATTGCGTACTGTAGCACCGTGAGGAACTATGGTTACGAGCTCTCCTCACTGTATCCGCTCTCTCGCCATCCGGGTCGTAGGTCTCCGGTCTCCTGCAATGCGCTGGATCTCTCGTTCGCAGCAGCGTGCGAGAAGCGTCCTGGTTGCGAACAGCCTCTAGTCGTCCGTAGTCGGATAAAGTTCTTTCGGTACCTTCTCTTTCACCTGCGGGTACCTGGATCTTTCTCTTGTCTAACTAACCGAATTTTTCCTCAGCCTGTCTTCCTCCTCAAAGTTCGTTTGTTCTGTATCCTACTGACTGCGTCAAATTTATATTCTTGCTGTAAGAGCGAACGTGTCGTAACGTAACTTAGCGCCGCCTCCTACTTAAGGATCCGAGGTGTCTGCGCTAGGTGGGCTCTCACAACAAACAGAGAGTTGATTACTCTTCCCAGAAACACTCTCTCTCTCTCTCTCTCACTCTGTTCGAGCGAACAAACGAAGCCTCCCCACTTTACTATATAAATCTGTGGACCGGCGAGGCGGAGCGACAACAGCAAATCATACAGAAATAAATTCACCTTCAGAAATAATAATTTGAAGATAACTCTTGGTTGAAACACATACAAAACATTTATTTCCGCATCAATGACAATTTTGATGGCGGCGGATTACTCGCTCTCGACGTTAGGCCTCACTATGACTAACCTGGCAAGGATCGTGAAACTCGCAAGCTAAGATGGTCGATTTCCGCAGAAATCTCACTCTGCGTTCAAGTCCTAACTTAGAGTCTCCTTGACGCTAGGTAGACCTGTATCTCATCGACGTTTAAGGAATAGTCTTCTAGCTATCCTTCTCTAATCGATGTTTCAGTAGACTGTACTAAGTCCGTAATTCAGTAGTATAACATGAACTACTCTACCAGAATCCCTGACACGAGCTGATTCCTTCCGTGGCGACTACCTATCTCTCCCTGGATAGGTGCTCGCTAGTTTCCCGTAGACTTCGGGAGTCCACCGCACAATCGAGGCAAACGCGTCGCGCTTCCTTTCTATCGGAGAAACTATCCCCTCCGCTTTCCGAAGACAGACTGACGATCAGATCCTCTCGGAGTGATCTCTTTGCCTCCCCCTTCCACGTTGCACCTGTTTCAAGGGAGATGGCGCTGACCTTGACCTGCACAGACCGGTCAATGCTGCTCTCTTCTCTGGTCAGGTAGGTAACTTCTGGCGCCCTTCAAATGCTCCACCCTTAGGCGTTTTCTGGGTATCTGGCTACTGGACCTTTAATTCCACCTTGCGCGTTCTCGTTTTCTCCCCAGGCCATTCATTCCTGAGTGCCTCCTTCCAAAAAAGCAATCCTACCGCCGTAGTACATCCGTAGCCATACAATACACATTGTTATAATGGTACAAACGAGTAAGTCTGCATTTCAGACTTATAGGCGCCAAGTCGAAATGAACAATGTATCTGTTGAAGTCACAGTGTCCTTGACGATACTCTCATTTCGTAGAAAAAGGCCTCGCCCTTTCTAAGGCTTGAGAACCTGAAGTCTTTTGTTATACATCTCGACTTCACACACAAAAAAAATTAAACATATTTGCGAACTTTCTGTCGTCATTTTGGGAAGTTGTGATGTTTCTTTCGTCAAAAAAACCCCACATAATATTTATCATTGAAATAAATTAACATCGTTAATGTGTCCGTTCTTACAGATGTTATGTAAGCCTTATTTATATATGCACTAACACTAACATACCAGGTGCAACACCGTTGTTAAATACCAGAGAGCAATGTCTTTTAAACAGCATGTAGGAAAACCACCAAGCTGCTTTTGAATACTGGACTGATAAATAGTATTACAAGAAAATTGAAATTAAGTAGTGTAATCTTTCACTAAGGTTTTTATCTAATCAATATCCTGAACTAATTGTATTTATTAATTATTATATATCATTGGTAAATATTTCGTGATATTTTCCTTTTGTTGTGAATTGCTTAATTTCTCCTGACATCCTTTTTATGATCTGCTTAATAATTTCTAACGTGCCGTCATTTCCTTTAGATAGACGTTATTCAGTGTCATACTAGTAGTTGCATTATTTTTAGGTGTCAAAAGACAAAAATATTCATCTTATTACCAATTTAGATTAAAAAATGTGGCTCTTCTGCAACAGAATAAAATCTATCTTGCATGCCGAAAATTATAGATAAGAAATAATATAACGTTTGGTACACAGCGCAGTTATAGATTTTATCTAACACAGTGAAAGAATAATCACTTGCTTCACATCATCCCAATTACCGCACATAGTTCTTAATTAAACTTTGAGCCTCTGCTGGATGTTTTATATTTATTGATTTGTTAGAAAAAGTTAATTATCTCATAATCGGGCCAACGTCTGTGCTTTGAATACGTCCTAGTTTACCTCCGCATATTTTCAAATACTTATCGCGGAATGTCATTTGGGCTTAAATAAAATGCGATCATTCGAAATGGTGATGATTTATCTCTATAATTTATTTCTGGCGCTAGATTTCAGCCTACGGTGGCGCCACCACTGTAATCGCAAATGCATTATAAACCGTGACCATCTGCTTGCTTTCTGCCAAAAGTCCTGCGCAGTTGTTAAAGTAACTCAAATGAAACGGCCGTTCATTAGAGAAGTAAAATTTTTTCCACGTTGAATTATTAAGATGGAACAAAGGGCTGTTATTAAATTTAACGCAAAACTTAGTGAAAGTGCCTCGGAAACGTAACAAATGATGAAACAAGTTTACGGTGAGTTTTGTTTAAATAGATCAAATGTTTTCCTGTGGCACAAACGTTTTTTGGACGGAAGAGATACGCTAGAAGATGAAAAGCATACCGGAAGACCAAGTTCATCTAGGACACCTGAGATTATTGAAAAAGTGCGTGATTTCGTGCAAACAATCGATGTGCGTCACTAAGAATGATGGAATAGTCATTAAACATCTACGAAGAAACGATTCCAACCATCCTGCATGAAGATTTGGGCAAAACAAAAGTGTGAGCTAAAATTCTTCCACACACGTTAGTTAACCAATGAACAAATATCAAGGAGAAGAGCACATTGCAGAGACATCATTTTAGCCGCTGAAAATGATCCAAACTTCTTAAAATTGATTGTTACTGGTGATGAAACATGGTGTTTTCAATATGATCCTAAAACAAAGTGACAAAGTGCGGAATGGAAGTCAAAAAACTCACCACAAGCCAAAAAAAAAACAAGAAAAGTTCCATCGAAAATCAAAACAATGCTCATTACATTCTTCGATAGTATCCACAAAGAATTTGTTCCAAGTGAACAAACAATTACTGGTGAGTTTTAATTAAATGTTTTCAGGCGTTTGATGGGCAGAATTCGTCACATTCGTCCAGAATATTGGGATGAAAACAGTTGGTGTTTGTTGCACGATAATGCACCCAGTCACACCTCACTTCTTGTTTGTAGATTTTTGGCAAAAAATAACGTCTCTGTGTTCAATCATCCACCGTATTCGCCTGATTTAGCACCTGGCGACTTCTGTTTATTCCCAAAACTTAAAATGACGCTAAAAGGGTGTTTTGTTTATGATATTTCGACCATACAAACAGCTTCGACGCGTGCTTTGAAAGCAATCCCGCAAAGTGAACTGAAATAGGCATCCGAATCATTATTAAATCGCTGTAACAAGTGTATTGAAGCCGGAGGGACATATTTTAAATAACAAACCAAAACAAATTATAATTTCTTGTTTCTATTTAATTTAACATACCCAGTCTTAAAAATTCTTTGCCACACTGTGTACTCTTTTGCTTGAATCTATTTACGATTTCATAGCAAGTTTGGAATCGAGTGCTTTACAATGAATATACTATAAAGCTTTCGTTATATAAAATCGCATTGTGTATTTCAAAACACGTGAAACAAGAGAGTGCTGTAACACATAAAGTGAGACTCTAAAATTAATATTTATTTAAAAACCAGTAGTCCTCGATTTGCGTCTCTCACACTATCACTTAACGAGGTTTCAGATATAACAAGAACAAAAATAATAAGAAGCAGTTTTATGCATTGCCTATGGTTTATTAGGTAACATAAGTGGGTATTTTATCATGTAAAATAAAAGTATTCATGTAATAAATTGTATTTTAGTTGAGGTATATATATTTTTTCATAATCCCATACTTCTGTACGATATTTCACTTAATGAAAGTCTTGTATTTTCTTATGTACCTTCTCTTCTTTAAAACCCTATTCAAAGAAAACACGAAGAGTGAACACTAAATTTTCTTATTAACAAATATTCCAATGCAGAGGTTTCCATACATTCCTCCGCAAAACATCGAAAAATGCTCTTCGAAGAGATTGAGAAGAAAAATAAAATATATATTACACGATAATCGTGTATGTGTGCGGCCGTGAACTGTGTATAAGTAAGAATTGGGTAAAAATTATTAGCTCCTGCAGCAGACTGTGAAGCAGTGTACGTAGCAAGTATTATAGACCAAAGTGCATCTTATGTATCCTCTCAGTCAGCTTTGCACTCCTGCACCTTCTAAGAACTCCGGAATATATCGAGAACGTCAGCGAAGCTCACAGACTGAACCAGACAGAGAGACTCGACGGCGACACGCCCACCCCTTGTTTTCTGCGAGAACTTCCCCGCACTTTCGGATCAGATTGTTAACTTTGTCACCTTTCTAGAATTATCAAAAAAGGTGGCCTCTTCGCCCCTACAGTCAGATGCAGTTCACTCAGCGTCCAGTCGAGTGTCGAAACGAATCCAGGTGCACTACTGAATTACTTATTAATGAGTGCTTTCCGTGCGTACTTTTCAACTTATGTTTCTCTATTGTAAATTATTACGTTAATATAAATTTCGGATCTTCCGTCTTGAGGACGAAACAACTGCCTGTCGCAGGCTCTTTGCAGGACCAACATAGGGATTCAGAAAATATCATGGGTCGCTGACTGAAGTCTGGATCCTTTAAAAAAAATGTCAAAACCTTTTGTCACATTAGCTGCGAAAGCATCAACAACTAACAGGGTTGTCTAACATTTATGTTATTTCATAATTTTTACGCCAATCTGATTATTCTCGTTACTTACCCAGCTGATACGAATATTATTTTTTAGTTGTAGTGTGGAAGATGATGAATCAGTTTCTAGTGCTAAAATTGCTGTATAGGTTGAAGGGTTTTGGGACGAATCAGCGACAACGGGCTCGCCAGAACCTCACGAAGTGCTAAACCCTCTGCTTAGTTCTTCGGAGAGCAGCTCCACAGAGAAAATAATTGTAAAAAGGAAATACCACGATTCCTACTTGGTTATTGGTTTCGTTGAGAGCAGTAAGAACAAACCACAGCGCGTATTTTGCGGCAACGTATTGTCAAATGGTGCGTAATGTGTGGCAACGTATTGCCAAACATTGCGGTGTTCCCAGCAAAAATGTGCTGTCATTTTAAGAGGTCCATCCATAATGCAAGGGCAGACGGACTGAATTTTTTAGAAAGAAGTACAGTGAACTTACACACGCACAGAAAATTATATCCTATCACTTAAAAGCAGTTAACAAAAAGGTTTTGAAGGCGTCCTACATAGTCATCAGTTATCGAGTTCCTCAAGCTGATGAAGTCCATACCATCGCTGAGAACCTTATCTAATCTTGAGTAAAGGACATAGTTGAATGTATGCTGGATAGAAAAGCCACGAAACCAATATGCACAGTTCCTTTTTCAAATAACACAATCTCGCAGCGAATCATGGACTTATTTTTTTTTTGATTGGAGGTTTAACGACCACCGTGAGCAACTCAATGGGCTATAAGCAGTCGCCCGTCCCTAATTTAGGGTCACTGGTTCCAGGGAAGGGAGAGAGCCAGTGCTTTAAGACAAACACAACATCCATGCCTCACCGGGATTCGAACCCGGGCCCCGTTCGGACGAATGATCAGAGGCCATCGCTTAGACCACTGCGCCACCGGGGCGGCAATCAGGGACTTAGCAGAGCACGTTAAAGCTACATTACTTTCAGGAATAAAATGCACTAAGACTATATTTTGCTCCATATGGATGAATTATTAGATTTGACCGGATGTGCAATGTTAATATTTTTCATGCGCTACCAGCACTGGGAGTTCTTTCAAAAGGATCTGCCTCTCAATACGCCGTTATCGACAAAAACCAGTGGCAATAATTTTTCA